>BSCJ01000013.1:0-747188 GCA_027943355.1 Dothideomycetes sp. NU200 | reverse complement strand
TGACGAGGTTGACGAGGTTGACGAGGTTGACGAGGTTGACGAGGTTGACGAGGTTGACGAGGTTGACGAGGTTGACGGAGTGTGAACAACGACAGTAGTGGTACCACCGGAAGATGCGGGAGTACCAGTCACGGTATAAGGCGTCGTGCTGTTACCTGGTGCAGTTGTGGTGGTGATTCCTCCTGAGGCTGAGGAGGTTGTAGTAACAGAAGTAATGATCACGGTGCCTGGAGTAGTTCCACTAGCTGGTACAGTGCTCGTGCCGGGTGTGTCTCCAGTAGTGGTAGAGGTAATCGTGCCTGGTGGGACAGAGGTAACGATCACAGTACCTGATGTAGTTCCACTAGCTGGCATAGTGCTGGTTCCGGGTGTGTCTCCGGTGACTGTGGAAGTGACAGTACCTGGAGGAACAGAGGTAACGATCACAGTGCCTGGAGTAGTGCCACTAGCTGGCACAGTAGTCGTACCAGGAGTGCCGCCAGTAGTTGTCGAAGTAACAGTGCCTGGGGGAACAGAGGTAACAATCACAGTGCCAGAAGTAGTTCCACTGGCCGGAACAGTGCTTGTACCAGGAGTATCTCCAGTAACAGTGGTGGTGATAGTGCCTGGGACAGAGGTGACAACCACAGTGCCGGGAGTAGTTCCACTGCCTGGAATAGTGCTTGTACCAGGAGTACCTCCCGTGACAGTGGTGGTGACAGTACCTGGGATAGAGGTGACGATTACAGTGCCTGGAGTAGTTCCACTGCCTGGAACAGTGCTCGTACCGGGAGTACCTCCCGTGACAGTGGTGGTGACAGTGCCTGGGACAGAGGTGACGATTACAGTGCCAGGCGTAGTGCCGCTGGCTGGCACGGTGCTCGTACCGGGAGTACCTCCGGTGACAGTGGTGGTGACAGTACCTGGAGGCACCGACGTCACAACGACGGTCTCGGTGCAGGAGCCTGTGCAGTCGGAAGCGGGAGGCACAGTCGTTGTTCCAGGGGTAGTGCCAGTAGTAAAAACAGTAGTCATCCCAGTGGTAGAGGGTGTGTATACAGACACAGGTGTAGTCCCACCTGGCACCGAAGGGGTACCAGTCACGGTGTAAGTAGTTTTAGCCGTTCCAGGAACGGTGGTTGTGCGATAGTGTTCATTAGGTGGAACGTCCACATATACAGGTGTGCTAGCACCGGGGGTGGATGGGGTGCCAGTACTGGTATAGGGGGTAGTGATACCAGTAGTGGTAATTGTAGTGGTGTAGTAGCCGGGAGACGTAGGAGAAGGTGGATCATACACATACACAGGAGTGCTAGCACCAGGGGTGGATGGCGTGCCAGTACTGGTGTATGGGGTGGTGATACCAGTAGTGGTGAGGGTAGTGGTATAATAGCCGGGGCCTGTTGGCGAAGACATTGGAGTAGTATAGACCGTTACTGGAGTGCTTCCACCAGGGGTTCTTGGTGTGCCAGTAATGGTGTATGGCCTACTGACATTGCCAGTGACAGTAGTAGTGTAAAGACCATTAGTTGAAGAGCTCGAAACACCTCCGGTTCTTGTGTAGGTACTTCGATGAACAGCGTTAGCAAGCTGTAGACAGGACCACACGATGTAGAAGCTTACGAGGTACGTGTTGTAGTAGTCAGGACACCATCACAATCTATGACGATTGGTTGCTCCTGAACAACTACCTGTCCGACGACGGTAGAAGCTGCGCAGAGTGTTGCGCACAGTAGTTGCTTTCCAGTCAACATATCTATGAGACTTGGTTGCAAATGTATGCTTGTTCAGAGACAGTGGTGTGCAACACATGTACTTATATATCCATGCATGGTCTTCAGAATTTGGCTGAGCTCAGTCCGGAGCTTTTAGGACCTTACATCCGCCAGTAGAATCCAGATTCGAGTTCATCCTCAATGCTCGTACCCATCAAGCGATGGATCGATGCCTCGGACGATGATTTGGACGCTGCTGTTTCGGCGGGTTCAATATTCTTGTGGATAAGACGAGACACAATGACGGATAGTCACGATGTCAATGGTGGAACCGTGCCTAATGGCGGGTTGTTGACTTTGTCAGACGTTGGAAGACGGCCACGGAGAGAGAGTGGCATTCTATTAGGCACGTTACGGAACGAAAATAGTGACAGGGACAACTTGATTGAGTATAGGCGCGTTATACGTCTAGAAACTTTATTTCTATAGCAGGCAGTTTGTCAAAGATTTGTTCGGTAGATTCGGAACGGAAAGCCTAGTCTTAAAGGCAAATCGCTGGGACCTTCGCACGTCGATACTGCAACCACCAGAAATTGTCCTAAACTGCCGACGACATGCGTTGACGAGGAAATTGACAACCACAGATCGGATAACAACAATCGGAAGTTGCACTTTTGCTAGCAGCCTCGCTGCTTGAGTTATACCTCGCCCCACTGGCCCTTTGAACCAATCATTCAAGCCTTTAAAACATCCTTAGTGTTGATCGACACTTTGAGCGGAGGGAAAACTCTGGGGACTCCACCTCACTCACAAGAGATATAGTTCCTGTTGTGGCATCGCAAGTGTGCTAGTGTCTGGCTGACCTCGGATTCGGAAGCATCACTGGACATGCGATTGCCATTGCGGTCGTCGTCAAGGACTTCCTCCAGAGTCAATCTAAGGCCCACCAGAATATGCTCTGATACTCTGTCCACCCAGGCTGTTCCGCAGTATATGCGCGGTGGAGTCACAAATCCAAATGTGTAGCCTTGTCTCGTTCTTGGTATGGTCTGATACATTTTCTTGATCTATTGGATTACTTGTCCAATCCAGGTTCAGTAAATATCTCCATTTCCTTGGTTCTTGGAGACTCGGCCGAGACAAGTGATCTTCTCAAATGGCTCCCAATACCCAGATCTGACCGCCCTTACCTCGGTCAGTATAACAATATTAGAGACTTAGTTCGAATGTGGTATTTGCAAGTGTATGAAATGAGCGAGCGTCTCTACTTGTGCCCAGATCAGATGAGGGTATTTCCACAAATACTGGTATGGCTGGCGTAATGCTTCCTGGTAATATTGCACACGGAGCACCGAGTACGTTGAATCTGATTGCCTGATACGGACTGCGCAGCTGCAAGATGTGGATATACTGTCAAGAACATGATATGGGGAGTATCGGCCCGCGTTCCTCGGAGGCTATTCCGCCCCCAAATTCTGCACCGTCTAACAATACAAGGCTCTCGGCATCTCATGCCGCCACGAACACGACAAAACGTTTTTGGCGCTGTCATTGTCTTGCGGTAGTGCGTTACCATGTTCCAAGATGCTTCTGAGTTAATGTCTCAGCACGGGGGTGGTTTGGTTCCGAACATGACTATGACATGGAGTAATCCGTTAGCCCTTCCGAATACGAGAAACGATGATCCCAGGCCCAAGCCAGGAACGTTCAGTAATGCGCTGTTATGAACTTGAACCTACCACATAAACACCGTTCGGGTAGTATTCTGCAGAACTGCCACTTGAGAGACCAAGAAGAAAGTCACGAGCAAAAATGTCGCAACCGCCATCCTTAACCATTTCTTTACCTTCACGTTCTTCCTCTTTGATCTTCTTCTACAGTGGTGCACCCGGCAGCATTTTTTCCATCAACTTCCTCCCTAAACCTTCACTATGAAATCATTCTCTAGCTTGGCCGTCTTTTCGGTATGCTGCTCTGCAGCGTCAGCAGCATCTAGCATGACCACTGTCATTGAGGTTCTCCCCACCTTGACCATTTCCGAATGTCTCGAACCCACCACTATCTTCTCGAATGGGAGCTCTACCACCACCGTACTCCTCCCACCTCAGACCGTCTCCAGCTGTCCTACGAGCAGCGCGTACTCCACTGCGTTCACTACCGCGTACACTACCGCATACACCACTGTGTACTCGGAGTACTGCCCTAAGGGCCTACAGCCAAAGACTTACACCATCACGGAGACTTGCACAGAGGCTGCATGTGTTCGTGCCACTGCTACGACTGAATGTCCCCCTGGGTTCACTACTGCTGTGGTTATCTGTACTGCCTGCGGTACTCAGGGCACCATGACTGAAACTCTCACGTTCCCCACCTCTGCCATTCCTGCCCTCTCTACCAGTGGATATATCGTCGTCGAGCAGCCCAATCCCTCCGCCAACCAGCCCCAGTCTACTGCCGCATCTGCTACCAACGGATCACCAACAAACACCGCTAAGAATCCTGGATCTCCTGCTTCCACCGGTCCTGCTGGTGGTTCGGAGGCTTCCTCAAAGTCTGGCTCGACAGGCGGTGCTGTTCAGTCTTCTGCTGCTTCCTCCAGATCCACCAACGGCGGTGCTGTTCAATCCTCTCTCGCTCCCTCTGCCGCTTCTTCCATGTCCACCAGGATCGCCGGGTCTTCCTCAGGGCCGGCTGGCTCCAACCCAGCCAGTGGTGCTTCCTCTGCTTCGTCTACCACTGGAGCTGCCTCTTCCGGAAGCTCCTCCGCCATTTCTTCTCCCGTCGGCGGAGTCAGTGCCTCTTCTGGCTCCTCATCTGGCCGTCTTGTGGGCAGCCCCTTGACTTCGGGCTCGTCCAGTGCCACCGCTACGTCGTCCATGGCCATATACACTGGTGCTGCGTCCACTCTGATTTACAACGAATGGGCATGCGGTGTTTTGGGTCTTGCTGCCGCTTACGCCGCATACGCTTGAGAAGATCATGCCATTTAGAAGATTCCAACTGTAGTAGATCTGGGGAGTTGTTGTATGAGTCGTCTAGATTCATTGCAATCTTTTTCGGATCGACGCGACAGCTGCGTGAGGACGTCTTACAGCTCTCACTATTCTGTATTGCCCTTTTGCAAATTATTTTTCATACATCTGCTTCTTTTGTTCGACTTATCGAGAAAAATCACATCGTACCGAGGTTCATAAATTCTTTGCTGCCCTTCAAAAAACGTATTACACATATCTTTTTTCATCGTAGAACAAATCAACTATGCTCCTCATGCTACTCTCGGTAATTGTTCTCACAGAACAGTAACAGCTCTCGTGATCTTCGTCTCCCACGTCCACAAAATCATTCTTCGCTTCCTCCTTTGCTCAAGCAATAAGCAGCAAACACCAATGGTAAAGATTAATACTCCACAGACTTGACTGTGTCTTGCAGACATGCCGTATTGCACACGCATTCTTTCCTCATTCTTGGCACATATGAATTCAAGCGCTGAAGTGCTATTTCTCGTAAAGCAAGACCCACGGCTCTCTTGGCCTTTTTCCCTTAGTTCAGATCATGTTAATTTTTGTTCAATCTACTCGATGAACTGTTTTTCGGTCACACCTCTCGGTCCCTTTGGACAAGCTCACGAGAACCACTATTGGACTTCCTCGTGTCCTCAACAATCTTGCTCAATGACGCTGAAATACTTTTGAACGAGGAAGGGTGATTCGAAAAGAGAATTGGCGAGCCTACGAGGTAACGTGTAGAACAGACGCCAAGTGGTCAGGCAAGACAGTCCCTTCACAGGCTCTCATGGCTTTCACGTGGGATGTGCTGACACGTTCGAGCCGTTTGTTGGATTTGCTCGGGTCTCGGATGCATACTTCGAACGTCTTTCCGTTGTCTTTTCTGACCTCATTCTCGGCGTCGAAGCCGAACAGCCGTCGCGATTAACGAAAAGGACGCCAGGAAAGTACCCAAGTACCTACTCTTCCGTTCATTCCTGTTCTCGGCTTAGTCTTGGTCAGTAAGCGATGAGTACTTTTCGAAGCGGAGACTGGAACTGTTGGATCGTCGTCGGGTATAGAGAAGTGTCAGGGTGGCCGACTTCATAAAATCGCGACTGAGTCAATTTCTGTTGCGAGTCTGAGTTGAATTGAGCCACGTTGTATCTCTCGTATTCTTCGATGTTGGCGTCGACGTTTTGTGACTCGCAATGTGTACTTGACATTTATTCTTGTCATTTTTGTGACCCTGATTCAGTCGTGTTGTTTTCATGTGCTTCGGACTCTGACTTAGGCGGGACGACGTCGTGAGCAGTACGTTCTTTATTGTCGGGTACAAATTAGTGACTGTTTCGATAGAAAGAAATTGGAGCTGTTAAATAAGCGTGTCGAAGGGTGATCCAGAACGTCATAATAGAGAGAATGAGTAACAAAGAGAGGGAGAGAAAAAAAAGACACAGGGATGACTCTGCGATCAACAAAGATTCAAGGCAGCCGTTCATCTCCTGCTAGAACATGAGGAAGTGTGGATTGTGGACTGTGAAATTTCAACTTTGGGAAAGTTTACTCTTACCACTTTACGCTCATATACATCATTGAGACGACACTTTTAGCTCCATGCACCACGACCGCCGCCTCCGCCTCCTCCCCTTCCCCAACTACGCCCGCCATTGCCTATTGATCCACCACGACCAGCAAAGCCACGGCCACGATCCCCGTTCCAGTTGCTGCCATTCCCAGCCCCACCACCACGCCATCCACTCGCACCAGAACCACCCTCGTACGCAGCATTGAAACTGGTATGATAATCGCCTCGGGTCGGTCCAGTAGAATGCGGCGGCGGCGGATGAGATCCTGAGTACCCTCTAAGATCATCCATTGGCGGAGGGACATTTCGCGACGGGAAATAATCTTTGCTGATTGGCTCTGGTACTTGCACTAAAGCTGGTAATTCCTTACGTGCAGACTTGAAGGACTTTGCGCATGATTCTATCATGCCATAGTAAGCGGAATATTTGCGCTTTGTTTTACCAGTACCGCTTGGTCTGACGGTGATCGGTCGACCAAGACCATTCAACGTCACATCATCTCCGGATGAGAACCGAGGTGCGTTTGGTCCGGCAAATATCTTTGCCACATCTTTGACGTGCTGAGCCACTACCGCTTCCAGTTCTGGGTCCAGTGGCAAGCATGATGCAGTTGAGCAATTGATTTCCGAAGTTTTGATAGGCATCAATCCATGGACATGGGGTATTATCGAGCTGCCCGGAGCGCTGTGCCATGTGTCGTCGAACTGAGCTCTCGACGGCCGGGTGTGACTATGAGTGCCGTTGGCCAGGTACGATGAGTTCTCGTAGTGCTCCACGTAATTTGCCTTCAACCAGCTAAGCCAGTCATCATACGCTGCTCTCGCTGCTTCGCGTAGCTTGATTCTAACGTTTTTCGTGAATACGCCACTTTCTTGCCAGTGACGGTGTAATGAGTGAATCTGCTTGTGGATGGGCGCAGCTTCAAGACCTCGACGAGGTGCGGCCAAGTTCATAAACTTGACAGCATGACCAGCGATGCTGCTGGCAAAGTAGGTTGCAGGATTTGGTTGGTCGATGGGGGAACTTGACAAATTTGCTGTGCATGTGAAAACAGCAGCTATCAGATGAAGCATCTTCAGGGTTATGTGCGTCTGTTGAGTAATTTCTGGAGCGGAGGACTGGAGGAAGATGTTGATCAATTTCAGAAGATGATCGCCCAGGGCATGGGTGCGAATGCGGGATGGGACTATGTAAGTCACTATCCTTGCCACACATTGTACAAACTGCTCGAGGTTCAGCACGTGAACTTGTGGAAACGTGTAATCGCTAGCAATAGACCTCTTGGCTGTTTGGAGAAGTGTCTTTGATGACAGATACAATCAAAGGATGGAAGTCGTTGATGGTTTGTGAAGTCAGCTTTGGAGCCTTTGGCTGTGGCTTCAGCAAGGAGATCAGGAGACTGCTTTTGGCAGCCTGCATCTGTGGATCATCCTGTCGCGGCATGCGACCAGCAAGGCGGGGATCCATGTCTTGCAAAAGGCGCAAGTGTGGTATATAAGACAAGGCGCCCGTCTAGCTAGAATGAAGTATAAGTAAGGAAACTGTACAGCGCAATGTCTGCCGAGGATCCAGGTGACAATGGCCTGATGGTCTGTTTTATCATTAGAGGACAGCCAGGTAGAGCGGGAAATGTGGCTATACGAATGGATCGAGTGTGGTGATGCGACGGCGAGGAGACGAGGTGCACGTGTTGATAGCCTAGCACGCCCACATCAGTCAAGCAGAAGTGCACTGGTGCTGCAGGCGTTTGAGGATCAATGGGTGCCAAGAACGCCAAACAGTTCATGAAACCTCAGGCTAGCAGCGCCGTCCCGCACGTCTAGGCCGCAAGTGGTTAGCATCAGCCGGGGGACCCTTTGTTAATTGTGCGCAGGGGAGTGGTAGTGACGCAGCACGGGCAAATGACACTGTCGTTGGGTGTGCATCGAGTGCGGACACACGAGACTGGACAAGTTGTATCTCACACGTCGCAGCAATCTCAGCCTCGAATCATTCCACCTCTTGCTGGCTCCCCGCATCCCCCTGTTGGTGCATTGTCCATCGGTCTACTCCCGTCACTCCATCATCACTCCATTACCGTATACCATCGCCCGGCTGCCTTTTTCTCTCCCGTCTGTCTCTGAGCTTTACTGAAACCACCAACCGGCACAACCCAACAAGCCATACATCCACGACTTGATCACTGCCGAGCCAAGCCATCGTCAATCGCCCTTGGGGCATCAGGTCGCAACATGGGTGCCGTCCAAAGCGACCTGAAGTCGAATATTGTCCAGGCATCTGCAGGCAACACGGTCATTCCACCTTCATCTGAAGACTTCTGGCATACCGTTAGTCTACCTTCTTCGCTCCTTGGTCCACATTTCTCGGCTTCAGACATGCTCGTGTTTGTAATTTGTCGTACTAACTCAAGCGCTTCAACAGTTCTGGCAGCGACCGGAGACGGCCGAACATGTCTTTGAGACCATCACCCCCACTGACATACGCAACATGCGCGACAACCCGGAGACATTCGTCAATTTGCAGACCCTCATCTCGGAGACCTGCCGTCATTTGATCCACTTACGCTGGACTTCGCATTCCCTCTCCGATAGAGACGCTGGCGCCGGCAAGGAAGTCTTAAACTGCATCCGCCTTCTGACTCGCGTCCTACCCTTCATATATGAGGCCGACGCTCTGAGAGACTGGGAGCGCAACTTCTTCTGGGAAGAGAAAGGTGCTGTTGGTGGGGAGAGAAAGAACGGTGCCATATCTGGGGAATCGCCCAGCTCCGAGAGTATTGCTGCACCAACCACGGATACTCCATCTCCAATACCAAATGCCGCCATCCATCACTGTCTGGGAGTCGAATTGATTGACTCGCTGTTGGACCTGTCCTTTTGGTCTGGCTTCACCCTGCCCAGCAATCCCGACGGCGACAACGGCCCCACTTACGGCTTCTGGCAGAGTGGAATTGCCTATGAAAGACGTCTTGATACGAGCAAAGAATTTGAGAGTAGGAGAACCGAGATCTTGCAGCTGCTCCTGACCCTTGAAAGTAAAAGCATCTACATGAGCTCCTCGGAGTATTCCTTACTAGGAGGCGAGGCTGTCTCTTGCATATCGAATCATCCCGATCGCAAAAAGGTTCAATACCTTCTTTGCTCACTCCTCAACACCGTCATGAAATTTCAGCCAGACGCCCGCTACATTCGATACGGCGAGTCGCCGAAAGAGGTCCATGAGACTCATGTTCGCACTTGTCTACATTTCCTACTGGTCAACCTCCTCAATCGCGCTCCTTGGTATGACCAGGACTCTCCCGCGCCGCAGAACAGATTCCGCGACCTCTTTTCACACCTTCACAAAGCCACACACTTGCAATTTCTTGCCGAAGGAATTGCCAAGATCCTCCGCCAACCGCTTGAAGCAAGTAGCAACGCCTTGCACATTGTCCAGAGGCCGCTGACATGGGCTCATGAGATGTTGCCCTTGCTATGGGAAGCCATGTATTGCAACAAGTACTTTCGTGCTTTTGTTTGTGAGACTGGAAGACAGTTTGAGTTGACTGTCTTCCTTTTGTTCTACGTCCTAGATCCAAACTCAAGCATGGAAGGCGTCGTACGCGTCAGTGTGCTGTGTCTACAGGTTATGAGCGAAAGCCCAGTGTATGCTCGATCCTTGAACAAGCCTTTCGATGGCCACGACAATCTACCTGCATTTATGCAGATAAAGAACTTTCACGGCTCCTATGCAGACTACCTTCTGACTGTGAGTCCTTGACCTTGAGCCTTCACACCGTCTGACATGACTAACTCCATGTAGTGGCTATCCACCATCTTGAAACCTGACCATCATGGTCGAGTGAATGCAATGTCCGCATCTATTGTTGGCATCATCATCAATGTCTCTCCATACGTCGTTGAACTTGGTCGTGCAACAAGTTTGAAGATGATGCAAGTCTTGGATCACGTCTCACGCGATCGAAGCCTTGTCACCATGGAGCTAAACGCAGTCATCACAAGCAACCTCGTAAGAGCAATAAACACTCTTGTTGAGGAGCATAAGCCCGGACATGGTAACCATGATTCTCTTCTGCTCAAGTATTATTTGCTGACTTTCATGCAGAAAACGAAAACCTACTCTGGGCTGTCTGGAAGTATGGTCGTACCTTTGATCATCTTGTTGATCTACGCATGTGCTCGGATGAGCATTTCAAGGCGTTCGCGGAGCATATGCGCCAGGAAGGGGTCACTGATCCTTTGCAGTCGCCTGACGGCGCTGTGTTATTACCAATCATCGAGTCGCGACACATTTCAGAGCTGTACAAACGCCGCCAGACTCGGCCTGACTTTAGATCCGCAACTCTCGACCAAGTGACCAGTCCAAGAGCGTCGCATGCCTCGCTATCAGATTTCCCGCTTGAATCGCGGAGCCGTAGGGCGTCTCGGCACTTGGTAGACGCCGAAAAGGTGTCCATTATGTCGGCGAAGGCTGCTGGGAAGAAGCCACAGGATACACCAGGCGAAGACGTAAAAGATGCTTCCGCCGTGAATGGTGACTTGGATGTGGTAAATTTCACTTGCATCACCCTTGTACGAATATCGCTGACATGATCAGGTCACTGTTCTATTCCAACAAATGCCCCTAAGCACCATCCTCTGCCTTACAACATCGCTCGATGCCTGGATTGATCATGTCCTGTCCGACATTGGCACCGAGCCAACGCGAGCAGCAATTGACTCCCTGACTGCGCCCGAAGTTCTGAAACCAGTTCGTGACTGCGGAGCCACCTGCCTTGAACCGAGCAAACACATGCTGCACAAGTTCCACATCCAGCCACCATTCACAGCCATGTATGCTGCATTTTACTGGGGACTGGTAGTCTCCCAAGATATCGAGCGAGCCTCGGTATCGGGTAGCGGCATCTGGTCGAGCACGAAAATAAAACTGTTCAGAATCAAGGCTGGTCAAGTGCAGGCGCCTTCACTGTTTAGTCCGAAAGGTGCAGTCGATGCTGTTGGGGAGACCTTGGTGTCTGGTCTGCAGAATCTAACCCTCAAGGCTCGTCAAGGCCTGGCTGGTGCCGGAGTTGGTGAGGTGTGAAAGCGTTACGTCCGGACGATGGGTGGGTGAAGGGCAGGCAGACGATACTGGACGGTCGGACAGAGGGTGGCGGACGGTGGGATTTTGGCAATCGTCAAGGCCGGTGCGTTGTCGGAGTCTACTGGTTTTTCATCCTTGCGGCGCCGATACCCCATATAGCTGGAGCAGGATCAAGGGAAGAGGAAAAGTTGGTCGTTGGCGCAGCAGTAGAATTTCCTTTCCTCTTGCATTTCTTTCTTTTAATGTGTCTGTATTTTAGCTTATTTTGCAGCGATTAGAGGCGTGCACTCGTTCTTGCTCTCTGTTTTCCTCTCTTTCAAGACCTATCGTTAGCCAAAACTTGAATGAGAACCCAGACATCATTGATATATTTGACTTCTGAGCTCTAGAGATGAGTCGATTTGTAGTGCTTGCAGGTGGGAACGGTCGACAGGCACCTTCAATTCCATAAGGGTCGGCGACGGACAGAAGATCGGTCTGAGACTGTACACTAACAGCCTAGATATCTGTGCACCACTTTCCAGTGCCAATCTTTCTACTCTGCCACGTGTCTGCATGTCATATCGTCTACCCATACCCGTGTGTGTAGTGCTGCTCTCCACCATTACATCCCGCCATTGTACACTAGCTCGGTCCTATACATTCACGGCGCCACCGAGTCCGCACAGCCACTGTGGCAAAAGCACAGCACAGCCCGTTCGTCCCTGTCGATCATGGTTCAGCTTGCCGACGTCCAATCATAGTCGCTTTTATCACACTTCCTCGCCCACATCTTTAATGGATACATGACGAAGACTGTTGTGGAGCGGGTGATTATCTTCTCTGCTCACTTCCCCATGACTCAGCTAGGTGCGATGCCAGAGAACCCCCGGGCTCCCCGGTGCTCTAGAACAATTGTAGGCACATCTATCCACTCTGCCATATATGTCTATCTTGCATTGTGGTTGCTATTTCCGTGAGACAGACTCACTACTCCCCGTCTAGACTACGAATGTACGCGTGGACGTCTCTCTCTCTCTCTCTCTCCCCCGTCCTGCTTTCATGCACCGTTGCTTGTTTCCTTCTCCACTGCCGATCTTATCAGCCACGGCACCCGTCGTATGACCGAACCATTCCGTCCATCGGGGCTTTTTGTTCGAACAAGGTTGATGACAGACAGAGCTAGCCAAAGCAACCATAGACAAGCATGAAGGAAAGACCCAAGTGTGGCGCAGGCGGGACTCATAGTCATGTGTCAAGGGACTAGCCCAATCAACATTCCCATGCTTGAACATGGTGAAGTTGAACCTCGGTGAGACTACTGGATCGCAATCCTTGCAGATATTCTGAAGAAGCCTGCAGATGTGCGCGTAAGTAGGTAGGAGGATTTATCTACTTACGTGGTATATGTACCTTCAATATTTGTACGCCTTCTTGTTTCAGAGAGTCTTCTTTGCGTGGAGATAATGAGTCGTGGTTGTAACTACCTCCCACATTCCCTTTTGTCTTTTTACTTCTTCACCTTCGGTGTAGTCGGGCAGAATTATACTCTGTGTGTCTCTCCTCAGCATTCGTTCACTGTTCTACAATCATCATCACTAGCTCTGCCGTCTCGCCACCCAAGGGTTGCCGGACACCTTCCAGTACTGAACTTGTTTGATGTCAGAGCTTCCATGCTCCACTATACCGTCTCGCCTGAATGACTTCACAAGTACCAGCAGCCTCAGATCAGGCAGGAGGGAGTGAAATAGAACCTTATCAGCTTCACGTTCGTCCTACTGTCTTTGCTACTTTCTTCTCTTCAGCTTTGTCACATCCATGCTGGTTGATAACATAACACACTAATATCCACCCCAAGTCATACCTTCCCAAACTGACTGACATCAATACAGGTCTCTCAGCGCTGGCTAGACCTCACACGGCGGAAGTTGGAGCTAGCGCGTTTGCCTCGAGAACCTCCACCGCTCGCTACTGCTGCTACTGAAGATAGGCAGAAGCCGTTGAATTTCGAACACGGGAGTAAGGGAGAGGAACGTGTTGACATGTGGAAGGATGGGGTGCCCAAAGCCGAATTGGAAGCGCTGTTGGATTTCTGGTAAGTCATATTTTATTCTCCTCTATGCATACACTCAGCAGGACCTTCTCTTTCTATTCCATCTGGAAAAGGGGTTAGAATGGTCTTGTAGTCTATACACAGCGGGAAGACAGACGTGGACTTTGCAAAAGGTTGACTGAATATTCTCCAGGCTAGAATCCTACGACCACCGAGCCCAGGAAGAATACTACAACACCCGCCTCCCCCAATATAGGTGCAAAAGCCTGGCCATCCCATGTCCTTCTTCGACGCCACATAGCTCCACTTCTGTATCATCTTCTACCCCTGCATCTACCTCGACAGTCAGATCCAGCACCAGCGCTGAGAAGGCAACATTACAAACCACCTTTCGCAACATCCACTTCGTTCACCGGTCTTCAACAGTCGCAAACGCTATCCCTCTTCTTCTAATTCCTGCATTCGGCTCCTCATTCGTGGAGATTGCACGCGTGATTGAAAGTCTAGCGGACCCTGTCTCAACGCCAACACCGCAAACAGTGTCAAGCCCAGAACCGCAAGCGTTTCATGTAATCTGCCCTAGCATTCCCGGCTTCGGTTTCAGCGATGCTGCGGCGGCGGCGGTAGGAGAAGAGAGTGGTTTCGGAGTACACGGCGCAGCAGAGGTACTGGTAGCTCTAATGGACAAGCTGGGTTATCCTCGTTTTTTGGTCAGCGGAGACGGCTGGTGCTTTCTTGTCGCTAGAGCCATCGCGATCAGGTGGCCAGAAAGGTGTATAGGGATTCATACAGCGGGACTTTTTGGAGTCCCCAACCCTACTTTGTGGAGGCACCCGTGGAATTGGCTTTGTTTCCATACGGCAAGACTTACTGCAGCAAAGGTATCGTGGTTGAGCTTTGGCTATATACCAGCGGATTTCGAACACCATTTCAAAAGCAACATGTGGTTGTCACCGCAATCACACTTGGAGACAGGTCCAGCATTCAACACTCAAACCCTAGCCTACGCACTAGCAGACTCCCCAACCGCACTCCTAGCCCTGCTCCTCGACCTCATCGGTCCATCCGGTCTACGCAGTCTTCGCACAGACTCCCACGCACAAGAACCCTCGATACAAGACGTCTGGACTCCTTCGGAGGTCATCTTCTGGACAATGATGTATTGGCTTCCTGGACCCGAGGCGCCTCTACGCTGGCTACGCAATGCAACTCAGGAGTCTGCATCTACGGGACCGCTATGGAGGTCGTTCTCGCAAGTCCCGCTTGGTGTCAGTGTGTTTGGGTCGTCGTCTCGAGTACCTCCTGCTTGGTCCAAGGCGTATCATGATGTGAAGTGGGTCAGAAGACATATGAAAAAGGCTACTAGGCCTGCTTGGGAGGCACCGGAGACGGTTATCATGGACATAAGGGCATTCGCTCAGGAGATGGTGCATTCACAAACAGGATAATGTTGAAGATAAGTGCAAATAGTGATATCAATTGGTTCTGTGGTGTAGTTGGTTATCACTTCTGTCTAACAAGGGCTTCCCCAAGTAACACAGGCGGTCCCCGGTTCGAACCCGGGCGGAATCATTGTTTTGGCACGCGTGGGAGTGGTACAGGAAGAAAGGAGGAGGCAAATGAAGCAAAATTTTGGATAGTCTGTTTTTTTGGTTTTTATGAGCCCTCCGCTGGCCACAGCCAGTGAGACCACTGGAGCTTGGTCCGTGCGTCCGTGTACACAGAAGGGAGAACCATTGGGAAGGATAAGTGTTCAAGTGGTCAAAAGGAGATTATCATTGTTGCTACACTCAGTAAGTCTCGGTAAAGGGTGGCCGGCTTGGAATTCAGGACATCAAAACACAAGGCCTCATCCGTTAAGACGGTCTATCACATATAGCCAACACGGTAGCACGAGTCAGTTAAGCAAGCGACTAACTCTCATCTACAATCATGCACACGTCCTTGTGGAAAAGATGACCCCAAATTCACTTCCTTCTTTTCCTCAAAAAAATGTAGGGAGGGTGATGTAATGTAGGTATTAGCAGCATAACACAACCACACCGTCTGCATGCACTACCTGCCCGCTGGCTTTGGACAGCCAAATAGCGAGTACTCTATATCGCTCCGTCTAACCACCCTTTCCCCACTGATCTAAAGATCGCCGACCAAAAACTGCGCCCTTCCCATCCCGAAACTCCAATCCTCCCTCTCATTCTTCGCAACAGAGATGATCAGATCCGTCTTGGGAACGCCACACTTGCTCTCGAGCTCGTCGGCCAGAGAGGCGTAGATTGCCTGTTTCTGCTCGGCGTTGCGGCCCTGCTGGAAGATTTGGATGAAGACGAGTTTGTCGGTGCGGGTGAAGCCGAGGTTGGTGTCTTCCATTATTAGCTCGTAGGGTTCGTGCTGGGTTATGATCTGTGGATTGTTGTCAGTTTGGGTTGTTGTGGTCTAGGGGGTTTGTGATCTTGGAGATTGTATTTTGTGAGTTTAAAGATTATGTTTCAGCATTGGAGGACAGGAGTATGAGAGTTTGAAGTAAGGTATAGTGAGTTAGGTGGCTTATCTATGGGTGTCCGTCATGTCCACACGCCACGGCTTCCAATAGCGAATGGAGTATTGAGAAAGTAGACAGGGAGGATAGCAGATGTTCTTGAGAAATCGAGAGATGGGCAGGACTGGGAAGATAGCATGCATCTGTCACAAAGCTCATGTCTTTTATATCTCAATCCATCGAGCACACATAACGCTTCAGAAGTCGGAAAAAAGAGAGATCAAGTTTGGGGAAGTCGACAAATCAACGTACTTGATATCTATCCCTCGGCGGGGCATTGAACTTGGACAGCATAACATCTTGCACCACATCGGCCAATTTCTTAATCTCCTCTGGTGTCCTAACACCCTTGATCATATCGATTTTAACAAGAGGCATGATGACGTATTGATATTGAATGCTAAAATGCTTTCAAGTTGGACAGAGCGTATAAATGTGTATATGTAAAGCAACTGAAACACGGGTAGTTCTATCTTTTCCCTTTATATATGAGCCCTCAAACGCATTTGTTTAGTTGTAGATAGAGAACATGTTGCTTATGACTAATTCTAGTGAGGTCATGAAGCGGAGCGTTTCGGAGGTGGAGCACGACGTCGACTGGACCGGGATATGCCTATATGTCCATTCGACCACAACGACACTTCCCAACTTGACAAATATTCTACAGTGCTCAAGATTGAATTCAAAACTTCTCATAACAGAAAAATCCCAGTAGAGCCTAAACATGAATGATTTAGTTGATACACGGGTATCAAGAGGGCGACCCTGGCGGCGACTTGGATCTGATCATGATCAGAGCAGAATCACTGCTCCGGCCAATGCCACAGCCAAGGCAAATGCAGCGATACCTGCTACCGGGATGGAATCTGCATCGGAGTAGTATGTAGGAGGTATATACACGTATGGCACGAACGGAGTCCTCCCCATGAAGATGGGTTTCGCTTGCCCAACTGCTGTGGTTGTTGATGACAAAGACGAAGTGGTTGCAACCGAGCTCACCACTCCTGGGCCTGTAATTTGATCTTGCGCGGCTTCGTTGTCTTCGAAGTCAAGGTTTAATGTGGACGCTGGAGCAACAGCAGATATTGGAGATGGTTCTAACTTCGACAGCTTCATGGTCCAATAAGCCATGTGCGACGGATCAAGGTTGACAACCTTACGCGCATGCAACGATGGTACGGTGTCGTTGCCACTCCACATCTCCGAGGTGACTGTCATACTCGTAGAGGTTGTTGTTTGGATGGTGATATTGACGTGAGGACGAGGATGAAAGCGTCGTGGTAGCATTTGGTCTGCATGAGCTGTGTTGTCTTGGCCGAGCATGTCTACATCGTCGACGTTCCGTTTCATGATTTCATCGATCCTTGGAAAGCGACCGTCAGTCAGTCCAGTCACTGGGGCGAACTGGTACTTCGATGTCGAAGTTGGTGCCTGATAAGCAAATCTATCGAAGCCGAGTGCTCTCTTGTCTAGACTTGGTACCTCTTCATGAGTATCAAGGACGAGCCTGCCAGACTGGTCGAAGTCTCGTACAGTAGGATAGGATCGCCTGATGGCTGGAGTTGCAGTCTCTTGAACTGCTGCGGCAAGGCCTCCCAGTGCCATAGTGGTTATCAGTACGGGTTGGATCATCTTTGGCCTTGATAAGTATTTTGAGTTGTACAATATCGATATGTACGCACTTTGTTGATTTATATTCGTCTTCTCCAGTTAAAATGGGTATTCTTAACAGATAAGACGTGATTATCTTTTCGATTGTAACCAGCTTGCCGTGTAAAGATGTGCGTGGAGACAGACATGGTAGCAAAAGTGCCAAATTTATATGAAACCAAACTTCGGATAACTTAAGAGATGTGCAACAAGTTTTGATGAAGTTCCATGGAGCCAGTGACTGTAAAAAGCTGACATATATCTACTCTAGGGTAGGAAAGCGAACATCTAAAGCTTACTCTTGCCTATACCCCACACTTGAGCCTCTGGATTGTTGACATCCTTACCAACAGAGCCATGCTCACTGGTAGGATTGGCATTTGGATCTTGAACTTCCTTGCCGACTACTTCACCTTCAGGGATATGGTCAACGAGCAGCGAAGTCGCCTTCTTGAGCGTATCTGCTGCCTCTTTCTCGATGCGCTTGACCAATACTTCACAAGAGGGCACATCATGAATCAGCCCAATGACCTGACCAGCAGTCCACACCTGGCACGGAATTAGCAAGAATATAAAGGTCGAGTCGAACGGATTCACTTACTCCGAAATCCTTATCTCCATTCTGGAAGACTTGTCTTCCTCGCTTGCCACTGACGAAAGGAGCGATCTCCTCAAATTTACCCGTGGTGCTCTCCTTCTCGATCTTGACAGCCCCTTCGGTAACCTTGTTCTTGAACAAGCGAGTTGTATTCCTCCACCGCCTGAGTACCAACTCAGTATCAGTCTCTTGTGCTTCGACAATGGCCTTCTTGATGTTTTCGTGGATCGGTGCTTCGATGGTACACATGAATCGTGTTCCCATGTTGATACCCTCGGCACCCAAACTTAGAGCAGCTGCAAGACCTTGACCATCGGCGAATCCTCCAGAAGCGATAAATGGTACTCCAAGAGATTGTCGAGCTCTGGACAAGAGGATGAAGTTTGTGATATCGCTCTCGCCTACATGGCCAGCGCACTCGAATCCATCGATGCTAAGGAAATCGACGCCAAGCTTGACCGCACTCTGGGCATGTCTGATTGTAGTACATTTGTGTAGAATTACGCAGGGTGGATTCGCGGCTTTGAGTTGCTTAATGACGGGACCGGGAGAATTGCCAGCAGTCTCCACGATACGTATGCCCTCCTCGACAATGACGCGAGCATATGCTGCGTAGTCCGGTGGAACGAGGGCCGGAAGAAGTGTAAGATTAACACCAAATGGGTTTGAGGTCATGGTCTTGCACCTGCGAATCTCCTTTCGCAGATCTTCGGGTGTTGGTTGTGTCAGAGCAGTGAGCTATTATCCGCCATCAGTTCGTATATTCCTTCTTGGAGACATCCAGATGAAGAACATGATGCTTACGATACCGAGACCTCCAGCATTTGAGACGGCAGAAGCGAGCTCAGCATATCCGACCCATTGCATACCACCCTGGACAACAGGGACTACAGGTGTGTTCAGTATGAGCACATCTTCGGCACAGACCAAAATGCTCACCTCTGATACCCAGCTTCCGAGTGAGGGCTGTGTTAAAAGGCATGACCGTCTAATTTGATACAACTATTTCCAGTGTATCTCCAAGTATGGCAACGTCAAAGGGGAATGACCGCGAAAGCGACATCCATGTCTCCCTTTGTATGGTCGCTCCGCTGTGGGGAAAACGAGCCGAGGTTGGTGGTTTACCGCGCACTGACGTTGACACATGAAAGTGCTTGACTCGTGATTAGTCCAAGACATTATTCAGCGCAAAAGACATGTACCTACCGAAGTACAGACTTGGCCCCGACGAGGCGAAAGAGACTCTATCTTGACAAGGAGTCATGTCCGTGAAGTCAGCCTACACAATATTTGCTTTTGTAGAGTATACGCAACGGACGAACAATGCTGCTTGTGATCTTGTACACCCGGAGCTCTCAACAGACGCAAAGACTTATCATCACAGATCTTGCTTTCTCGTGTCGTGTAGTCTCTACTTCATGCGAGTTCATACAGCCAGCACAGCAAATGAGCAACTACTCAACCTCTCACAAGGTTGCTTCGGGAGGTCTCAATAACTTAGGCTCGTCGGACAGGCCATGCAACCCCGTAATCGATCCGTTTTCAGCGGTCAGCTCAGCCGCAACTCATGCTTGAGTAGGATCAGCAGTTCAGGAAGCATTTCTCTACTCTTTCGTGCACAGGTCCCACAGCTTTCAAAGAAATTGCTCGAGGTTACAATGCTTTGTATCATTACATCATTGGCCATCATCCTTTAACCTGAAGCTTTCCTTCCGTGGCTGACACGAAAACTCTGCTACCTAGTATAAGAAGATAGATGGGCAAAGCCTCCAAAAATAGAACTGACTGCCGACGAATGCCAGATCAGGTCGCAGAGTTCGCACCATATCCTAAAATACCTCCCTTCTTGGATGAGCGGCGATCGTAAACAGCTCACCATACGAGTTACTGTATCACCTCGGATACACCGCCATGATTATGCGCACGTCTTGGCACTTCCAATTGCGTACGGAAGCGGATCTACATGCTATGGCCGCAAGCGGCACCCTGAAAGTGACCACTAATCATTGTCTCCTACAGGTCTATACTAGCAGCTCTTAGGTTCACCTCGTATATCAGGTTTTGCGGAAGTCACGGCATGAGGATAAGCAGCTGTTTGCGACCAGCTTCCTTTCGCTCGGTCTCGCATTGATTTTCAGAGCAGCTATATAAGAATGAAGCTGGCCACGTAAGTATAGCTCCCTTTCTTTTCATCTTCACAGTAGCAATCACCTTCCTACACTAGTCTACGAGATATTCAAGGAACAGCTTCATACAGTGGAAACAATCATCCAGCAGCTTTACACTATACTATCCATAAGAGAACTCTTGTTCAGTCCCACGGCTCATTTCAAAAGATCATCCACTAAAATGGCACCGTCCGCAAATGCGCTGGCCTCCATAGCCCTTCTATGTGCTACTATGGCAGCGGCCCTCCCGTCTGCGGTTCTTCCCAAAGTCGGGCGTGATACGTCAACCAGTGTCACAAGCATTCCCGTCACCTGGTACCAGGCAGAAGCCACAGCCACGACTTGCGGGTTGGAGGTATCCAACAGCACCCTTCAATCCGGTACTTGCTACACTCTCTATACTGCAGCTCTAGGAATCCAGCAGATCCCAGGACTAGACTGCACCTTCAAGATGTGGAGTGGTGTTTCAGACTGCTCGGGCGATGGAAGCTGGACAGAGACGGTCATCCCTAGCGGAGACGCTATAACCTGCATCAACGATAATGTTTTGGATGGAGGCGCTCATACTCATATGAGCGGTATTTACTCCTGCCCTTCTTAAAGGAAGGCACTCCTCTGGTGTTGCACAAGCACAATGCCGCTTAGCTCGTGCAGATATTGCGACGGCTTGTTATGCGATGATTCCTTAGGCATTCTGCAACATGCTCGACACTGGGATGGCAGATTGAGACAACATTCAAGCCTTGGATAATGGGAAACGTTTGAGACTGTGATGATTCATGCATTGGAGGTGGAATTTTTCTTTGTACCATAAAGTAGAATTTTGTATTTACTGCATCGTATTCGAGACCACATGATCTGTTTCACTTGACTGCACCCCACAAACGAACAGCACCCGTCCAGACCTGCATGATGGTGCTCACGTGGGTGATATCAGCCGTAAAGAAGCCGAGAAATTGGCCGTGAACGTCACCCCCAGATCCACAGGCGACACATTTGTGGGGAGCTTGGGGATAGATTTTCGGGGTTTCTGCTTGAGCCGACGTGGGTGTGTGGCTCTAGCCTCCACATTATTTCTTATTAGGCAATGCTAAGGTTCAACTGGCGATCCTACTGTAGCTCGAGATCTCGCAACGTTTCTATCAGAGAGAGCTGACAATAGGTAAGTCGTTGGTATAGAAGCGCTGGTCGCGCGCGCCTCCAGTGCAAAGTGTTGAATATTGACAAGAAGACGCTCGAGCATTCAACACACAATTCCATAGTCATTAGCGAGCACCAGGGCTGTCCTGGCTTCCAGTGACTTGGCCTGATTTCGTTGCGCCGGCAAGCTGCACAGACCCTCTCGTACCTCCCCCAACGTCATATTGTGGAGTCCAGCCACCGAGGCCATCATTTCCGCACCTGCTCTGGCAAAGCTATACAACGTCGGCATCTTCTTCTCTGCAGCTCCAAACCAAAGGGCAACTTCATCTGTGTCACCCTATCTCGCGCATTCATTGATTTTGCAAGGCGATTGGGCCTTTTTGGACTGGTGAGTTGGACCTGGATGGCATGCTCTGTCTGAGCTCTGGTCGGCAGAACAGACCAGCGTCTCCGCACTCCGCACGCATGTCACTTTGTGCATCAATGCTGATCGGCCTCTTAGTTCGACAACTGACCTCTTCCACCCACCCAAGCTCGACTTGCTTCTTTGAAAGCAGCTCCCTTGTCTTGCTTGACACTCACTCCTCTGACATCGCAATTTTGAGTGTCTTCGTATATCTATATAATGGCAGCGACAAAGCGTGACGTGCGGAACCACGTCCTCTTCGAGGTCGCAACAGAGGTTGCCAATCGAGGTGAGGATGTTCCAACCACAACCAAAACATGCATGAAATGTCTCGGACTAATGCATTGCAGTCGGCGGTATCTACTCTGTCCTTAAATCAAAGGCTCAAGTTACCACTGCCGAATATGGCTCGCGGTATACCCTCATCGGCCCTCTCAACCGTGCTTCAGTAAGTCAAGCCGACGTGGATCGGAATTGGAGGTAGCTTAGATTAGGCGAGCAATTGCTAAGACCATGACAGGCAGCAGTAGAAGTGGAAGAAATCACGCCCAAAGACCCAGCTCTGGTCGCAACAATCAAGTCGATGAACGACAGAGGCATCAAGACGCTGTACGGAAGATGGCTCATCGACGGTGCCCCACGAGTTTTGCTGTTTGACACTGGTTCTGGATACTACAAGCTTGACGAGTGGAAGGGAGATCTCTGGTCCACGGCTGGAATCCCTTCGCCGCCCGATGACCATGAGACCAACGAGGCCATTGTCTTTGGCTACCTAGTTGCATGGTTCCTCGGAGAGGTAAGAAATTTCTGAGCTACCGATTGCTTGACACCTCTCAAACTAACAAGACAACAGTATGTCTATCACGAAAAGGAGCGGGCTGTCGTTGCACAGTTCCACGAGTGGCTCGCTGGTGTTGCCCTCCCTCTTTGCAAGAAGCGAAGAATCGACGTCACCACCATCTTCACCACTCACGCTACACTTCTCGGCCGCTACCTCTGTGCTGGCTCCGTTGACTTTTACAACAACCTGCAATGGTTCGATTGTGATGCCGAGGCTGGAAAGAGAGGCATTTACCACAGATACTGCATAGAACGCGGTGCTGCACATGCCGCAGACGTCTTCACCACAGTCTCGCATATCACCGCCTACGAGAGTGAGCATCTGCTCAAGCGCAAGCCTGATGGTGTCCTGCCCAATGGTTTGAACGTCAAGAAGTTTTCCGCCACCCACGAGTTCCAAAATCTGCATCAGGTCAACAAGGAGAAGATCAACGACTTTGTGCGTGGTCATTTCTATGGCCACAATGATTTCGACCCAGACAAGACCCTCTACGTCTTCACCGCTGGTCGTTACGAGTACCGCAACAAGGGTGTTGACATGTTCATTGAATCCCTAGCCCGTCTGAATCATCGTCTGAAGGCTGCTGGTTCCGACATGACCGTTGTTGCCTTTATCATCATGCCGGCTCAGACCACATCTCTTGCAGTCGAGGCACTCAAGGGACAGGCTGTTGTCAAGTCCTTGCATGACACCGTCAACTCGATTGAGAAGAGAATTGGACAAAAGCTGTTTGAGCGATCTCTCAAATGGACCGAGGGTCAAGATCCGCCAGATGAGACCGGTCTGTTGACCACCGAAGACAAGGTTCTGCTTCGTCGCCGACTCTTCGCCATGAAGCGCCACAATCTTCCTCCCATTGTCACCCACAATATGGTCAACGATGCTGAAGATCCCATCCTCAACCAAATTCGCCGATGCCAGCTCTTCAACCATCCCTCTGACCGTGTCAAGGTCGTCTTCCACCCAGAGTTCCTCAACTCGGCCAACCCAGTCCTCCCCATGGACTACGATGACTTTGTCCGTGGAACACATATGGGTGTCTTTGCATCTTACTACGAGCCTTGGGGTTACACGCCTGCCGAATGCACCGTCATGGGTGTCCCATCCATCACCACCAACCTTTCTGGATTTGGTTGCTACATGGAGGAGCTGATCGAGAATGCTCAAGACTACGGTATCTACATTGTCGATCGACGAATGAAGGGTGTGGACGACAGTGTCAACCAACTGGCCGAGTACATGTTCCAGTTCACCAACAAGAGCAGACGCCAGCGTATCAACCAGCGTAATCGTACCGAACGTCTGAGCGATCTTCTCGACTGGAAGCGCATGGGAATGGAGTACGTCAAGGCCAGACAGTTGGCTCTCCGAAGGGCTTACCCAGACTCTTTCGAGGGTGATGATGAGCCTGGTTTCTTCGACGGTACCGAGATGAAGATTGCACGACCATTGTCAGTGCCAGGATCTCCACGAGACCGATCCGGCATGATGACGCCTGGCGACTTTGCATCTCTCCAGGAGGGCCGCGAGGGCTTGAGCACAGAGGACTACATTGCCTGGAAGCTGCCGTAAGTTTTGTCCTCATTCTTGCAGCTATGGAAGAAATTACTGACAAATATATACAGCGAAGAAGAGGATGTCGAGGACGAGCCCTTTCCCCTCACCCTCAACTTGAAGAACAGGAGAAGTTCTAGCCTGAGCGCGCCAACCACACCGCTTACTAACGGTAACGGGACCGCTGCTTAGTAGGTTTGCGGGCATGTGAAGGATGAGCGAGCTGATGGGGACGAAGTGTAAAACATAAGCGTGGATAAACCGACAGGAAAAGAACACGAGTGATGGAGGATGAGAAGGAAACACAAGGGGAAGGAGAACATTGGGGAAGCATAGGAGAAAACGACAATCAAAAAAGGGTCACGACGAAAATCGAGCATTGGAATCGTAGTTTCCTCTTTTCTGTTTCTTTTCTCATTTATCTTATTTCCTTTCTCCCACTCTGTTGATTGATCCCTACTTTGACATTCTTGTTTGACTAGCTGACGTTCTTGTTGATCATTGCCACCTTTTCACTCCTTTCTCGCGTTGTATACCTACCTACCTCTCGTTCGCTTTAGTTTCGTACATTGTTGATAGTAGCCGTCTGTACAACAAGTTCTGATTCTCAAGTAAAGATCAATTCGTACTCGAGTGTCGTGATGACATTTAGCCTATGGATATACTTTCTTCAGCTGTCTTAATCAAGAGATAGTGCCTTGGAGGTGTTAAGTGGTGAGTATAATACAGTAGAGGTCCGACTTTATTTCGCCCTCTCTTTTTCCTTTCTTTTCCTTTTCTTTCTCTTGCTCCTCTCTACTTCGCAAACAATAATACATGTACAGAGTCATCCTATTGTCTACCCAGACCATATCTCTGGATAGTAGCCTGTACCTCATCCCACCCAATATCCCTCAACTTGACGCCCTCCTCCTCACCCTGCTGTACCACAACCGTGGGCGCCCCACTGCCACCACCGGGGTTCTTGACCAACCCGCCAAAGACTTGTCGCGCGACCTCTCTCAACTCCGGAATATCCACTTTATCAATCCTAGCAATCATTTCGGCCACGGGGACTTTCCGACCATGGACCTGCACCTGACGGCCCAGATCCTCCAGCTCAACCATACGAGACTCGAGGTTCATGAGAAGACTAGACTTGAGCTGGTTCTTGGCGCGCTTGACTTCTCCCTCCATCAGACGGCCGATGCCCGTTTCCTTGCCGAGGTTGTACAGCTGCAAACACATGACCTGCAGCATCTGCGCGGTGAACTGTGTAGAGCAAGAGGCGGAGATGCCGAAGATGCCCGAGTCGGTGTAGGCGTGGTTGAAGGCGACGCAGTTCTCCACCCAGCCGTGTTGGTTGAGGACGGAGGTGTAGAGGCGGGAGTACATGCCTTTGCCGGGGCCGCCGGCGGAGAAGGAACCACCGCCGCCGAGGAGAGTTTGGAGGGTCGCGAGGGCGTAGATGGAGTCGGAGGAGATGGGGTAGGATTCGAAGGCTAGGTGGATGTGGGAGAGGCGGGGGAGGGCGGGCGAGGCTGGGATGGGGAGTGGGGGGAGGGTGAGGAAGCCGCCGGTGTACTTTGATGGGGCGGTGTAGTTGATTGGGGCGTCCAAGGGGTGGGGAATGAGGACGGAAGGGTCGAGCGGGGAGACGGTGGCCGAGTTGGAGGCTGAGGTGGAGAGGCTTTTGAAGAAGGGGATTTTGGACATTAGGCGAGACTTTTCTTGTGGAGGGAGGTTAGGGTTGATTTGAGCGTGTTGTGCGGATTGTTGGGCTTGTGTCGGTTGTGGTTGTTGTTGCGAAGGGGATGTGGTGGTCTTCATGTCTCCAAAATGCTTCTCAGCGAGCCTGACAGCTTCGGCGTGCTCGACACCGGCAAAGGCGACTACTAGACGTTCAGGACGGAAGAAGGCCTTGCGATAGGCCTCTACTGTGCGACGGTCGATGTGTGGGAGGCGCTCGGCAGGACATAGTAGAGGGTTGCCAAGAGTATTATCCTTGTATGCAGCCATATGGACGAGCTCGGGGAGGATGAGCTCGGGCTTGCTCCAGATCTCGCCGATTTCATATTCTGCCGTTTCCAATTGTCTCTCGACCTCTTCGTCTGTGATTTTGGCATCACGGATGGTCTCGGCGAGCAGGCCGATGGTGGTGGGGACGGCGCTGTTGAACGTGGCGGCCTGGTACATGAGCGATTCCCGTGACGAGGCACACTGGATATTGCCGCCTAGTGACTCTATCGTTTCCAGCATGTTGTCGGCAGTGCGCTTGGTCGTCGACTTGAAGGCCAGACGGTCGATGATGTGGGAGACACCACGGAGGGCTTCATTTTCGTATCTGGATCCGGCATCGACATAGACGCCTACGCCGGAGAAGGGACCGGCTTGCGCTTCACTGGCGACTCGGATGCCGTTGGGCAGAGTGGTGATGTTGTCCAGTTGGGTTGCATCCTGACCGAGTGGTTAGTCAGTACATGTGATGCTATTAATATGTAGAGCACTTTGCGCCCGCCTCACCTTGTCCAGAGTCTTTGTTAATGATGCATAGTGTCTTGATTTTGCAGGGAGAGAGCGAGATAATCTCGACAATCTACCTAGATGTGTCAATCGAATCATGCTGTGTATGTGTGTGTATGTGATTAGATTCACAATATCAATCCATCATTCTGACTGTTTCGGGGGTCCTCGGTCGACACTCTATCAAACTCGTCAGCCCTGCGAAGTTTCCCCGGCCTGGTGCTGTGCTGCTCTGACGTCTTCGCCCCGAGTCCATCCAGTCCAATGCACGGCTCCAGCCGGCCACTCGCATGAGGTGACGGCTGAGATGGGACTGCCTTGAGAACATTGCGTCTTATATAGCGCCTGGCAGGACGCCTGATGACTGTGATGCTAGTTGACCTACATCGAGTTGTTAGACAGCAAGATCTGATGTACAGCACGCGATCATCGCCAAAGTCCACTGTCCTAAAGCGGACTCTCAAAGACGAAATAGGGAGCCACCGTTTCCATCGCTTCTGGCTTTCCACACTGCCGGAGTTCAAGGTTGCGGCGTCTCCTAAACGATCCGGTCCAGCCCTGGGTCTTTAGGTCAAGGAACAACGTCAACGTCAGCACTCGCAAGTAGTGTCGTCTGTCTGCCAATGTCTGCTGATGGTCGCATGCTGTGATTGTATGAACACACTGGCTTCGCATGATTGCTGTTACTATCAGTCTACCTCTTTAACCCACTGTGACAACGTCTTCGCTGCTTACTGGCTGTCCGTCCTGCTTGGCACTTGACCTGACCTTAGGTTGTCCGCCTGCTGCATGTGGCTCTGCCGTCGTGCATTCGCGGCTCCAGATTTGTAGTGTGACCTAATCTCCTGTGAGTGCCGACGACAGCGACGACCATCAAACCACTTTGCCATTGCCTCTGTTCCTCTTCCCATTGCCGTACATGACCGTCACGTTGGAACTACCTTAACATCATGTTTGGTAGCTTCTCTCCGCACACCCTCACTTCCGCCGCTTCCCTGCAGGTCTCGACGACAACCCACTCGGCCACACCCACATCACCCACCCGACCATCTCGTCTGCGAGGCCTGAGCTACTTGCGCAGCTATACGCGAGACCATCTCCATCACCACACATCTTCCGCATCCCCTCCGCACTCGCCTTCGCCAACCTCGCGACCGTCGCTGTCCAGATCAAACAGTACCCCTATCGCGCGCCGACGTCATTCTCGCTCGATACAATCCTCGCAACCTCTCCAACCTACACCCGCCCACGTCGTCTCACCCAGTCCGCAGCGCACAAATACCACCGATCGAGACTCTCCCACTAGCGGCTGGCTTCCCACCGTCGGCGGTCAAAGCGGCCTCTCCAGACTTGCCCCACAGCCGCAACCCTCCTCTACCGACACAGATACTCCTGAGCCTGTCACAATGACCAGACGTCGTGCTGCCACTGGTGCCGAGGAGACGACTTCGCCTGCCCGTCCTGGCTTCACCCGCGGCTTGACCTCGCCCTCTCTCGACAACGGCACCACGGATGATACTTCGACCACAAATGATGTCCCTACTGCTAAGAAAGACATGCCAACCCTGCGTCTGATTCCCCATCACGAGCCTCGGTCAACAAGGCCGTCCTTGACTTTTCCTATCGTCACTCGCACACTTGCGACAAGCACGTCAAAGGTCAAGGTGGGTCGTTATTCTGAACGCGATAGCGGAGCAGCCGATGCCCTCACCAATCCCTTCTCCACTGCTCCTGTTGGATTCAAGAGCAAGGTTGTCAGTCGCAGGCATTGCGAGTTGTGGTGCGAGGGTGCACAGTGGTATATCAAAGATGTGAAGAGCAGCTCGGGTACATTTCTCAACCATGTGCGCCTAAGCAGTCCGGGCATGGAGTCTCGTGCATATCCCGTTAATGATGGAGATATTGTTCAACTCGGCATTGACTTCAAAGGCGGAGAAGAGCAGATTTTCCGGTGTGTCAAGATAAGGGTTGAGTGCAACAGAGGTTGGCAGAAGAGTTTGAACCAGTTCAAGTGAGTTGTCGCGTCGTGAATGCGTGCCCTGACACAACTAATGTTTGCAGTACATCCACCCACAAGCGATTACTAAAAAGCACGCAGAGCGGAAGTGCAGCTACCAAGGACAGCGATGCTCAATCCACACACAGCTCCGAATGCTCAATCTGTCTGTGTCCAGTAGCACCGTGCCAGGCCCTCTTCGTGGCCCCTTGTTCGCACGTCTGGCATTACAAGTGTATCAGAACTCTCATCTATCCGAACTGGCCGAGTTTCCAATGCCCCAATTGCCGCGCCTACGCCGACCTCGAAGCCGACGTCGACCAGCCCGAAGTAGGGGAAGAGGAAGAATTCGAAGAGCTGGACGATGAGACCAAGGAGTCGTCCTCCGTGCAACAATCAGTCGTCAATGGAGAAGCACCCCCCAATGCAGACGAGGAAGATTTGACAGAAATGATGCACTCAGTCTCAGTGCGAGAAACGTCAGGATCACCTTTACACGCCCCAGGTTCGTCATCTATATCAGCTTCAGGCTCGGGATCAGACGTAGAAGCAGATGCAGGTCCATCTGCCACATCGACCTCGACACCTGTCCCGATCGTCGCAACAACGAGAGCGCCTGTCAACAATACCCTGCCCGAGTCCATCATGGCTAGGTCTGCGACTCCAACATCACACGCTCAATTCGCCCTTGCAGCAGGCGTGCTAGATAACGGTGGGCCCACAACCCCGATGAACGACTCAGGTCCTTTTATCTTTGATGGAGCAAATAATCGAAGGGGTCCCAGACCTGTAGACGATATTGCACGAGAACCTGTACGAGAAGAGCGCGAGGAAAGCACGGCATAGGCGGAACATTGTCGGATGATGTTTACGACGATTTTGGTGCCACCATCACGGACTCGTATATTTTCAGAACTCGGACTGTCTTAGATGGAACTGGATTTGAGCTGGCAGGCTTGTTGTTTAAGTGTCTTTCTTCCATGCTGGAAACTCGACTCAAGAAGAAGAAGAAAGGAAGAAAAGGGACGAGAGAGGGTATTATTCTGGCTATGTTTTCAGGTCTGTCATATCTTCTGGGTCCTTGGCAAATGTTGTGAGAGCAGACTATCTCGTCAATATGGTGGTTTCCAAGCGAGACTAAAATGGTTTGCGTGTTGATGAGGCTAAAATGATGAATGTCTATTTCCTTCTTGCCTTCTCTCTACCTTGTCTATAAGCTATCCGCATAGTACAACGTCAATGTGAACAGGTCTCAGGTCGTAAATCCACCTTGATACCAGGTAAATGGTCGAAATGGCGAACAAAGGAAGTAGGCACAGTGGGGGCGTTACAAGGCAGATGGATGTTCAGGGTTAGGGTTTTATCGATAGAGCTGCTTCCCCGCGGGAGTGACGAAATGCGAACGGGCGTGTGTTGGGTGCGTGCCTCGACGATAGAATGTGCCCGGCCATGGATCTCGACAATCGCATGAAGATATTAGGTATGTGCACCCTAGTACAAACTTGTCCCTTATACTCAGCATCTCCATTGATATCTAGACAGGCCAGCTTGGCGCATCTTCATCACCAGGCATGACTTCAAACATTGCAACGGAGCCCGAGTATGTAGTGGGCGAAGAGGATGGAAGAAGAGATGTATTTGGTTCCCAATACCATGTCGCAGCAGAACAGAATACTGCTGACCTGGCTGTGTAGAGCGATGCTAGCGACTCGGAGCTTCAGCAAGCGCTTGAGGTGTGTTTGACTCCTTCTTCGTGCTACTCGTTTCCTACCACCCCCCACCTTACCTCAAGCTGACCGAGCACACCAGGTTGTCTTCGACAGGAACCACCCATCAAGACGCAGATCTTCGCTTGTAAACACGAACGCCAAACGTCCTTTTCACAAACGCACATCGACCTCTTGTTTCGTGCACGCATTGCTCGAGGAAAAGCATGAATCCGGCACACTCACACCTAGCAATGAGGGCCTCAAAGCGGAAAGACCGGCTGACAAACCCATTGGAACACCGCCCGGAGGCGACATCAACACCCAGTCTAGGCTGCTCACTAAGAAACAGTTGTCAGACATGGCTTTTGGAATCAGAGAGTTGTCCAAACGACTGGGCCACGTCAGACTAAAGCTCAAGGTCAAGAACGTCTTTTTACTCACCAAGGCTCATGATCTGCATTTGATTGAGAATACACGTCATATCAGTGAATGGCTATTGAACCAGGAAAATGCCAACTATGTTGTGTGCGTATGAATCCGCTGTACCATCTGGCCCATCAGGCTGACTTTGACTCCTCACAGCTGGGTGGAGGATACTATGAAGGACAACAAAGCCTTTGATGCAGCTGCCATTCACAGGAACGATAAATCACGACAAGATCGTCTTCGATTCTGGAACAATGAGCTGTGTCATAAGCGCCCGCATACCTTTGACATTGTTGTAGCAGTAAGTCTATCCACGAAGTCTCTCACCATCTACGCGTTATAACGACCAGCCAGCTCGGAGGCGACGGTACCGTCCTCTACTCCTCCTCTCTCTTCCAGCGCGTTGTTCCGCCCGTCCTTTCTTTCGCACTCGGCTCCTTGGGTTTCCTCACAAAATTCGACTACGACTCCTACCAACCCACCCTAACTCGCGCCTTCAACGAAGGCATCACCGTATCTCTTCGTCTTCGCTTTGAAGGAACCATTATGCGTTCCAACCGCCGTACGGGTCACTCCGAATCGGAACACAAAAGCCGCGATCTGGTCGAAGAACTCATCGGTGAAGAGGCCGAGAACCTGCACACGCATCGCCCTGTCAAAACTCATAACATCCTCAACGAAATCGTCCTCGACCGCGGTCCAAACCCTACCATGAGCAGTATCGAAGTCTTTGGTGACGAAGAATTCTTCACCACCGTTCAAGCTGATGGCATATGCGTCGCCACTCCCACAGGCTCAACTGCATACAACCTCGCCGCAGGAGGCAGTCTTTGCCATCCTGACAATCCCGTCATCCTCCTCACAGCGATTTGCGCCCATACCCTCAGCTTCCGGCCCATTATCCTCCCTGACACAATAGTCTTGCGCATAGGAGTGCCGTATGATGCTCGCACAAGTTCATGGGCCAGCTTTGACGGTCGAGAACGAACGGAACTGTGTCCAGGCGATTATGTCACTATTTCGGCCTCGAGATATCCATTCCCTAGTGTGTTGCCATTAGATCGACGCAGCGAAGACTGGATCGACAGTATTTCACGGACACTAAACTGGAACTCTCGACAGAGGCAAAAGGCATTTGATGATGCCAAGGAGGATGGTGAGAAGAATAAGCCAGCCAAGTGAGTTGTGTGTCTTGCCTTTCGCACCTTGCCTGTGCTGTACGCCAATGTTTGTTCTCTGGACACCTGTAAATAAAGCTCTACAAGAAGATTATCGACAGCTGTAAAATACATGGATACAATGACGAATCAAAGTCGTACAATGAATCCAGACCTGTGTCAATATTAATGCCTATTCTTTTCCAGCTAACCCAATCAGAAGATCTGCAGGCTTTGTTCGAATAAATGTCCTACCGAAATGATAAACAAGGCTCTTTCCAAATCAGGCTAAACCCGACCTCACTTGGTTGCGGACTTTCGACTGCTGACCTTCTTCACTTTCTGCACTTCGTTCATTCCATCCATCAATCAGAGCATTTTATCTCTATCTCAATCTCCTCGTCAATTCGAATGCGCTTACCTATCGTCTGCAGGTATGCGTTAGCTGAGCTGGGATCCGAGCTGCCAACGCATCTAATGCGTGGGTGCCCGATGGAGTTCTGCAGTATGCAGGCACGGGAGGATGTAGCATGCATTGACAGCGCATACCAACGCCCTCCCACGAATGGTCAAGCTGTCAGGAGCTACTTCCAAAATGCTTGACAGTTGGGTAGAAAGTCCGGATAAAGCCAATGACCTATTATCCACCATCAGCGGAAATGCACAACGACTATAACGCACCAGCATATTGCATTAGCTCTCATATGCATTGACGGCTTGTGCGGACTAGAGTATTCATGTTCACTTTTAGAGCACTCTATGACAATCACGACCAGTGGTCGAGAACATCGCTACCCTGCATTAGCACGGTCATTGCACTGACAATGCTGCTTACCACTTCTGCATCCGTTGGAGCCCCGGAAGATCCGCGCAATAAGAGCAACAAGCCGTCGATACAGCGAGCTGTTGGGAGACTGTCCCCGCTGCACGAAACACATTCGACAGCGAGAAGCTCTAAAGGTGCAAAAGGTTGGGTATTGGGCAGTAATTAATATGGCGAGTTTGGGGCATATATATGTAGAGACTATGCGCCCAGGTAACGTGCAACGTCCATTGCGCCATGAAGAATACTCTTCCACGTACCTTGGAACGACTGGAGAAACACGACTCCATGATGACTCGAAGATATCGAGGCACCCTGGCTAGCCTCTTTGACCTACCGAAACATAGTCCTCCAGGCACAGGCGTTTCAATTGGCCAAGCTGGTTGAGCATGCAACATCTGGGTTGTTACCATCAAACGAAATCCCTGACCAGTCCTTTGAGCTACAAGGGTGGTGTCATGTCGAGGGGCACTGTGTCATCGGACCGCACGGGTGAGTAAAACTTGAAGGCTATTCAGTTGACACTTGACAGCCGTGCCAATATTTCCGATGCCGTCCTGCTTCCCATAGCTGAAGCTTATCTATAGAGGGGCTAAATCTGCATGGTGCTTGCAAGAGGCAATTTGTCTTGGATAAACTCTTCCAGACTTTCTGCGCACCTGCATACACTGTCAAGCTGTACCAAGTCATTTTCCACACCCGGTTGAGGCTTGCGTATCCTGCATGGTATCTGGACACCAATTTCAAGATTTTGCTTTGCAACCATCACGCGCGCGCGTCTTGCATATCAGGCAACCACATCATCGATTTGTTCATCCTGCCATATAATATCTTCCTCCTGCCTCGAAATATCAACTTCTCTGTCTCTTCGCATATGCAAAATCATCGTTGACTACACGTTGACATATCTGTACACCACGCCTTTACTTACTACAAATTTGTATTGGTCTTCCAAGTGTCGCTATCTTATTCGTTCCAGTCCAACCTCTAGCACTGACATCTCATGCGATGACCGCACAGTGGTTCGATCCATCAGGAAGCGGTCCTTCGTACCACGACACCGCTTCTGGACACGATATAGTCTCCGATGAAGTGATTGCGATCTACAACGACGCGCCCAAGGCGAACTCGAAGAAGAAAAAGAAGAATGAGACGGTGAAGGGCACAGTCGAGCTCTGGATCATTCGTAAAGCTTCTGCCGAAGATGGGAGAGAAAGGTCATGGAAGCGCGTTTCCAAGGAACGACTGAACAGCAGTAGTGATGATCTGACGAAGAATCTCGAAAAGAAGGGCAGAAGCTACATCGACACGTTTCTAAGTCTGGAGTCCCTGCAACAGAGGCAGGTGAATGTACTTGTTGAGGATAGACAGGACGAAGAAGACCATCCCAACGCCGAATGGACTCCGGTACATATCCATGTCGATCTAGGAGGCAAGAGTAAAGGTCCGAAAGGCAAAGCTCGTGCGATATGGGTATACCTTGAGCGACGCAGTAAGAAGTCGCCTGACATTTCTCCATCAACAAACAAACATGCAATGAACACTCAACGAAGAGATATTGTTGATCTGGAGGATCGCATGAACCGCGTGAGAGTCCGCGACAACTATCAGAAGACGGAGCATATGAATGAGATGATGGGCGAGACTACTAGACATCGAGATATGCCGATGTCAGTGGATCATGGACCACCTTTGGGTGGCCAGCCACAGTTTCCTGCCATGATGCAACCCTGGCCACCGCATGAAACCTTTCAGAATCAGCAGCCAATGTGCCCTCCACTGCCAGTACCCCAGGCGCCTCGACCGAATGCATACAGTAGTATGCAAGCCACTGCCCAGGCGCCTGTAATTGATGTTCACGCTGCCGGATTGCCATTCGACAACGCATTCGTGCGTACACAATCCACTCAGGACGAACCTTGGCCATCTTTCACTCCTCTCGATCGAGCAGAGGAACAACCAGTCAACCATGATCAAGTAAGACCAGCTCAGCATGGCCATTTACCGCCTTTTCGCAATGATCAACCGAAAGCGCACACTCATGAACCTATGCTCGGCAAGAATGATCACCATGTGGAAACGCAAGCTCCTCTGTCAGACGGGGCCCAACATCCTTTGATGGATCGCCATCCACGAGTCGATTGGGCTGAGCGAGAGCGAGAAAAGTTGAGGCAAGTTCGCCAACCATCGACGCCTAGTACTGAGGAATCCGACGGGTTCTGGTCGAGCGCAGGACATCCTAGTACTGCTCCAAGCTCTGTATCGCAGGGTAGCCATGGTCGAGCAAGCTTCGACAACCTTCCTTCGTGTGATCATGCTCCTCGAGAACGCTATGACGACAAGACTCCATGCCGATATGGTCCATCGGACCGTCGCTACTACAACCATTCCGGGCCGGCACACGCTATCGTAGAACCAGCTCGGACAAGAGCTCAGCGGCCTCATATCTTCGACGATCGCCATCAAGACCAATACAGAGACAACTACGAAACGGAGATCCATCAGGAACATACCCGTAGACTCTCATCTCCCAGCCGACGATACCATGGCGATGACCAAAGGGAGAGTCTCTCTTCACGCTCATCAGAACAACGTCCCGCATACAGCCGACGCAGGACAAATGCATCGCCTCCACGCAGAGTCTACACAGAGCGCGCTGAGTTCGACAGACGCCAGTCAGAAACTTCACACAAGTCTAGGGATCACGTCTTTAATGTTGATGACTACTACGTTGATAGGGGACGAGACCGCGAGCCTGCTTACCAGTCCCAGCGATATTCCGGAAGACAAGAGCAGAAACCAATATATGATCGCCATCACTCATCACCACTAACATCGCCACGCTGTGAGATAGGAGACCAGTCACACCACGTTCACGCACCAAGAGCTTGTTCTCCCTCTGCCTCCCATTCTTCCTCCGGCCGTACCACCCACCTGTCAGACCCCGCGTCCGCCGTGGTGATTGAGAATCTCAGCGCGTTGACTAGGGAAATTGCAGAGCTCAAGGATGAAAGGCAGCGCCAAAGGGAAGAGGAGGAGCGGAAACGGAAGGACGGTGAGGCGAGGGAGATGTGTGAGCGGGCGAGGGAACAAGGGCGAGAAGAGGCGAGGTTTGAGCTTCTTGCTCAGCAGACGAGGGATAGACGTGTGCCTCCCTGGGAGAAGAGAGTGTAGTTCATGTAAGTGTTGTAGGATTGGGCATATCCAGTTGCTCAGCCTGATTGATCTTCTCCTGGATAGTTGGGTGGCTTTTTGACGAGATTCACGGCCATGTCATTTATTTGTAGACAATGAGCAAGCTTTCAAGTTCAAGAACATCATCACTTCTGTAATCGCACTGCCCAACGTAGTTCTTCAACTCGTGATAACGTGCATCATTATTCGACGCATATTGTCGGAGACATTTTGATCTGTTCCCTTATCTGCGCTTGTGCTATATGAACACGACCGAGTACCTATGTATGAATAGGACTCACAATCAAGCATTCTCAACGTATGAGTGTCTGCTTTAGCATAGTAAAAAGGTCCATGAAGTCTTAATGGAAAGGTGTATTGATTCTGGTCAATATAGACGACCATCACGGACATGGACAAAAAGAAGCCAGGGTCACCCCACTAGAAAGGCCCCTCTGATGCCGTCGTATCCGCGAGAATCGGACCCCGCGGATTGCCGACACCACTTCCGCTTATCACACTTTTAATCTTTGACTACCTTACTGTACCTGAATTAGTACAATTTCTTCTGACGCTCTACGCTATCTTCTGAATTCGACTCTTGCTTCTGTCGGCAGCACTCGGTTTATAAATTTCTGTACCGACGAGAACCAAACTAGACCGAATAGTTACTCCCGGCTTCCAATAAAACAACCATGGCAACGTCTACAATGTCACCACCGCGGCCAGCAGTAGTGACGGAACCAGTCAAGCAAACAGCAGAGATCCCCGTGATAGATATATCAGAATCCAATATCCATGCCGCACATGACATCCTCGCTGCAGCAGCCAAATTCGGATTCGTCTATGTCAAGAATAACGAGGCGGCGGGTATGCCTGGTGCTAGTATTGCTAGGATGTTTGAACTGGTCAGTCCATCCATTTTTACTTGCCTTGAATTCATGACATTACTGGTTGCAAGAAAGGGGCTGATGGATGGTGTAATGCTGGTAGAGCAAAGAGTTCTTCCAAAGCCCAAAGGAGGTCAAGGAGACTTGTGCCATCAACTCGAACAAGTCGGGCAAGAACCAGGGATGGTTGGGTATGCATACTGAGACGTTGGATCCAGGGAACCAAAAGGTAGTGTTTTCTTGATTGTTGCGAAGGTAGAGAAGACATGACTAACAATGTGACTCAGCGTGGCGATTTCAAAGAGTTCGTTTCGTCCAATTGCCATTGTCCTTCTGTATCACTTCTTTACTCGTAAATAACCAAAACAAAACAGAGCATTCAACCTCGGCGAGATCCTCCCAGGCAAACCAATCACACAACCCCTTCCTCCACCTCTACTGGAAAACTCCGCCACCCTCGCAGCATTCACAGCACAATGCCACACCCTCTGCACCCGGATTCTCCAACTCTTCGCCACAGCCCTGCAACTCCCCTCGACATGGTTCAGTGACCGGCACGACCAGTCCAAGGGGCCCTCGGGCACAATCATGCGCTTGCTCTACTACCCCCACGTCCCCACCTCGGGTCCAGAGGTAGACGAAGCGGATATCCGCGCAGGAGCACACAGCGACTACGGGAGTGTGACGTTGTTGTTTCAACTGCCCGGGCAGCCTGGCCTTGAGATCCTGACGCCAGAGGGGGCGTGGGCTAGCGTGCCTGTTGATCCGTCTGGTGATGCCTTGGCTAATGGTGGTGCGTTGCCAATATTGGTCAATATAGGGGATTTGCTCGAGTATTGGACGGATGGTTTGCTGAAGAGTACGGTGCATAGGGTTGTTTTCCCGCACTCTGCCTCTTCTTCGCCTGATGCTGCGGCAGGACAGGAGGAGAGGGAAGAGGGCAAAGGGGATAGGTATTCGATGGCGTATTTTTGCCACCCGCTGGACGACGCGGTGTTGGAGGCTGTGCCCAGTCCGCTTGTTCAAGGACGGTCTCGTGGGGAGGGAAATGAGAAGGGGATGGAGAGGAATGAGGGGGTATTGACTGCTAGGGATCATTTGAACCAGAGGCTGGCTGCTACTTATGGGATCAAGTCATGAGCAGGTCTCTTTTCCTTGTGGAATATGGCTACGAGTCAAGAGGGAGGAGCTCTGAGCTGAATTTATAGGATATGACAATACATATGGAATCGGCCGGTTTCACGAACCCACTAAACCCACAATATTATGGACAGAAAGCAGACACAAGGCAATTGCATGGGAACGGCCAAGTTCAATATGACATGTCTTCTGGCGGCGTAACGCTTTGGAAGTCCTCCGAGGCCGATGCGCCCGGCCGAGTAATCTTACTTGCATATTGAAGTCTGAAGCGAGTGATGTACCCGATAGAGACGAGCGTGTCAGTTCGTGGATCCAGAGTCGCTTAATGTGACTGCTGAAGGATCCCTGAAGCTCGACGTTTCCAAGACCGTCAGGACTAGGACACAGTACTGATTGGCAGGCCCTTGCACCGTCACATCTGTCGGTCTCCGTGAGATTCCAGACCAAGATGAAGGAACACGAGGAGGTGTAAATCGAGGTAGTCGGAATCAATGGAGATCATTCTTCTTTCTCCGTTGGCGCCTGATTGTTGCAACGTGGGTGAACCACCAATTGAGATGCACGCAACGAAAGTATTCAGACTTCACTTTTTACCCTTCTTCTTCCCACTTTCGGCCTTCCCATCTTTGCCCGGCTCCTTGACGAAGCCTCCCTTGACAAAGGCGTCCCTAGCAGCCGAATTGATAAGTCTGAAGCGGTCCGGACCAAGCTGGATCCCGCCATACCAGCGGGTGATGACAACCATGCAATCCCATAGATCCATCAGCTGCATGAGATGCAAGACACGGCCGCCAGCAGCCGCCTCGCCGTCGTCGTCGCAGTCCTGATACGAGACATCGTTTGCGCCGTGGATCCGCCAAGCAGTGATATTATGCGTGGCCTTTGCCACTTTCTTGTCTGTAGCAAGTAAATGATGTAGATACGACTTTGCCTCCGCGGGCGAGGAGACCTGCGCAGCCCTGGCCACGAAAACGGATTTCTTCTCGGTGAAGACGTCTGAGATTATCCACGGCGGTTCGTCTCCCGATGAATCCGAAGACTGCGTATCATCAGGGTCTGCTATGTCTGGATCCAAGTGGTCGGGGGATTGCTGCTGACCATGCCTTTCAGAAGCTTGTTGCTCTTGATTCCCTTGACCTGTTTGGCTGAGAGATTCGAAGAACTGCTCAAGCCGCGCGTTGACTTCCTCGACCAGGTCGAAGATGCATGGTGAGCCGGGCTGGTAGATCTCGGAGAGGACAGAGCGGGATATCTCGACCATTTGGGTGCCCTCGCCTTTGCCCACATTTTCTCCAACAGATTGTGTTCCAAGTATTGACGGTGGGGCGTCGGGATATGTGTTCGGAAATTCAAGACGCAAGGATATCGAGTGGTCTCCGGGCAATTCTAGTGCGCAGATGATTGGTTTTTCAGATAGTCGTGTGAGAGTTGATTCTGAATATATTGCGTTTATTGAGAGGATCTCGTCCTCGAGGGCAGTGTCCATGTCATGCAAGACGTGGTCAATTCCAGCTAAAAACGTCCAAACATGAGAACAAATGAGACTCAATGTGATATGAAATCAAACACGTGGGAAATAGTTCGTTCTGGACAAAGTAAAAATAATATATGATCAGAATCACCATCTGGTGTAGGTCGAAGATGAGTCTCCAAAGCCGGGGTCACGTGGTCGTGACATCTTCAAGATTTGGAGGTCGCGACGAAGCAACGACATGTTTCTTTATTACACACAACCCTGACCTTTCACAACCGGCGCAATAATGGCTTTGACAGGATCCCGATCGTCGCTGTCGAGCTTCTTACCGAAACCGAAATACACTGGAGAGGACGAGGAGGCGCCAGCTCATGCGCAACCGAAAGGACCACGAGTTGTCGGAGCATCAGAAGTCGAATCACAACAGCTCGTCGTAAAGGTGAGATTCATGTGTCTGCTCCTTTGTCATATCAAGAAACTAACCGTAGAACAGCGGAGTGGACCGCCAGCATACGGACAGCGCAGCGGATGGCGGCCTCGAAATGCAGAGGACTTTGGCGATGGTGGCGCTTTTCCTGAGGTCCCGGTCGCGCAATACCCCTTAGATATGGGCCGGAAGCAGGCGTCAAGTTCGAATGCACTTGCGATCCAGGTGGACGGCGAGGGAAAGGTCAAGTACGATGCTATTGCGAAACGCGGACACGCTGAAGGCCGCATCGTGCATGCCTCGTTCAAGGATCTCATCCCATTAAGGCAACGGGCTGACGTGGGAGACATTTCACTGGAACGGCCGTCGGAAGAGGAGGTTCAGGCGACAAAAGAGAGAACACAGGCTGCTCTTGCTGCACTTGTCTCTGGCGCAGTAGCTGCACAGAAGCCCAAGAATGTTAAAGGTGGATCGAGAAAGGAGCCGACATATGTGCGATATACCCCATCAAACAATCAAATGGGCGACAACACAAAGAAGCAAGACCGTATCATGAAGATTGTCGAGCGACAGCAAGATCCCATGGAGCCGCCAAAGTTCAAGCACAAGAAGATTCCACGAGGACCCCCTTCTCCGCCACCTCCCGTTATGCACTCTCCTCCGCGCAAACTCACCGCCGAAGACCAAGAAGCCTGGAGGATTCCGCCACCCGTCTCCAATTGGAAGAATCCCAAGGGTTACACCGTGCCTCTAGACAAGCGTCTGGCCGCCGACGGTCGCGGCCTTCAAGACGTAACCATCAACGACAAATTCGCCCAATTCGCCGAAGCCCTCTTCACCGCCGACCGCCACGCCCGCGACGAAGTCAAGCAACGCGCACTGATGCAACAACGCCTCGCAGAAAAGGAAAAGCAGCAAAAAGAAGACAACCTCCGCATGCTCGCCCAAAAAGCCCGAGAAGACAAAGCAGCCGCAGCATCAGGCAGCCGCAGTCGCCAACAAGACTCACGTTCCCGCAGCAGAAGCATAGACAGCTACTCCTCCCGCTCACGCTCCCCCTCCTCCGGCGGCGAAAGCGACGACCGCCGCACCCGCGAAAAAGCCCGCGCCGACCGCCGCCGCGACGCCCAACGCGAGATGCGTCAGAAGAACATGGGCCACGAACGGCGCATCCAGATGCTGGCGCGCGAGCAAAACCGTGACATCTCCGAGAAAGTCGCGCTCGGCCTTGCCAAGCCTACGCAGTCCAAGGAGACAATGTACGATTCGCGCCTTTTCAACCAGTCCGCGGGCTTCGCGGCGGGATTCAACGAGGATCAGGCGTATGATAAACCCTTGTTTGCAGACCGTGACGCGCTCAATAGTATTTATCGTCCTTCACTGAACAATGATGACGATGATGCTGGGGATGGAGGCGAGACGATGGCTGAGATTCAGAATACGAAGCGCTTCGAGACGTTGGGGCGGGCACCCAAGGAAGGGTTCAAGGGCGCGGGCACGGCGGAGGCGAGGGAAGGGCCGGTCATGTTTGAACGGGACAACGGGGATCCGTTTGGGGTGGAGAAGATGATTGCTGAGGCGCAGAAGGGGGGGCGATCAGATGAGCCGGCGACGGGGTCGAAACGGTATGGACTTGATGATGGAGCGGCTGAGAGGGACTCGAAGCGTGCGCGGGTGGATGATAGCGAGTAAAGGCGTCAGGTGCTATATTACTGCATGCACAATACAAGCTCAAGAACGATACCAATGGCTGGAGTCTGACCTTCAAGACTACTTCAAGACTACAAGCCGCTTCGCCAGGAAAACCCCGAAAGAAGTAAAAGTTCAATCTGGATCATTGACGCTACAAGAATATCCTGCATCAAACCGTGATGGATTCGTCTAACATGAACTTATGATACCTGGCTGACATCCGGTCCATACAACTATTCGGCCTACTCAAGTCTGGTTCTTCCATCTCCCATCTTTCATATCTCTGCCCGTCTCCGAAACGCCACGCTCAATGCTTACCATATTGAAGAAAGAAAAAAAGCAATAACATCCATTAAGCGCTGATCATTGAGTCCATCAAGCATTACCATATCAATATCGACAGCCACCCGCAACCCTCTTGACAAGAAGCGGCCACGTCGTTGAGCCATCAATTAGCTTGTATCTCACCCAAAGGCACCCCATGAGTACCAAAGCGAGCATGGTCGTCGGCAACCTTCCGCTTGAACATGCCCAGATCCTTCATCAAAGCGTCGACATCAGACTGCCATTCAGCGTGCTGAACGCCATACTCGTCTTCGTCATCACTGTACACATCCACGCGCGGCTCATGGTTCTCCTCGTTCTCACTCTCATCCTCTTCCATGTCCAGTTCGACAGGCGGAAGCACAATCGGATTCTTCAGCTCTCCGAGCGCGAGCGCCAGATGGCGTCTAAGACTCTGCACCTCAGTCCTCAGACGCTCACTCAAGGGTCTGAGTTCCTCCAATTCCGAAGTGAGGGCTCGAATCTTGACGTCGGACACAGCGCGAGATTCCTCCATTGCGCGTTGCATTTTGGAGACTTGGCGTTGGTAATCCTCCATTTCCTGACCAGCTCGGTCGACTTCGTCGCGTTTGCGGGCGGCGGAAGCGTTGACGGATAGTTGGAGTTGGCGGATGGTCTCGCTCATTTCTTGGATTTGGGCATCGCGCTCAGCGGCTGACATGGCATCTTGGTTGACGTGGGCACGAGTCTGGATGCGCTTGGCTTGGTCGGCGTATCGTAGTGTTGATAGGGTTTCCTCGTAGTCGGTAGGACTGATGCAAGCCACCATGGCTGTCTTTGAGTTTCCGCCCAAGCTATCCTTGAGCAGCCAGGTTAGGACTGAGTCACGGTAGGGGATGACGTCTCCTCTTCGTTTTGTCTGGTTCGATTGGCCGCGCTGTGTAGGTCTCTGACGCTTTGGATCGGAAAGAGCAGCTATGACGCGTCCTAGAGTGGTCAGAGACTGGTTGATGTTTCCACCTTCACGCAGTCGCTGTCCTGATGCTTCGGTCCTGTTGGCACGCTCTGAGCCAGCCAGATCGACAAGACGCATACGAGCAGTTCTTTCAATGGTACTATCCGTTTCAATGTCATGCTGGATCTGCTTGAGGGTCAAGGTGAAGACGGAGTGAGAACGAGATGAAGTGTCATTCATCTTGGTTGCGGCGACAGTCCTGTTCTGGTCACCCATTTTCATCAGACGCTCGACATCTTCGTAGGTCTTGACAGCGGTGTCTGTTAGATTCTGGACGTAGACGCCGTCGGTCTTGCTCTCACGGATCTTGAGATATGTTGGAGGATTTGTGCGCGGAGTGAGCAAGTCGCGGACATGCTCGTTGTAGACTTCGAAGTAGGAGACGTGGACGCCATAGGTAATATTGCCATTCTGCTCTGTGCTGATGCGTTCAAACAGGCCTTCACAGGTGCGCGGGATCAGGCCAGGTTGTTCCGGCGTGCCCATCATGGTGTAAGACTTGCCTGATCCAGTCTGACCGTAGGCAAAGATACAAGTGTGGTAGCCATCAAAGTTGTGGTCGAGAAAGTCCTCTCCGAAAGAATTGTAAACATCTTGCTGGTGGGAATAATGCGGGTCCGACTCTTCATGCGACCAAAATGATTTGTCGAATGTGAAGGACTTTTCTTCGTAGGTTCTGCGGTGGCCTCGGACATTGGTTTCCGATTCCGGTGGAGGATGTATGACTGTTGTTTGCGTCTTGGGGTCCATTTCGATCAAGCATGGCGACTGTTTATCCAGCTCTAATCATTACTTTGTCAACCTGATATTTCTGTGTTTTTCATCATCTCTACCAACATACCTCTCTTGACAAACTTTCTCACGCGCACCACCACTTTGACATTCCCAGAGTCACCATCTGCCGACATGGGCCGCATGGCAGGTATCGGCATGGTCGCCTCTCTTGCGCGCAATGATGGAGCAGATGCAGTGGATTGATATGATGCGCCAATGTCCGGCGTTGTAAGGGCACGCGCTGCCCGCAGATCCACCGGAGCCATGCCTTCTAACAAATCAATAACTTCTTGAAAAACGGTCAAATAACGATTGCGGAGAGCGTAAAACATATGGGAAAGCGACCGGTGTTAATGTCGTTATCGGGCTCTCGATAAGGTCAGTGCGAGGGAGGACGCGCCTAACTCCAAACAAATCGCAATTTACATTGTTCGCCCGGCAACCACGCCAGCCGCTAAGGGTCCTTCAGGAAATTTTGTACTCCCCCACGAATCAAACAGGGTTATTATAGTATTGCTGCAGGCTGTTGGATGCAATCATATCGATACGGACGGAGATCGGTGAGGTTGTACATGCGACTGTTTAGAAGTGGTGGAATAAGAAGAATGGCACATGCCAACGCCCCTACGCAGGCTGCGCTAGCTCATGTCTTTTTGGCTCACATTCCTTTGACCGACCGCGGCAGCGCTATAAGAGATCTAGCTGCTCATGTGGACAACAACACCCTGGGACTTGTCGCTGCTCTTACAAGAGAGAACCATGATGAACAAGCAGAGCAATACCTATCGCGTTTCTTGGTTAGGTCGATTGAGGCTGGGGAAAACTCTGCTGCTTCATCTATCTGCCTTCGATATGCACATATTAGAAAAGCACTACTGGACCATGCAGACAAGGAACTTCAGACAGCTCTCTCCTTTTTACAGCGGAGGCCCAAAAATAGCGGACTGATCATTCCTCCTGCGGACCATGTATCAGCTGAGCAAGTGCAGGCTGGAGAGCACATCAGTCGCAGTCCTGAGGATAACATTCAACTCACTGTAGCATATCTGGACTTTTTCAAGAGTATGTGCAGGATCACCAGTGAGGACATGGGTCTTGCCATCTCTGAAAACACATTCACTGCATTGTTTGCCCTGCTAGCAGCGTCTACCCCGAGCATAGCATCTTCGGCAAGAGACGCTTGCTTTGCCTTCCTGGCTGCCTACGCGGATGGACATTTGAATATTACTGGTCTATCAGATGATCAGAACAGGTTTGATGGCCACATGTGGCACTCTGTGAATTCTCTGTTGGTTCATGGGCCAAGCAATACCTACCCCACTACAGCATACGCGATATGGTTACGATGGCTCAATCTCTCCGGGGGGTTGAAGGCTTCAACGAACTTGATGCAAACCGACGAGTATTGGAGACACCTTCTTACCGCTCTGGCCAGCGGAGACATCGAGCAAAGAAAGCTCTGTCTTCACATCCTCAGACTATCTGTGGCAATGGCCGGCAACAACATAAGTACTAAGAACATGGTCATCTCTGATAGCAGCAACGGTAAGTGTTTCGCCACTCCTGTTTTGGCTTCACTGCCTTGCTTATGCTGTTTTAGGCCCCTTCAACAGGAGCTGTGTAGCTGTTGGCTTTTCGTTCGTCAAATTATAAGTCGCTGACAAAATACAGGATCCCACAACGTACAAACAGAATATGAGAGATTTTGTACAGTCTACGAGACAATCGTCATCGGTCGCTATTTTAACCAAGCAGAGGAGTGCATGAAGGACCTGGATGTCCTTGCCTCACCTCACACCCAGGTAGAAAAGTCATGGCTGCTTGCCTTACTCGAACCTGCTCTGTCCAACGTGACGCAGGATAGCATTCGCAAGATGCTGGGTAACTGGCTGATGAGCACCGATCTGAAACTCTCTGGGCATGCAGACAACTTCGCTCATCTGCTCCAGCAATCATTCTTACCATGGGCTTGTCAAGGTCCCTTGTTTACTGGCAGCATCAAGGGCACGACCACTATGGCGACGTGCGAGCATGGTGTCAGACTTTCCAGTTTCATCGAGCGACTCATGAAGAACAATTCAGCCGATCACGAGGTGGACACCAGATCGTCTATTGCACGGGCTGTGCTGAGTTACTTGAACCACAACAAGAATCGCATCATCCCTTATGCAGTTATTTACCTGCTCCATGGCTTAGCACAAGGTCTCCAGGACCAGAACCTGCCATGCCTGGGGGCCTCGGAGCTGGAAATCCTTCTCAGTCTTCCTAATGGTACCGCTTTCCCGGAGGTAGCAAAAGATGTGTTGCAGAGTTGCAGTCTCGAATTAGCACAGCTTGTTGAGCCAGACTCTCTATCAAGTGCCCGTGCTGCAGACTCAAGACTGGATATGCTTTCGCAGAGAGTGCAATGTTTGCGACTAAGGTCAGCTCTTGATGCACCACCATCTGATTCTCGATGGCAAAGTCTGGATGACTATCTTTCAGAGTTGACCGCGTCTCATCATGAATCTATATCAGGCGAAGCATTGCCTGGAGCCTGCCGTTCACTGCTCGAATTACTCGACTCCATCGTACCTGAAACTGAAAATCCAGATCATATGCTGCAAGTGTTAGACTCCATATGGACTGAGCTTGAGATTCAAGACTATCCAAAGAATGTCCTTCTTGTCATCCCTAGTCTGGTCCTTCACCCTGCTCTTGTTTCTCTGAGCATATCACATCCGGCTCTCTCGGACCTGATATTATCATACCTGTCTCAAATGCATCAATTCTGCCGTGGTAGAATATACCTTTGGACTCCTCTCATGACAGCCTTAAGAGTTGCACTTTTTGCCGCACCTCTCGCAGCTAGAAGACTCAACTTGGCAGACATTGTCATTGCCACCGCAAACAATCCTCCTTCTGCCAAAATGGAGTTTCAACTTGAAGCTGCGGCGATCCATCTGCTTGGAGAGGGCGGCAAGGGATACGTGCATTACTATGGAAGACCAGAAGAAGAAGGCTTTGCCGCTTTCTTTGACTTGGTCAATCGGCTATCGGAAATTGATGACGACCTGGCACGGGAGATCTACGACGAAATCATCGATCCTTGGGTCAACCAGAAACTACCAGTCCCTGTTGTCAACAAATGGAAGACGACTGTACAATTGCAGATCGTTATCATCCTCCAAGAGAAGCTCTTGGCGACCATGACAGTATCTCAAGCGCAATATCACATGGATATTCTACATAAGATCCTCGCCGTAGAGCCATTGCCACGGTACAGACTACTGATTGAATGGATGATCTGCCGTATTATCATCAAACATGCAGAAACCAGCAACGATATTCTGCAACGTCTGTCAACGGTGGATCATCACTCGAACCCCAAATACCTGTCTTCACTTGCCAAAATCGGCCTCATGATCGCTTGTCTAGAAGACACAGCCGAAGAATTCGCTTACCGTCTGGCCTGCCGCATTGTGGCGTTGTCCTCGAGCTCGAAGATCATCATCAGGCACGAAGCACAGTGGTCCTTCCCAATTCTCTACGATACAGCATCAGCGAGAGGGCTGACGAGCATTACAACGAATTCTGCGTGTCAGGCTTTGAATGAGTACATTAGAAGTCTGGAGCGTTTCTCGACACCTCCCACGGAAAGACAGCTCGAGTATCTGGATCCTGTATTAGGACATACCCTCTCCAATCTCCTTCAGGGTCCCTACATGCGTCTGGATCCCCCCACTGCTAGCTTAGTAACATCAAGCGATATTCAGAGACTCCTGGAAGAAGACAAAACCAACAAGCACCTCCCTCGGACGCTACCTTCTGGCAGCCTGCCCGTCGGTGAAGAGCCCGTAACATCAGCGCCCACCAACGCCATACTCACTCCCGCAGCCCAGCCAAGCCCACAAGAAACCAAACAATCCGCCCGCACAGAAGCCGTTGCGGCACTCCAAACAAAAGGCACGGCCTACCTCTCCGCAGCACACAGCAAATCTTCCGAGACTGACATCCCTATCAACAACGCCACCACCGACCTCATCGTCGTCGGCTCCCTAGTAGACAACGCCTACAACCTCGGCGGCCTGTCACGAATTTCCGAAATCTTCGGCGCATCCGCCCTCTACATGAACAAGCCCAAGTCCGTCCTCGCAAACAAAGACTTTGTCTCCGTGGCCGTGGCCTCGCAGAACCACCTGCCCATCCACGAACTTTCTCCCGACAACCTTCAGGACTTCCTCACCCGCAAGAAAACGCAGGGATATAGGGTTGTGGGAGTAGAGCAGACCGATCGCAGTGTTCTGCTTGGCAGCGAGGAATGTGTGTTGCCTGGGAAGATTGTGCTGGTCATGGGAGCTGAGAAGGAGGGCGTGCCGGCGCTGGTGCTCGGCGAGTGTGATGTGCTTGTTGAGATACCCCAGGTTGGCAAGACGAGGAGTATGAATGTGCAGACTGCGTGCGGCGTTGTGCTGTTTGAGTATTCTAGACAGCATAGGCGTGGTGAGTGAGTGGATCCTTCCTGTGTATCTGAGATGTAGAGATTGGGTTTTGTAGCTACTATGTGCGTAAAGGTCGTGGTTTGGAGTCATGGAGTCTTCCTTGCAATGTGTACATGACCGAATGAGATCATGTCGGGCAGAATCATCTTCGTACAGTCTAGCTCAAGTCTATATTCGTTCATCCTCGCTACGTGCATGCTTCTTACGTGGAAAAGGTATCACATTAGGTAGCACCAGAGTCATGTAGGTGCTCGGGATCATATGGCGCTGATAGCAGGCTATGCAGGAAGCAATGAGCCTAGTATCTATCTTGACCTTGTGTACTGGCGCGTGTCATGTGCTGGCGATGCTGACCCTCAAATGCATTACTTGCCGTTGGGGGCTGCACAGCGGTCTCTCACGGATAGAGAGACTGCAATAATACTTATTGTATACCATCAGAGAAAGCTCTTCAGTCCTGAGTGAGAAAGAACAAACTAGAGAGCTCCAATATCGAAGCACCCAGCGCAGCGGTCAAGCAGGAAAATCAATCTCATGCGTGTCTACTTTCTGACTTGTTCATGGACAGGGTAGGGTACTGGCGCGTCGACCTCAGTCAAATCACGGTAACATTCCATGTATCTAACTTCAGTTCTTCTCGAGGTTGGGTGGACAGCTTCGATGTAGTCGAAGGTTGGGAAGCAGGGCAAGAGTGAAAGTATACTTATTTGAGTCTATGATGTTCTGCAGAAATGCACCCACGTTGTGTATCGATCATATCCATTCTTAGACATACCTACTGCAGCGACAGTTTCAAGTCTGTGGTGAAGGGTGATGGTGACAATCAACGGAGTAGTAGAGCACGATTGTTCTGGCATCTCAAATCCTTGTGTCAAACAGATTATAGCCAAGCACTACCGATGATCTCTCGACCCCCAGGCACCCATGAGGCAGCAGCCGACTGCAGTAGAACCTTTCCCTGTCAGTGGCGCCTGCACATTGCCGAATAGAATTTATTCGGATGCTGCGGCATTATATGGTATGAATCCACGAGCCTTTTGCACCCAGACAAATGTATATCGAAAACCATACTATCCACCTATTCTATACTTGGCCGTTGCAATGCGAAGAAATGGCTGTTAGTCGACCGATGACCGGTATCAACCGGAAGCACATGGGAAAGGTGAGACACAAGAACGTGGCGAGCGCATGCAAGACTTGGCCCCGCCCAATAGTGTCCATAATCAAAGCCTGTTCTCCGTTCCATTGCTTCTGTCTCTCCATCAACAGCCAAGCTGAATAGCGACAAAAGTGCAAATTTGAGCTTTCATCGTCCGAGCAAGGAAGAGGGAAAAGGAGGAGCGGATTCACGAGTATCCGGATGATCTAGAGGCTTGACTTCCTTCGCCAAGAGCTGAAGCATAATGCACAGACTTGACCACCACGAAATGGTGGAGATACAGAATCCAGTCGCAAGCCTTTGGTGCTCCTTTACTCCTGACTACTGCAAAGGCAATTACCGTTATCTTTGAACGATCTGAATATTGTGCATGAGGGTACCGCTGGAAGCTTGGGAGCCAAGGCGGGCCTGGCAGATAATGCCGACTTCAGCTGTTCTAGCGTATGTCGCTAAAGAAAAATGCACTTTCTGTATGCAAGAGAGCTTCTCGAACTTCTTTCAGCTCGCACTCGTGTACCTACCTTAGCTCTGGTTTATCCGTCTCGGCACACGCGACCCATCAGAAAAGTCCTCTGTCTTGTGTCCTCGCGGACCACATCCCCATTACTGATCTCTCTAATCCTCGTGTGCGACTTCCTTCCTGGCCAGCCGAACGTCTCGCGTGCGTTTGTATGGCTACAGTATCCTTCCTGCGTCTATAAGCGAGAAGAGGCGGGAACTGCGGGGCATATATAGGCAATAGTGGAATCATGTCTTGAGACAAAATGTACCTATGTACTGCTTACCATTCCCATACCATAAATAGAGTGCAACGTCGTTCACGAGCCCTGCAAAGGTTAAATGAGCGCGACCGTCTGTGGCTGAGGACGGAGGTTTTCGATGTTAGCCTAAATACAGCCACAACTTTGAGTTTTGGCTTCTTTTGAGTTCGAGACCTGCATAATAGTGCATATGCTGCACATGGGTATAAACTGAATTTGCGATTCTTATTCACATACGAATCTTTGGTCCAATGGGGGAATTTGGGTGTGGACCGAAAAGTCTAACAGGTTGGCAGGGCTACTTCATGAGCCGGTTTAAAGCTTGACTGATTCGAGCAATCACTCTCCGTGCTTGCAATTTGGCTGAAGTCATTTTATCTGATAGATCGTGACCAACAGAACTATGTAGAGCTTCTTGTATGGTTCGCAAGGAGGAGACGTAATATTACAGAGTTCTCACAATGATGGAAATAGATCATGTGTTCCTTGTTGTACTCTGTCCTGTAATATGTTTATGGTGACCTATGTGTACTTCCAGCTCGCCCTGAGCACCAATCTAGCACTGACAAAAAAGGCAAGAACACCCCTCCATAGCAAACATCTTCCTAGCTAGCCTTTCACCGCCGGTTCCAAACTGGCGAATCGAAGTCGTTCCAAGAAGAAGTGCTTCCGCTCGAGACAACAGAGCGAAGAGGGCATTAGTGCATGTGCAGACGTAATTTTATGCTCGAGGAGACACACGATATAAAAAAGAACAAGAAAAGCAAACTCACAGCTCATCCCTCAATTTTTGCATGAACCCCTTGAAGCCGTGTTTCTTCTCTCTACTTGCTTTCCCTTGTGATGATGCTTCACCCTGCCCACCCATGAATGCTTTGATGTCAGAGAGAGGACCGACTTGACCACCCATGCTTGGGCCATCGGGCCCAAACGCTACTCTCTGACACCTGGCTCTTCGATTCTCCCACCCGTCTCCAGGGCCATCGGTTGCGTGGTATACCCCTACTGTTTCACTTCCCAGATCCAAGAAGCAGCCGTGACCAGGGCCCCATGGACCATGACCGTGCTGGCTATTTTGAATAAGCGGCCGGTGCCCTTTCTGCCATGAAGAAGGATCTAGCGGGTCGGAGTTGGGTAGGAGACGAAGTGTGTTCATCTTATAGTCTTTTGTCCAGGAGCCGGCGCAGGAGTATACTATACCACGCCAGCTGCCATCAGGACTAGCCAACCATTGGGGACCTGTCTTGGGTAAGTCAAGGATCTCAACGTCCCCCCATATGAAACACAAGGTAAAGAACCATCTTAAGCTATAGTGGAAATAAATCCTAATCAAACTCACCTTCATTGATCCCATGATTGTCAGTCCATTCAAACTTCTCCTCAGGCTTACATATCTCAATCGCCCGACTATCCGCCGTCGCGGGGTCGGACAGCCTGAGAATGAACAATCTCTGCTCAAGGTCACTTTGCATTTCGCCCTCGGGCCACCCCGAATACACAAAATACAGCTTTCCATAGACCTCGATCACTGTCCCATCAATCGCCCACTGTCGCATATCCATCCCCCGTATGGGACCCAAGAACTCCCACTGATAACCAGAAGTAGCAGGATCAGCCGTAGCGGGCGGTCCACCCAGCACAAACATCCGGTGGGATCGATTACCGTGGGCAGGATGTGCCGCCGCGACATAAATGTACCATCGACCATGCAGGAGATGTAGTTCAGGCGCCCACAAGTCAGCGCTGTGGTCTGTATCCGGTGGCGGACGCCAGACCACATGTTTAGAGGCGTGGTCCTGGAAGTCTGGTAGGCTATTCGCAGTCCAGATCTCTACTCTGTCTCCGGCAGTGAAGGTCTACTCGGTAACCAATAAGAAGTGAATCAGCGATTTGCTGTTCTATATTGTGTTTCACGACATGCGTGCCTGAATACAGGGGAAATAAATAAAGCTACAGCAATTCACGTACCAGATAGAATTTATCATGAGCATAAACCACATAGGGATCCGGTGTCGTGGATTTTGTAATGTCAAGAACAGCATTATTATACGATTGAGCAGCCATGGCTAGGGCAGCAACTGTGGTTGAATAACAGAAGAAGCGGCTGATGAAAATGGCCAAGGTCAAAGTCACGTTCGAAAGAGTACAGGACAAAATGTGCCTACATGGGTCGGAAGCGGTGTGTCGACTTCTTCCGAGCAAGGTATCCATGATCGATTGCCGTCGTTGATGCACAGATGCTGGTGGTTGTGCCAAGTCGGCCGGGGGGAAGGATGAGGAGAAAGAGCCTCAAACTCATCAACATGACGACAATTTCATGGAGCTCCCAGTGCTCCATGCTCTCTTTCTGCAAGCAGAGCTCTCCCCGCACCGACATGGATGTGTGCGGAAAGTCTGTTGTGCTGCAAGGTACGGGTACGAGCACGTGCTTGACTAAAGTCAATGATGGAGATGTACGTCAATAATACACATATGCCATACTGAAGTGTACTTTCGCAGGCGCTTAGTAAGAATGAGGGCTGAATCTGGGAGATAGCCAGTCTTCCTTCGAATGAATTGTAGTGCATGCTCATTATGATGAAAAAGCTAAGTATGTACAGCGTCTCTGCATTACCAAAGATTAGTTAAGAACCCGATGCTTCATCTGACCAGGTCTTTTGCTTGTGAAGGAGAAAATAGGTGCTGCAATCGCGCTGACACGCAATGCTCGATGATTGCCGCTGAGAAGAAAGGTAAGAAGACCTGACAACACCAGGCCCAATGGTGTATCCTTGCCATTGGGCCTCCCGGAACGCCCTAATACTGGCCCCAGTGTACCAGAACGTAGATTGTACATTTCCTGTGACATTATGACAACCACGTTTCATACCAAAACAGTCCGAGGTCCTCCTCATGAACTCCAAAATTTCCACATCCCAGCAACGAAAAAGGCATATATCATCGCAATACAAGCTCAAAGGGGAGCTCAGATCAGAGGAACCTTGACGTCCTGCACACCTCTCTTGACCACATCTTCAAGCTTCCACCGGGGAGGAGTGAAGACAGGAGTCTTTCCCTTTGCCATATCGTCGCGCACTTCCATCTCCTTGACGTTCATCAGACCGTCAGGAATAGGGTCCTTGCCACCTGCGATACCACTCGAAAATTTGAGTTGAAGTACTTCACCGGTCTGGTCGCAAGCAGCCAGGAGGCGGTCAAGGTCATCCTTGGTGTGGGCGGCTGATACACAAAATCGAGCGCGGGAAGAGATAAGAGGAGTGGCAGGATATCCGACAACGACAACGGCAATCTTACGCTTCAACATCTCGTGTGAGAATGCGGGAATCTTGGCGGGGTTATAGAGTAACACAGGGATGATGGGAGAGTCGTCGTGACCATAGACAATGAAGCCTAGGCGCTTAAGACCGAGACGAAGGTAGCGGGAGTTGAAGGCCAGACGTTCGAGGCGCTCCTTGCCTTGACCAGGAACGACATCGCCAATGATGATTTTGAGGGCGGACGCAATTTGCACGAGGACTGGAGGTGATGGTGCTTCACCGAAGAGGGTACCGGCGTTGGTGACACGAAGCTTGTCAATCAAGGCTTTGTCACCTGCGAGATAGCCGCCGTTTGCGCCGAAAGACTTTGTGAAAGTGCCCATGAGAATGTCAATTTCTGCCGGATCAACGCCAAAGTAGTCGCAAACGCCCTTGCCTTGAGGTCCAAGAGCACCAATGGAGTGGGCCTCGTCAACAAAGAGGTTGAACTTGTACTTCTTCTTCAGTGCAACAACAGCGGGGAGGTTGACCATAGTTCCTTCCATGGAGTAAAGACCCTCGACTGCGACGAGAATCTTCTTCCAGGGACGGTGAGTGCGAGGCTGGCCCTGAGAAATTCTCTCACGAAGAACACGCTCGAGATCTTCCATGTTGTTGTGCTTGAACATGTCAATTACAGCCCCAGAAAGTCTGGCACCAAAACGAATAGAAGAGTGGTTGAGTTCGTCAGAGATGATCAAGCTTCCCTTCCCAACCAGTGCGGGAAAGGCGGCTGCGTTGGTACCAAAACCCATGGAGAAGATCATGGAGGACTCCTTGCCGACAAACTTGGAAATGATGTCTTCAACCTCCAGATGAAGTTCAGAAGTTCCAGCATCGCCTCTAGAACTGGAGAAGCTAACACCGTACTTCTTCGTGGCAGCCTCGACTGCATCGGCACACTCACCCTCAGATTGTGCAAACCCCAGGTAGTTGTACGAGCTCATGTTGAGAGTTTCGGTGGTAGTTCCAGTGGCCTTGAAGCTTAGATTGAAGTCGTGAGATGTACGGTCGATGAGAGTGATGAATCTACCAGGGACGCCGGTCACGGGTCTACGGAAGCAATCATTGATTCTGAGTTGCAATCTTCTGATGTAGAAATTGTCGAAATCGCTGTTGAGCGGAGCATAACCATCTCTTGCACGCAGGTGGCTGTACTGTTCCTGCTTGAAGCGCTTGCCGAAAAAGTCGCGTACATGGCCAAAGATGATAAGGATGAGATAACTGATGTAGGTGGTGAGAAGGAAGTAGTAGGGTGGGCTGTCTTCTATCGACTCTGGGAATTTACCCCCCGTGTAGCGACTCGAATATCTGTGCTCCTGGGACCCGATAGGGCCAAAGGCAGCGTGCGCCTTTGCAATGCGTCGAGCCTCTTCCGGCGAAGGGGGCTGAAAAAGGGTCATGGGCCGGTCTTGTTGCTTGGATTTTTCACCGGTCGCTGTGGTCAAGTTGATAGTAGGAAGAGATAGAGTGGCAGCGTTGACTTGAGGCGATGGAGGCCTGAACCCTGACTGGGGCGCAGCCGGTTGCAGAGTGGCCGAATCGGCGAACTTGGACTTGGGTGAGGTGGAGAAGAAGTTGGCAATGCGATTGTTGGTCTTCTGGGCTGCCGCGTTCTTGATCGAGATTGGCTGCTTCTCACTCAGAGCATCGAAGGAGGGCGGTAAGGGGGAGTTGGAGGTGAAGGGATTGATGTTGCGGATCGGCATGGTTCAGATTCAAGCCTTGTCTACAAATTAAATATTACAATTAGTCGTCTGTTACAATTACAGACTGATATGTAGAAGTGTGGAGAAACGACGGCGACGAAAAGAAGATGGGTTGCGAGTTGTCCAAGAGATGGCTGGTAGGAACGGTGATGGGGTGTTAGGGTGCGATGATGACATGGAGGGCGGCCTCAAATTTGTTGCGCTGCGGCAAAGCTTGCCTCCGCGCCTTCCGGATGACCCTGTCATGTTTGCTTCTGCCGTCGGAGATGCGACAGCGGCCCGAAATTGTACTGTCGCAAGATGAAGCAAATATTGAGCGTATTAATTTCCGCAGGCTCGTCCAGATCATTTCATGATGAGTTGTCCATTGTGAAGCCTTGGGATCGTTGCGGTGTTATTTGTCGTATGGGTTCCTCGAATCCGTCGTATCCCCTTTGTAGTTTATTGATGTCGTAGGGACAAACTGTTGTTGTGGGCGTCGTAAAAGAAAAGCTTAATCTTACCGTCTGCGATTGCGCCTGGAGACACCTGTGAGCAAATCTCACACGTCGCGTGCCAGACTCCTGCGATGTGCGATCCGCTGTTCCCGACGTGTCGCGTTGTGTTGTGAGATTGTGGTCCTGAGGTGCTTCAATTCGAGATGCCCTCGACGCTGCGGATGAACTTGTCTCAGGTGGTGAGTGTTGCGATTGTAGGTAGTGTATGTAGCCAGCGGCGTGAGAGAAAAGAAGAAGAATCAATTCGATGAAAGGAGGCCAAGCATGTTTGACACACAGACAGGCCGGTCAGGCTACATGAGAAATCAACAACAATCTCATCTCCCCTGAGCGGATGCGAAACTACCCGTACCGCCGTACCGTGGAGGATGAGCTTGGCATTCGGCACCACCTGCAAAAGCCGATACAATTTTGACACATGTCGGCGTGTTGGACATTGTCTACATGAATCGCGACCACTACAGCTCACCCAAGCAATAATGTACCTTTGGATAGTTGTAAATGCGGTCAGATAGCAGACCAAGAGAGGAAAAAACCAAATGCCGTAGTATTTTGAATGTCATTCATCGTGAGGGAAAGCTTCCTCCCCATCATAAAACCTGCTACACTAAAATTGAGCTTGCTTCGAAGAGATTTGCACTCGATCAAGAAGAAAAAGATTGGCCACCGCACCCTTGTACTGTATCCTGCAGGTGTAATGAAACGCCCTCAATTCGAATTTGACACCCAACCCAACTCTGTGTCATGGTACTGTAGTTGTCATCAGAACGTTTCGCCAACATCAGACCAAGCCGCTTCGCTCCCTTCCTCAGCAATGGCATGGTGCGGTTGACCTACTGCTCGCACACCACCGCCACCGATGCCAAGACCATACGCCTTCACTTTCTTCCCCACACTAGAGACATCGTAACCATCTTCAGGTGTGCCTCGTTTTGATGCATGCATCTTTGCGTAGTAAGCGGCACGAGCGTCTGTTTCAGGCTCATAATCATCAGAGGCGTCCGTGTAAGTCTCCCAGTTCTCCGAACCTGACACCCCGGAATTGGATGTCACGACTGAAGACGTGTTTGATGTCTGCCGAGACATCAGTGGTGGTGGTGGTGCAGCTGGATAATCAAACCGTGAGGCTGGACGTGTTGTAGGTGTAGGATAGTTGCTGAGCTCGGAGGGGGCTCTAGAGTGTGATCGGTATGTAGGCATTGAGCGTATGGACTCATTGTCGTCATATACGTCTTCTGGGTCTACGTGTCTGACAATGCTTGCGCTGCGCTCACCCACGTCTGTGTAGTTTACAGGGCAAGGTGTTGGAGGAAGATTGAGGTCTTTCATTTTGGGCGGAAGACCACGAGGTGGCCCCATGAGCCCTCTCACACTGCCTTTGAAGTCGTCCTTGCCATGTCCGACAATGGCAGGACGCGGTCGGCGTTCCGGAGAATTGTTGCCGTGTGGCATACTGCTCAGAGGTGCTCGAGCACTGACCGCTGGAATCTTGCAGGGGCTAGCCCTTCCCGGGCTTTGAGGAATGCCAGATCCCTGATATGCTGATATTGAAGCATTGAAGTTGATGCTTGCGGCAGAAGCAGGTCTAGCAGCCGCGGAAGGTGGTCTAGCAGCCGATGCTGGCCTTACGGAGGCAGCCAGGAGATTGCGGGAGTTGGTGGGCGTGTGTGATCTAGGCGGTGGTCCACGAAGGGTGCCATTACGACTTGCAGGCGGAGCGGTTTTGATTGACCGTGGTTGACTGGCAGGAGGCTGATTGCTAGGCGTCTTCGACCGTGCACCTCCAGCTCTAGCGGGAACATTCTGAAGCTCGTCCAAGTATCGTTCGCCGTGGACAAGGAATGGTCTGCCGTATTCTTCTTCCCAGTTCCCGAGGATATCGCGCAAGTCAGCCTCAACCTTTGGCAGTTCTTTGGCAATTCGTTTGCGCATCTTCTCCTCCCTGAGCAGACGCGTGGGGTCACGCTTTTCGCCCTTTTGGCCTCGCATCATCAGGCGAGAGGCATCCTGCGACGAAGCAGCAAGATCCTCTCGGTCTTTTATCAGCGATCGATGTTTGTCAATCATGACCAGAGTAGGCGCTCGCTGTTCCTTGAGTGCTTCGAGTCGCACAATCTCAGCCTCATGTGCGGATAAAAGGGCGTCAGAGTACACGTCTGTCTATGTTAGCATTGATTGAACTCACAAGCCAGCTCGTCCACCTACCGGAAAAGGCTGGTGTGAACTCTAGCATTTCTTCCTCTGAGAAATACAGTCCATCCCAGAGCTCCTGCAACTTGAAACGAGCATCTTCCACGAACAGATGCAGATTTTGTCTCTTCAGCTCATTAAGTCGTGCCAACTCATCTTCGTACTCGTTGATGATCCTCATCCCACATCCGCGGTTGCGCGCTGTGAAAGCCTTGCAGTCGGTCTCCTCGACACCAAGCTTCTCCCACAGAGCTTCAACAGTTTGTTTCAACTCTTTCAGTTTGCGCTCGCGATCTCGCTTCTCCTGAATCAGCTTCTCCTTTCGCGACCTCAGCCTAGCCATATCATCCTGATGGAGACCGAGCTGCTCAGGTGCGTCCCTCGCATTCCTCACGATCTGGCTATCCACCTGTGCTTGAGGAGTTCCCAGTTCACCCCACAAGAGAATGATCTCCTCGGCTAATGATTGAACGGTGCTGACGCGCTTGTTGTATTCCTCGTACACACGGGTGAATTCATTGTCAAGAGCGGCCACGTAGGTTGGCGATAGATCAAATGCGGGCGAAAGTTTGGCATTGGGAGAAGACGGTGGGAGCTTGATTGTTACAAATGACGACTCCAGATGTGATGCGTAGGATTGAAGAGCTTCGGCAAGTTCTACTCATGGTTAGCGAAGTGAATCGAAGGTTGATATCTCTTGGCATACTTTTGACTTGCTCATATCGCTCGCGATGAATCTTTCCTAATGTGTGATACTTCTCCTTGAGAGACTGTATACAGGCAAGAAGAGGGTACGTGACTTGGAGGTTTGAGTTGGCGAGATAATCGTCGTCTTGGGGCTTTGTGTCGTCCAGAGCAACCTCCATCTGTCGTATGGCCTTTATCAGACCCTGCGCTTTTTCTGTCAGATCATGTTTCTCTCTGGAGAAAGTGTCAGCTGGAACATCATGCGCACGAATTTGAATGTACGCACGTTGCGACCTGCTTGAGTTGGTTATGCAGCGTTTCAGACAGCGCGGAAAATAGCTGCACTTGAGGTCAGCCATGTCGCGCAGGAAGATACAGGATGTGCTAACCTCTGATTCACGCGAGTCTCTCTCGTGGCTAGGAACACCAATCTCATCAAAGAAGCCATGAAGCTGGTTGATAATCGTGGTGACCTGTTGTGAAAGATATCCAGTGTCCATGTTGAGGGCCTGCCTGCAGCAATTCGCACTACTCTACCATGCGATATGCGCCTGAACTTTTCGCGATCTTTACGCGAGGAATGAGAGTCGTGGGTAGGTTGCTGTATGAGCGGAAACAAATGCGCAACGCGGGCAACAATTGTTAGGCGCAGCAATGACGCCGCCACGAATAATGATTCAGAGTCGGTATCTAGAATGAAAGGCAAATGTAAACGGTTTGCGCGTGCAATCAATGAGAAAGAAGATGCAGTCGATTGTCATGGACCTTGGTACCTCCAAACGTTTGGGGTATTGAGGGAGGCTCTGGGCCCACCGGCCACAACAAACGCGCGCGTTGCTCAGACAACCTACACATCACCTCCGCTCTGCCTCTTGTGTTGCGCTTCCCCATGTCAATCATCCCGTAGTGCCGTCGACTCGGATGGGCCTTGCATCCTTCGACCTCTGACTGTACGCCAATCCAGATATATTACCTCACTTTGGTTTGGAGAAGACTCCGGTCTTAAAGATCGGGTGTGTGCGTTGCTCCGCATTCCAAATATTCATCACAAGGTAGCAGCCAGCAGGGCCCCCTTGGACGAGCATATTGCGCTCACTCCTACTCGGTGACACTTCGAATACCACCCTCGACGCATTAGTCACCTCACGAACGGCCCCGTCAGGACCGCGTGGAGCTAATGGTGTCCCTCGAGCTCACACCAAGCTCGTGCAGAGCCTTTGTCGCAATCGCGGACTATGTTGCGATTGTGGTAGACTAATTCAACAGATGACTCTCTCTTCGTTGCGCGTTTTGCGCTGCCGCTGCAGGCGCCTGCCTTACACGCGCCTGGAATCTTGCCTATCTGTTCCCTTCCCATGCTGTTCATCACACAAAGAAACAATGCTTGATCGGTAGTACCAACGGCTGCTTAAGCTCTTATCATGGTCACCATACTCGGTACGACTTTGGCTCATTGGGATGCTGTGCATGGCTGGAAAACCCGTTCGTGTTCTCTAATCCACGCCCCATACCTATCTCCCTGAGACACATGCAATGCGCCTATGCATGTAGTTCATGGTTGGGCTTCTTTCTCTTCGTCGCTTCCAGCATGCATTAGCGCTCGTACAGCCGGCTCAATGGTTTACCACCATCACGATTAGTTCGAACCCAGTCCTGCACGACTCCTGCTCATCTACCTCGCGCATGGGCTTATGATGGAATGGTTCCATACTTGATCTGCAAGATTTGAAAAAACACGCAGAGAAATTTGCTATCAGTATGTAGACTTCATGCAAGATGTGTCAGGCACGGCGATAGCATGCACCTATGCGAGGTGATCAATTCTTATAATGGAAGAGAATTTCTCGGCCATGCTTGGCTGCATGCAAACTTGCTGTTAGCTTCCTTACTGGTACAAGGCTCCACTGCTCTATCTTCCTGGCTGTTTTTCATTACACTTTCGTACGACTAGTGGATCCCACTATCCTGGACCGATTATGCATTTGTGATATGCTGAAGCTATATCAGAGGCCGGCATTTGCTGGAAAGACGCTCTAAAGAAACAATAAACGCGAAAACGGCCCGTAGATACGGTATGACGTTGTGTTGTTGAGAACGAACACCGACACGCCCAACCAATGCTCGCTAAAACACTGTCTCGTCAATCTTAATCACGCTTTGCCCTCATGCACAATCAAGACTCGATGCGGACAAGACAAGAGGCGCACGAATTTATAGTGATACAATGACGGCTCGCCCGAGGGAGGTGTACCGCCACGAGCATTCCTAAGAAAAGAGCACGGAAGGATCACGAATCGAAGCACTACTGTACTATAAATTATTGACAGGATGTAGCCTGCAGTGGTACTTCAAAACATGCATATTAGGATTAGTTCCGCCACTGGCATCCACTTTTTTAACCTGATTGGCACGTGGGAAAGTTGGCAAATCTTGTCTTACCTTATCAAGTTCGGCGATGAGCGTTTCATCCGAGGTTGCAGGGAGAGAAAGAGTACCGAACTTGCTCACTAGTGCTGGAAGCCTCTTTGATCTATGGTAACGGTTCAAGCAGGTGCTCAATTTTGTTGGTGACGCCCAGTATTGAAGCCAAAACACCGGACCTGACGATCAAAGATGGTGCTTCGTCAACCTTTTGTGCGCTTGAGATGATCGATCGAAGGCGAACAACATGAGTGAGGAAATGGAAGATTCTTTACACGCACACGCAACCTGTCGTCGGACATTTTCAGCTGTGTCCGCATGAACCCAAGCGGAGGGAGGCTTCGCAGCCGCATTCGCTTAGCGGCTACTGGCGGGACCTAATTTTGGTGGACCACGTCGGTACATGCTTTAGCCTTTACTTGTTCCTGCATTTTGCTTCCCGCCGTCAAGTTCAGCCACAAGGACCAGCTCAGCCAATCTAAGTTGCGAGCCCGAGCCAAAAAATCTGTCCAACTTGGGATATGACAGGAGAGTCATGCGCCAATTTGGCATCCACCAAGCCCCTTATTGTCGTTTAGAACAATGCTGGTGCCCATGCGCGGATCCTCACTTGCGCTTGTGCTAAGAGCACGGCCTCGACTGTACCCCAGCGGGCAAACTCAGACCGACCCAGTTTTGATCATCCCCTTGTCTAGCATGTAGATGAGCAGCTATGGGCTCGCGCCTATCGTGTCTGAATACATGGAACACGCAACGTGTAAGTGTTGCTTTTGCCCGACGAGAAGGCGGCGCAACGCACGAGCAACGACGAGGCATGCGGTCTTACCGCAGGTGGGACCTATTACACCCGTACCAGTCTTGAAGCTTAATCTTAGCTTGAATCTGTAATCGATCAGCTCTCAGCTGCATTTCGAGGTCATTGCTCGACCATGCGGGTCGTTGATCAACGCTGCAGAGGCTTGCGTGACAGAGACCGTTGATGGCTGCAAAGGTGGCTACGGAACCGATCGGGGGCATGCTCTTCAAGAGGGTGGCTTTACTTATAGCATGCGATGGTAACCTTAAGTTTGACGTATTGTCGTCTTGCTTCTACAACAAGTTTTGAGAACAATAAGTTTCTAGGAGTACCTCAAAAGCTGGCCTGGAGGACGAAAATACTCTGTTACACGACCTACACTCCCATCCGGCTGGCATTCTGAAGTGCCCTTGTCACCCAGCTACCAACCTGTGTGAATCATGGATACCACTCGGGCTTTCCACAGCGTCACATATTCACACTCTTTTTCTACATCTGAGGGGAACTCATATTCAAAATCCGTCCAAACTACGAATCACAACATGAAGATGAACAAGTCTGATTTGCTTGCATCAATCTCTCTTACGACTAGCCCATCCTCTGCTCCTCTAGAGGAACTTTCCACAATACTATCTACAGAGTCCGGGCCTTGGCCTGTATTTGACTTGTTCTGCTGCTACACGAGACTGTGGAAGCACCTTCCAGAGGAAGTCAAAGCTGGTCGTTCCTCGAATAATGCCGACCTCTTGGAAAGACTTTCCAAACAAATCAAAAGCACATACTCTGGCATTATCTCTCTCTTACCTGATTCAAACACAGCTGCCCTCCATGATGCGTCTTCTTCAGGCACGCTCAACCACCGGGAACTCTCACAATTCGTCCACAAATTCAGCCTACCTGTACAGAAGATTGGCAGTCAAAAGCCTGTGGTAGCGCTGGCGTTACCAAATGGACCTTTGATTGGCCTGGCCATCCTAGCTGTGACCAGCTACTACACGGCAGCTCCCATGTCTATCGGCACGGGCGGAGAGCAGTTCAAGAGCGACATCCTTCAATCTGGCGCCAAGACCATTCTAGCAATCCGAGCAGACGTTCAGAGGCTCGGTCTCCAAGAATCTTGGGTCCACGAGAATGGTATCAAGATTATTTTGCTGGAGACAAATGGTCAGATGACCTTTGACATGTCCTATCTGGATTCTTCTCCGGTCGTTACTTCCGAGAGCCATGAGGCAAATGGGCCAGATGATGCAGCCCTCATTCTGTTCACCAGCGGTACCTCTGGCAAGAAAAAGGTTGTGCCATACACAGTTCACACTATGGTGGCTGGTATTGGATTTGTTATCGAGTCATGGGGACTAACCAAGGATGACGTCTGCATGAATATGATGCCACTGTTCCATGTTGGTGGAATCATCCGAAACTTATTTGCACCAATCATGGCTGGTGGCTCTACAATCTGTTGCCCAGCCTTTGATCCCAACCTCTTCTGGGACGTGGTGGAAGACCGTCCACCCACATGGTACTACGCTTCACCTTCAATGCACTCTGTCATTCTCGACGAGGCTCAGAGTCGTCCAGAGGCTCTTGCGAAGAGCAAAATCAGACTCATCTGTAATGCAGCAGGTGGTCTTCTTCCATCGTTGGCCATCACTCTCCGCGACACTTTTAGCTGCATCGTCCTTCCCAGTTACGGCATGACTGAGTGTATGCCAATTGCTAGTCCGCCTTTGAACTACAAACTCGACCGCTCTGGTACCTCTGGTACAAGCGTCGGCCCTGATCTGGCTATTCTGGATGGCAATGACAAGCAAGTGTCAATGGAACAAGTCGGCCGCATTGCTGTTAGAGGTGCGCCTGTCTTTGATGGCTACAAGAAGCCTGACAACACCATTGATACCAGCTGCTTCACCAGTGACGGCTGGTTCGATACCGGTGATATGGGATATCTCGATGCGGATGGCTTTCTCTACGTTACTGGCCGAAGCAAGGAAGTTATCAACCGCGGTGGTGAGCTTATTTCGCCGTTCGAGGTTGAGGAAGCTCTCGTAATTGCTTCAAGCCGTGAAGACTCTCCTCTGTATGGACGAATTTCCGCCGCTCTCACATTTTCCATGCCCCACGATGTCCTTCAAGAAGTAGTAGGTGCTGTTCTGGTCACACCGCCGGGCGCACTTCGTGCCGATATCAAGACTGTACACGAAGCAGTCAAAGATTCCCTTGGTCAGCCCAAATGGCCTGCTTTTATCGTTTACATGAACGATCTGCCCAAGAATAACAACAAAATCCTTCGCATCAAGCTGGCAGAGCGTCTTGGCCTGGAGGAAATCACAGATGATACGCCTCTTGCGGACAGACACTATGAAGCCGTTTGCCCGCCAGTGAACACAGCTTTGAGTGTTCCCATTGTCGGTTCGCCCTGCTCTATTGATTACGAACTTGTTTCTCGCAAGCTTTCCGATATCGTTGGATCTGATGTAGAGGTTTTCATCCGCAAGGCTTCTCACGACTCTTATCCAGAGGCTTTCCTTGCTCCCAGGAAAGACTCCATTTGGACACCGAACTTGGCTTCCTTGCCCCAATTTGACGATCATCTCCGTTCCCAGCTCGATGCTTACCTCATTCCTAGCAAAGTTCACTGCCTGGAAAACCCCTTGCCACGCGACAGACAAGGTTCAGTAGACAACAGACAGCTTGAAAACCTCGTCCTGAGCACGGAACACACTGGAGAGATTGGAGGCAACCTGTCGAAGACTGAAGCTACGATTGCGACAGTCTTCGTTCGCATCCTGTCTTGTGCAGCTGAAGAGCTTACTCCAGAATCCGACTTTTTCGAACTGGGAGGAGATAGCCTGCGCGCTGGACGCCTGCTGTCTGAGCTTCGTAAAGAATTCAGCATTCGCCTGCCTATTAACTTGCTCTTCGTGCATGGCTCAATTGGCGCTTTAGCCAGCAGCATTGACGAGATGCGAGGCCCAGTCAACGACGATAAGAAGACATTTGGGGTCTCAGTGGACGAGGCACCGAAGCCTGTCCAGCGTGGCTGTGAGAAGACTTACAGCTCTACGAATCCTTTTCTCATGGTGCTTCAGCTTATTCCTCTTGTTTTCTTGTACCCCATGAAGAGAGCTTTGACATGGACCATCTTCATGTACATGCTAACTGCAACAAGAGATTGGCCTACGACCAATTACCTTGCTGGTCGTCTTTTCAATCTGATCCTCTCCCTTGGTGTTGGTCGTCTTGTCTCACGATGTATCTTCCCCTTTATCGGCCTCGCCGCCAAATGGATCATCATTGGAAAGTACAAGGAAGGCCTGCACCCTATGTGGGGTCCTTACCACACTCGTTGGTGGATCGTTGACAAGTTCCTCACCGTCTGTGGTAGAGGTCACTTTGGTCTCACTGATGCATCGCTTATCCTGTACTACCGACTTATGGGAGCAAAAATTGGCAAAGGCGTCAAGATCAATCGATCGGCAACCATTCGGGAGTTTGATCTAATTTGCGTCGAAGATGGAGCCAACTTGGACAAGTGCATCTGCCGTGGCTTCGCTGCCGAGCAGAACACAACAATGTATCTCGGCCACATTCAAGTCGGCAGAAACGCCAGTGTCGGCCTTGGTTCGATCGTTGCTCCCGGTACTACTTTGCCCGAATCTGCTTGCATCGGACCGAACTCGTCCAGTTGGGAAGTCAGCGAAGCTGCCAGTGAAGAGAACCGCGAACTGTCGTCTAGCAGGATTCCCGGTACACACAAGCTACTTGAATATCTTCTCATCATACCCATCTCTCTACTCGTGGTCTTTTGCCAATCTGGTCCATGGATCGCTGGTCTCATTGGTCTCGTCGACATCTCACCTGCACCTTCTCAGGATCACGTGCGCTCAATCATCGATTGGTTTGCCCAACCCCACCGTATCGGATACCACTACTTGGCATTGATTCTCAACTCCTATTTTGGTCCCATGGCTTGGTTCATCACCGTCTTCCTGTTGAAGAAGTTCCTCGACTTGACTATTGGAAAGCTCACTCCTGGTCCAGCCGCCTCTCGCGGAAACTGGCAGAGATTTCGAATGGCCCTTCTCAAGAAGGTTCTTTCTCTGTCGACGTTCCACAAACTCGCCGAGATCTTTGGTGGTCACTACGAGATGACCAGTCGTCTTTATAGAGCTTTCGGGTCGAAGATTGGCAAACGTGTTTACTGGCCTGGCACCGGTCCCACTGTGCAGGACTTTGACCTCCTCAACATTGGTAACGATGTTGTCTTCGGTTCTCGTTCCCACATGGTCACTTCGGATGGAATCGGCAGTGACTGGGTAAGAGTTGGCAACAACGCAATGATTTCGGATCGTGTCGTGCTCCTCCCTGGTGCTGTTGTCGGCGATCGCACGGTACTCGGTAGTGGTGCCCTTACTCGCAGAAACCGCTACTACGAGCCAGACACCCTCTGGGTTGGCAGCAAGGCCGGAGAAGCTATCTCTTTGTCTGGTAGCCTCAGTGGTACTTTGACAGTGGCATCTGACGACAGCAGAGACGAGTATGATGAAAAGAAGATTCACGCTGACATTTCTCGTCTTCCGGAGACTACCGCCAACAGCTCGTCCACGACGCTAGGAAAGGATCATGATAGGATCAATGTTGTATGGGACAACTCGCAAGATACTACACCGAACATGTCTGGTCGTGTTTCGCTGGCTTCGGAGAAGAATCGCCCATACGAACACGCTGCTGAAGAAAATCAACCTCAACCTGAGCCCGCATCTTCATCGCCCTTTGGCCGAGCTTTCTACGAGGGTAAAGCCTCCTACCGTGTCTGGGGTCCATGGACCATCTTCCTATACTCTTCTCTGACTACCATTTTCGTATCTTTCTACTGGAACGTTGCAACTACCTCGTCACTCCAAATCGTAGCCAGGATTATCGATTCTGGCCACCACGTTGTCGGCAAACACCAGTGGTACCGCCCAATCACCATCTACTGCCTCTTCTGCGCAAGTATCGCTGCTCTTCATACCGCTCAAGCCATACTTGCCATTGCTCTCCTCATTGCCGCCAAGTGGGGCATAATGGGCAAGAGAACGGCAGGCAACTACGACTGGGACAAGAGCAGCTACTGCCAACGCTGGCAACTCTATCTCACCGTTGAAAAGCTTCGTCGACACTGCTACGGTGGTAGTGGTATTATCGGTCTTCTCACTGGAACACACTACGCCGTCATGTACTTCCGCAGTCTTGGTGCTACCATCGGAAAGGACTGCGCCATCTTCTCTGGTGGTCTTCCTAGCTTGATGTTCACCGAGCCTGATCTTCTCACTCTTGGCGACAGAGTCAATGTCGATGATGCCAGTCTGGTCAGTCACATCAACTCCAGAGGTGTCTTCAACTTGAACCCGCTTGTCGTTGGGGACAGAAGTGTCCTGAGGTCTGGATCCAGACTTCTCTCTGGAGCCACCATGGGCAAGGACGCCGTGCTCCTTGAGCACACTCTCGTCATGGCAGGTGACATCGTCGACGATGATGCTACCTACCAAGGCTGGCCCGGCGACGAGTTCGAAGGCGTCAGAGCCCCTCTTCGCCAGACCACCCCCCAGGTCTCCCAGACCGAGGTCTAGCTGGCACACTTTCTTTCAATTTCTCATACCTATCTTTGTACGCGATTTAACTGATCAATCATTACGATTGCACACCTTTTCCTACTTATCTGCTCCGACTTATACCCCTCGTTTCCGAAACACGAACTGGGAATTCGAGAATGGGATGTTGTGTTCACAGGCGTTTAGCGATATAGATTTCTTATTTGGCGCTGGGGATACACAACACTTATTTGATTGTAATGAGTTCACATAGACCCCAAAATCCTTGCCTAATCCTTTCGTTCATATACCAGAATGAAATTCACAATCGTTGAACATACCTTTCTCCCCTAACGTGCTTGCCTTGTGATGGTCACTTAGACACTGTACTGGGCTGGCTGCCTGGAAGCATGGACTCAACTTTGCAGTTGGTGTTGGGGACCACCTCCGGAGGAACAAACTGTTCAAGGTCAACGGCATCATGTCTCCCACCCCATCTTCAGTCCGCGATCTCGCCATCAACGCTAAGTCCCACAAACCATGTTACATATACGAGAATGACAACATAGCGCGAGAAGCGCATGTTTTAGCGATCACAAACACTCCCACGTGAAAAAGGGTAAATCCATGCATGTGAGAACAAAGCGACGCCAGAAAGTTGCGGGATGATCAGATTCCATAGACCCAACGCTAGAAAACCACAAGCGCGACGAGCGCGAGCATGTTTCAGCAGATCATCCTCAACAATTGAATCTCGCCGTGCTGCTAGGGTGAACACCCTTGATGCAGTAGTTTGGAGGCGGAGAGGCGGGCGAGTAGGCGACGATAACCCGACGGCGGCGGAATGGGCAATCAGGAAAGTCCGCCGATCGATTTTGCAAATCTGATCGTGTGGAAGAAGTCAAGGAAGAGAGAGGAAGGTCCACTGAGGGCCTTTCCACGCGTCGCCGGTCTCGTTTCATCTTCTTCTTCTTCGTGTTGTTCTTTCTTCCTTCGCATAATCTCGGATATATCTGATTACTGACGTCAAACGCATTGCGGCAATGACCGGAAATGGATAGCCAATGCGCACACATACACACGGACGAATTGGGCCGCCAGGCTTGTACATACCCAAAGTAGGTCTCTGCTCGAGGATCTCTATGCAGCATATTAGGCGTGTGTACCGGCGGCGGTTGCGGCGAGGCCTCTTCGCGAAGATAAGGGGGCAAACGTGTAGGAGAGCCAGCGTTTGGGAGGAGCGCTCGCTAGCGGTATGAGTAGTCGAAGTCTGACTCGAAGACAAAGAAGTGCACCATGTCGTTGATGGGACTTGGAGAAATCGGTCCTACTGCATGGTGTATGACAGTTGTGACAGGCCGACAAGCAATCCAGCCAAGGAAGCCAAGGCGAGGGCCAAGGAAGCCAAGAGGTATAGTGGAGGGTGGACGGTGATTTATAGCGACTCAATTGACACTAGCAACGTCGAGTTGGTCCAAGGTCCTTGATAGCAGGGGGTGGAAGGTCGGTCGGGTCGGCTAAGGCGTGTGAGAATCTAGCGTTTCAGGTTTTGATAACCGGGAGAGTGTGTCGATCCCTGAGCTTCTTCGTCTTTGTCAACTGCATGCATGATAACGGCCCTGATTATCTTAAGGCTGACTAGTGTCACAATTAGACGTGGTTCATGCGTGCGCCTCTTGAACTTGAGCCTCCAGGCAAATTGAATTAGTGCCAGGGGTGGTGCGCAAGATAGCGTATAGATCTGCGTCGTTCGCACCAACATGGACGGATCTACCCGTCAAAGCTCCCAGACGATTGGGAGTGGTTTTCGACGGTGTCTGATGTCTATGATCGACATACACTACCTTAGTGTCGACCGCCTATAGTGAGTATGTCCTTGCACTATCAGAGAGCGCCCCAAAAGCCGTTGGTGGGTCGGTGGACAAGACAGGACTGGGGTATGATGGAGAGGAAGTGATGGGGTTGACCGGTTAAGTGGGTTTACACTTCCGCATCATTTTCGTTCCGTTCCTAGCCGTGCTGGACCTTGAACGCGCGTATGCTGTTCTGCCATCTCATTCGATCGGCGGGACGTGCATGGAGCGAAGATGTACCATTGGCAGGGAAATGGTATAGACTGTCTCGGACTCGTTTCGGGGTGGACAGAGTCAGTCTTGTTAAATGACGTCCAAGACATGAGATATGATGAGGCCTAAGACAGTTGCATTTGATTGCATTTTGGGCATCACTGACGAGGTAGTGAGTGACAAAGATAAGGTCGGTGACTATGTTCATTAATTAGAGCTTGGCAGTCACACCCCGTCCGGTGAGGCCATGGGGTAGGTCTGGGAGAGCCTGGAGAAAGGGTAGTCCGGCTTGTCCCCGACCTCTTCACCTGCAAGGTCCTCACTAGATCTTGGCAGTAGTATCTGCTGTACTCCAGCTTCAGATCATACATGACTTACCTTGTCGACTCCACCTTCACGCATGCATCTGCACGCCGCACCGGAGCCCAGCCGTCAACAACTCCATGTCATGTCGTTGGCATAAGCTTATTTCTCGAGCCGAGCATCTTGCGCAATTTGGCAGCACGCGTCCGACCTCGAGACAGCCCATCGCTGCAAGGCGATGACATCCTGTTGCCGAAGCACTGGCAGATGTAAGAAGGTGGGCTGAGGATGACGCGCATGCGCTCGTCGAATGCGCCATGGTTTAAATATGAGGATTCCTCCCTCGAATTATGAAGCGGTTCCCGACAAGTCTGCTAGAACATGCAGAAAGTCTGCGTGGTTCACGAGGTCTTTAAAAAGCTCGATATGGATGGACAAAGGGATGAGTGATGAAGATCGGCACGGAGACGAATCGTCCACCCACGATATGGAATAAACCTCTCTCAGACGATCAACTCCCCAGAGATTACCCATCTGTAATCTCCATATGTACGACAGATTGGTTGTATCCAGACTCCCGGCACGCATGAAGAATGAAGAGATATGCGAACGCTGATCTGATTCGAGCGGCTACTAGCTTTGATAATCTCCAGTCCAATATGTCCCGTCTTGTCGATTGGCCAGGAACACGTCCAGTGTCTCGCCCGTGCCAACGGACTGGGGAGCTGACCGTGATACCACATGTTCCAACGAGCGACAAGAACAGGGATATCAAGAATGAACAAAGAATACGTCGAAACTGGGCTTTAACGCATTCTCGTCAGGGAATCTCGAGATCGACCTTGTTACCCGTGAACTCATATCTGGTCCGTCGATGCCTCTCTAAGCAGTCAACTGCACAGAAACGTATATGCACACCCAGAGAACGATCCGACAGACATTCAGTGCAGACTCACAGACAACGAACCCGCCATACACCACATTCAACCCGAAGCATGCTGTACAGCAACGCCCCACTACTGCAAATCGACTTGTTTGGTTCTTGCAAATCTGAGCTACCCGTCGGCATCACCTCAACATCGTCAGACATTCCCACGGGCCTTCATGACCCTGAACTTCCACTGCTGGATCAACGCTGAAGAGTAAACATCACTCATCCCAGCAGCATCGCATATTGCCGGCGTAAGCAGGGCGTGCACGTGGCCGACAGATATATACCATAGCGTCCTGGGACACCTTACCCAGCATCTCACTACCGCGAGGCAAAGTCACCGGTTTGCAAGACCTACATTGCCAGCCGGGTCAACGCTGGAAGTCAAACCACACATATCTGAGTCAAGCGTTGAGGAACGTGTCCTGCGTACCATGCATGCTTCCGTCAATGTCAAGGATTGCATTCGAGCTTCACGTGGGCATATGTCGTGTTCTTAGCACCATGGCTACCCACATGTTCTGGCGTGTGCTACCCTGTCTCGTGCAAGGAATGACAGGACAACTACAGCAGATGGAATTGTAAGTCCTACGGCAAGTCATGAGTCTCACATGTCTTCCACGTGGCTGTATCGTCGTTACTGCAGCCTGTTCATCGTTCGTGCCAGTCACTGTCCCTCGTTGTTCTCCACACGTCTTTGTCAGTGCTGAATACTCAGCGACCCTCTCGAAGACAGCTAGGCAAGTGAATTTAGCAACATATCATCCACGCTCCTCGGCGAAATGCAAAATGTCACTTTCAACCTCAACTCGAGCAGAAGCCCAACTCACCCGACATGAACGCCTTTTCTTTTCGATTTCATCAACTTGGCTAGCTCATCTATACTTTGGTCTTCTTGGGTATATTTTTTCAACAGCTTCGCTTTTCCGTCGATTCGATTCGTGTTGTTCCATTTTTTCAGCAAAACCTGCGTACTTCATCCATAGAACCCCGACAATCTGCAATATCCGTTCACGTTACCAACTGTTTGTCGTTCTCAAGTGCAAATCCCCTTTTCCTTATCCTAGCTTTTTGGAAATCCACACTGGACCAAGATGAAACACACATGAAAGCTTTGTGACTCTTTTGTTCGGCAATTGTGCTGCAGCTTGGCTAGATAGAGCGTAAGTCAGCCACAGCATGTATGCGACAAGCTCTCCGCTCCGATGCCACTTTTGATAAGGCGCGTTATGTAAGAGGCAGGACATTGTATTGCAAGCACTCCTTCGCTTTCTGCAAAGTAGCAATAAATCAACCCCAAGTGGGGTGGATGACAGATACGAGCATAGTCGAGCACACGACACAGTAATATGGACACCCGCTAGGTCACAAAGCTACAGGTGGTTCAGGTCTCGTACAACTGGAAACCCCAAGAGAAATGTAGACATGAGGCAGCAAGGATACTTTGATGATTGGACGGATCCTTGCAAACAAAAGACTGAAATTGGGTGCATGAAAATGGGGGTAACTCAATTGGGTATCATAATTTTGGTTTCGTTATACAATCAGCGAAAGCGGTGGCGGACTGTAGCTTGCCTTTTCCGTGCTGAGCTGCTTCTCGTCGACGGACGTTCAATGCCAAAGTCCAAAAGGTCCGAGGTGTAGCTGCTGTTGTGTGCGTGGTACGAGACGCTGCCTCTCCATGTGGACTTTCTCAGGGCCTTGGGGGAGGTCATTTGTCCACTGTCGCCGCACCTGCCTTCTTGATGAAGAACAGACTTGAGGAGATACCAGCATCATCTGAAGAGTCTCCGGCCACCATTTCTAATAGCGACCGTCTCTTTGCCTTCCAGACTCAAGCCAGTGAACCCAACAGTGCCTCCCTCGCGACTGAGCTTATACCTCCTAAGAGCCTCCCTCAGATGATCAGGCAAAAGCGGACCTCGGTCTCGTTCCCTAACCTTTGGTTCACCTTCTCCATCTTTGCCAAAACCATCCTCGTTTCTCTCACCCGTGGGAAGTTTCTCTGCAGCAGCGGTCCACTCCTTCTGGACTTGTCTTGCTCGATCCACGATTTCGCCGGCGAATAACTTGGTATATGCGGCAATGGCGTTGACGACACTCGCGGGAACCGACTGCGATAGTGTTTGGTTGGTCAATCTGCGAACAGTGTTTTTGTTCAGATGGACCGATTGGAACATTCCGAATTGAGTGGCTGCTTCTGGATTCATCTTCTCGAGAGTGAGTTGGAAGGTGGCCTTATTGGCTTTGTCTTGATCGACGGCGGCTTTGGTCAGGCGCACACCACCTTCCATCTGGGTGCCTGTGCCTTCTTCGCCCCCGTCATCGTCGTTGTCGTCTTCCTCGTCATCGGCAGCTTCGTTGGCGTCGGCGCCAGCATGTGTCGAGGTACCGGGTTTTGTGGCATTGCGTGACGAGGTGGTGTCGCCGTCTATGATGCTGGCTGTGCCGTCTCTTGTGCTTGCTTTTGGAGGTCGGCCTACACGACCAGTCTTTTGAGATTTCTTTGGGCGACCAGCTGTCTTGGTGGCGGTGCTATTGCGGCCGGAGACGACGCTTGTGATTTCATCGTCAACGTCGAGAGATTCGCTACGACGACTGGTGGGCGAGTAGGCGACTTGTGAACCCTGGGTATCGGGACTGTATGCGCGGTTGCCGAAGCGGTCGGGAGGGGGAAAGGAGGTCTGACGGAGAGGGTGGGCAGATGACGAGGCGGTAGAAGGTTTGCGCCTTTTGTTTGCGGGTTGGTTGGTTGGTAACTGGATCGAGGGTCGCTTCTTTGGGAGGGAGAGGTGCGGTCCTGGGGGGGAGAGAGCGCGCCCGCCCGGGGGACTGCTGGCCATGGTTGATAGTCCTTCTCTTTCTTGCCGTGTGATCAGTCCTCCTCTTTCTTGCCGTGTGATCAGTCCTTCTCTTTCTTGCCGTGTGATCAGTCCTCCTCTTGTGGTGGCCCAGACGAGTTTACTGGTAGACCGTATACAGAGTTGTAAGACGTTCGGTGTTGGAGAGAGTGGTATGGATGGTGTTTTGCAGGTTGTGGTGCAGAGTCTCGCGCGCTGTCGTCTCCGGGCAAGCTATGACGTGTGATGTGGTGTGTATTGTGCGCCTTGCAAAGTACGAGGCTGACTTGTAGCCGATGCAGTGGCTTGGAGATGTGGTGGAAGAGGCTTGGATTGATGATTGTTGTACCACCACTTCCGCGCAGCTAACACGGCAATAAGCTACCTCACCTTATCCTGCCGTGCCTGCCAATTCACCTGTCGTCAGGCCAAGCCAAGTCTCGGACATCGGACAATTTACAGAAGCGCTCGGACCATGTTCCCCATTCACATGACACTTATGCAAGGGCCCCGCGGCATTTGACTTGACATGTCTCTTCTACGTTGATTCCATACTTTCAGCCGCTCCAATTATGCTCGTATCGCGCTATATACCAATTCACCTACTTGCAATCCCACAATTATAGCACGCTTGGCTACTCTTAGGTACTCGACTGTGAAATTATCAACCACCCAGTCTGCCTTTACTCCCTGACTCAAACCAATCTGCCCTGTCTTACTGATCTCATTCATCTATCTGGTCACGCGCCTCGCTATATATAGCCATTTCCTTATTCTGATCGCCCGCTCTCTCTTTTGTATCTTTTCCCAAAGTCCATATCAAAACACAGAATCATGTCTTCCTCGTTACATACCTCTATACCCGACGAGGATCTGCCAATAGCAATCACGACAAAGGACGAACTACCAAGACTAGCTGGGGATGCCTCGGCTTCCACTCATCCCCGGCCCACTCCAACAATACCCGCCGGCGGCCTCTTCAGTCCTTTCGCAACAATTCACATCAATGCCTCTCCATCCGCAGTCTACGATGCAATAATAGATGCCGGCTCCTGGAAACAATGGAACAGCTTCGTTCCCCACGTCACAGTCAAACTTCCCCCAGGCGCCACCTCCACAGACACGACCAGACTGTGCAAACACGCTTCCATGACCTTCAAATCAAACATGACATATGGCAGTAGCGCCGTCAGTAAGGAATTCGTCAACCTCCTCGATCCTCCACCATCACCGTCTGATTCCCGCGACGGCAGTATTACGCGCATCTGTTGGGTCCTCGACAACAAAGCAAGTTTCACTCCGCGCTTCCTCATGCATGCCGAACGCGTAAACGAGATTGAAGATCGCGGGGATGGAACCTGCACGTATCGGACGTGGGAGACGTTTGGGGGTCCAGTAGCGCGGCTGGTCAAGTGGAAGTACGAGGCCATCCTCAAGGAACGCTTCAAGGACTGGGCCAAGGACTTGAAGGGCTATGTGGAGCGAAAAGAGGCAATACGGCAGCAGAGAGGCGCAGCTGTAGAGATGCCTGCTTGAGTGGCGTTGGAAGCGAGAGCATTGATCAACCTCAAATGCTCGAGTAGAATGTTGTAGAGCAAATGTGGGACCGAGTGGAGAGAGCGTCGCGCATGACATGCTCTTTCAGTCTTCGCATGCAGCGGCGTTTCCAGATTGCATATACTCATGCACGTCATGCACAGACACAGGTCGCCGCAGCTTCATACATGGCGAACAAGGCGAACAGGACAAAGAGGAAGACAGACCGTCTATACCACAGGAATATCTGATACCCCCCCAAATCAAGCTAAGCAAGCAAGCGAGCCAGCGATTGTCCCAGCTACTGCCGCGCTTGCATTGTTCGAAATTTCATTTCATTTGTACATGCGCCACCTAGCAAGACCCTCAACTCCATGTATGATCGTCCACATTGTGCACTCCGTAGCGGCTTCTCTCCAAAACTGCAGCTCTCTGACCTGTCCAGCATATTGGACTGGAGAGGAGCATTGACTCCCAAGGGTCATATCATAAGACACGACAAAGCCAGGCAGATAAGCACGAAGAGCGCGATGCTTTTGGGATACAGACACCAGCCAGTATGTACAATGGCCTGGCTTATGATTCTACGGTCCTTCAAGAAATCTTACAGAATTCTTTTTCCAGCTAAATCATTCATTCCCCAGATATGAATCACTCAGCCCTCACTCAACCCACCCTCTTTCCCAATGCCTCTTGAACGTCCCTAACAGCATCCCTAGCTCTGACCCATTGCGCCACGTCCTCAGCTCTAAGATCTGGTCTCTCGTTTTCCCTGACAACCCTCCTCATCATCTCCTCCACCTCAGCCAGCACGATCCTGCCGCTTTCCCTGACCTCACCCTCCCATATCCCTCTCGCATCCTCCCATTTTCGTTGCAAGAGCCTCAACGACCACACAAGACCCAGGGCTGCGACGGCACCAGCTTCATACAGTCCAGTGCCAGCAGTAGCGACATAGATCCACGCCCCGAGCGCGCTTGTTCCACCAATTGTGGTCAGAGAGCCGAGCAGTAACGTCTGCGCACGACTCTGCAATGCCGGGACAAGTGTGTGAAGAAGTTTTTGGCGTGTGAAGTGAATCGCAAGAGGCCAGGGGCGCGTGTGCAAGATGTCGATGCCACCTTCCTCCTTTACTCTCGCAACGACAGTGTCGGTGCGTAGAAGCTCTGCGGCAGTTGGCTCGCGTACTCTGCCTCTGGAGAAGAATCTGCCAAGGACGCCTTTGTTCTTCTTTATTGTTGCGTCAGTGAGGTAGACCCTCTCGTTCGCAACGGTGTTGTTGCCCGAGGGGTCAAGCATGCGGTCGTTCTTGTGTAGGGCGTAGTCTGGGTTGAAATTCGCTCGGGTGTTGTTTGAGCGGAAGAACCCTGCTTGTTCGACTCGGCCGGCGAGGAAAGCGAGGCCGGCTTCTGCATCGAGAAGCCAGTGGTTTCGAAGCACGCCCTCGGCGGCTACACCGACGTCGTCGACGCGCCATAGTAGTCGTGACCAGGAGGTGCGGCGCCATGAGCGCGAGGCAAGCGCTGTGGCTAGTGAGACTTGAAGATCGGTGTGGGCGTTTTGCGACCAAGTTGAAATAGCAGCTTGAATGGACTTGCGGGTGTCGTCAGGGATGGTTTTTGTGGTTTGGGCGGAGTGCGCTACGATTTCTGCCGCGGTGATTGCGGCATTCGTCGAGTCCAGGGTAGAGCGAATGTGATGTTCGAGTGCTGGGCGAAGGGCGGTGGTGGGCACTTGAGCGCCGGAATCAGTAGAGTCGGATGTCAAGGTCTTTTTCACACTTTCAATGTTGCTTGCTCGCCACTTGACATTGAACAAAGGCCCATTGGCGACGTTCTGACGGAAAATCTTGAGTGCTGCTCCAGCCTGATCGATGTCGACAGATGTCACAAGACTGCTATCAGGTTGGTCTTGAATGCTTCGAGAGCCTTCTCTTGGAATGCTCAATGCAACCTCGATCAACCTCTCCTTTGCGCCCGACTGCCCAAGTATGGTGCTTTCGACTACGCTAGATAGACGACCGAAGTCCATGCATCCCTCGATTCCTTCGCCAACCACAATAGCCTTGTGTACAGGATAACGAACAAAGCCAGCGCGGCCAGTAGAGGCAACAGGAGTCTGCAACGGTGGCACAAGCATCGACTCCACCAGACCAGCAGGATCTGAGGTCGCGGGTGCTGATCCAGCGTTCAACGACGTTATTAGTATTTCCAGATTGTGTTTTTCGAGGACCCTAGATGGTACGCAGATGGTATCTACGAGTGGATTTAGTGGGGGAATATCATCTTCGGCTCCATATCTGAATAACAAGTCAGCCAGTCAGTCATAAGACAGAATTGAGACATGTCCAATGCCTACCGTATCAACAAGGCCTTGCCATTGTTCCCAGCTGCAAGAGTCTTCTCCCATTGTGCCTCGTCGCTTAGCGGATCAGCAAGAATGACGCTGGCCAGCTTCCTCGCAGCACTGTTTCCATCTCTTCCCAGGCCCAGCAAGCCCACTCGTATAGTCGGTCTCTCGCTCTCGAGTCCTCTTAGCGCAAGCTGTATCCTGCTCTGATTGACGTAATCGCCCGCGACATCTTTTAGCCTTTCCAATGAGGCGTACAAGTCGCGATTGGACTCGGGGACGTTTGACGGCGGGTTGATGGCTGTCCTTGATGCCAAGGTAGTCGCATGTCTTGCTCCAGTTGCAGGTAGTATTGTCGATAGGTCCTTTACTAGAATTGATGGTCGAGTCCGGCTATGAAGAGCGCGCGCGAGTCGTGGATAAGCTGGTGTTTTGGCCGAGGCAGACTTTGCGAGACGCCATAAGGAACATGATGGACAAATGAAACTATTTCGACCTGTCCGGCGCTCTGATAAACTTGTCGCTGTGTTGCGCGCCAATGGCACACGTGGAGGCATTTGTGACGTTGATCGTCTTGCTTGCTGGTTGCCGACTTGGAAGTTGCAATGAGTGCCAAGACTTGGAGCTATACAGATGTACCAGAGAATCTACTCTACCCTTCGTACTTGGCCTACTTTTATCTACACCTTCCTGCCACAAACCACCCGCAAAGCTTGACTTATCATTTACAGATGTGGAGATGAAAGTATGCTTGACGTTGATGAAGAATGTGTAGTCTGTATACAGATACTGGACAATCTCCAATACACTGCGTGTTGAGTACTATCCGCTACACTGTGCCATGTTGTTGATATATGTGTCAGGATTGCTTGTCATTACGAGTCTCATTAGGCTGACACTCATCATGGGCCAAACAATTGAGACTTCAGATTCGAGTTGAATGCTTGTTAACTTCTTTCGTGGCTCGACGTCGGGTCGTGCAAGCACGAATCGTATTCGGATATTGACTGGCAGCATGAAAGCCCTTGTAGCATGCCTAATGAATTGGCATGGCTCTTAGAACGAATGAAGGCATTGCTTCGTCGTCCAGGACTTGCCTCTTACATGAAATGGTTTATGCTGTAAGAGCATTCTAAGCATAAAAAGCGCAAGCGATGTCAATATCTTTTGATTAACACGAACGACGCTAATGCATGACGCTACATAGCATGGCTGGCGTTACTCGCTTAGCATTCAGAAGTGCTTTAGTTTTCTGACTAGTCCAGTACAGTGTCCTTCTAGACTGTTGTTGCTGGTGGAATTGTAGACGTGTATGACTTAGCGCTCATCCTTTGACTCGAAGAGCATATACAGACCCACTTTCAGTCAATCGTCATGACACTTGCGAAGAGGATAGAATCGTAAGCAGGCAGGTCGCACTCGCTGACTTGGACATCCTTCATCCTTGTCTTGGATCCAGCGGACAACAATAACGCGGCTTTGTTGTTGTTGGTCGGCTTTCTCATCATGTCCGATTTTACCTCTCAGGAACATGGAAATGTTCATCCTGCCGCATACGAACCTCTAACGCAAAGCTCCAATGATGTTATTTTGGAGTCAGGAGGGACCTCCCATGGCAAAAAAGAGGTCGAGGAAGCCGCATTAGAAGTCCAATCAACGAGCAACGCGCGAACATGGAAGCATTTCTATTTTCGACATATATATCTGCTTGGTAGTGCACTGCTATACTGCATGATGATAGTCATTCTCGAAGTGCTCTACTATCTCTCTGAACGGAATCATGGCCTGGCTACAGTGTCACAGAGCAGGCACTATCTGTGGACTTACGGTCCGACTCTTGGTATGTCACATGCCAGGTTTCATGAACTTGCCCACTAAGCTTGTTTCAGTGCTCACAATCGTTGCCGCCTACTGGGGTCAGCTCGAGTACCGTACGCTACAACTGATGCCATGGATCGTGATGAAGCGCGGCCCAGCCGATCCAAAGGATAGCATAATCCTCAACTATACATCCCCAAACACCATTAGTTCCCTGGTGAAGTCTGCCAAGGCTGGACATACTCCTGTCACCCTTACGATACTGGGGTCTTTGTTGCTGCGCTGTCTGATCATCGCGTCGACAGGTCTACTCAGCTTGCAACCTCAAACGATGGATGATCAAACAAGACTGCACACCCTCAATAAATTTGCATTCGACACGGACAACTTCGAGGCCATCTACAACGCGAATCTTGACAATACTCTTTGGGCCATCAAGAACTATAACGCTTCTTATCCCACTTGGACGAGTGAGAAATATGCTGTACAGCAATTCGCCAGTTCGGAATCTTGTGCGGCACAATTTGTCAATGTGATGATTCCGTACACATCATTCTAATGTGCTTGACAGTACCCAACGGAACACTCTCCGGTGTCGTCGAAGTTTTCGACGGAGATCTTATAGGATGCGAAACATTCACATGGGAAAATACGTCCGACTGGCAAGTCCTCAATATCAGGTCTGATTCTTGCGTGGTTGGCAACATCACCATATCCACCGGCGTGAGCACCGTCTGGACAGGAGAAATCATGAGTGTGAACTGCACGAACCTAAAGTCCGCGGACGCACCGGAGCGGGTACTCATATATCTGGGTTTCTACGCTGAAACTACGAATCGGCTTCTGGGAAACTTGTCGGGTATCATATGTGAGCCTTCGTATTCTCTAACCAGGAGGACGGTGTGGATTCCTAGCCAGGGTCTACAATCTGGTATGCAGGCCATTGTGGCTGAAATTGTTTCCGAAAATCTGAGTATAGCTGCCTCTTCTAATAGCATCACTAACTGGCTAGTGTCGTTGTCACAGGACGATATCATGTTAATGACCCTGGACAATTACACGTCTAGTGCCAGTGCTTGGTTTTCCTTGCTGAACACTACGGCGCCACAAGCGACCATGGCAGGATTCAGTGATTCTGATACATTGACTATGGCTTCCAGGACGATCTTTCGGGCACTATCGGCATTGTTTATGTCGCCTTGGCAGACTGTTACCGATCAAACCACATTCTATGGCGACTTCACTCATATCGAGAATCGACTTTTTGTCGAGGAATTATCATTGAGGCTGATGGAGGGTATACTCGCTCTACTAGTATGCATCAGCATTCTTCTGAGTTTGACCCTGCGGTTCACTGCCTTAAAAGATATGAGTACTCTAGCCGCTCATGCTATAATGTTGCTCAGAAGTCCTGATCTAGCTGGAGACCTTGAATCTACAGAGACTTTGTCTGAGAAGTCCTTGCAGGCATATTTCTCTAGGAACTCCTTCTTCACAACTCAGGCCGGTGGCATTACTTCCGTGGTCTCTGTCGAGTCCGCAGTCCCAGCAACAACATCGTATCAGCCGATCAATCATGACAACGATGAACGGAAATGGTATCGGCCGATCAGTCTATCTTGGCCATTTCGTATCGCCACAGTCATCATTCCTCTGGCAACTGTGGTCGCGCTCGAGATATTGTACCAGTACTCTGAAAGAGATCAGGGGATCGCCTACGTGAACAACGATGACTACATGAGATACTTCTGGTTATATATTCCCGCTACCCTCATGACAGTCATCGGCTTAACCTTCCAAGCTCTCAACTCTGCAGCCCGAGTATTGGATCCATATCTCCAACTGAAAAAGGGGACTCTCTCCACTAAGGCCTTGTTCAAAGACCCCGTCGGCAAGGTTTCTGCATTCGCATTTTTCGAAGCCATCTTCGAACGTCGTCTAGCTGTCGCATGCACGATTACCGCCACAATCATAGCATCGATATTGACAATCGTGACCAGCGGCCTCTATACCTCGCAGCTGATCCCACAGACTACCACCATCCCCGTACAACTACAAGGCTGGTTCAATATAAGCACGACAACAAGCAGCAATGCAAATCTAGAGTCCGATATTGACAAAGCAGCCGACATATCCAGCCTGATTCAATTCAACAACCTATCCTTCCCACAATGGACATACAACGAGCTAGCCTTGCCTATAATCCAAACAATCCCTGAGCTGGCATACTCGTCTCTAGACCAGAGTCCAACCACACTGTCCGCACGCCTCCCCGCCTTACGCGCCCAGATGAACTGTACAGTCCTCAACACCTACACCAATACCGACTTCATGCAGCCAGAAGCATACGACGCGGCAGGCGCCACCGTCACCATCATCATCGACGCCCCGGCAGGTTACAACGCGCATTTCGCCAACGGCTCCCTCATCCATCAAGTCCACCTCGCAGGACTCTCCTTTGGTGTCGTTCCCGAACCAGACAGCATAACCTACGACTTCGCCATGCAAATATTCGCCTTTTCACCATCCGAATCTCCGTTCGCGCAGGATTCGTACGCGAGAGAGTATCTGTGGTACATGGTCGGTTCTCAAACGGGAAATCTGACCAACGAGGTGGAGTTGATCTACTGCGCGCCGTTCCTCGAAGCCGTGGTGGTGAACGCGACTTTCTCCCTCCCAGACTACTCGCTCCTGTCTGGGCCGACTGTTGTCGCTGACGCACCGACATTGGAGGTCAGTAATTCGTCCGTGGCGCTTTACCCCAGCCTCGCTATCTCCACATCGGCAAATGCCTCCTTCGCTCCACCTGTGCTTGACGCGTTCTTCACTGCGCTAGTGACTGGGTACGAGGGTGTTCCCGTGCAGGAACTGGTGGGGTTCTCGAACAAGGACACTCTCCTTGCCAAGATGGAGAGGTTGTACAGACAGCTAGTGGCGCAGAACCTGAACTCGGCCACCAGGACGAGCGATCTGGCTGGTATCGTCGACAGTAGCAGCGATGTGCCTCGCCTTGGGAATTTCCTGACAAGTGTTGCGCCGAACGGAGTGTGCAATGGGACGGTCAGTGCGGCCGACGAGTACAGACTTGTGCAGAGTGCGGTGTCTACTAGGATCTTAGAAGGTGCATTGGCTGTCATGGCAGTGTGTGCGGCGCTTTCGTGGGTTTGTATGCGGGATACTAAGGTTCTGAAGAGGGATCCGGGATCTATTGTTGGGAAGATGGGCTTGTTTGCTGGAAGTGAGTTTCTAACAAGATTACGCGCTGCTGTGGAGGAGGACGGGGATAGAGTGTTGGTTGAGGATGGGTTTGGACGTGTTCTGAGGGAAAGTGCGCTAAGACTGGGATGGTGGAGTGGAAGTGAAGGGAGTGGAGAAGGTGAAGTGGCTGAGAGGAGGGAAAGGTACGGGATTGATATTGACAATAATAGAATCTAGGAATAACATGACTTTATTGAAGGGGTGATCATCTACACAACAGTCAAAAATTCCACCAAGGTTTTCTTCAGATTTCTGGAAGAAAGAAAAGGAGGAAGGAACCTAGATGGTCATGTCTTGGCTTATCTCCCACAAACTAGAAAACCTCCAAAGTCGAGAAATTCCTAGATCCCAGGTCCCAATCTTACCAAAAAGTCTGAACATTCACATGTTGTGGAAAGTGGATTGAATATCAGTCGACATGCTTTGCGTAGATTACAGCATCATCTCTAACAAAGATTCGAAAAAGATTTCCAGCAAGACTTGCGCGATGCTTTGAACAGAAACTCTTAGGTGGAGGCTTTTTCCACTATCCAGCTACAAAGACCTTTGGGTAGGTGTGTGTTTGACTGTTGTTCATTTTCGTTTTTCATTTCCATGGACCAGAAATCGATCGCTCGCTCGCTCATTCTCAACAACTTGTCTTTTTTGTCTCCGTCCTTGAAAAAGATTGCGCATTCGATTTCGTATGCTTTGAATGCTTTCGCTTTGCTCAATCGCTTGCTCAACTGCTTCCACCCCATAAACTTTCGTCAAGAAGAACTCCACCTTCCCACCATTCAACGTAGTCTTCCGTGTCATTCCACCCCGTTCCACTTCATTCTCACTTCCTTGCACATCACCTCCTCCACTACATTCCACTTCACCTCCCACCCATCACCTCACTTGGGCTCATCCGCATCCATCATCTCCGTATCCCCCTTATTGCGCCTGAAAGCGGGCAGCGTATCCATCCACTTCTCCGCCTCGCTGCATGTGTTCTGAATGACCGTGTTGACAGCCTGCATCATATCGATGCCCTCTGTCGCAAACGCAATCATGCGTCTCGCCGAGCGACGCGTCTCTCCATCCCTGCCACCATCAACAACGTCTGCGTTGCCAGCCTCGCCCCCATCAGCAGGAGCAGTTTCGGCTTCGGTGGTGGATTGCGTGGCCCAGCGCCAGCGCTGTGGGACCGACAGCAATTGCTGCTTTATGTAATCGCGGGCATTTTCTGGAAGGGCACCACCTGCGTACGTGGAGACGGAGTTCACCACCGTCTTGAGGGTGTTCATAATGTCGTCGCAGTATTGCTGGATACGGTGCGCGAGGACATCGGCAGCCTCGGCTTGCTCTCGTTCGTGGAAGGGGCTGAGCACGCCGGCTTCTGCAGCTTTGGATTTCGGTTGTTCTCTGCTCAAAGAGGAAGACTCGCGTTGACGGTCCATGTCTTGGAGGACGAGCTTGAGGGCGCGCATGACAGTTTCGACGTGCTCGCAGGCGGTCAAGAGAAGCTTGATGCAGTAGCGGAGACTGCGAAGGGATGCATCGCTCATGGCTACATAGAGGCCTGCCATGGTCATTGCTGGGGAATGAGTTCGTTTTGGTTGGGCTTGGTCGTTCCTGCGGTCGCCACTGTGTGGGCTGACTTCCTCGCGGTATGAAGGTGGCTTGCTGGTTCGATATGGAGGCAAGTCTTCCACCGAGTCTACCATGGCATGATCCGACATGGCTTGTTCAACATCCATGGGATCATTCATGACCCTGCGGCGTTTATTAGATGCCTCGATACCGGAATCAGCGCGGTCAGATGGATTTGTGCGGCCGCTGCTGAGATAACGCCGAAGTCCGTTCTCCACTCCAGTCCGTCTCGCAACACTGCTAACGGTACTGGCAATGGGTGTGCCAATGTTGCGCTCGACTAGTTCTGCACCATACCGAACAAAGCCGGGGGAGTAGTTTTTCGTGACGTTGTATGCGCTGAGAGAGCCATTGATTGTGCTGCCTACCCATGGGTGACGACCCGGAAGAAGACAAAGGAGAGGTTCTTGTTGTTGCTCAGAAACGGGTGGACTTCCTTGGGATGCTATAGAATGAGAATGTGTTTGACGGCCGTATCCTGCAACGATATTAGCGTGACTGCCTGGATCGGATGTCTGATTCGAGAATGATCCGTACCTGACTTCCCTAGACCGGATAGTGCTTCTGCAGCAAGACGAACATCAGGATCCTCGAGTGAAACACTGGTCGATCGTTGACTTTGTTCTTCAATGCTCATGACACTTGCTGTATCAGAGGGGCTGATGATTGACTCTATGCTTGTTCGTGCTGGGGTGATGGGAGATAGTTCCGGCCTGGGTAAAATGCGGTCTCCACTCGGGAAAAGTGTTTCGTGCTGGTTACGGGCTTGTTGTACTGCTGCGGCGCTGAGAAGGACGTTCGGGTGGACAGTCTTGGTGGGCAAATCTCCAAGAACAGATCGTAGGTCGGGTAAAGTGATGTCCGAGGATGTCGATTGTGGGCGTATGAGGTCAGATTGGGGTACAGATGGCAGGATGAGGTCCTCCGGGTCGTGCGACTGATATGCCGGCGGTTGTTCTCGTTGGACCTCCATGGCTGCGGTGACGTCGTCGTCGTCGTCGTCGTCTGCGCCTGGCAGACTCTGCAATCAGCGCAATGCAATCAGAGTCAAGCAGAAAGATTGCGACGGGTCAGGAGAAGAGCGAAACGGTCATGAGGGAAGCGCATAAGGGTTGTATAGGGCAGAGAGGGTGCATGTCGCAGGAAAGCGGGCGGTGATGTGATGCATCCAACATGAGAGATGAATGTGTGCCGGGCCGTGCTCCATAGCGCAGACAAAGGTAGCATGTGATCCGTCACATGCAAGCACATGGCCGCCGGCTTTAATTGAACCCTAAAAACTTACTTCTTGGCTTGCGCTTGACTTCGCTTATAATTACAGCATTGCAGATCAAGCATTGGCTTGAGTGAGTGAAGAGTTGAGAAAAAGAACATCTATTACATTTACAACATGCAAGGCGGCAAGCTTGATGAAACACTTTCCCCATGCACTGCGCCAGAAGGAAAGCAATTAGTACTCTGCGACGAGCTGATGTTTTGACAACTGCACGATGCCTGTCGCTGCATATATTACATTGTTGGTGGTATAAATGTATCAAAAGTAATATTTCCTATCATGATGCCGCGCCATCTATACCATGTACTTCCACATGTTCTACATTCCACATCCTTTCATCTCGGATTTTCTTCTGCAACCAAATGGTTTGGTAATTGGACATCGTCCTCATATTGAAGCTGCAGTCGTGCGTTCTATCATCATCATCGTAACCGTCTTTTCTATGTCCGACATGCCAGCATTGCTTCCAATCTCCATACCCACTCTGCAAGAACGGAGTTGATTGTACCGCTGACAGGTGATGTTATCGCCAAATTGGGCCAATCGCATACTGCACCACGCAGAATATGTAACAAGATTGGCCCATCATTCCATGCATCATCCTCATTGTCTTGCATGAAGCTTCAGCCAAACACCTTGTCATCGTTAGCTACTACTGCAGACGCCGCTGCCGCCGCCGCCACCACCACCACGCTACTCCTGCTGCACCCCAAACAACTCCAGATAGTTTTCCTTTTTGAACATGATCGCGCTGTCGACTGCGTTTGGCTGACCAGCATAAATGTCCGCTTTGCCCTCCTCAAATAACACCTTGACGACCTCATCTGAAGCCTTGAACACTGCGCCCGCGAGTGGACTCTGCCCTCTATCGTTGAGGAAATTTGGATCTGCTCCTTTCTCAAGTAGCATCCGCACCGTCTCTGCGTGTCCGTGGTATGCGGCTAGCATGAGCAAAGTGTCGCCTTTGTGGTTTGTAAGGTTCGGAGGAATGCCTGCGCTGACATATTGAGAGAGCTCGCTGGTCTTTCCCTCGCGTGCAAAGTCGAACAGCTTTGTTGCTAGTTCGAGCGCTGCTGGTGGGAGATCTGATGCTTTGTTTGAGATGCCCGAGGATGATGATGTGGAGGCTTGTGGGGCGGGAGGCTCGTTGGAGTGTTGCGGGAGACCCATGTTGATATTCGAATAGTTATTTTATGGTGGAAGCCGCAAAGAGATGGCTGTTATATTCTGTTCAATGTGGCGATAATGTGCAACGAAATGGAATTATTGGAAACAATCGCCAATCAGTCGAAACAGAATTGATGTCATCATCGGGTATAATCATATAAAAGTATGCCAAGCCTCGGCTCCACATCCCTCTATCGTTGAGATCCAAGTTCATACTTCCGGCTGGAGGCCTTTGAGATGAGGGGTTCACAGGTTTTGTACCCTCGTAGCTGTTTTATTTCCACCTAGTCTTACTCAATACCAAGTTGGTTCAAAGATCTACAACTGTTGTCTCTAGCCTAAGAGTCATGATATTAAGGTAAAGGTAGTGAAACAGAACTTGTTCATACATCACTGTACGGAATACTGTAATAAACATAACCAACACCTTTCCTTGACAGAAATTCATTGACACCCATAGCTTCAAAAGAAAGGAGAGGATGGGTTATGATACGAAACGACGAAGCGAAGTCATTAGCACAAGCGCTGTAGCGGACGTGACGACTCTCGAAGAACAAGGTCAATCCCGCCATGCATTCGCCCACACTGCGGTTGTCCACCTCAGCAATGCCTCATCATACGTCTCGCCAGGCACCCTGAACATCAGTGGCTGCTCTTGAGCACCAAACGTTGGAGGCAGTGTGACTATTCTCCCCCTGATCTCATATGCTGCCGACGGCCTCTGCAGATGCATATGTTGGGATTGAACGATGATCGGCGGCATCATTCCGAATCGGAGCTGCTGCAAGGGAATATGACCTGTCGTACCTGTCCGTACAACGGTAGAGACGGGAGTTTGAGGCAAGGAAGCTGTACGTGTGCGGACTGGGCTGATAATGGAGCCAAATTCCTGAGAAGCCTCTGCAAGCCTATCGAATGAACTTTCCCCATCCTGGGTCGTGGTGCTGTTATCTTCGTTTCGAATCGTGTCCCACGAGGAAGAGGATGATGATGATGATGATGAAGACGATTGCGATGGCGGTGGCAACAGAAGAGACGACCGCGACGGTGTATACAATAGCGAGCGCAAATGCTGGTGGTTAAAGCTGGATCTGCGTATCTGGGCTCGATGTGTTCCCGGCGTTTGTATCCTAGGTGCTGGATGAATGGGCGCATATAGCGAGTCTTCTTGCTATGGAAACCACGACTGTGTTGTAAAAGGAACGATTGAGGGGAGCGGGTATTGGGCTGGTCCTCCTCGCGGACGATTATGCAAGGCGGCAGTCGCTCGATTCAGAGCGTTGCGTCCAAAGTCTCGGGTGACGACTGGACTGTACTCGATTGAGTCGTCATATGGATTGCTGGCAGTGAGGAAAAGCAGGCTTCGGCACATCGGGCAAGTGTTTTTGGTCACCGAGGAGTAACTTGACTGGACCCAGCGCTCTATACAATATCTGCAGAAACTAGAGAGATGTTTGTTTAGTACTTGCTTCCGATGCTGCTCTCGGGTTCCCAATATGTCGTCTTGTGACACAATCGTTCATCCAGATTGCAATAGAGGAAATCTTATGGAAAGACTGCAAACTTACACATGACCGCATGCAGTATAGACAGGCTCAGTACCAGCCCAGTCATAAGCACCAGCACATATTGGACAATGTTTCTCGTCAGCATCCAACTGACCAGCAGGGACGAGACCCTGGGAGAGGAAATCATCGCAATCAACAAAAGCACGAATGTCAGTTGTATTGCTTGTGTCCATGATAGTGGTGGGATTGGATGCATCCGAAGTGGTTGAATGTTGATGACAATAGTGATGGTGATAGCGATTGGATCAGACACTTGGCTTGAAGATGGTATAATTATTGATGCTGCATTGCAAGTGAGAGGTGTGCTGGTCGCGAACGGACGTTGAGCTAATGGTGGTTGATGGGCTTCTTTCATGGACGAGTTAGAGAAGTTAGATGGTTTGCTAGACTGAGTCCTACGGAATGAGTCAGGCATCATCGCACCTGCCCTGGTCTATCGTGGTATAATTCTGCTCTCGTGTCCAGATTTCAACAGCCAGGCTTGCGGCCAAATTAGAACACAGCAGGCATGTATCACACGACAAGGACAGAAAACTCAGAGAGAGGAGGGTGGTATACATTGCCTTTGGATTACCAACGTCAGTATAAGCAACAATTGGTATAACAAGAACGCCGTGGAGTGCAATGCCTTAACCCCTTCTTTTTCCCCGCGCCTACAACAAATCTAATGTACATGAGGTATAAAAACATGAGTTTTGAAGAATCAACATGCGGGGGAGATGTGTGTATGTACAATCGTTGCAGGTCACTCATCTCCTTGGTCTCCTGCGTTCGACCTTGTTTTGACTTTGGAGTGGTCTAATCAAAGGCGTCGAGTCGTGTCTCGGAAGGGAATCCAACCGAGAATGTGGTGCTTCTGTCATGAGGCAGTTATTTACTCGATGATGCGAGTGATCAGACCAGTGGCGACAGTGCGGCCACCCTCACGGATGTTGAAGCGCTGGCCCTGCTCGATGGCGAGAGGCTTGTGGATGCTGCAGACCATCTCGACGTTGTCGCCGGGCATGACCATCTTGGAGTCGGCATCCTCGGTACCTTCGGGCCAGTTGAGAGCGGCAGCCTCGTCTGGGCTTGTTAGTTTCTACTTTGACAATTTTGCATGTTTAGAGATTCAGGACTTACCAGCAGTACGGATGAAAAGCTGAGGGCGGTAGTTGTTGTGGAAACCAGTGTGACGACCACCCTCTTCCTTGGTTAGGACGTACATGGAGACGAGGAACTTCTTGTGCTGGGAGGTGGTTCCGGGCTTGGCAATGACCATACCACGCTGGACATCCTCACGCTTGATACCACGGAGGAGGAGACCAGAGTTGTCACCGGCTCTTGACTCGTCGCAAGACTTCTTGAAGGTCTCAATGTCGGTGACCTTTGTTCGGATGGGAGCAGCGTTCTTGCCGATCAACTCGACCTCGGAATCCTTCTTGAGAGTACCACGCTCGACACGGCCAGAGGCGACGGTACCACGGCCAGGAATGGAGAAGACATCCTCGACAGACATGAGGAAAGGCTTCTCGAGGTCGCGCTGAGGGGTGGGGATCCACTCATCGACGGCGTTCATGAGCTCATCAATCTTCTCAACACCAATCTCGGGCTTGCGGCCCTCGAGAGCGCAAAGAGCGGAACCGAGGACGATGGGGGTCTCGTCACCCTCGAAGCCGTAGCTGGACAGAAGCTCACGCATCTCCATCTCGACGAGCTCCAACATTTCCGGGTCCTCGATAGCATCGACCTTGTTGACGAAGACGACGATTCTCTGGACACCGACCTGACGGGCGAGGAGCAAGTGCTCACGGGTCTGAGGCATCTGACCGTCCGAGGCGGCAACAACGATGATGGCACCGTCCATGGAAGCAGCACCAGTAATCATGTTCTTGATGTAATCGGCGTGACCGGGGCAGTCGACGTGGGCGTAGTGGCGGTTGTCGGTCTGGTACTCGATGTGTGCGGTGGAGATGGTGATACCACGCTTCCTCTCCTCGGGAGCCTTGTCAATCGAGGCATATTCGAGGAAGTTGGCGTATCCCTTCTCGGCCTGACGCTTGGTGATGGCGGCAGTGAGGGTGGTCTTGCCGTGATCGACGTGGCCAATGGTGCCTGATAGAGGGTGTTAGCGATTAGTGAAAGGATGTGGGATGGAGATAGGTCCATGACAAAAACAACATACCGACGTTGACGTGAGGCTTGCTTCTCTCAAAGGCGGTGGCGTAGTTTCTCATCAGAGCACCTCCGCGAGAGCCCCATGCAGCCTGCACTGGATTGACTGAGCCAGTCTTGAGGGCGACACGCGAGGTGCGCACAAAGGCCTTGGCGAAAGAAGACATGATGAACGCGACGCCGAGAAGACAAGCGGACAGGAAGGATCAGAGAGTCGAGAAGGGGATGAAGGCAATGGAACTTGGAGATGCGGCGACGGCGACCATGGACATCTCAAAAATTGTGGACGGACCTCTGCCTCAAGGGTCCACGGAATGGTCATGGAATGTTTGCTGCGTTTGCATCAAAAAGTTCGAGTTCGGCCATTCTGTATCAAGATCGAGACATGGCTACTAAGGTCAGACTGTCAACCTAGCACGCATATTCTTTGCTGTCGTCGTCCAGATACTGACTTTTAGAGCTGGACCTTCATCCCACAATTCATTGTGACTATCTGTTTGGGAGACATCTGGACTCACAAGGCGGAATATCCATTTTACTGCGGAGCTCAGAGACGACAACCGAGGCTGTTCAAGCTTCCACCTGATGGCCGCATAGAAAAGACATCATAGCCGAAACACCTCATATCTTCCATCCCAGATGCTCCCTCGAACTCCCTGCTTACGGTCAGCCCCGCTGAGCTGGATCTCACGGACACGACCCGCCACAATGCCTCTCAGAGCTAAAATCACCAATCCGAGCATGCGCCAGGTTAGCATCTACTCCGCACCTCCAAACATGCCTCGAACATGCCTATGCCCCGGGAATACTGCTGTCGCGCTACAAACCAGTTCGTCCAATTGCCTTATAGAAGTTGGCAAAGCATGTCAAGTTCGCCTCATCAGTCATAGGCACGGCATGCATATGTCATGGCGCGACAGAAGTGTTCCTGGGTTTACATCTCGAGGAGGAAACTCCAATTGTATGGCCTTCCGAACTTGTCACTGATCTTTCCCCTTAGTTTGCGTCCTCGAAGGATATCCCAACTGAGCTCCCAGGCGACGAGCCCAACGATGTCGTCTTTGGCACTACCTACGGCGTCCGAACCATTGAGCTTAACCGACCGAAGAAGCTCAACTCTCTCAACGGCTCCATGGCTCGCAAGATCCTTCCCAGATTAAAGGAGTGGGAAAAGTCTCAATTAGCAAACGTCGTCATCATGAAGGGAGCCGGCCGAGCATTATGTGCAGGCGGCGATGTCGCTGCTCTGGCCCTCGACAACAAGACAGGCGCTGAAGGTCAGCAGCGATCGAAGGACTACTTTGCCCTGGAATATAAGCTCGATCACCTCATCGCCACCTACACCAAGCCTTACGTTGCATTCATGGATGGCATCACCATGGGCGGCGGTGTTGGTCTCAGCGTCCACGCCCCCTTCAGAATCGCAACCGAGAAGACCGTCTTCGCCATGCCCGAAACGACCATTGGTTTCTTCCCCGACGTTGGCGCCAGCTTCTTCCTTCCCCGTCTAGATGGCAAACTCGGCGCCTACTTGGCCCTCACCAGCGAGCAGCTCAAGGGCGTCAACGTCTTCCTCAACGGCATCGCAACCCACTACATTGATAGCAGCTCCCTCCCCGACCTCGAAGCCCGTCTCGCCGAGCTAAACTTCAAGGACTCGCAACGCCAGCCCGAGCGCTTCCGCATCATCAACGACACAATCGAGGAGTTCACCACGGGCATGCCCCACGACGTCGCCGCCGAGCCCTCTGGCAACCTCCGCATGGCAATCGACTACTGCTTCCAAGACGGCTTCCAAATCGACGACATCCTGGGCGCCCTGCAAGAAGCCCACGAGAACAGCGGCACGCCCGCCGACATCCGCAAATGGGCCGCCAAAACCCGCGAGACGATTCTATCGCGCAGCCCCACCAGCGTCAAAGTCGCCCTCGCCCAGCTCCGTCGTGGCGCCCAGTGGAACATTGCGGATACCTTCAAGCACGAACACAACATCGCGTCGAAATTCATGGAACACCCCGACTTCGTGGAGGGCGTCTCCGCCAAACTCATCCATAAGCCTGCCAAGACGCCCGTCTGGGACCCGCCCACCCTGGACGAAGTGGCAGATGTCACCGTGGAGAGCTTCTTCGACCAACCCTTTACTCTGGAGTTGTTGAGTCAGGGCCCGGAAACCGCATATGACGACTACCCGCACGCGTGGATCGGGCTGCCCCGCGAGACGGAGATCGAGGCCGTGGTCAAGGGCAGTCAGAGACTAGATGCCGAGGGTGTGGTGCAGCATTTTCTGAGACAGAAGAACGGGAAGATGGGCGTCAGGGAGAAGGTTGAGGAGGTGCTTGCTAGACGGACGGCCGACAATGAGGGAGTGCTGGCTTGGCAGTAGATTTGATCTGGTCTGGTAGAAAAAGATGTGCAGGAGGATAGTTTGATCCGATATATTGTATAAACATTTCTTTCTCGTTACATTTACCTGCTCTTCCTGCACCCGGACATGTGAAATCGTGTCCCCTTGCCTTTCGATATCTGACTCGTTGAACAGCATGGACGTCGAGACATATTGAAGCCTGAATGGTGTGGAACTTGAGAAAATAAACATAGCACCCTTTTATCACTTGAATGATCTCTGCCTGACATCTCGGTATACCACATACCCTGTGGAGTTGTGGAAATGGGCTGGTGAATACAGACTAGACGAAGACACAGCGAGCCTATCAAGAATGCCATGAGTAGACAGGGTCGCCCTGAGGAATGTTGGACTTGGCCATGACAATCGAAGCACAGTAGGATTAGTGGATTGGATGGAACAAGAGAATTGGTTTCAGAGACTCGTATTTTAGATGTATCATGAACTATGTATTGGCGAGGGGCGTGTATTCCATCTACCCACTTCGTATACTATTTTCAGTCAAAGGTGGGGACGAGAAACGTTTACTTCTGCAAGAGAAATCAGTAAGAGGCAACCTTGGAGATATGATGATTGAGACTCACCTCGTAGACCCAGTTGTGCTGAGCAGAGGTCCACTTGTTGATCTCCTCGGGCTTGAACCAGAGGGCAATCTCCTTCTGGGCGTTCTCGACGGAGTCGGAACCGTGGCAGACGTTGCGACCGACGTCCTGTAGAGCAAAGAGTCAGTGGCGGTCGGGTTAAGCAGTAGAGATGATGAGTGAAAACCTACAATGGCGTAGTCACCACGGATGGTGCCAGGAGCGGAGGCGAGGGGGTTGGTGGCACCGAGGAGGACACGGCCGGTCTTGACGGCGTCACGGCCCTCCCAGATCATGGCGCAGATGGGGCCGGAACCCATGTCTTTTGTTTCTTGTCAGTGTTTTGAGCTGGTTGGGGGTGGGATTGGAGACTAGATCGTACAGGCGATGAGACCAGGGAAGAAGGGCTTGCCAGCGAGGTCAGCGTAGTGCTTCTCGAGGTGGTCCTTGGAGGCAGTGGTGAGCTTGATGGCGGCAAGCTTGAAGCTGTGGAGGCTATGTTAGACCATGTCTTTGTTGTAGAAGTGGTGAGGAGGCGGTGAGGAGATGTAGATGGTTGCTGAAAGGTAGCAACTGGCGAGAATAGAGAAGGCCGACGTACCCACGGGACTCGAAACGAGTGATGATGGGACCGATGAGGCCGCGCTGTAGCTTGTCAGCATGACTGGAGGGTCAAAAGGTCATGGACTGGCATTACCTGAACTCCGTCAGGCTTGATGGCGATGAAGCTATCTCAACAGTTAGCATCAAGACTATCCCGTCGGTAGACATTGGCCAGGATGCAAAGACTGATGGCGACAAGGACTGACGTTTGCTCGGAGGAAGACATGTTGATTGGATTGGGGGATCGACTGATTGACAGTTGAAGAGATGAGATGGATGGAAGATGGTGGTGGAGGGGAGGGGACACCGAGCAACCAACACCGACTTTTTGATCTAGCGACTTGACCTTTCCTTTGGTGGGGTGTTCAACCTTTCAGGGTCCACTCAGGCACGGGCCCACTTTTTGGAAGCTGAGAGAGAGAGCTCTAGGTCCAACAATCCAATCAACGAGCAGTTCAGTGAAGCATGTATATCCATTGAACAATCAATCTGATGCCTGCGCCAACCGTCGTTGTGAGAGAATTGAACCTGACCATCAATCATTTCTGGGACCTGTCGTATTTTCACCATACCGTCATAGGATCAATATTACCTCGATGCAATGTGATATGCTCTGTCTGTTTTCAGCACTAAGCTGGATGTCACCAAGTATAGCTGAGCACGCCTTGGTATCAACAGTCACGATTGACGTCGCGTCTTCCCCGGTTAACCCCAGCTTGAGCGTCAGTACAGCTATCACGTTCAGGGAGCGAACCATCTTGCTCTAAGGCATTTGATGCTGTTGAGACCAGCTTCATTGCCATATCTCGAATAGAAGCCTTCGGCCATCTTCTCGAGAGTTGCGTGCCATGGCTGGGACGTCTCTTTTGTCTGCGAGGTGGACCACTTTGTTCCTTTTATTTACTGCATTATGCTGCTTGTTCACACCAGCAGGTTGGTCTTGTCTGGTCATCCAGTAGTTCAATCAGATCCCGCTAATATCGATCCGAACCAGTGTCCGTAAAGAAGGAGAATTTCAAGACCTGCAACCAATCTGGTTTCTGTAAGCGCAACAGAGACTATGCAGACTCAGCTGCGGCCACTTCTTCTTGGTCCAGTCCATACTCCCTCGACCCTGCCTCCATCAAATTCAACAAGGGCCAATTGACCGGCACTGTGCTCAAGAGTCTTGCCAACTCTGACCAGACTGTCCGCCTTCCTCTGACCATCAGCTTCCTCGAGTCTGGCACTGCCAGAATCACCCTCGACGAAGAGAAACGTCAGAAGGGTGACATTGAACTCCGACACGGCTCAAAGGCCCGCAAGGAACGCTACAACGAGGCCGAAAAGTGGGCTATCGTTGGTGGTACTGAGCTCAGCTCTGGTGCTGCAATCAGTAAAGATGCCTCCGCTGGTACCACCAAGGTCGTCTACGGCCCTACTAGCAAATTTGAGGCAATCATCACACACTCTCCTCTCGCCGTAGAATTCAAAAGAGATGGAGCTACACACATCACTCTGAACGACAGAGGCTTGCTTAACATGGAGCACTGGCGACCAAAAGTTGACAAGCCTGCAAAAGAGGTCAAAGAAGGCGAAGAAGCTGACAATACACAAGTCGAGGAAGATGAAAGCACTTGGTGGGACGAGTCCTTTGGTGGAAACACCGACACTAAGCCTCGAGGCCCCGAGAGTGTTGGTCTTGATGTTACCTTCCCTGGCTATGACCATGTCTACGGTGTAGCCGAGCACACGGGTCCCATGTCTCTCAGACAGACTCGTGGTGGTGAGGGCAACTTTGACGAGCCTTACCGTCTGTACAACGCCGATGTCTTCGAGTATGAGATGAACAGTCCCATGACCCTCTACGGTTCCATTCCTTTCATGCAAGCCCAGAAGAAGGACTCGACTGTTGGTATCTTCTGGCTCAACGCCGCCGAGACTTGGATCGACATTGTCAAGTCCAAGTCCTCTTCCAATCCGCTCAGTCTCGGCATTGGTGGCAGCACTGACACCAAGACTCATTGGTTTTCCGAATCAGGCCTACTCGACGTTTTCGTCTTCCTCGGCCCTACTCCCAAGGATGTCGTCAGTGCTTTCACTGGACTTACCGGATACACACAATTGCCCCAACAGTTTGCCATTGCCCACCACCAGTGTCGATGGAACTATGTTACGGATGAAGACGTCAAGGATGTGGACCGCAAATTCGACAAATACAACATCCCTTACGATGTCATCTGGCTTGACATCGAGTACACTGATGGCAAAAAGTACTTCACGTGGGACCCTCTCACATTTCCCAAGCCTCTCGAGATGCAGAAGCAGCTTGACGAGCACGAGAGGAAATTGGTCGCAATCATTGACCCTCACATCAAGAACGAGGCCAATTACCCCATTGTCGATGAACTGAAGTCCAAAGACCTAGCCACCCATAATAAGGACGGCAACATCTACGAGGGATGGTGCTGGCCAGGTTCATCTCATTGGGTTGATTGCTTTTCACCTGCTGCTCGTAAGTGGTGGGCATCTCTATTTCAGTACAAGAAATTTGTTGGTTCGGCTCACAACCTCTGGCTATGGAATGATATGAACGAGCCCTCCGTGTTCAATGGTCCGGAGACTACCATGCCCAAGGACAATCTTCACTACGGCGGATGGGAGCACAGAGATGTGCATAATCTGAACGGTCTCACTCTTGTCAATGCCACCTTTGATGGTCTCGTTGCCCGCAACAAAGAAGAAGAAAAGGCAGGCGGTGTTCGACCATTTGTTTTGACCCGTTCATTTTATGCTGGTTCTCAACGAATGGGTGCCATGTGGACTGGTGATAACCAGGCTGAGTGGTCTCATCTGGCTGCCTCAATCCCCATGGTCCTTTCCCTTGGTGTTTCCGGTTTTCCCTTTGCCGGTGCTGATGTTGGCGGCTTTTTCGGTAACCCTCCAAGAGACTTGTTGACTCGCTGGTACCAGGCCGGTGCCTTTTACCCGTTCTTCCGTGCTCATGCTCATATCGACACCCGTCGCCGCGAGCCTTATCTCCTTCCCGAGTATGAGAGGGGAATCATTACGCAGGCTCTCAGGCTAAGGTACGCGCTTTTGCCTGCCTGGTACACCGCTTTCCACGCAGCCAGCACATCTGGCGAGCCGATCGTTAAGCCAATGTACTATGTTCATCCTGGCGATGAAAAGGGCTTCGCTATTGATGATCAGATGTATGTCGGCTCTACTGGCCTTCTAGTCAAGCCAGTGACAGAGGAGGGTGCTACCAGCGTCGACATGTATCTTCCTGATGGTCAAAAGTACTTTGATTACTTTGACTTCACTGTGCACTCTGGTCCTGGCCATGTCAGGATTGACGCTCCTGCCGAGAAAGTGCCTCTGCTCATGCGTGCCGGCCATATCTTTCCTCGCAGAGACCGTCCCAGACGTTCGAGCGGATTGATGAAGTACGATCCCTTCACTCTTGTCATCGTTCTCGATAATGGTGGCGATGCTGAAGGTGATCTTTACTTGGACGATGGCGAATCCTACGACTACGAGCAAGGCGCGTACATCCAACGCCAGTTCAAGTACAGCGCAGAAACCGATTCCCTCACGTCCACCGATCTTTCGATATCTGGTAAGAAGACCAAGGCTTACTTGGAACTCATGAAGTCTGTCAGAGTCGAGAAGATTGTGATTGTTAATCCACCAGCATCGTGGAAACAGAAGAATGAGGTGCAGGTTGCGGAGGTAGGCAAGAAGAAGAGCACAGAGAGCAAGACGGTACCGATCAAGTATGTCAGTGGAGGAGCTGGCATGGCTGATTGGGCCGTGGTTCGCGATCCTGGGGTTGCAATTGGCAGTGGATGGAAGATTGACTTTTCCGCTTAGAGCATAGACTAGCAGCCGCTATCATCATGTCCATGAGTAGAATTTTCGCATCAAAAGTATGACGATGAGATGTATACCGCTTCTCGTCAATTTCGATCAGGAAACGTCTCGATCGTTCGATGGTGCACGCGTTAGCGCACGACCATTTGTGAACGCTCCAGCTACGCCGATGATTATGGAATGTGGATGACTAGGTTTCGATCTACCATAATCTTTTGTGCAACATGCAGTATGAGAGCAAGCGTGCCAGCTGTTGCATGCATGTGATCCCCAGCACAAGAAGAAACCACGATCAGTCAATCTCGTCCTCGACCTTCTCTAACGCTGCGCGCACCTCATCCTCGGAAGCACCGTCGGCAACCTCGATTGTAGCAACGTTTGCATGAGTCCCCCTTTGTGCTTTTCACGCCATTCCTTCCATGTACTTGGGATCTTCGAACCAGCGTTCACTTGAGCCTGGAAACGATGCAACTTTTCGCCTTTTGCTTTTTCGATTGTGCCAGCAAAGTCGAAGCGGACACCGAGCTTCTCACAGTCGGCATGACTTTTAGGAAAAGCTGTGCCATGCAAAGTAACGGTGGGCTTTGCCAGTTTCTTCCATCCCCCGTTCTTCATGACGAAGTCCACGACCTTCTTCCATTTCTTCGCCATCTCTGGTTCTTATGAGGGGTTAATGAATGGTATGATGAGAACCAGAGTTGCTCACTGGAGGGTGTCAAAGAATTTGACTCGGGTTCCTAGTCAGGCCAGACGAGGATAATAGTATAGAGGATATTGGATTACGTTCTGCCTGAAGTGTGATTCGGATAGGTTCTGATCTTTGCAACATTATGGTCAGATATATCGGAATATCTATATCTATAGCTCAGATGTCAGGTGCTCCAAGGCGTGCACATCATGATCCTAACATAGAGTCACGGGCGCTTAGTTGAGGTGAATTTGAATTGATGTAGCGAATTGATGCACGTGGAGCGAAGGACCTATGGCGTGATATAATTTTACTTGTGTCAGGTAGACATGACAAGACTCAGCGCGTGCTATATCATCTAGGCGCCGGGAAACTATCATCGGTCATTGGCGGTGGTAAAGCATTCGGGAGGTGGGACCATCTTGGAGGTTTCGTTTGGCGCGAGCGTGGTCATGCCGGGATTTCTCCGCATTTGGTCACGTCCACCAAAGGCCTGAGAGATTTCATCAACCGCCAGCCATGCAACCATTCATCCATGTCGTCGCTGCTCAAGAATCCGGGACAAAAACTCATCATGATAGCGCAAGTGTGACCGCGCGTCATCACCCACTGATGCATAGGTTGTTTCTAAGTGTGACCTTATCTCATGATAACTTAGGTCTGCCCATCAAGCGCTAAGAGAGCCGCCAACATGGTCGTTGTCGCTCCTCTTCGCCAATATGCTGTCCATTTCAGCAGTAATAAAGCATATGCCATTACTCGAGTCTGTCAAGGCTTTCCATATCGCAACTCGTGTCGGAATACAAGCATGAATGACAAACGTCTCTCATCTTCAAGCACCCCTGCTTCACCAGAACTGTTTGAATATACGTCAGGTCGATGGATGTAAGACTTTCATCTCATGGTGTATCTGTCCAAAGTCGAGCATCTCTGATTGCCTGACTAGTTTTAACGAGGACCTTCGTCGCTCGGAGCGCCGTTTGACATTCAACATCGATGCGCTCAAGGACGCCATTGCGCAGTCTGTAAATCGTTCTACTACAGAGATTGTTTCATTCGAAAAGCTCGCAGAAGGCGGCTTTAATCGTATAATTGAAGCAAGATTTAGAGACGGCAAAGCTGTCCTAGCCAGATTACCATATCCCTTGCTCGCACCAAAACATTATGCGGTCGCTAGCGAAGCTGCAACTCTTGGGTTCTTGCGGTCCCAGAATCTGCCTGTGCCGAAGGTTTTGGGGTATTCTCCTACGCATGAAAATCCCGTCGGGACCGAGTACCTCCTCCTTGAGAAGATCAATGGCGTATGTCTCGGAAATATCTGGTACATCATTGACAACAAGGCTCGAAAGAAGATTATGCAGCAAGTGGTGGATATAGAGGAGAAAATGCTACGCTTCTCCTTACCAGCCAGTGGGAGTATCTATTATTTCAAGGACCTGCGTCCTGGCGACAGACATATTTCTTTTGCACAGGAGAGTGCGCAAAACGGTGGACCAGAAGAACTTGTCATCGGGCCGACAGCTCAGTATGAGTGGCATTACAAGGAGCGCACATTCATGAAGGATCATAATGGTCCATGTATGCCAGACCGTTCGATGCGCATTCGCTGTAGACTCTAACATCAGACCCAGGGAATAGCTTTCTCGAATGCTTCCAAGCTCCTGCACAGCGAGAACTGGAGTGGTGTCAAAAGCACGGGAAAGCACGCCTTCACGTGGAACGACATCTCCGTCACCTCAACAATTTCTGCGAAGTCCAGCCCGAGACGCATGCCAAAGCGTTGACCGACTATCTGGAATTGGCGCCGTCCCTCGATGTTCCTGCGGACCATGTCTGGTCCCGGCCAGTGTTGCGCCACCCAGACTTCTCGCCTAGCAACATCCTCATCTCGGAGGACGACGAAATCGTTGGGTTGATCGACTGGCAGCACGCGAGAGTGCTTCCCCTGTGCCTTGCGGCCGGTATCCCAAAACACTTTCAGAATTGGGGAGACCCTGAGTCGGAGAGAATGAGCAAGCCGGGCACGAGTCTACCTGACGATTACGATAAATTGTCTCCGCAAGAAAAAGGTCAAGTCCTTGAGACACAGAGAAGGCGCCTTGTGCACTTCCTTTATGCTGCCAAAACCATGCTCCAAGTGCCAGAGCATTTCAAGGCAATCAGGCATTCGGCGGCTGTGCTGCGAGCACGTCTCTTTCAGCATGCCACCTCATGGGAAGGAAACTCGGTGGACTTGAAGCACGATCTGGCGAGTGTGGTCGAATCGTGGCCATCTACCTCAGGTCTCACTGCCGAGGCGGCGAGCAGGCCTGATCTAGCAGTGATCAGTGGAAAATGCCCATTAGACTACTCAAAAGAATACATTGAGCAGTGCAAGAAGGACTACATGCAGCAAGAAGAGCAGAGCGAGGAGGTGGGGGAGATGCGCGAAGCCCTTGATATAGATCAGCAAGGGTGGGTCTCGGACGATGAACATTGGAAGAAGTCACGCGCGCTGGCACAGATGATCAAGGCCAGTCTGCTGGAGGATTGCGAGACGGAGGTCCAGAAGAGGAGTGTTGTTGAGCACTTTCCTTTCGATGATCACGATGAAGATTGAAGAATCATGACAAGCTTTCCACTCAAGAATACCTACTCATGTTCATATCCATACTGGATGGCATGCTATTTGTACCTTGTGTTCACCTCATGTTGGCGGTACAATATATCTTGGCATTGATACAACCTAATAAGTGTGGATAGTTATACTGTCCGTGCACACGAAACCCCCCCCCCCCCCCCGTGACTCCGCTTTGGGCATGGCGGCGGCGGCGGAGCGAGCGTCGTAGGGCACAGCCAGGTGGAACGTCACCCTGGAGGCAGCCCAGCGTGTTTGAGCATCTAAATCATTGCCTATTTATCATCCACGGCCTTTGCTGAGACTTTGGAGGCTCTATTCCTTGTCGATCGACAATAGGTCAATCTTGTTCCAACGAATACATCACACAGACAAACAGACAAACCTCCCCCTGCGCGACAGGAGAAGTTGGTTATTGTTGACCGCCAGAGATGGCTACGAATGCTAACGCGTATGTTGACTCTGAGGATGACATTATTGTCGAGGTCAAGACTGACACAAAGCAGGATCAATGTGAACGATCCGGGGCTGATCACCCTTGTCAACAAGCTCCAGGATGTCTTCACCACAGTCGGCGTATGTTGCAACACACTCAACAGGACCATAACAACCAGTCCTTCTGACAGCTTGCGCAACAGGTCCAAAACCCCATAGATCTTCCACAAATCGCCGTCGTAGGATCACAATCCAGTGGAAAGAGTTCGGTGCTGGAGAACATTGTCGGACGAGACTTGTGCGCCATCCCATATGTTCCACTACCCCTGATCGTGTCCAGGCTGACCACGAACAACACAGCTTACCCCGTGGTACCGGTATCGTGACAAGACGGCCGCTCATCCTCCAACTCGTCAACCGCGCACCGCTGCCTAAGAGCGAGGAGAATGGCGCTTCCGAGGCTGTCGAAGGAACCACCGATTCGGCTGCCAACGTCGAGGAGTGGGGCGAGTTCCTGCACATTCCTGGCCAGAAGTTCTACGACTTCAACAAGATCAGAGAGGAGATTGTGCGCGAGACGGACTCCAAGACTGGAAAGAATGCCGGCATCTCACCCGCACCCATCAACCTCCGCATCTACTCGCCCAACGTTCTTACCTTGACTCTGGTCGATCTGCCCGGTCTGACCAAGGTGCCTGTTGGAGATCAGCCAAGAGATATTGAGAGACAAATCAGGGAGATGGTGCTTAAGCAGATCAGCAAGCCCAACGCCATTATTCTGGCTGTCACTGCAGCAAACACCGATTTGGCCAACTCGGACGGTTTGAAGCTCGCAAGAGAGGTCGACCCCGAGGGTCAACGAACCATTGGTGTATTGACCAAGGTCGATCTTATGGACGACGGAACCGACGTTGTTGACATTCTTGCCGGTCGCATCATTCCCCTCCGACTCGGCTATGTCCCCGTCGTCAACAGAGGCCAGAGAGACATTGAGAACAAGCGGCCCATCTCCTACGCACTCGAGCATGAGAGAAACTTTTTCGAATCCCACAAGGCCTACCGTAACAAGGCCAGCTATTGCGGTACCCCATACCTCGCTCGCAAGCTCAACCTCATTCTTATGATGCACATCAAGCAGACTCTGCCCGACATCAAGGCAAGAATATCAGGTTCCCTGCAAAAGTATACATCTGAGCTGCTCGCTTTGGGAGACTCTATGCTTGGAAACGCCTCCAACATCGTCCTCAACATAATCACAGAGTTCTCAAATGAGTACCGAACTGTTCTTGACGGTAACAACCAGGAGCTTTCTAGCATCGAGTTGTCCGGAGGCGCCAGAATCTCCTTTGTCTTTCACGAATTATACGCGAATGGTGTCAAGGCTGTGGATCCTTTTGACCAAGTCAAGGATATTGACATTCGCACCATCCTCTACAACTCTTCTGGATCATCGCCCGCCCTGTTTGTGGGCACTACCGCCTTTGAACTTATTGTCAAGCAACAGATCAAGCGTCTTGAAGATCCCAGCATAAAATGTGTGTCCCTCGTCTACGACGAACTGGTTCGCATTCTCTCCCAGCTCCTTAACAAGCCCCTTTTCCGAAGATACCCGGGCCTCAAGGAGAAGCTGTACCAAGTCGTTATCGGCTTCTTCAAGAAGGTCATGGATCCTACCAACAAGCTCGTCCGTGACCTCGTGGCCATGGAATCCTGCTACATCAACACTGGCCACCCCGACTTCCTCAACGGCCACCGCGCCATGGCAATTGTCAACGAGCGCCACAGCAGTGCTCGTCCCGTCCAAGTCGACCCCAAGACTGGCAAGCCTCTCCCACCTACCGTCCCTCCGCGCTCGTCATCCCCCTCGCTGTCCACGGATGGCACGGACAACAGCGCCGGCTTCTTCGGATCTTTCTTTGCATCAAAGAACAAGAAGAAGATGGCCGCCATGGAGCCCCCGCCGCCCACTCTTAAGGCTAGCGGTACCCTCAGCGAGAAGGAGACTCAGGAGGTCGAGGTCATCAAGCTGTTGATCACTAGCTACTTTAACATTGTCAGGCGGACAATGATTGACATGGTTCCCAAGGCTATCATGTTGACCCTTGTGCAGTGAGTTCTCCTCCTTTCTCATCCCATTATCTTCGCGCTTTGGAAATCTGTGACTAATTTCTTTCTAGATTCTCAAAAGATGAAATGCAACGCGAGCTCCTGGAACAAATGTACCGCGCACAGGAGCTGGATGACCTGCTCAAGGAGAGCGACTACACTGTCCGCCGGCGCAAGGAGTGCCAGCAGATGGTCGAGTCGCTGGGCAAGGCAAACGAGATTGTGGCGCAGGTGCAATAGATTGGCACAATGACAAATGCATGGAGACAGACTTGGCGAGGATGGAGGGAGGGAAAATTAGATTGAGATGGGAGAGGAGAGACGGTCATGTGGAGAGACGGTCATGTGCTTAGGATATCTTACTGTCGTTGTGGTGGGGGTTTCGAAGCATGAGGTAGATGAGGTGGTGCTGTCACTCCTGTTTTCTTTTTCTCTTTCCCCTCTACTTCCTCTTCCTCATTCTGCTTTAGTCGGGGCTTGTAAAATTTGGGGTTGACAATCCTTTACCATGACGGATCTGTAAGAGGATGTGCTATGCAAGTTGAGAGTCAAGAAGGGGAAGAGTAGCGGAGCGAACACAGGGTTTAGAAATACATCGATGAATGATATCCCCGTTCTATTTTTTAAATCCTATTTCTTGTTCTACTTGTAGCCTTTGTAGGTCACTTCAAGTCCAGATCATTTGAGCCTTGCAGTACTCGGTATACGATTCGCAGTCCGCGGCCTCCGTGCAGTACCTTCGTCGGAGAATCATACGGATAAATCAAACCACTATCCCAAAAATCATCTCCACGACTCCGAGATGGAGCCGTATCCTCTGTACCGCTGACCAGGAAAGGCGAGTCAGTGATCGCGAAAAACGTCAGAATCGCGGGGATCCATGACTTTTGGCGGCTGCAAATTTAAAGAAGTCAATCTTAGAGGCATATGCGCTAGAGAGCACATCAGCGGCTGCTATATCCAAAGATGGAAGGCCGAGGCCTCTTTTGCATGTGCAATTGCTAAGCTCAAATATTTGATATCGACATCCTATGCAAGATCAATGCAAGGGACATGTGCGAGTGATGAGCAATTACGATAAGTCTGCATTGGTATGGCAAGCCAAGAGAAAATCAATGCACTCCGGTGTACCTTTATGGCAGCGGCGTGGTGTCGTAGACACCGGCTGAACTCTTGGTAAAGGTAGGGCAAATCGCTGGCCGACGGCCCAAAACGACAGGTTCAAACTGCCGGACCGCGAACAGATCCCTCCCTCCCGCTCGTAATGATATACACATATTAGCCTGTGCTTCTGCCTTGTTCCTTTTTCTTATTCTTGCCTGCTGCCCACTTTTCAATCGACGGAGTTCCTTGCGCCTGACACCCTCTCTCCTGTTTCTTTCTATGCACAGCTGACAAAAGAACGCTTGCGGGGACTTGAAGACATGGAGAAAGTGGAGGAGACCCTTGAGAGAGGGCTAAACCTTAACCACCCCACACATCAACATGGTAGTCAACTCACATTGACCGGAGATGTAAACGAGCAATCGGCTCTTAGCAACAGCACATATCTAGAGTACAATACCGACACTGCAAGACACTCACTGCACCGACAAGTCTCCCATGGCGTCGATGTCGAACAAGCCCAAGCCGACTTTGCCGAGCTCAATCGTGAAATCACTGGGCTAAGCCAGCACTCACAAAAGCTTTCACGCACCCAGAGCCGAAAGACGACTAAGAATGTGGCAGTAAATGATGTGGAAAAGGCAGCAACTTCAGAAAGCAGCCATGAGGAGCAATTCGACCTCGAGAGCTACCTTCGAGGCAACAAGAGACTGGAAGAAGAGGCCGGGATCAAGAACAAACACATTGGAGTCATTTGGGATCACTTGACGGTTCGTGGAACGGGAGGCGTTAAAAACTATGTCAAGACCTTCCCGGATGCATTTATTGACTTCTTCAATGTACCGGGAACACTCATGTCTATCTCTGGATGGGGAAAGAAGGGCAGAGAGGTTGACATCCTTAAGAACTTTCGTGGAATTGTCAAGCCTGGGGAGATGGTGCTTGTGCTGGGAAGACCCGGTTCAGGATGTACCACCTTTTTGAAGGTCATCTCCAACCAACGTTATGGATATACCAACATTGACGGCGACGTCATGTACGGACCTTTCGACCACAAGACTTTTGCGAAGCGCTACCGAGGAGAGGCTGTGTATAACGAGGAAGACGACGTGCATCACCCGACGCTGACAGTAGGTCAGACGCTTGGCTTCGCCCTCGACTGCAAGGTTCCTGGTAAGCGACCAGGTGGCTTGACCGCAACGGAACTGAAAGAGAAAGTAATCGACATGATGCTGAGACTATTCAATATCACGCATACGAAGAACACCATTGTTGGTAACCCTTTCGTACGTGGTGTGTCCGGAGGTGAGCGCAAGCGCGTATCTATCGCCGAGATGATGATTACCGGAGCTGCTATAAACTCTTACGACAATTCCACCCGTGGCCTCGATGCCTCTACCGCGCTTGACTACTCGAAGAGTTTGCGAGTGCTTACGAACATCTACAAAACCACGACGTTCGTCTCTTTATACCAAGCCTCGGAAAACATATATGCGCAGTTCGACAAGGTACTTGTTATTGACGAAGGACGACAAGTTTTCTTCGGCCCAACCAACGAAGCTCGTTCATATTTCGAGGGACTTGGATTCTTGGAGAAGCCCAGACAGACCACGCCTGACTATCTGACCGGCTGCACTGACCCCTTTGAGCGAGAATACAAAGAGGGCCGTAGCTCTGACAACGTCCCCAGCTCTCCTGATGACCTGGTCCGCGCCTTCGAAGCCTCAACATACGCCGCTCGCCTCAAAGCCGAGATGGACGACTATCGCGAACAAGTCAAGGAAGAGGTGCAAGTCTACGAAGATTTCCAGACTGCAGTCAAGGATCAGAAACGCAAAGCGCCGCAGAATTCCGTCTATTCAATTCCCTTCCACTACCAAGTGTGGGCATTGATGCAGCGTCAGTTCATCCTCAAGTGGCAAGATCGCTTCTCCCTTGTTGTCTCGTGGCTTACCTCCATCATCATCGCCATTGTGCTCGGCACTGTCTGGCTCCAGCTTCCACAGACATCTGCTGGTGCTTTCACTCGAGGTGGTCTCCTGTTCATCGCTCTCTTGTTTAATGCCTTCTCTGCCTTTGGAGAACTCGCCAGTACCATGCTCAATCGTGGCACAATCGCAAAGCATAGGGCTTATGCATTCCATCGACCGTCGGCACTCTGGATTGCACAAATTGCTGTTGATATGGTCTTTTCTTCTGCCCAAATCCTGCTTTTCAGCATAATTGTGTATTTCATGTGCGGATTGGTCCTAAGTGCTGGGGCGTTCTTCACTTTCTTTCTCCTCATCGTAGCCGGCTATCTTAGCATGACGCTGTTCTTTAGGACAATAGGTTGTCTATGTCCTGACTTCGACTACGCAATGAAGTTTGCTGCAGTTATCATCACTTTGTTCGTTCTGACAAGTGGTTATCTTATCCAGTATCAGGACGAGCAGGTCTGGCTGAGGTGGATTTTCTACATCAACGCTCTCGGCTTAGGGTTTGCAGCTCTTATGGAGAATGAATTCAGCCGAATCGACCTTACATGCACAGCTGATAGTCTTGTGCCTTCGGGGCCAGGATATGGAGATATTGCACACCAAGTATGCACTCTTGCCGGAAGCACAGCTGGGTCTCCAACCGTTTCTGGAACCTCGTACATTGAGACTGGCTTCTCTTACCGTCCCGACCAATTATGGAGAAACTTCGGAATCATAGTCGCACTGATCGTTTTCTTCCTTGTCTGCAACGCGACCCTTGGCGAGTGGATTCAATGGGGAGCTGGTGGCAGGACCGTAACCTTTTACCAGAAGGAGAACAGCGAGCGTAAGCAGCTGAATGAGGCACTGCATAACAAACGCGCCAACCGTACCAAGAAGGAAGATGCACAAAACGATTCTCAGTCCGGATCGGGGTCTGGTTCTGGCCTTTCGATTGCTTCCAAGGCAGTCCTGACTTGGGAAGATCTATGCTATGATGTGCCTGTCCCATCTGGTACGAGACGTTTGCTGAACAACATCTATGGTTATGTCAAGCCTGGACAACTCACGGCATTGATGGGCGCTTCCGGCGCGGGCAAAACTACACTTCTCGATGTTCTGGCTGCGCGAAAGAACATTGGTGTCATCTATGGAGACAAGCTGGTGGATGGCAAGCCTCCAGGCACTGGCTTTCAAAGAGGAACTTCGTACGCTGAACAACTCGACGTCCACGAAGCCACGCAGACGGTCCGAGAGGCTCTTCGTTTCTCAGCAGATCTCAGGCAGCCATATGAAACTCCTCAGGCGGAGAAGTATGCATATGTCGAGGAGATTATTGCGTTGCTAGAGATGGAAGATATGGCAGACGCCATCATTGGTAGCCCCGAATCAGGTCTGGCCGTCGAACAACGCAAAAGAGTCACGATCGGAGTCGAACTAGCCGCAAAGCCCGAGCTACTTCTCTTCCTTGACGAACCCACCTCTGGTCTTGACTCTCAGTCCGCCTTCAACATTGTCCGCTTCCTCAGGAAGCTTGCAGCAGCTGGTCAAGCCATCCTCTGTACCATTCATCAGCCAAATAGTGCACTGTTCGAGAACTTTGACCGCCTCCTCTTGCTTCAACGGGGCGGCGAGACTGTCTACTTTGGCGACATCGGTAAAGATGCACACGCCCTCTTGGATTACTTCCGACAACATGGCGCAGACTGCCCGCATGATGCGAATCCCGCAGAGTGGATGCTTGACGCCATTGGTGCCGGCCAAGCTCCTCGCATTGGTGACAAAGACTGGGGCGAGATATGGGCTGAGTCTGACGAACTAGCCTCAATCAAGAACGAAATTATAAGCCTCAAAGCAGAACGCATAGCCGCTGTTGGCTCTGCCCCCCCAGTCGAAGAGAAGGAATTTGCAACTCCCCTCTGGCACCAGATCAAGGTTGTTAGTAAACGAACACACCTCTCCTTCTGGCGCTCGCCAAACTATGGCTTCACTCGCCTTTTCAACCACGTCGCCATCGCCCTCCTGACAGGTCTCATGTTCCTTCAACTCGATGATTCTCGCGCCTCTCTCCAATACCGCGTGTTCGTCATCTTCCAAGTCACCGTCCTCCCTGCCCTCATCCTGGCGCAGGTAGAGCCCAAATACGACCTATCCCGTTTGATCTACTACCGTGAAGCCGCCTCAAAGACTTACCGCCAATTCCCTTTTGCACTATCTATGGTGCTAGCGGAAATGCCCTACTCCCTCCTCTGCGCGACCGCTTTCTTCCTCCCTATCTACTACATCCCCGGCTTCAACTCAGCCTCGTCCCGCGCCGGCTACCAATTCCTTATAGTGCTCATCTGCGAAGTTTTCTCCGTGACACTAGCTCAGATGATATCAGCCCTCACGCCTTCGACCTTTATCGCCGTCTTGCTTAATCCCTTCGTGATAATAATATTCGCATTGTTCTGCGGAGTCACGATCCCTAAACCGCAGATCCCTGGATTCTGGCGGGCGTGGCTCTACCAACTCGATCCGTTCACAAGGTTGATCGGCGGAATGGTCGTGACAGAACTCCATGACTTACCCGTCAAATGCACGAACGGCGAACTCAACACCTTCACCGCGCCTGCAGGCCAGACTTGCGGCGAGTACATGCAGGCATTCTTCGCGGACGGCGGCGCGGGATATCTCGTCAGCAACTCTACTAGTGACTGCGCTTATTGTGCGTACAGCGTTGGAGACCAGTTTTATGAGGCGCTGGGGTTCGCGTTCGAGTATAGGTGGAGGGATCTGGGCATCTTCGCGGCGTTTGTGGGGAGTAATCTTTTCTTTTTGTTCTTGGGAAGTCGGTACTTGAATTTTAATAGGCGGTAGATGGCTGAAACGTGTTGGAGCGGTGGTGTTCTGTGGGAATAGGAGGAAAGTGTTGAAGTTGGGGTTCACTTCATGGGGATGGTGGCGACGGGACAGAATGGGTTCTTGCCAAGACATTCATCGATACGTGGTGGGATTGAGAGAATTGAACTTATAGACGGAGCTTCTTAGACATCAAATGCTTGAACAACTCATACCACTAGCTAAATTCGTATTGTTTGGGAACGCCTATGCGAAACACGGTGACATGTTACATGGACCTCGACTCCTTCAGATCTTCAACGACGTGAAAACATGCATAACAATTAATTGTCTGGAAGAGAACACACCAAAATCCTTGTGGTAAAAAGGTCCAATCACCTACATCATCAACAACAAACCAATTCACGTGCTCCCCCGTCTTGATCTCCTCCAACACCCCCTTCTCCGAAAGCGCAGACACCAAACCCTGCAACATAAAATCACATCCCCTGCCCGCAATGATATCGATTCCAAACGGCAGCGACTGCGGTAACATGGTAGAATTGGACACCACATCCGGAATCTCAAACTCGCCGATCGTGAGGGGGAAGTCGGGCAGGCCTGCCACAGATGCCACACGCCCAGCTTGCAGGGGGTCAGACGCAGACGACGAGAGGAACTCGTTGGCTTGGTTGAGGAGGTCCTGCGCGTAGGTGCAGTCGGTGCTGTTGGGGTTGGCGCCAGTAGTGTTGCAGTTGAAGGTGGCATTTAGTCTTAGGAACTGGAGTTCCGCGGATTGGAGCTGGGTTTGGAAGTCTGAGATGAAGGGGTTGGATGTGCTGTTATTGGTTTGTGGGTCCTTAGCTTGTGCTTTTTTTCTTCCTCGAGTAATGGAGGATGTGCCTTGACAACATGAGATGCATTAGAGATCAGGGAAGGAAACGTACTCTTCAGAAACATCAGGCTGATAAGTCACATCGCCGGTCGGCGGCGTGAAATAGATGTATACCGCACTGGAGAAACTAGCGTTATCGTGCACGAATTGCGTGTCTGTCCAATTAGTCACTGCCTCCAAGATCTCAAGATCATGAGCATGGATCTCCTCTGTGATGGTAGCATTGCTCATGCAGCCAGCCCTGCCGCGTGACGGGGGTCATGTGTGGGAATGCGCCATCGTGAAGCTTCTCGTATTTCTCGACATAAGCCTGACCAAACTCAACCCACTGCTCGTAGGTGGTAAGGTTCTCGTAGATCTGATTCACGACGGTGGCGATGGGTATGTCGTTGAAAGCATCTGCGCCGGTCTTGTTCCAGGGGTCGTCAAGAGAAAAGGGCGATACAGTCGCGTTCATCAGCTTTGCAAGGCCGTCGATGAAGGTTTGGAACTCGGGCCACGACGGAGCCGTATCGTTTGCTATGGACTTATCAAGGTAGATGGCGGAACCTATTCGCTTGTGCGTACGTAACAGTATCAAGGGATGAATTTCATGATGGTGTTGGCCACCAGATCGGTGATATTGAGGCCTCCTGCAGTCCAGACGAGGTCACAAACTCTGGCAGAGAACCTGTAAATGTGACCACTGGGGTAGTCTACAGTTATCATAGAGAGAAGAGAAAGCTTAGTGAGTCACGCATCGTGAACAATTGAAGGGTCGACAAGACCTGAGCAATGTCATAATCAAGAACGATACTGCATGCTCATACGAAGTCATTGCTTCGAGTTGTACTGAAAAGTTGGCGTGCAATTATGCATCTGTTACCGATTGCAAGGGGCATTTGATGTATGATGTGATCTACAAATTAGAAAGGACTAGTGACCTGGAGTAAAGAAAATTGGAACATGGTGATATGCACACTGATACGGTGCAAGTACGCGACATCGAAGTTGTGCTAGTTGCTATCCACATAGTGCAGGTACCTCGAGCTGCAGTGATTGCGTAGGGCTGAGTTGAATCGGAGGACGCGGCTCAGGATACCCCACTTGTATGCGGAGGTCCATGTAGCGCAGCTCTTTGACTGATGACAGTCTGAAAGCCTAAGTAGTGAAACACGTGAACCTAGGTGGCGGTTGCCAGAATGATTGCGTGATGAAATATAGGACAGTGCACGTCACTGTATGTAGGTGTCAGTCGTACAGCTGTACGGCAGTGAAGGTAATGTAAAATATTGCAAGTTATGGTAACGATTGAGGCGGTGTCGTTGCTCAGCCACTGCTCCCAAGCCATTGTGTCCGTCTTGGCATACTGCTTCGTTCCTTCTAATCACCAGAGCTCTCTCACTTTGATATTAACCTGCCTCTTGCTCATTGGACTTTTCAACTTTTGACACTTTGACAAGTATCTGGCATCTTACCCTGCCTCATCACTCAACCTCGATACACAGCCTGCAACCATGGGTGTAAGTCAAGCATCCAGTGCCTGTCGTCGTGCCAGCTGTTTACCCCGCCATGTCGTCACCGGCACGCTGTGGAAGCTGTGCGGGCAGCTGGATCATGAACAAAAGATGTAGACTGACAACGTGATATTGTAGCTCGCCTCAAAACTCGCCGCAGCTCAAGGTGGTGCTCCTCCAGGAGGCTCATACGGTGGATACCCACCGCAGCAACAGGGAGCTGCTCCTGGCGCTCAAAAGCCAGGTGGATACGTAAGACTTGGACTCGGATGTCTCTGTGCCGCAGGAGCTAGTCTGCTGACGCATTAATTCAAAGCCTGGACAACAGACCTACCAAGCCTACCCAGTAAGTTTCTCATTTCATAACTGTCCATCACACCTATACACGTTTCTCTCTCCTCGGAAACATCGCCCTCTTGCCTGTGCCGCCCAAAAGCTGCAATGTCTGGCCAGCCCTATCGAGCCTACTCGGGCGCATACGGATCTGCTTCATCACAGCCTCCGTATCCGCCTTCCTCGCAACCGCCCTATGCCAATTCTCCCTTCCAATCACAACCCCCTGCGCAGTCGGGCTATTCAAGCTCTCCCTTTCAGTCACAGCCTCCTGCGCAACCACCCGGCTTTCCGTCGCCCGCACCATACTCTCAACAACAGCAACAACAACCATACCAACCATACCCCCAGCAGCCTTCGACCACCCAGCCGTCATACGGGCAACCTCAAACGCAACCAGGAGGCTATAACCGCCCGCCCCCTCCGCCCCCGCAGCAGCTGAGGCCGGGTGGTTATTCTTCCTCACCTTTTTCCTCACCAGCGCCAGCTCCTCAATACGGCCAGCCACAGCAATACGGCCAAACGCAGCAGTATGGCCAAGCTCCACAATACGGTCAAGCCCCACCATACGGCAGCGCTCCTTCGCCAGCATATCCACAAGGACCTGGCTATGTTCGTCTCACCACTGACTTGCTAACACCTTTCGTTCTTTATACTTGCACACGCCATTCCGCACAGAGTAGACTAGTTGAAGACTAACATGATTGCTCACAGGGCGGCCAACAACAACAACCACCAGCTCAGGGCCAAGGCTACCCTCCCCAGGGTGGCGCGCCCGGCGGTTATCCTCCTCAACAGCAACAGCAACCTCCATATGGCCAGCCTCCTCAGCAATACGGGGGTGCACCACCACAGCAGTCCCAGCCTGCGGGTCCCACTGAGATTGCAGCCTACAGGACCTCGCTGCTCCAGACCATTCAGGAGAAGAGGCTTGAGCGTTTCTATCCTCCAAACTCTCCTCAGATCGACCAGATCGCGCAGCGTGCCGCTTCACAGATCGATCGCCTCTGCCAGACATGGCGCATTCAAAAGGAGATTGGCAATGACATTGTCAAATTGGCGCTCTACGACATTGTCATCTACATTGACGACAGTGGTTCCATGCAGTTTGAAGAGAAGGGAGAGCGCATCAAGGACCTGCAGCTTATTTTGGAGCGGGTTGCCTTTGCTGCTACCCTCTTCGACGATGATGGAATTGACCTCCGCTTCATGAACCAGAACCCCCCTGACCACCTGACATCCGGAGTCAGAGGCGAGCAGCAAATCCAGCAGCTGCTTAGCGGACACAAATTCAGTGGACTCACTCCCATGGGCACTCAACTCAGGAAGAAGGTCATTGACGGCATCATTCTGAACAAGCTCCGCAGCCAACAAATGCGCAAGCCCATTCTCGTCATCACCATCACCGATGGCCAGCCCGCTGGAGAGCCGACTGATGCCGTATTTGATGCTATTCGCTATGCCAACAGCGAGGTTAGCCGCTCTCCATACGGCCAGGGAGCTGTCGCCTTCCAGTTCGCCCAGGTAGGAAACGATGAGAAGGCTCGCGAGTTTCTCAGCAAGCTTGACGAGGATCCTGTCGTAGGAGGAATGGTTGACTGCACTTCGAGTATGTTTCCGCCTCTTTCACAATCGTTAAGTGTGATGCTGACGTTACCAAGACTATGAGAATGAGTCTGCTGAAATGGCTCGGGCAAACCCACCTGTCGATCTCACTCCTGATCTTTGGATTGTGAAGCTCATGCTTGGAGCCATCGATTCTTCGTACGACACTCAGGTAAGCCAATGACACCTCTTTGTTGTATTCGATTGCGTGGGAGCTAATCATTCCTAGGACGAGAAATCCAACGCTCCCCCTGGTGGTTATGGCGGCCCTCAGGGCGGCTACGGAGGCCCACCACCTCAGGGTGGACAGTACGGCGCTCCTCCCCCAGGCCAGTACGGTGCTCCTCCACAAGGTCAATATGGCGCCCCTCAGGGCGGCCAGGGCGGTTATGGTGCTCCTCCACCCAGCCAGGGCCAGTACGGCCGTCCTCCCCCTGGACCTCCAGGCTATGGTCAACAACAGCAGGGTGGCTACGGTCAGCCTCAGCAGGGTGGTTATGGAGCCCCACCTGCTCCTCCCAGGTATTAAAAGAAAGGTGCTGGTCCTGCCCAAAGCGAAGTTATGGTTGGTATTCACTACACTACAGTAGCTCAGGGAGGAAGATGAAAGGGTGTAATTGGCATTCTTACGGCTATTTGGTACCTTCAGTCTTAAACATCTTGCCCCAATGTTTTTGAATAGTGTTTGTTCCCTGTGTGATGGCTCGGTGATACGGTGAAAATGTTTACAGTTCCTGGGTCTACCATCTAATAATATCCCGGAACTATACCTATAGTAACTAAGATATGTAGGTACGGATCTTTATCCTATTCACGACCACAAGCATGTAGATAGGAGGAAATACGGTCGCTGTCGTCAGATGACACTGAAAAGACAGCTGTGCTGGTTCGTTTTCGGCCCTTTATGTATCACAGGTACAATTGGACGATACGGTCACGTATTGCAACTTGATCATAATACTGTCGAGCAAGACATTGGATATCTACTGCAGAGCTCCGGCTACGTCAACGTGTGGTTTGTACAGCAAGACAGACAGCTGTTGCCGTGTCCACCGCCATGGATACGTTTCATCCAGTCATGGTTGATCTATTTGCATCTGCTGTTGAGGATCCGTCCCATCAATCGATCCACGGCGATTTGGTGGTGTCCAAGCTTCCCAAAGCTTCCATTGCTGACCGCTTCTGGAACACTCCCCCGTCGAGAGCGGAAGAATGGGATTCTCGTCGGGATCAGTTTACTGTATAGCTGAGGATATAATGAAGCCCTCGGTAATGCTCGTGGCACCTATTGTTCGGCATAATTCGCGATTCGTGCATTTTCTCCGTCGAATTCGTGGTCATGGTGAGCAACAAAGGTCAATGCGGAAGAAACCGGACCTTCCTCGGTGTCTTGGGCCGATGATGAAACTGCCCATGGAGGGGTCTGAAGTCATAACAAGTGGGGTCTTGGGAGACGCCTTTTGATTTCTTCAGCTCAACGCTACCTCATAACTTCTTTCTTGCACTCACATTTGTTCAATTACACCTGAATCTTTTGCATCCACATCACACTATTACATACCAGCTACACATATCCAAAATGGCCCCCGCAGTTCTCAAGAAGACCGGCGTCATCTACGGTGACGACGTCAAGGACCTCTTCAAGTATGCCCAGGAGAAGAACTTCGCCATCCCCGCCGTCGTAAGTGAGCTTAAAGTGAATTGTTGATGTCAAAGTCTGACCTGCATAGAACTGCACTTCCTCGTCCACCGTCGTCGCTACCCTCGAGGCTGCCCGCGACGCCAAGTCCCCCATCATCATCCAGGTAAGAGAAGGCCGAGATTGACCGCGGGGGACCGGAACTAAACATGTCTGCCCTACAGGTTTCCCAGGGTGGTGCTGCCTACTTCGCCGGTAAGGGCGTCGCCAACGGCAACCAGGAGGCTTCCATTGCTGGCTCCATTGCTGCTGCCCACTACGTTCGCGCTGTGGCTCCCGCATACGGCATCCCCGTCGTCCTCCACACCGACCACTGCGCCAAGAAGCTCCTCCCATGGCTCGATGGCATGCTCGAGGCTGATGAGGCCTGGTTCAAGCAGCACGGCACTCCTCTGTAAGCTCGTCTGAAGTGAAACTGTTCATGTGAACATCACTAACCACTTTCAGCTTCTCTTCCCACATGATTGACCTTTCCGAGGAGGAGGTTGACTGGAACATCCAAACCACCAAGAAGTACCTTGAGCGCGCTGCCCCCATGAAGCAATGGCTCGAGATGGTTCGTCTTATCAATGTCATGTGATTCGGGGATGAATTGACTAACAACCAAATAGGAGATCGGTATCACTGGTGGCGAGGAGGATGGTGTTGACAACTCCGAGGTTGACAACAACTCTCTCTACACCCAGCCCGAGGACATCTACGCCATCTACAAGGCCCTCTCCGAGGTTTCCCCTTACTTCTCCATTGCCGCTGGTTTCGGTAACGTCCACGGTGTCTACAAGCCTGGCAACGTCAAGCTCAGACCCGAGCTCCTCAGCAAGCACCAGAAGTACGTCCAGGAGAAGACTGGCTCCAAGGACGACAAGCCCGTCTTCCTTGTCTTCCACGGTGGCTCTGGCTCCAGCAAGCAGGACTACCTCGACGCCATCTCCTACGGTGTCTGCAAGGTCAACCTCGACACTGACCTCCAGTACGCCTACACTGAGGGAATCCGCGACTACATGGTCGGCAAGAAGGACTACCTCTCCAGCCAGGTTGGCAACCCTGACGGCGCTGACAAGCCCAACAAGAAGGTAAGTGTTTCCTACATCCCTATTGATCCACACACGCCATACATGTATCTGACCCGCGTTATTCAGTACTACGACCCTAGAGTTTGGGTGCGCGAGGGAGAGAAGACGATGAGCAAGCGTATTGCCGTTGCCCTCAAGGACTTCAACACTGCCAACCAGCTTTAAGCATGAAAATATGAAGATATGAAGCCTCATGAGCTGAGGCGTCGTGTTGCTGGGTGTGTATAGCACACCAAAATAAGAAATTTGGAGCAAAGCATGAGATACACTGGTTCAGCTAAGGCGAACGATCCTGAAAGAAGGATGATTGGTGTATTTATGATTATGATATAGTCTGATATGTCACGGAACAAGAAATACCACCCATTGTACATATTTGCATTGTGTTCGCCTACCGCTCGAGTATTGATGACATAAATCCACACTATACGATGACTCGGTTTTGAGATTGGATCGAAGTTGAGTTCCTCCGAAAAGAGTATCCTAGACGATATATCAGTAAATTTGGCTCATCTTCACTCGATTTGTTGCGGTAATGGCGGCGTATTATGCCAAGATTTGTGCAAACTGCCAGCAAACAGCTACATTCGAAGTTCTGGCGCTCGAAGTTGAAAGTCGCAGGAGAGCTTTAGTGTCAACCACATATCATACATCATGTTGTGCGCAAGTGAGTGGATCACAAATGCGGATTGATTGGTAATCAGGTGCTGACTTTCTATTGCAGTTTCAGGAGAGGCACCTCAACAACCCGTAGCCTCGCGCAAGAGTGGTAAGTCTCAATCTTGTAATGTATTCAATGCGCCCCGACTCACGCGCATTCAGGCAATGTCTTTGAAAGACGCTTAATCGAGTCTTACATTTCCGAGAATGGCACCGATCCAGTCAACGGAGAGGAGCTCACCGTAGAGGACCTGATCGACCTCAAGCAAGCGCGCGTTGTTCGACCTAGACCCCCGACTCTGACCTCGATTCCTGCATTACTCTCCACCTTCCAGAACGAATGGGACGCCATTGTGCTCGAGACCTTCCAACTCAAGCAACAGCTCGTTGAGACGCGACAGGAACTGAGTACCGCATTATACTACAACGATGCTGCCGAGAAGGTTATTGCGCGTCTGCAAAGAGAACGCGACGAGGCGAGGGACGCACTAGCCAAGGTTTCCATTACCTCCAATGGCACCAACGGAGCAAATGGAGACGCTATGCAGGTTGATGGTCAGGGTCTGCCCGAATCAATCATTGCCAAGATTGAGGAAACACAGAAGCAATTATCATCTACAAGACGGAAGCGCGCTGTTCCTGAAGGCTGGGTCGATGGCGAGACTCTGCAAAGCTTTGATGCCAAGCAGACTTCAGAGCCTTTCTACCTAGGCGGCCAATCTCTCGCAGTGGACGCGACTGGCGATCTAGTCCTTGTGGGTGGAACAGATGGTGTTGCAGGTGTCTACTCCTTGTCACAAGGTCAGCTCGTGCAGACGCTAAAGTGCGGCGGTGGTGCCGTCGTTGATGGTGTATGGTATGGCAACAAGCCTGTCCTCGCTCTTTCCACCGGATCAGTCAAGGTCTTCGAGAACGGCAACGAGATTGCCAGCTTCGATCAACACGCTGGAGCGGTCTCGGCTCTCGCCCTGCACCCTTGCGGCGACATTCTTGCTTCCGTTGGTGCTGACAAGAGCTACATTCTTTATGATCTGGAATCACTCAAGACAATCACCCAAATATTCAGCGATTCTGGTAAGGGACACTCTGTGTCGATATCGAGAACTTCAGCTAACATGATATCAGAATTCACAACCGCAGCATTCCATCCTGACGGCCACCTCTTCGCTGCTGGCGGCACTGGTGGTGCCATTAAGCTGTTCGACACCAAGTCGGGCGAAAATGTTGCCAACTTTGATTCTACCACACAATCCGCTCCTCTACAGACCATTTCCTTTTCCGAAAATGGTACGTGGTTGGCTGCAGCTGTCAAGGGCCAAACCAGCGTCAGTGTGTGGGATCTGCGCAAGATGGCCGAAATCAAGACGCTTGAGATGGGCACAGTAGTGTCGAGCGTCAGCTGGGATTACACGGGCCAGTTCCTGGCAGTGTCTGGGCAAGGATTTGTTGCAGTGCAGCAGTACGCAAAGGCATCAAAGAGCTGGTCTGAGCCGTTCAGAAAGGCACTGAATGCTGTAGATGCGAAGTGGGGATCTAACGCACAGAGTCTCGTAGCTCTGACTAGCGAGGGTGCTGTTGCTACTCTGTCGGCTTAGAAAAGAAATGGTAGCGTGGCGTTGAATTGATTGGAGACTGGGGGAGGCATGGGCAGGAAGGAATCTCTGTAGAAATGAAAAGCATAGCCCGGAAGGCTCACGTTGACACTCCAATCACCATGGGGCGCTTGTGTCGAGGATTGAAGCGAATGGATTGTAAGCTTCGCACGATAGCCGCCACCCGATGTCCCATTTGTAACCAGAGTCACATGCCGGTGGATGAGACATTACGAGGTGTGCATGTCCACTTCAGTACGTGTCGATCAACAATTGGACCTTACAGTAGGTTCACTGGCAAGGCGCATCCTCACTCACTATAACAGTGGTATTCGGAGAATATCATCCTGTGCGACATCGACGTCACGGTTCAAAAGTGTCGAAGGGTGGCTCTTCCCCACACGACAGGAACATCGGATCTTGTGTTGACTGGACTTGACTTGTTGTACAGGCTGAACCCTGTATTGCGCATACCTGGCTGGCCCTTGTTCGCTTCACATTGCCAGCCTCGCCGTTGCTTCAGCTCTGATCTTTCATTCTCCAGCTGGAAGGTGGTAGAGCACACTCGACTACCCTCTGCTCCCACCTCGCCACTCACTCACGACATGGAAGCCGGGCCAGCACATGGCATAACTCCACACCGCCAACCAAGTCACGGCAAGGTGAGCAGAGGCATGTCAGAAGCTGTCCATGAAGCTAATCATCTTTGATTGCGTTGCAGAGAAGTCACAGTCAGATGGAGGCTGGTCATCGGCCTTCACAATCACCACTATTTGTGCGGCAAGACAGCTCGCCGTCGGAGCGAGAGACACCCCCGCCACTACCACGCAATATTCCTCAGCTATTGCTTCCGCCCTTCCGCGCTCGCTTTGCAGGTGATGGCCTTGATTTCAGGAGACCGGCTACAAACATGAGCAGCAATGCCACCAGCGTCATTGATTTGACAGACGCCGACGACGACAATCACGATAACGATTCAATTCCTTCGGCCTACGCCACCCCTCAGCCCGAGCCAACCACACAACCGCCACGACCACAGAGACTTCCCAGGTTCAGCAGGCAAATCATCGACTTGTCAGCAGAGCCGGATGAAGCTCCATCGAGACCAGCCAGTTCGCAACACCAGCCACAATCGCGTCATGAACAAGTCCCCCCTGCTCCTTTTCCCGCCCACTTCATACGAGTGCCTTCCAGTCCGGAGGTCGAGTTTGTCTCTGAGCGGCCGAGATCACCACACTCAAGATTACAAGACCGTCACCCCACCCCGCATCCACAAAACTTCGAGCCTGAGAGACAAGTAGATCTGACCGCGGATCTCGACGATGATGTAGTCCACGTACGCACCCAAGGTAGAGCAGGCATAAACACCACCCGCCCACAACCCGGACGTGCCTCACTACCAGGACGACGCTCTGGACATACCTTTGCAGTCGGCCGACTGGCAAATCTATTTGCACGAAGGACCGGAGCCGCCAATAATAATGATCAAGCGGCAGCAGGCTGGGGCTTTGGACAAATATTCAATCTAGGCGGCGACGACAATGCATGGATAGATGATGAGGACGATGATGGAGGAGATGCAGCGATACTACAATGGGCGCCTCGACCGATTGCTGGTGCTGCTTCTTCAAGGACTAGAGGAGCCAACAGAGGAGCTGCTGCCGCTTTGCCCATGGGCATGGATTACACGACCATCGGCTTCGGTCTTGCCTTTGAACCTGAGACGCCGCCTCGACCACCGACACCAAAATACGACCCTCCGCCGGATCCTGGTGCGGGCTTCACCAGAAGTCCTCAGGAGGAGGATGTGCTTGTTTGTCCGAATTGCGAGGACGAGCTGGGAATTGGAAAGACGGATGAAAAGAAGCAGGTTTGGATCATCAAGTCTTGCGGTCATGTATGTGCACATCCACCTTTGTTTTCTTCCTTCGTTTCTCGTTCAATTTGAACAACCTCTAACTACAAATCAGGTCTACTGCGGCGAATGCATGATCAACCGTCGCTCGAAACGAAAAGGCAAGGCTAAAGTCACAGATTTGACAGCTTCTGCTCTGCCTAATCCATTCAATGCCTGCCTGGTGCAGGATTGTGGCAAGCCAGTGCATAAGAATCACGTCATGCAGATTTTTCTATGATGAGCAGATGGTTTTACGTTTGGGGGCGCAGCCCACTGGTTCGGCAGAGGGATTGGCGAAATACTGCCACCACCAGCTCTCTTTTTCTTCATACCTCGTTTCTTCAAGTCATCGTGGTAGATTCTTAGGGGAAGCGAAGGGCGTAAGAGGTCGGCGCAGGCATTCATTTGATTATAGCATAGGGAGGAAGGGTGCATTACACAAGGCGTTCTCGTTGTCTTTTATACCAAATCACGCCTATACACACGTCGCGGATAACAAAAAGGTCGGAGGCTCGAAACATGATGAATTTGTTTCGAGCAGTCCAATCTTTTTTGTTTTTTTTTGGTTATTAATAGCATTATTATCGAAGTTGGCACTTCACAGTGTTCTGGACTTGGTGTTTGGTTCATGCCCTCCAGGTGCGTGAATATATTTGGGCCTATGAGACTCTGTAACGAGAATGAGTCTACCGAGATTTTGTAACAAATGCAATGAATACGCATCCCTTTTACTCTTCTTACACTGCATATCCTGAATCTATATACAGTCAAAAAGGGAAAAAGAAAAGAGTGTTGTCCCAATCGGGCAATCTGTGTACACGGCAGATGCCGCCTTTGCACTTAGGACCTGACGTCCCACGTTCGAGTTATGTGGGGTTGCTGAATGATGAGCGCCAACGGCCGCAAGCTTGGGGAGAGCAGTGCAGCTGATGTAGGTAGGAGAGCTGGAAAGTCTATCCCACTTTCCTCGACACCTTCCCTCATACAAACTTGCTTTCTAGCCACCTGGAATCGATCTGCGGGTATTTGTATGGCATAAGTCACCCTTGACGTATTTGACGTTGGCACCCGGATTTGCTGTGTAGTTGCTGTACAGAAAGTAGGGTATAAGAGCTTGAGCTTTTGGACAGCCGCGGACTTCGTCTTCACTTGCAGCATTGAGTGTGGGATATAACCTCTAGCTCTACCTCCATTCAGCACGTCTTATTCGCAACAACAATCTACCCCCTCATCTCTTCTCTATCTGCCAAAGAGACGTCGGAAGCCAGCCCCGCGAAAATGGCAGACAAACCCACCACCACGCCGGCGCGAAAGGCCCAACGCACCACCGCGCACCCCTCGTCCCTGAAGACCAATTATCTGGTGCTGTACAATTTTGTCTCTTCCATCTTCTGGGGCACGGTCCTGGGACGTGTGCTGTTGGTTAGCTTGATTCATGGGACTGGGAGCGTGTATACTGGCGTGGGAAGTTGGGTCAAGTGGACGCAGACGGCGGCTGTGTTGGAGGTGGTGCATGCTGGTGTTGGTGAGTACTTTCTATTCATTTACTGTCTGTTCTTGAGCGATGATGGGTTGATCTGGGGACTGGAGTGTGGTCTTGTGGGAGGGAAAAGGATGTCTTCGAGAGAGTTGGTCAAGAGGTGAAGAGTTCGAGCTCGGAAAGGAAGGGACAGGAGGGAGGAGGAGGAGAGATAATGGTAGGAGACAAAAGCGACGGTATGAGAAAAAGAGCTGGCATAGAATGCGCAGGCGACTTCTGGTGGTCGGACATTACTCTCATACGGATAAATCAGTGATGGATGTGGATACAGGAGCAGGTTCAAAGAAGAGACTGGCCTCAAGAGCAGGGCCATGACCAACACCACCAACCTCCACTCAGAAAGATTATAGCTCCCAAGCACAAAACAAACACCACGCTAACACTCATCTGAATGACAGGTCTCGTCCGAGCACCCCTGATGACAACCGCGATGCAAGTCGCTTCTCGCCTCGTCCTCGTCTGGGGCATTGTCGATCGCTTCCCCAACACCACCGCTTCATCCCCCATCTACTCGACTATGCTGCTTGCGTGGAGTGTGACGGAGGTGATCCGGTACTCGTTCTTTGCATGCAGTCTTTGGTTCGGAGACGTTCCTGATGGATTGATGTGGTTGAGGTATGTGGCTTTCTCATGTTTTGTCTTATTCGCTCTCTTGACGCAGAGGAACAGATACAACACTTTCTTCATTCTCTACCCTCTCGGCATCAGCAGTGAGTGCTGGCTCATGTACAAGGCTATTGCCCCTGCTCAGAGCTGGAACTTGGCATATGGATACATCATCAAGGCTATCCTCTTTATCTACATTCCTGGTAAGTCTCGGAAGTCCTTTCTTCTATGGAAGTCATTGCTAATGTGATTCGCGTGCTTTTTAGGCTCCTACATCCTTTACTCGCATATGATGAAGCAGAGACGCAAGGTCCTCCGTGCCTGGGCCGAGAAGGCTGAAAAGGAGAATTAGAAGATTGGCTATCCTCGTATTAGGCATGGCAGCTCAAGACCTGGGGACGGATCAGGGGACTATGATCGTCAAGGAAGGAGTTTATGTGGAATCGCTGATGATAGGCTTGGACAGGGCAAGGTGAGGACGGAAGCATGGCCATTCTCGTCGTAGAAGGAACTATTCATACCTACATCATCGATCCAGGGATCGATAGTCGTGTAAATGCCATGGAAATGCCATGGAAGCTGGGTATACAGGACAGTGTGATCTGTAAATGCTAATATGGTCTGTTTAGAGCTTCGTCAACCTCTTGCACATAGCTAGATACTCTCAAATTCTCTTGCAAGTGAAGACTGCAAGGTGTGCACATAATCTGTCCGTGATCAAGGCCCGCACTGTTACAACCTTGTCCAGTGCTTGAGGTCAAGCATCAGCCACGAAAGTAAATTGCTTGCCCTTCCAACACGGTGCACTTTAAAATGCATCCCGCGCACAGAATTATGGCATGCGATGTGACGTGTCCAGCACTTCTGCATAAATCACACCACCATGTCGCGTCAGCCCCCCTGAAGTGAATCAAATTGTCTGGACAACAGATAGAAAGTACATGCACCCAGAGCGTTTGCGAAAAATCCAGACCCACACATTCAGGCAACATGAATTCTGTAAGAGCTTTGAAACCTATCGATTCTCATACCTGCTCTCACCCCACTCTCACGCATGCAGAACCATTATTAGCTCGCTATCGAAACCTGACTACATGGCCCGACTAGAAGTCTTGGTCGATGCTCTGGTGAGAGGAGAAACCAATCAACAGCGGTACCGATCTTATCTCTTGGAGTTCCACAGGAACATCCTAGAACACCTCATACTGTCTAAGAGACATCTTCCAATCATGTTGGAGATCAACCCGCTCATTCTCAGCGACGACGCAGCAGTCTCCTGTAAGGTACAGCAGCATACGATATGCTCTGAATCGGACGATCACAACAAGACCGAGTAGGGGTTCAAGGGAGCGCTATAAAGCAACCAGGATCGAAGTAGTCTCCGTCTGTACAGTGACATTAGTGGGCGAAATTGCACATCAACAGCAACTCAAAGTTCCAAACACAAAGCTCTTTTCAGTGAGGGAGGCCAGCAGCTATGGCACGCAAACCAGATGGGCTCAAAGATGGAGCTGATGCTTTGGACAACGATGAGAGGGTTCGCATCTTGGGAATCATCGATCGTTTCCGAGAGCTTGGGGTGAACGAAGACATAGCGCTTCCACAAGTCAGTACAATCAAGACTGAAATTTCACAACCTCCTGACCAGTGGTTACTGCCAGCTCGTCGTGGTCGGAGATCAGTCAAGCGGGAAGTCATCTCTCCTCGAGGGACTGACAGGACTAAGCTTCCCGATTGCCAGCGAACTGTGTACGCGCTTTGCCACGCAGATCATCCTTCGTAGAACACCGATCGAAGATTCATCGGTCAAAGTCTCGATTTTACCTGGCCCAGCGGCCGCACAGGATGAACAGCAAAAGGAGCGTCTCCAAGGCTTCCTCAAAACAACTGAAGGAGACGACCTTCGATCTGAAGATTTCGTTGAAATACTGGATGAGGCAAGTCCTGTGGTGATTATCTACCGGTTTCCACTGATCTTCATAGGCTGCTGAACTGATGGGGCTACCTGCCATGGGAGAGCGCGATGTTGAAAACTTGGAGAAGCGCTTCTCTGACGACGTACTGAGAATCGAATTGTCTGGTCCCCAGCATCATCACTTGAGTGTCGTGGACGTTCCTGGCTTGTTCCACAGTATAACATGAAAACGCGGTCGACATCGCATAGGCTAATCAGGGCAGACCCTACAAAGTATCAAACCAAGGACGATCTGGCCATAATCCGCGCACTCATCGAGAAGTATATCACGGATCGACGTACGATTATTCTGTAAGTGGTCATGCATTGCTCTTGTGTTTTGGATCCTGTAGCCTGACCACATGAAGTGCCGTGATGGATGCCCGTAACAACCTGGCAAATCAAGAAGTTTTTCGGATGGCACGGTCTGCTGATCCGCAAGGCCTTCGGACTGTTGGTATCATCACGAAATGCGATGCTGTCCAACCTGGAGACGAGGACGGTGTAAGTCTAGCATGCTTCATATCTGCCATCGTCATTGACAAGACAGGTTCTTAGAATTGCTTCCAACTCGGTCGAACGCTTGAATCATGGCTGGTTTGCGGTAAAGAACAGATCTACCCAGGAAATCGCGGATCTTGTCTCTATTGAAGAGCGTCACCACAGAGAGCGGCTCTTTTTCTCGACGAGCCCCTGGTCTACTCTTCCGAAGGACAGGGTAGGAGTCAAGCCGCTGAGGATTTTCTTGGGAAAGTTGTTGTACAATCATATCCGAGGAGAATTTCCTTCGTTAGTGAGCGAGATTCGAAGCCACGTCATCGCTTCGCGCAAAGAGCTCGATGGCTTGGGGCCTTCAAGACAAAGTGTCATCGAACAGCGGCGATTCTTGTCAAGGCTCGCGGCGAGCTACGGAAGAGGCGTCAATGATAGCTTGTCCGGGAATTATGATAGTAACTGGCAGGCAAACGACGCTCGAAAATTGAGGATGCACATCCAACACGCCAACGAAGAGTTCAGCATCATGATGGCTAAGAAGGGCCACACGAGGGCTTTCCGAACCGTGGATGATCTTCCTGACGAAGAATTTCTCACTGAGCAGAGAGAAAGCGAGGAGAGCATACACGAATGGATCCGTATCCAATACCGTGAGTCTCGCGGGTCAGAGCTTCCTGGTACTGTGAACCCTGCGGTGCTCGAAAGCATGTTCCGCCAACAGACTCAAGCGTGGGAGGACCTAGCCTGGTATCATGTTCGCCGGGTCGAACAGATAATAAACCAATTCAACAATGCCATCTTCGAGGAGATTGTTCCAGAAGAAAGCCTGCGTCGGAAGATACAAGCACGCAACGACACTTCGTCCATAAGTGCGTCCCGACTCGGCTCCAGCCAATTGGAAAGCATTCTCAAAGACGAGCGCGGCGGGATTTTACAAACCGTCAACCACTACTATGCCAACACACTATCGTCGATTCGCGAAGAACGTGTGCTCCACCGCTTTCAGGCACTCGGCCTGCGAGACGGGCTTTTCGACATTGATCTGCAACAGCTGTGCAGCGTTGCACATCTCAGCAACGAGCAACAAGCCATTTTCGATATCCACGACGTCCTCAAAGCATATTACAAAGTTGCACAAAAACGCTTCACGGATAATGTTGTCATGCAGGTCGTGGAAAGATGCTTTCTTGGTGATGACGGGCCCGTCAAAAGCATTTGCCCCGAGTACATTGGCACGCTGGACGATCAAGAACTCACGGATTTGGCTGCAGAGAGCTATGCTGTATCTTGTGTGAGGAACGATACTGCGCTTAGGTTGGCAAGAATGGAAGAGGCACTCGCTATTGCGGAGACAGCGAGGCTTTAAGAGTAGGCATGGTGGGGGGTCGGTGGGCTGTGAGGATCTGCACAGCCGACCATTGCCATTTCTTACTGGATTTTCTTTCGCGGAGTGCGTTTTCTTGTAATTGAGCTCTGCGTGCGGTTTTGTCCTACTTTTGGGGTTTTCCGCACGTGTAACGTAAATGCGAGAGCTACTCTCCTTGATATTCAGTTTATACGTCGAGGCAACGGGCCTTGAAATATAGTCAAATCACAATTGAAGAGAATGGAAATGTTTACTAGACTATTCTAGGAACGTTGTTCCCTTTATTCTATGAAACACATGCATATGCGAAATAAACATATCCACTCGACGCGGGGTTTTCCAAGGCCAACCACGTTCCTGAAAAAGCTTTGGATTTCTCATCACGCGCAGCCACCTGATACTCACCGAGCTTGAGCCGCACCTTGCTCCGCAATGAAGCACGAACATCTTCAAAGGGAAGAGAAGAAGATCCCACCAGAGTCTAGCTTCTTCGAGGACCAACGAGGACCTGCGCCTCCGACACCTGCTCAAATCAGTGCTATACCTTAAGCTTCAGCCAGAGACCTAATATATCCGATGTTCTTCCGCGCCGTCTGGCTCTCTCCCTCGGTTCCGCGCCCGGGATGTATCAATTGCCAACAAACGATTTGTCTACCAACATCGTACAACCTATCAAAGCAGGTCGGTCGTTCTCGCAATGTCATGATACGCTGATATCTATGCTACACTAAGCGCTCAAATAGTGATTCCTTGTGCAACGTCTTTTTCTTACCCAATTCATACATCTTCTGGTCTTGCTTTGAAGCTTGGGAGACACTGCGCCAAATGAAGCTCTCGACATCCAGATTGTCTTTCTTCAGACACTGCCGACCAAAGTGTCTTCTTCCTTACTGGCGCTGCTTTTCAACAACACAAGTACAACTTCAAAGGTCAAAGCAGCAGCAGATGGCAGAAATACCTCGGCTTGATGATGCAGGTCATCAGTTCTATAATTACACGTCCGGAAGATGGTTGTATGTGAACCTTTGATCAGCGGCCGCCCGGTATTGCTAATATCATGTTTTCTCAAGGTATAATGAGCAGAAGCGGCGCGCCGAAAGACGCCTGGTCTTCGACGTAAATGCTCTACTTCAGATCATTGCCACAGCCGTACAAAAACCGGCGGAGTCGATATCAAAGTTTACCAAGATTGCCGAGGGTGGCTCGTATCGCGTCTTCGAGGCTGTTTTTGATGATGGTTACTCTGTGATCGCCCGCCTACCATATCCATGCCCACTGCCTCAAGCATTTGGTATCGCCAATGAGGTAGCCACCATGCGTTTCTTACGACTGCGCGGCCTTCCTGTACCTCAAGTATTTGATTGGTCCACATCGGCCACGAATGCGGCAGGATCTGCGTACATCATAATGGCCAAAGCAGAAGGTCGCGAGCTGGAGCAAATCTGGTACACAATGACTCTTCGAGAGAGGTTGACCTTGATGGAAAAGATTGTGGAGGTGGAGAGAAAACTCTTCCAGATCCAATTCCCTGCTAGTGGTAGCCTTTATGAGACGTCTTTTCTCGACTCCCAGAAACATGTGGCCAAAATGCCAATTGACACTCCTGGGGTTAATGCAGGGAACTTTTGCGTTGGCCCTTCTGCTGAATTTTTGTGGTGGTATAATGGCCGCAGCGAGTTAGCTATAGACCGTGGACCTTGTAAGTTTTCTTTCCAGACCTGTGCTTGGCGGAGCACTGACGAAGGACAGGGGCACGTTCGGAAGATCTGATGAAGTCAGTAGGCAAGAGAGAATTAGCTTGGCTCGAAAAGTTTGGCAATTCTCGTCATCCTCGCAAGCCGCTCTATAGAGCATTCTACGGCTATCAAGAAGTCGACCCGAAGGTGCAAATGCAGAACCTGCGCGATTACTTGACAGTCGTGCCGCTGGTTGTTCCAGAGTCCGACGAGCTTAACAAGCATACTATCCGTCACCCCGACCTCTCGCCTAGCAATATCTTCATCTCGGAAACGGGCGACATCACCGGCTTGATAGACTGGCAACATACTTCCATACTCCCTCTTTTCCTCCAGGCCAAGATACCGAAGCACATCCAGAATTGGGGCGACGACGATTCTGAAAATCTACGGCCACCAAAACTTGCGGAAAACTTTGATGATTTGACACCAAGCGAGAAAGAGGCAGAACTGGAGACATACCGCAGACGGCAGACTCACTACTTCTACGTTGGGTATACTAAGCGGAAGAACGAGGCGCACTTTCATGCCATCGGGAGTGCCAATCTTGTCATGACGAACAAGCTATACGACACAGCTGCAAGACCGTGGGAGGGGGATAATACTTCTCTAAAAGCAGAGATTATCAGAGCGTCACAACACTGGCCAGACATGGCGTCCTCAGAGCAGGCCAAGAACAGCCCCTTTCCTGTACACTATACAGAAGGGGAAATCCAACAGTGCCTGGAGATTGATGAGAAGCAACAAGAAGCCGATGCGCAGATGCAAACTCTACGCGACTGCTTTCCCGTGAACATTGATGGCTGGGTCTCGTCTGAACTTTATGATCAGGCCAAGGCCAGGGCAGATGATGTGCGAGAACAGATGTTAGAGGCAGCAGATACGGCAGACGAGAGGAAGGAGATTGAGGAGAATTGGCCTTTTCAAGATCATGTTGAGATCGATTGAGGGGAGGAATAGAAATCTTTGATCCTTGTCATTTGGCACAATGCAAGTATCAGACAGTGCTGTTGAGATTTTTCCTATGATATTCTGATGAGATCGAAAGATCCCCTTGGAGACCTTGGATGTGACCACTACATTGTTCATATGATCTCAAGGAGAAAACGCCTCTTAGATGCGCCGCCAAAATGCTGTCTATCATCGCTTTTAATGATAGAAGACCGATAACGGGAAGATCCTCGTATTTTCACCAAGACTCCGCCAAGACCTTACACAAGCAAAACAAAAGGCCTACTCCAATCCGATCCAGCCCTCACCATCGTCATCACCTTCGCCGTCTTCCATTGCCTCGTCGCCAGCTCCAGCGTCGCCCATCTCAATCATCTTGACCTCGAGCGAGTTCTTCTGCTTCCGCGGCTGAGCGAGTAAGTACTCAACCATGAAGTCGTTGTTCTCGGCTACACTCATGATTTCCTTTCTGATCTTGCCGACTGCGCGCTGCACCATCCGCACCACCTCGGCGTACTCGCCCTGTTTATCTTTGAGGGCCTTGCCGTGCGACTTTAGTAATGCTTCCAGCCATAGCAGGTTGAGCTCCAAGAAGGGCGAAGTGTCTGATTGCGTGGCGATGTGGCGGAGTAAGCGCTCAAGGTAGACAGACGGTAGATCAGCGACGACGAGTTGAATGTCTGCAGGTGGAATGCTTCGGTAGACTTTGGTCAAGAGCTTGGCGTTGTTGAGGCGGAAGCACATCACGAGAGCCTTGAGATATTCCTTCTTTTGGAGAGTGGCGAGAGTGGATTGCGGTGTGATGTCGAGGTCGAGGTCAAATGGGTCGAACGCGATGGACGCGTCGAGGGAGTAGACTAGCAGACCTTCTGTGGATGCGGCGCAGAAGGCACGGCCAGTTGGCGAGAATGATACGCCTGGAACACGAACTTCAGGGGCTAGGCGTCGGCTCGCTGCATCTCCCTTCTTGGCTCCAGGCAGCGAATTGTCGAGACGGTCTTCGAGGTCGGATGCTTCGCCCGTGGTGTCGATGAGGCCAGCGGGACCACCCTCGAGAAGGTTCTTGCTGTTGAGGAATTCCTGTGTGCCATCGATGGAGAGGTTGACGCTGACGGTGTACCTGTGTAGTAGCACACCAGAACTGACGTCGTAAAGACAGATGAACTTGCTGTTGCCTGATGCGACAACAACGCTGCCGTCGGCGCTATAGGAGAGGCAGTTGAAGGCTTTTGTGCCAGCTGAGTTGGCGGCTGTGCGGCGGTCGGTGATCTTGCGGCCACCAGAGACATCGCGACGACCGTCTAGCCCTGCTTCTTGGGTTCCTTCGGAGAGATTCCAAAAGGTAAGTTGACCGTCTAGTGTTGTGACGGCGATTTGTTTCGAGTCGGGTCGGACAGAGACGCAAAGGACGTCGGCTTGGAGATGAAGAGGTTCCGAGGTTTGAGTACGGGCAAAGACGGACCAGATGCGTACCGTGTGGTCCCATGATCCAGAGACGAGAGAAGTGCTGTTCGGTGCGAAAGCAAGAGAAGAAACGGGGCCTTCGTGACCAGAAAGCTGGTCAAGGAGTTGACCAGTCTGCACGTTCCAAATGTGAATGTCGAAAGAGTCGAGAGATCCAGCAGCGACGACCTCGCCAGAGGGATCTACGGCAAGGGAAGAAAAGGCGAGTCTGCTTGGAGCTGTGAAGGTACGGAAGTTTCGGTAGCGAATCAAATCCCATGCGCGGACAGAGCCGTCTAAAGAGGCCGTGAAGAGCACATTGCCCCGCTTGGCAAACTCGCAAGCTGTGACTGCAGCTGTGTGCTCGGTGAAAGTTACTATACAGAATCCGGAAGCGACATCCCAGACTTTGATCTTGCCGTCGTCGGCTGTTGTGATGATGCGGTCGCCAGACGGTGAATATGTTAGGGAGTTTAACTGGTCAAAATGTCCTTGTTGCTTGAGGATATAGGATTCGGAGTGCCATTCCCATACAAGAAGTTGGCCCAGAGCCGAAGCGCCAAAGGCCAACCATTCGCCGGTGGAGTTTATTGTGACAAAGTCGACGTCGTTTTGAGAAATGCTGAGGTTGTGGATTTGATTGAAGTCGGGTAATTCGTATAGGCCGAAAGTGCCGTTGGAGAAGCCGGCGACGAGGAGATTTGACGAGGGATGGAAGGAGGCGCAGGTGAGATGAGCGTTATTTTGCATAAAGTAGTGGCGTTCAGCAATTCTCCAGCGGAAAGTCTCTTCAATGTCCATCTCATCTTCTGGGGCGTTTCGCGGAGGCAGAAACTGCCATTGAAAGAGGGCGCCATCTTTTGAGACGGTCCATATCGTCTCTTGGTCTGCGGAGAACCAGGCACCGTAGACGCCTTGTCTGTGTCCTCCGAGGGTGGTAGCTTGGAAGCCTTGCTCTGGGTCTAAGCTCCATATCCGAGCGGTCAGATCTTTGGAGGCTGAAAGGAAGAATCTCGAGTCGCTGGACCATTCGATACTCTGGACAGTGTCGTAGTGGGCGACGTATTCTCTATGCTTGACAAAAGGAGCAAAATCCAGACCTCCGTCATCAGTGTCAGCGGGTGTCGAGGGTGTCCGCCATGTTTCTATCTTTCGACCCAGACCGACGGCAAAGTGTTGTCCCGAGGGAGAGAATGATAGCGCAGTGACGGCGCCCTTGAAGGAAAAGTGGTATAGGGAGATGCGACGTTGGACGTGGGTCAGGATGGCTTGACCATCCTCATCGACGGTGAGGAGAAGGTTGCCCTTGGGGTTGAGGGCGAGGCGAGCAATGTTCCGTCGATGTGCGAAGGGGAGGGTGTGCGATTTGTTGTTGACAAGGTCAAAGACGGTGACGCGATTGCCTACGGGCGACAAGAGACAAGTGCCATCGGGACTGAAGCACAGATTACCTTTGCGGTATACTGTGCCAAGAAGATTGGAGAACTGGATTGGAGTGTTAGTTCTGCGGGTGCTAAGTGGAGACTAGGGAGGAAAGGGAGAGGATTACCTTGAAGTCAGTCTTCATTATGCGACACCTACAACGACTGCTGTGGGCCTGTAAAGAATGATCCAACAAATGTGCAAGTCTACAATCTATAACTTTTTTGTCGCCGCTGTCTGCAAGATTCGGCGAACTCTTTGCTTCCCCGCAAACCGGATCGTCGCCGAACGGGGCTCTTGGCGCAGGGTTCAGGCACAGACCAGCGTCAGGGCAGCCTCAAGCGTGTGCGCGACTGCGTGGAAAGGAGAAGGTGCGGACAACGTCTACCTCTTGCCCAATTGTACCTGACAGCCACTGCATCCCCAGATCGTTTCTGTCACTTGTGTCTTGATACCCCCGACGTTTGCAGACTGCTGTCCATTGTTCCTTTTTTACCTTCGCTCGTTTAATCTTCCATACCCTTTCCACCACCCTTTTCCCCTGGGCAATAGCTCGAGGAAGCAGACACCATGGCCGACTCACAGAACCCCATTGGCATTGCCAACGTACGTCCATCATCTAATCAACATAACATCATCCATGCGCTGACTCTGTGCTATAGCTCCCCAACCAACGGTATGCGCCACCCTCTACACCTCGTATTCATCCTCGTCCACTCCCACTGACACCAATGTAGCCACAAGATTGTCGCCAAGCGCGGCGCTGCCTTTACCATCATGGTCCGCATAACCCCTTCTCGCCCGTCGCGACGCCTCCACTCACACTCATGCAGGTCGCCGGAGAATCTGGTCTAGGAAAGACGACCTTCATCAACACCCTCTTCTCCACCACGATCAAAAACTACGCAGACCACAGACGCCGCCACCAGAAGCAGATTGACAAGACGGTTGAGATTGAAATCACAAAGGCCGAGCTCGAGGAGAAGTTCTTCAAGGTCCGCCTCACCGTCATCGATACTCCTGGATTCGGCGACTACGTCAACAACCGCGATTCGTGGCAACCCATCATCGAGTTCCTCGACGACCAGCACGAGTCCTACATGCTTCAGGAGCAACAACCACGCCGCGGTGATAAGATTGACCTCCGTGTTCACGCCTGTCTCTATTTCATCAGACCCACCGGTCACTCGCTCAAGCCCCTTGATATCGAAGTCATGAAGCGCCTATGCACTCGCGTCAACCTTATTCCCGTCATTGCAAAGGCAGACACCCTGAGCCCACATGATCTCCTTGCATTCAAGGCTAGAGTATGTTTCTCCTCTACCTTTCTCCCCTTCATTCAATTCATCAGTCACCTATCTGCCTATCAAGCTTCTCCGTCTAACAAACACCCAGGTGCGCCGTGTCATCGATGCCCAAGGCATCAAAATCTATCAGCCCCCTCTCGAGGAAGACGACGATGCCGCCATGCAACACGCCCAGTCTCTCATCAACGCCATGCCTTTCTCCGTCATCGGCAGCGAAAAGGATGTCACCACTACCGACGGACGCACTGTCAAGGGTCGCCAATACGCCTGGGGTGTTGCCGAGGTCGAGAACGAGGAGCACTGCGACTTCAAGAAGCTGCGCGCCGTTCTTGTCCGTGCTCACATGCTTGACCTGATTCACACCACCGAGGAGAATCATTACGAGGCATACCGTGGCCAACAAATGGAGACTCGCAAGTTTGGCGAGGCACGACCGCGCAAGCTTGACAACCCCAAGTTCAAGGAAGAGGAGGAGGCCCTGAGGAAGCGCTTCACCGAGCAAGTCAAGGTTGAGGAGCAGAGATTCAGAACTTGGGAGCAGAAGCTCATCTCCGAGAGAGACCGCCTCAACAAGGATCTTGAGCAGAGCCACGCCATCATTAAGCAGCTAGAGAATGAGGTTGAGGGCATGACAGGTAGCGTTAGAAGCGGTCGTCGTTGAGCTTTCCCACATGTCGTGAGGGAGACAGAAGGTGGACGTCGAAAATGATCAGAGGATAATCACTGTTGTGGCCTCAATTGATACAGGCTGGCGTTGCTAGTCTGTGTGCGACCAAGATACCTTTTCTTTTGCCGTTTTGGTTCTTTCTGTTCGTGTGCTAGAGGCGAGAAAGAAGTATCACTTTATTTACAAATACCGTAATACAGTCTAAATTGGGTCTGCTCTGTTTTGTGAATCTTCATCAATGAAGCGGAGTGTTTTGCATTGGGTCTGTAAGGTCTGCAAACTATTGACAATCAGCTGACAAGCGTGGCTGCTCATATACTCCTCTTTGACTCGACCTGTTCACTACGTCGGAGACAGACAACATATCGAAGCAGGCTTGTAAGAACGTACATGTAGGCATACTTGTAGCATGACAAGGAGGTAAGGTACTTTTCCATGGAGCATTTTCCCGCACTTAAATCGCGGAGATGATGAGCACTTCTCCACATCTCCACGGACGACTTCTGTTTTGGGAAGCGGACTTCCGACTCCGGCCCTCACATACTATCTGTGATCCTTCAATTGGTACCTCACGTGTACATACTGTGCCTTATAAAGCTTTCGACATTCCTGCCTTGAACAATTTCACGATACCTTCACCGCTTAACTCTATACATATGGCACCAATAGGAATTGCTGTCATTGGCAGCGGTATGAAATAGCAAGAATACAGCTTCAGGAAGTCATGCTGACATGTCATCAGGTATCTTTGTCCAAGAATCACACCTGGTACGTAATCGTCTTGACTTTTGTAGATCAACACAAGTGGTACTAATCTCTATACTAGCCAGCCATAGAAGCCAGCGCCGACCTCCTTTCTTTGAAAGCGATCTATTCACGCTCGCTGTCGTCAGCCGAAGCACTACAGTCGAGCCTATCTCCATCTGCTTTCCAGAAAGACTCAATCTCTCTTTACTCTGAGGATAGCCCAAACACCTACTCAGATCTCCTTGCTCGATCTGACATTCATGGCGTGATTATCGCACTTCCCATTCCTGCCCAACCTTCCTTCATCAAGGCGGCCCTCGGAGCTGGCAAACATGTCCTCTCCGAGAAGCCAGTAGCCAAAGATATCTCCACAGCACAGGAACTCATATCCTGGTACAAGTCCGACATCCTTGGTAACAGCCATGCTACATGGAGTGTAGCGGAAAACTTTCGCTTCCTGTCCCGTTTTCAATATGGAGCCGAACAAGCCCGAAAACTAGGCCGCGTCTTAGGCTTTCGTGTGCGGGTGCACTTGTATGTAAAACCAGGAAGCAAATACTACGAGACTTCTTGGCGAAAGACGCCTGAATACCAGGGTGGCTTCTTGTTGGACGGTGGCGTTCATTTCATTGCTGGCATGCGGCAATTACTAGGCGAAGATGCTAAGATGGCGAGAGTAAGTGCCTTCACTGCTCAGCTGCAGGAGCACCTTCCGCCAATCGACACTGTGAATGCCGTTGTGCATCTTGCAAATGGAGCAAGCGGGACTTTCAGTGTTAGCTTTGGAACCACAGATTCAGGAGTGGAATACGTAATCTCCTGCCAGAATGGTACCGTAGATGTTGGCTTTGATAAGACTACGGTCAAGAAGGACGGTGATGAAACCGTTGAGAACTTTCCAGAGGATAAGAATGGAGTCAGGCAGGAAGTCAAGGCTTGGGCTGAGAGCATGGCAGCGGGAAAGCAAAATGTGCTGCAGAGTCCGAAGGAGGCGTTGGCAGAACTAGAAGTGGTAAGTGCTGGCATGATGTTGCCACAACAAGACGGATGCTGATTGTAGACACAGCTTGAGGCTATGATAAAGAGCGGCGAAGCGAATGGTGCTCCTGTTGACCTTAAGATGCAGACTTGATTCCATTTAGGATTTTGGACGTTCCAGAAAGTCCATGCACGAACGACCAATCTTTGTCTCTTTCAAGATGCTCTCACACGATCGTACAAAAGCTTCACTTCAATCAAACTTCCCATTTTCATCACTATTCCAATCCTATTTCACTCCTATGTCACTACACTCTCACTGCACTTTCACTACACTCTCACTGTACTCTCACTACTATCACACCGCACTCTTACTACAACTTATTGAGCTCAAATATCATACCAGGCTCACCCTGATCTCAGATAGAACCCACTACCAACGAGTAAGTCAAGAACGCCATCACTCATGCATTCCATAGTTGACACGTCAAATACACGATTTAATCGTTCTATCCAAACGTCCGAACTTCCAGCTGAGATGATTGGAGAGCTTGCACAATACTGTGATACGGCAACAGTCTTTCAATTTCGCCCCTCCAACACGTTTCATCGTAACGCTTTGAAGAAGGCCTTTGCGGAGCGGTTCCTCGAAGAGATCCGTGTCTTCATGTCTCGCGTCAGCCTCGAAACTCTGGTTCTCATCGCTCGGCACCCGGATTTGGGGCCTTGTGTTCGTCGTATCAGCTTTGTCTCACAGCCCTTGGTCGACAGCGGTACGGACCACGGAGAGCAAGAGCTCGATTGCATTATTGGATGTAAGAACCCTGTCGAAACATTAATAAATATTCAAGCGGTTCATGACAGGATACTGTCTAGTATACTCAGAACAAAAAGCAATGGGGGAATCTGGCGAGGCTACTAAACTACTCACATCTGCACTTGAAGCACTCAAATAACATGCCAAGAATGTCCGCTCGTTCTATGCGTTTGTGATACTGTACGGGATTCCTCTATCCGCACAGTTGGTCTTCCAGACTTCATCACGTCATAAATCACTTGGAAGGAATACGACACATGGGTGGTCGATCGTACACGGGTTCTCAAGCTCCTCATAGATGCCACCCTTCGCAGCAATTGTCCAGTGCACTGCCTCTCAATCGCCATGGAAGACGACATCCACAGACCTTACCCCTCAGCAGGATGTGGGGACCAATACACAGGCCTCAATCTTGGCAGAGTCGAGCAAGGTAGATTGCAAGCCGTGATTGGCAATCTAGATTTCCTCAACGTTCATATCCATTGACTCGACGAGGACGTGGGGTTTAGACCACTTAGTACGGAACTCTATGAAATAGATGGTCTTGCCAATGTTGTTTCCTACACTTCTGGAAAAGCTGCAGACACTTCACGTCTCCATGGACACGTTGGCCTTTGACATGAACACAACGGATGCGCGGGATGTCAACTTGTGTTGTACATCACACTCTCGATGCTAGGATAGTGTACTTGGTAGCAAGCACTGTCGAGTGGAAGATGGTAAACATACATTCAACTTGGCACTTGGTCTAATGAGCAGAGCAACCCGATGCAGTGGCATTTCAAAGAAGGCGATATAGTGTACATCGACTTCAGTAGGATGGATGGTTCGCGACAAGTACGTAGGACATGCACTACTTTTTCCAAAGACAAATGATTCTGATGTTGCTTCTGCGTGATAATCGAAGGACACGCCTCACACGTACAAAGAAGTCACAAACGTAAGGAACGACAAGGAAGGTAATGAAGGTGTATAAAAGATAATGTATTAGAAATATGAAGGAAGAAATAGTGGTCTTTTGTGATACAGAGGAGCAAATAATGCAAAAGTAATGTGCAGCAGACGAAGGACATGAAATGAAAGGCCCAGCGTTCCAAAACACACCGGCGTCCTGCTGATGTTCCATGCCGACGAACGAAAAAGGCCTGGGCTTCTTGCCGCATCGGTCGGCAAGCTCAACATAATTGCGTTTGGTCCGTGCACACGCCAGCTTTGAAAATGCCCCCACCCGAACCGAAGAGTGGCAGGTGTCCGACAATCGCAATATGCAAGTGGTGCAAGCGACAACCCAACTGCAATTAATTATGTCTCATCTTTTGCGTAGTAATACCTAGTATAAAGAGGAGACAGGCCGTATAGATGACACTCATGTCGGGAAGTTGGACGACGTTGCCACGACACACGTTAATAACCACCTCACATGACATAATCGTGTTTCCATTTTGATGTTGCTGAATAAATCCCATGAATTCGGAGATGCGGTTCGTTTGTCTTCCGAGAATCTCAATGTGACGACGACGAGGTATTTACAGGTACATGCCAGCAAGGCCAAGGAAGAAAGCGGCGACACCACCAACCTCCTTGACGCCAACGCGACCGGCGGCACCCTCGGAGGACTCGGTGTTGGGGAGACCCATTGTGGTGGTGACAGTGTCGGTGATGGTGAAGTATTGAGACTGAGCGGCGTGAATGGGGTTCTCGGAGGTGTAGGTGGTGGTGTAGGTAGACTTGGAGATGTCAAGGACAGTCACGCGGCCGGTAGGGGTGGAGAAGCTCTGTTGGTCGCTGAGGCCAGAGGTGGAACGGACGACGGACTGGATCAGAAGAGTGGGAGATTGAGCGTTGTGGGTGGGGTTCTCGGTGATGTAGTAGTAGGTGGTGGTGTAGACACGGGTAGAGGTCTGCTCCTCGTCGTCGCTGGAGCTGGAGCCGGAAGAGGCAGCAGCTGCAGAGCCAGTGCTGCTGCTCACGGATGCAGAGGAAGTGATGCTGCTGGAGGCAGAGCTGGAAGCGGCGGCGCTGGAGGAAGAGGCGCGACTGCTGCTGGCCGAAGAGGAGACTTCGGAGCTGGAGGCAGAGCTGGAGGCAGCAGAGGATGCGGCCGAAGACTCGGAAGCAGAGGAAGACTGGGCGAAACCAGTGGTGCCGAAGGCGGCGACGGCGGCGAGGAGAACAGTCTGGAAACGCATCTTGACCGAATTGACCGATGGGATGGGATTGGCAATGGGGGAAAATGAGTGTGAGGTGGTGGGTGTCGTGCAAGTGGGCAAGTTCTTCTGGCAGGGCAGGGCCTTGCTTTTGATGTGCTGCACTGCTTTTAAACCCGCCGTTTGACTCCACGCTTGCAGTCACTGGCGCACTCGTTCCGACATGGCTGCCGTAGCTTCCGTATACCACTACTCCTCGTTCGGGTAATTTAGTCCTCCATTGTCTCAACCGTCATTGGCTGGTCGTTGCTGCGTGATTTTTGTCTGCCGAAATTTACAAACGTCGCGAGTTCCCAGGGCTGCTGCATCTGTGCTTACTTGAAACCCCCCTGTCAAAACTCCTTCAACCATGTTTATTTGTTTTATTCGATCCCGCCAGTGTGCGGCCAATCTCGCCGGTTATAACCGTTGGCCAAGCAATATAAAATCGTCAATGGCCAATTTCTCTACGAATGTCGTGTATAAGTAGGCACTTGTGTTATGCACAATTCTTTGCCTCTCTGGTGCGTCGATCGAGTGTAGCTGTTCCAGTGCTGCCGGAGATGAATCTCAGCGAGATAAAAGCGAGCTCGTTGCCGAAACCCGAGTAAGCTGGTCCCTGTCGCAGCAGCAGCCTTCACCAAGTTCAATCACCGCGCAATCACTGTGTATGTGAAGATAGGACTTCGGAGCCATCGGATCTCGTTCAATGGCTAGACTAACGACAGAGTCCGCAATTATCCTCTGGATCCTCCGTAACCAAATGCATACTACGGTGATGGAGTAGCATCGCACTGCACGAAGAGCTTCTGAGCAACGGCACTAGACAGCCAAGCCCAACCACCCTCTTTTCCCCTCCAAACTTGCCCCAGCTTCAGATGCTCATAAAAGGGCCGAAAGGCATATCTCGCCAAGGTCGATTATCAGACGTCGCACAGACAGAGCCACGATGCCGCTCTCCCAGGTGCCATGGGGATTCTTCGTTTTCGTGCCTCCATTGGCCGAATGGCCAGGAATTGTCGACAAAGGGCAAAAAAAATTGTAAAAACCTAGTAGAAGGTCCTGAACGAACAGGAACTTGACTGGAATTGAACCACACCTGATTTGAACAGGTAACCTTCTGGACTGGAATCAGACGCGCTACCATTGCGCCAGCGGTCCTCGCTGTTTTGTTGCTATATTTTGGCGCGACTACTATATATACTGAGTAATTTTGGGCTCGGGCGCTGAACCCGTCGAACTTCTAGCCAACTAGGCCTGACGTCATTCGAGTTCCATTCTCATGCTCAGCGAGAAATGCATCTTTACAACAATCATTGAAAATTAGCACCAGTCTTGCTGTTTTCACTCGCCAATGCAATCATTGAGTCTACTCTTCCGTTTAGAGAAGAGTGATGACTCATGTACCAGATCTGGAAGCGTATGACTTGAAGAATCGTAGCCATATCACATTACCAATTTCTTACTGCTGGGGTAATTGACCAACTAGTCTAGAAAGTACACGAAGTCAGATGTTCCACATACATTGCACTAAACTGAACTGTAAGGTTAATCCGTGTGAAAAGTGCTTGTTCTACTAGGTTGACCTTCGAGCGAGGGCAATTCAGTAGACTTCCAGGGTTGATACAGTGAAAAATGGTACTGTGATTGCATTGGTCAGGATCGCCCTCTTGCCATTCACTGGCTAGACCCCGGGTAAGGCGGCGGGGAGCAAGATCACGTGGGGTATAATACTTCATGTCTTGTCCGTGGCCAGTGCCTTGCCTTTTCGCCTTTCACAATTGTGACTAATAGCAGTGATAGCATCAATAATTCTTATACCCGTACATGCTACTTAGTTTGCCTATATCGGGTGTGTACTGTAGCAGAAGATCCTGAACTGCCTCCAAGACACCTTCCACACCTCGTCTGCCACACTCGCCGGCGGGAAGGACAATTAATGCATGCTGTCTTCGTATCGTATCACTCTACACTCGTTGCGTGTTTGCTACTGCAAATCGCCATTTTCATCTTAGTCGAGCCTCACGACCCCTATTGACCAAAGAGTGAAACTGTTTTGCACGAAGGGGTAAGACCAAGAAACATGAGATCGTGACCGAGCCTACTGAGAGAGTCATCTGGATGAATTTTGATCGCGCAAGGACGTATGACATGCTCACTCCTTTGGGGGAGGAAGACAAGTATTTCGAGGAGGAAATAAAGATAGTGGAGCAACTCGGTCGCTTATTGGTTTGTACCCCTTCACCTTGATTAGAAGCTCTTCCTTACACGACTCTAAGGCCGAAGACCAGATCAAAGGGAAGTTGGAATCTTCCATGATTTATTTCGGTACTTGAGCTGTGAAGTCCTCCCTGCACCGCCCCATTTAGATCAACAATGAGACATGGTTACAATTGTGAGATTGCCACGAAACCTTCAATCTGCATGTCCTACCATCATCTCCTCACCCTCATGCCTCAGCTCGTCTCCCAGTCTCACACAATCAACAAAACAGTCGCGTGGTTGTTGCAATGCTGCAAATGTAACAAATCTTGCTTTGGCTATCGGCAATGGGTCCTGCTGCATCCGAGCCGATCACTACCACGATCACAGACATCACATGCCAACACAAAGCTCACGCTCGCTACAGGGACCCATCTTGGAAGATCCCCTAAGGCAGCATCTAGAAACGATGATCATTTTACTGCCAACGGGACTAAGAAGATGCCTCGAAACGGTACTCAGAGACAAATAGCTAGATAAGAGCATGAAAGGCGATGGGTAACAACTATCATATACCGTGCCGTAGATCTTGACTGAACTGTGGCCACCTGAATCCTTTCAAAGTCCGTCAGCCCAACCGCAAGTACAACAGTCTGAAATCTCCGCATTTTGCTTTGGGATCAAACATCTTGGGAGATGTAATAACCGTAAGCAGAGGTGACATCAGAGTCCGGCACATTGAATTGGCTGGGATCAGTGTTGGGGTCGAAGTACTGTACGCACTCCCACTTCTGCGTTGACGCTCTGTAATGCAGGTCGTAAGAGTAGTACACATATGGATCATTGTATGACAGCGTCGCGCACTGGCTGTTCGCATCGCAGGTGGACAGCGTCCCATCAAGTTCGGTCGTAATGGGCGGGTAACCCGAATTATCGTTACCGGGGTTGTTAGTGTTCTCTGTGTACCCAGAGCCCGCATAGTAGTTGATGTAGTAGACCCCATTGACGTTAAACTGGGAGCAGGTTGGAGTAGGAACGCATGTGGGAGTAACGGTAGAGGTCTGGGTCTGCGTGATGGTGGTTGAAGGTGTGACTGTGGCCGTTGCAGCGACATCAACTGTGCTCGTGGCTGTCTTCGTGATGGTCACTGTTGAGGTAGTCGTCGGAGTAGGGATGTTCAAGCACGAGCAAGCAGTACTGATGATTGGAGATGCCAGTTTACCGATAGCAGCGGGTAGACTGACAGTCACGGTAGCGCGCTTTGCAAGCCCAACGGTGGCGTGGTTAGGACCTGGTGTGTTGGTAGGTATACCATACAAAGTAACGACATCACGTTCCACAACATCGCGCTTCTGTGCGGGGACGCAGGCTGCGGTTACAGTTGCGAAGCTATACCTGGTTAGATCATTGTAAACAGCGAGTCCTCAGAGAAAGTGCACGTACGCGGTATCTGTCACAGTGAATGCGGCAGCAGTGACAGTGTTCGTACCAGTGACTACAGTGATGGTTGCGGCAGTCCTGCGAAGGGTATGAGTCGAGGAGCTCAAGCACGTCTAGGAGGCTATACTGACGTTGTAGTCGTGACCGAAGTCGTGGAGGTGATGGTCGGGATATGCAGGAACGACGAGCAGAATGGTGTTGCAGTACTGAGTGCTTTGACTGAGTTGACGGCGCCCGAGAGTGCTGCACACGCTGCGGACAATATATTCGGTGTAGCCAGTGGACTACCAGCTGCAGAAGCTGCAAGGGAGAGGAGGGGAAAACCCGAGCTGAATCGCGTTGTCAAATGGCTTGGAGTCCAACAAGAACTAATGAAGCGATGAAGCGATGAAATGATGAGGTGAATCAGCTTGGTCTTGAGGAGTATACAACCAGTCTTTTATATACAGCTGTGGAAGATCCATGCGCGAGAGTCGCGTTAGAAACCAGATTCCGAAGCTTTCTCAGCTCGCGCGATCCCGAACGATGGACAAGCGTGGCTGGCGTGCCGCCCATTCATCACATGGCAGTCTGGCCAGGATGAAGCTGTGAAGAGAGTGTGTCAGCTGCGATAGATAGGTCGTCGCTTCGAGACGAACCTTAATGCCATTTGACCCCTAATTCAAACATCCCGTTGTTTCCAGCTACATGCAGGATATAGCGTCGACAGATAGACCTAGGACTCTAGCCATAATCTAGACCGAGCTTGGTTTTGGTGAAGCCGAGATCTGCGCGATCTGGCTATGTGCATCATTTGCATTGCTCCCCTTCGGTCTTTCTTTCGTGCAATAACATTCTAGAGAAAGTGATATTGAAAGACTTCTTGTACGGCACTACATCGACTCCACTACTATACTCAAAGACGAAACATAATATCTGGCCGTCATGTCTATAGCAACGGTAAAGCCTCCACCTGATTTAGGATTCGACCATGGGAGTCTCAGGTGGTAAAGCAAAATGCGTAAGCTGAAGGGCTGCGTGGCGACCGCGCGCGTCAGCTAGACGCTTTTTCCGCCTTCGAAGATGAGCTGAACCAGTGCGAATGTGCCTGTGTGGCAAGAAGGTTGGAAGTCTGTCATACTGCAAATAAGCTTTTTCCAAGAGACGCCCGGAGCTTAAGACTGATGAATGAGGTCTCGATGGCAAGAGTCAGTCCACGGATTTGAGCAAACAGAGAATACGTCTGGCGAACAACGATAGCTGTGGATTGGGTGCTCTCGCACTCTTTTTCCAAGATGTCTGCGGTGCGAGATGCCGTGAAGGATAAGGTACCCCTGACTCCAACGAGCCTGTGGTGCCGCGTAGAGTACATACCCCGCAGATCATCCTGCTCGACTAGGACTGGACCCTGCCCAGCTGTCACTGGAGCCTCGGAATCGGAAGCCACCTCACTTACCCCAGCATGCCCAGTACACGTTCTGGGACAAATCATTGCTTTAGGCACACAAAGTTGTCGAAACTAGGCTGCTTCCAGGCAGCGGAAATGTCCGAGGGCTGGGAGAAAGTTTCCGTGACGGCTCATGTCAACCTAAACTCTTGTTCTCGTAAAATCTAGAATATGTGTGCCTTCCTCAGGTAATACAAAAATCATCGTCTGCATCTGCTTGGATCAATAGGCTCAAATGTATGCCTTTTCCAATTTTTTTTCGTTGGGGTCCAATCGAGGCTCGATTTCGGCCGAGGCTGCAGTCACAATCAGTGAGCCGCACAAAATGACTGCTTGGTTATGGATGAGGAGATGAGTGTCTTATGCCCGAGTGCATATCAATGCATAAAATCATCAATGACCGCTGACCGTAGTATGCGAGCCCAAATGTATACGAGATCCCAGAAACATGTTCTCCGCGCAGCTGAAGCTCGTGTTCTATCATACTCTACCAAAAACTATGATATTCAGGGTTGAGAAATGCATATCTTATTGAAATGTTCTTTCATACCCTGCAGATAGGTCTAGATGGTTGAAGTTGCATGGTCGAAGTTACCAAATCCGACTTGGGTGGCGCAGAGCACGTTTGCTGCTGTCCATGCCTGTCACTTTTGTTCCATGAAGGTGCACAATCCCATTTTCGCTGGCATACTTGGTAGGTTCCATGAATCAGTCCAACGTGTGACCTTTACGTGATGATAACCTGACAAAATGAAAGCTATGCATGCTCTGCTTCTTCTCTTCAATGTGTCAGGACCTCTTGCGATGATGCGGGATCACGTATGATGCATATCTGGTATCCTGGCATCCCGTTTGAGGGCTTCGAGGTGGGAAACACACAGGGCAGTATGCGCGAGCCATTTAACTGCGCGATGGCCCAGTTTCCAATGCTGATCAGGGGGCCAAGTCTGTATAGCTTGCAAGTCTAGGAGATCGAATCAGAACACCTGCTACCGCGACGTCCAGGCCTGAACATCAAGTCGCATTATGATATCGGACCGCTACTCTTGTACGTTGATGCACGTATGAAGTCAAGGATGCTCAACCTTTTCAGCTGGAACCTTGAAGAAGCAAACTAGCAGACCACTACACCTACTGGCCATGAGTTCAAGGTATTCTAGTATCAAGGCTTCAAAAAGTCTGATAACAAAAGTCTAAGTATCGTCCGCACCTTATCGTGCTTTTCACTTCCGGCGCACGACATCCGTGACATTGACGGTTAACAGAGTCAATCTTCGCTTATGGCGCTGGTCAATCGTAAGCCCCAGGGTCTTACCCGAGGTATAACACAAGGGTCGAGATCGTGATCATGCACAAGTATGGCAAATGCACGACCATTGGGTTTCTCTCACCTCGGTCATGCGAAATGACCCATCATTCACTCATGCTAGATCAGTAGCAACGACCTACTTGTGTAGTTGACCGTACAGTACATTACTCACTACTGTAGAACATCTGCACTACTCCTTGGCATAGGATTCGATTTCGTGGAAAGTCTTGTTAGCAAGAAGGCTCTACATACAGGTCAGCACAAATGGTACCGCTTCTTATTTTTCTCATAGAAGCTTGCGTCTTTAGTAGTGAACTGGGCATGTTTGCCCTGAGAATATCTTGAGGAAAACTATTGAGGTCATTCTATGTGTCAAGTGACGAAATTGCTAATCATGGGAGAGCAAGCTGAAGCTTGCGAGTGTTATCGTCTGCGATACAGATAAGGACATCGATGTTGGTGACTTGCTCAGAAAAAGGCATCATTATTAGATTGATCGGCAGATTCGATCTACGAACGGGTGTGCCGTACTCTTGCTATCAATGTCTCAGCCTAGCCTTGCATCACGAGTTAGGCGCCAAATCTGGAAGACCTCGCTCAATCTACGCTTTTGCGTTCTCTACAACTTCATAGCCGGTCATACTACAGAGAATGTGTCTATGGTCTTCAATTCTACTCCATTGTACGCATCTCTGTGAAGCGGGATGCTTTAATGGGCAGGTGCCTGCGGAGAACTTGACCCTTAGTCTCCAGGCTCATTTCACGATCACGAGGTCCATATAGGAGAGAGTGGATCTCTACAGTTCAAGCCTTTTCAGAAGTCCCCCAGGTTAGACTGCTGCCACTTTAGTAAAGTCATCCATCCTGATCGAGAATCCCTGTCCGCTCGGCAGTTTCAGAGTCTTGAAATCTATCTCTTTCACAAGCGCGTGTTCCTGGTTCTGCGCCTTCATAGTAGCTTTGCTTTTCAACAATGATTCGATGTTCACACGGACGGGAAAGACCAGATAGTCCGTCAATGCGACCTTGCGTACCCCGGACGCAATTGTTGTCCGATCAGAGTCTCTGGACAGGTCCCCGGCTGGTCTATGTCTTCCCGTGATCATCGGATATGCGCTCATACACGTGTTCATCCCATAGTCCTCCCTCTTACACATGTCCGATAAAGCCAGATCTATGGGCTTCGCGTGAGGCAAGATGGACTGATCGTACAATATTTGCGCCGCCCCTTGGATTGACAGTGCATATGATGTCAGGCAGGTGAATTTGTACGGGTTGAAAACCAGTCTTGTGTGTTCTCCAGCAAGAGTATCAAGGGAGAGATTTGGCTTGCGACTCCATTCCCTTTGGGCCGGGGTAATCACAGTAGGGTCCTCGTTAACGACCCAATAATTCCTGTCTCTGTCGATACGGTTGTTGACTCCACAATGACCGGTGGAGATAATGTTCCAATCGTCTCCATATGGGGATAAGGTTGGCATCGTAACATTTTGGAGAAAGCGAGTGCCGCGCGCGAGCTCCGTCATTTGACTCTTAATCATGACGTCCCAGTCCACGTCGTCCTCCATGATCATGGCAGTTTGTATACGCTCGCGTACCATTCTAAAGTAAGAGAATCACGATTAGACCTCGGCCGTGCCGTATGTCTGCGGTACATGAATGACCAGAGCGTCGACGTACTTTTGATAAATATTCATGTGACCCCGCCAGCATCCTATCGAACCAATTGGTTCATCGTAGTTCCAACCCTACCGCTACGTCAGAAATGGTTCCGAGAAGGTGATCATCGCTATGTTCTGACCTGAGGATAAGATTTATCTGGCATGTTTGTTGCATTGACTCCGTCCACAAATTCAATATCCAGCCCTGTCAGATAAGCTGAAATCGACAGCGCATCACGCTTGTCAGTTCTTGCAGGCATCGATAAAACATATATCTTCTGGAACTGCAATGAGAAAAGTCAGTACAAGCCGGTGATTGTGTGCCATGTAGCCGTGTGATGTTAAGGACGCACTCCTAGCGTAGAGTTCCAAATATCTTGAAGACTCCCGGTCGATTTTGCGAGAGGAGTTGGTCTCGATATCCACGCCCCGGAATCGTCCACGGCGCCATCATGACCGAGATTTGGGTATGATGTGGAGCCACTCAGATAAAATATGATAAGTAGCAATACCGCGCCTGCTGAAAGAGCAACGATAGGCAAATATCTCATAAGAATCATTGCTACGGTAGACTCTAGAAGTGTCTTCTCAAAACAGCAAACCCATGTCGTAAGCTGGGAAATCGCACTCAATTAAACAGGGCACATAAGGGGCAAGAGGTCTCGTGCTAAGAGGACAGAAGGAACTTCGCGTGAGCCTTTAGTATATGTGTACTCTGAAGAGCGTTGCTCAGGTGGATACTACGGGAAGCCATTCCAGCTATCCCTCAGCTGTGCATCAAATAATGACTTGGTAGTGTAACGGGTTTGCTTGATAAGGAGTAAGTACATGGCTATAAGTACCTTTTACGTGTTTGATCAAATCGGAACAACCAATTCTCCGCTATGCGCGCCCCACCAACTTCTAACAGGGACATCACAACAAAACGGGCATAATCACGCAACACGTCCAACACGGCTCGGCCTCGAAAGGGCTCCTCCAGTATACACCCAGAAAGCAGTAGACAGTTCACAATCGAACTGCTCTGTGGGTTTCCGCGCGAGATTCAATGATGGCACACCTGCGATAATAACACGTTTGCCACCAGTGTCTAGCACCTTGCCCTTCCCTCCACAGTCTATTCAATTACCCCAGCAAATAACCACCATCGCATTTGATAGTCTCACCCGTTACCCACCGACTACCATCTCCCGCCAGCCAAACAACCACACCAGCTACATCTCGACCATCACCAACTCTACTCCCCACCGCCTGCCTACCGGTCATCGTATCTATGACCTCCATTGGCAACATTCCTTTATTCATGTCGGTAGGTATATACCCCACAGCCACCGAGTTAGCCGTGAGCCCGTCCTTCTCGCGGCCAAAAGTCGCAGCCCAGCTTCGCGTCAGTGATTCCAGCGCTGCTTTGGAGGCCGCGTAAATGTCTTGGTATGCGACGCCGTGGGTGGCGAAATAAGCTGATATTGTGATTATACGAGAGGAGGGCGTGGAGGGCATGTAGGGAGCGATTGCTTGCACAAGGAGAGCTGAAGCCCGCACATTGACGTTGAAGGTTTCCTCGAATGTGGCAGTTGAGAAGGCGAGAGAATGTGAAGGTTTGTAGATTCCTGCATTTAGGACAAGAATATCGATCTCACGTTTGTCTTTTGGACATGCGATTCCAGCTGGAGTTGCGGATCTAGTGGCTTCGTTCCCATTGTCAGTAGTGGTGTCAGGGTAGAATCCAGCGAGCACTTGTGTTAGGATCTCGGCCGTACATGTCGTGGAGCTGAGATCTGATTGTACAAGGATAGCCCGGGCGCCGGTACCCATAGCTGCGATTCGCGTTGCTATGGATGAGGCAAGAGCGGTACTGCTTGACGATGTGTATGCCAGAGCTACTGAGCATCCTTCTGCGGCCAAGGCTAGAGCCATAGCCGCGCCGATGCCTCTGGATGCACCAGTCACGATTGCAGTTCTATTTCGTAAGGACATGATCGATGTTTAATGGTCTCATACTCGAGTGAAGTAAAGACTGAGGCCAAGGGTATTGAGATGTACCATATATACAGGAGAAAATAAGCAGTGAAGAAGGGTGCAGCGGGAATACAAACGTGGTATCAGTTCCCCACATTATCATATACAGTTTGGTGCATAGGGCTACTTTCAGGTAACCGCAGTCAGAACACAAATCACATATGGTACAGGTAAGTAAGACGTATGGTGACATATCTTGGCTGGGGCCAGAATATCTCGCCTTACGCTCTGATCATCACAGTGAGCACTCCGCTTCTTCCTTTTGAAGCTAGCCTAAGCATATCTGCGAAAATCTGTGCTTCGCTAGCAGTATCGCTTGTGCAGTAGTCTTATCAAAACAGGTACAATCAGCCGCTGTCACTTATTCTCGAACATGCCGCAGCATCATACACAAGTACATTTGTCGCCAGATGTCTCTGTCGAAGCTCATCTTCGAAGTCTACAGGTCAATCTTCTCATAGAGTCCGGCGCCCAAGAAGACAAAATACCACCATGTCAGCAGTAAAGATGATCATCCAGATGTCAGGCGACCCAGGCTCAGGGAGAGCACCCTAGCAGACTTGCTAGCACGATCAGTCAATGGCGTCGTCATCAACCACGACCGCATACGATCATTCTTTCTCGAGGAGAGTTTCTCTCTCGCTCACTCAGCACGGCTCGCGTATCGCTCTCAATGGACACTTGCCAAAGACATCACCACATAGTGTCGAAGCGTCGTTATCGACAGTACCTGAAACTACCAGGAGACTCTAGACCAAGGGATAGCGCTGGCCTAAGAAGTCGAGTGGGACTACAAGTATGTCGAGTGTAGAGTCTACGATATCGAGCTGTTGGATGCCAGACTGCGGAGCCGAGTCTCCTTGCGAAGTCAGCGTACAGGCATTAATCATCCTCCTCCTGATGTGGAAAGCTGCCACAATGGCGAGGATGCTCGCGCTCTCTTTGTAAAATGGACTGAAAGCCCATGACGTCCGACTAGCGGGGCTATTATCGTGGATTGTACTGCTAGCCCGGAGGAGTGTCTGAGTTATGTACTGAAGCGATTTCAGGCTCCAATTGAATGGGTATCGATATTTGCACAATACTAAGGGCTCTGTCTGGAGGCTCTAGACATGGTGGCGGCCTGGTGATCTTTGCTCAGCGACTCTATGCCGCAAATGCATTTCCGTTAGGCGCTGACACCCTCCTTGTAGAATCACACGCTGCACTTCCATCATGATCAGGCGTGGTGGGGATGCGCTACTTGGCACTCCACGTTGGGGCATGTACTGAATCAGTGACGATCAATCAAGATCCGCGTAGATGGCAAAATAAGAGTAAAAAGGAGCACTGTCCGTTCAAGGCAACTGATTTGATGCATATATACAACTTTTTCCAAAATCAGAAGGGGGAGCGGAAACGGCAAGCGAGAGAAACCATCCAGTACCGTAGAAATTCCTCGCACAATGATGCAGCTCCGAGAGTGTCTACAATCAGGGAACGACGCAGTTAGTGTTGCCTACGTTTGAAGTTCTGATAGCGGCAACATAGCCTGAGCTACCGTCACCATATTTCTGGCCCTTGAAATTTTCGGTATCGCAGAGCGTACAAGACTGATCACTGCCATAGTTGACACCGGCGCAATCGCCGTAATTGTCACAGACGTTTATGCAATTAGACAATGTGGATTGCTTCCCAGCGTTGTAGTGGCATGATGACGATGGGAGCTTTCCACAGCTCTCTGTGTATCCGGCGTAACATCCGTTGTTTCCTGTGAGAACCACGTTGGATTGTGCGTTTGCGGGACAGGTGGGAGCGGCAGTCGCAGTAACTGTTGCGGAGGTCGTGCTTGTCACGATGGTAGTGGAAGTCGCTGCAGTAGCGGTAGTGGTAACGGTAGAGGTAGAGGTCGATGTGGGAGATGACACCACGAGAGAGCAGGCGGAGGCTATGACTGTGGCTGGGTATTCGGAAAGTCCAGCGGGCGTGGACACAGCTCGCTTGTTGTTTGCGGCTATGGAGGATTGGATTGATGCTGCCGCAGATGGGATGAGGTACTGGATGGAAATAGTCGTGTCTGCTTGTCGCTTCTTGGCGCCTGGGAAAGAACCAACAGTCGAGGTCGCTGAGACCGTCACAATGACAGTGGTGGAGCTTGTGGCAAGCGGAGTGACAGTGGTAGTCATGACAGTCGTCGTAACGGGAATCGAGTATCCAAGCACGGTGGAGCAGTAGCTCTGCAGAGTGGAATAAACAATGTCCTTGCTTGCTTGATGTACTGCACCGTTCTTGTTTGGTGCGATCATGCCGGTCGAGTTGGTGAAAGTGTATGAGTACTCAATCAGATAATGATCGGAACCACGGTATTGACCAGTGTTGGTGGCATAAGATGAGCCCCACGATTCAGAATAAATGGCACAGTATTGACCCTGTGGGTATGCCGGGGTATTCTTGTAAAGGATGTAAGTGTTGAAAAATTGACACGTTTGTACGGGTGAGCCATCCGTAGGTGGATAGGCAAGGTTGTACTCGTTCTGCGCAGTGCAGTAGTCAGCACAGAGCTGAACGTTGAAAGCCCCAGCGGTGAAGATTTTGGCGCCCATATATGTGTTGTATCCTTGTGCATCATATGGAGCGTTGATGGCAGCATTGCCGAGATAGCCAGGACCAGTGTAGCCTTGAGGAGTGGCAAGAGTCTTGTTGACGTAGCCATTGGAGCCTGCGATAACGACCTGGAAGTTCTGGCGGTATTGGCCAACGTTGTTGGCGTTCCCGCCAGAAACGGGCCCGCCCCAGAAGACGCACTTGATCATGGTAACGGAAGCGGGGTTTGGGCAATTTGCACCGGGGTCGAGACTAGGATCTCTTTCGAAATAGATGTTGACAGCCATGCAGCCGTTCATCGCATCACACAGGGAGGCGCACTTCTGAGAATCGTAGGTTTGAAGCGTAGTGAAACCCATATAGCCATATGCACTAGGCTCCAATTAGCTCAACTATTGTGTATGAGGCCATCGTTTCGAGCATACCTGTTTGATGCATTCAAATTGACAAAAGTCTGATCGTAGCCAGAGGGCGTTGCGGCAGCAGAGGCAACACTTGCAAATCTTGTGTTGCTCACGAATGCAGATGGGGTGTCAGCAGTGACCGTTGGAGCTCCAGTAGCACCTGCAGGCTGCGCAGCACAATTGCCTCGTTTAGCAAGACCCGCTGCTGCATCAGTGGAAGCTGGAGCAACAGTGTCCACGGTCACTGAGGTGACTGATGTTGCTGCTGCAATGATGGTTGCAGTGTCGTAAGTAACGACCTGGGCGGTCGCACCAACACTCTCAGTAAAGGTTGGGTCTGGAGCCGCAATGACCATATCAAGATCGATGTCTTGTGGCACTGGGTTTGCCATGGAAAGGCCAGCCAGCGCTGCTGTCAAAAGTAGGGAACGCATTTCAAAATCTTTCTGTGTTCGAAGTGCAGTTGTGAAAATGAGATCGAGGTTGTGACAACTAAAAAAAGAGATGGAAAAGTCGAGTTTATCTATTGCTCGTAGTCCAAGATATGCCTTTTGCCGAACATACATTCAAGATTGGCCTCGACCGCCAGCCGAGTAAGTCTATATCTAGTTGAAGACATAAGAAATTGAGCTGGCAAACCATTATCCCAACTCAGTAAGATAGCTCTTGAGCCATATTGGGACACGGCTCGGTCTTGACCGCGTTCAGAGAGTTACTGCAGACTTGAATGAGAAGCGCGCCACATCTAGATGCATTCTTCGCAGCTGAAGGTTGTTTCAAACAAACGAAAATGGCGGATTTAGGTCCAGTGGTCGAAGCACAGGCATGCATGGCCGTCTAGCTAATTCATGGCTTCTTCCACAAATGCCGCCTTAAGGGCTGAATTCAAGCCAAGCACAAATATTGTTCAGCCTTCATTCTGCCATCCTGCATTAGAAATCTACGAACTGCTTGTCAACTCGTCTAGATAGCGGCACATGACCGATATGGTTCAAGCCAAGGATGAAAATGGTGGAAGCACTTCAAGGCAAGGGGCTTGGGTATCGTACCATGCCGGCCACGGAAATGAAATCTTCAGGCGGCGACTACGTCGTGGCTAGCGCAGCTCTAAGCACAAATTGGTAGCATTCTCAGCTTCCGTTGAGGGCACTGCGTTGTTACAAGGAAGACGGAAGTAGCAACAGCAACAGCAACAGCAACAGTAAGACACATTGATGGCACCTACATTATTGCACCTTTTCTGGGTGGTGTTCTTACCGGCTTCGCTGGTGGTTCGAACAGGGGTTACAGTTCAAGCTAGCGCGAGGTACCATGAATAAGGAGGAGGCTAGCATGATTCGAGTGCTGAAATGTTCCTAGCTTACCATTCTGCAAGGAAATCACGTGGAGCAGCTGAATGAATCGTTCTTCGTAGCCCTGAGAGAGGCTGAAATGTCTCAGTCTTCAAGCGGTCTACGATGGTGATATTCGATGATTCGCGGGGTGCGATACTGGGCGAGATTCGTGGTGGGGAAAGTCGCCACCACAATCTACTATCTCAACCGTGCTCCCCATCCACAGCTCCTTCATGTCGATGGACAGTTGGTATCCGGCTCTCAACACCGAAAGCGAGCTTCAGTCGAAATGTTGATCTAGAGCCAACTCGAGTACCACCAAAAATATCCTGTAATCGTGACAATCTGTATAGGATCATGGTGGCAACTACGTATGACTTTTCACTAAAGGTCTACTACGCCTCACTTCTGACACTTCGAGCGCCATACATGAGTGCTAAACGCGAGGCGAACTCCACTCGTTCCGGCACGGTCACGCTATAGCATCAGAACTTTGGTTGGAGGGAACGATCCCTTAGTGCATGGTCTCGACCTGCAAGCTGAAGTCCCAGTGGGTCGACTCCGCATCACCGGTGCAACGGTTTTTCCTTCTATAAAAGCTTGCATCAAAGGTCGTGTAACGTGCTGAAAAAAGAAGGCTGGGTATGCTAGACAAACACGCAGCAATCATTAGGCGAAATACCGGAAAGTTGAGAGCGGGTGAACATACAATGCCACCACCTACTCATCATGGAAAGCTAATTGTGCCGCATCCCGTTGAGTGCGTACTTCGCCATTCAACTAAGGCACGATTCTGTGTATCGACACGGGAGTCCCTGATGACATCCTTCCACCAGTGCTCCCTCGCATAAAGCCAAAAAGGTAGTGTACTGCACCATCCGTGAATCGAACACGGGGCTGGTCGACCTTGCTGCGGGAGCTGGCAACGACCAAGTTTACCACTAACCCAATGGTGCTTCGTTGAAGGCGCTGAGATGTAATTGATTTGTATATGCACCCATTTTTGAGGCTGCGTCAAGGACGTGCCCTCCATCTCTTCGACAATCGGGTTGAATGGGCACAACAAGAATACATGATACCTCGTCTCCGAAAAGGTTCATTCATGATCGTGGAATCGATGGTTGTGCGCTTGATTTGATCTGCCGAGGACTTGCAACTTCTTTATGCGTTCCGCTTTCCATCAACGTGTGAACGGCTGGTCCGTGCACGCCATGCATGTCAAATGTTGCGTTCTATTTTGAAATCATTGATGAATGGAAAGGAGCAGAATAGAAGCTGATTGGAATGAGCGCGACCTTTCCAAAAAAACATACACAGTACACTCACGAAGTCCGATACAATGATGTTGCAAGACAAGTGAATTGTCTCGGCCTTCGACGGGCTTCCAGCCCCGGGGAGTGGAGCTTTTGTCTCCGCAGAAAATTCTGAAATGGTCCCTGTTTGACTTCTTGATCTGATCCATGCCCTACCACTCTCTGCGGTGCAGCAAAAAAGAGTAGCCTTTGTAGTAGAGCAAAAATACTGACCGCGCCAGGGGTCGAACCTGGAATCTCTTGATACCGCTCAAGCAGATAGAATTGGTTGAATCGTAGTCAAGCGCCTTGCCATTGGGCCACGCGGCCTATTTGATGAAGTCGAAGGTGTATCAGAGGTCTATATTTCTTCTTCGCATCGACAACGAGGTTTTCAGCTGGCTGTGACAAGTACATTGACGAATTGGATCGTGTTGAGATTGTGAGTCCTGGTGGAGGGCTGGTCATTGTCGCATTTCCACGCAGATGACTTCCTGATCAGAACGATACAGGTACTCAAGATTGAGTCGGATTGTACCACTCGAAAATCTTCAATCTTTAACTCCAGCATCGAGGCTCAGGATTCCTACGTGTGTAACGGAAGATGCTGAAGCTTGCTGTATGTCTAGCTGTGGCGTAAGCCTCTTATGTGGGTGAGTGGGCTTGCGACAGTTCAGAGCTGGACCTCGTCCAGGTATGGTATAGCTGCCATAGCTCCGTGCTTCTCCACTGAGCGCGCGGCAGCTGCATTAGCGAATTCTAGATCACTACTAGGATCCGCAGAGAATTTACCACCATTTGTCGCAACCTTGACGGCGAGGCCACCAACAAAGGTGTCTCCAGCAGCAGTAGTGTCGACGACCTTGGTCTTCCGGCCACGAACGAGCTGCGCGTCAATGGTCCCGCCAGAGGATCTTTTGGCGTAATAAGCTCCCTGGTAGGCTCAATTAATTACTCACTTTTTCTTGTCAAAGCAACAGGGAAGCTAACTTACTTGCGCACCCAGCGTGACGATGTACATGTCGCGAACACCTCTCTCCAGGAATTGCTTGCAAACCAACGGACATTCTTCGACCTGCAAAGGCGTCGTTGAGCCCCGCAGGATATCCGCCTCACTTTCGTTCGTAACGAGACAGTCGATGCATTGATAGAGGTCTTCAGGTATCGGGGTAGCTGGCGCAGTATTGAGGATGACCTGTGACGTCTTTAGAAGTAGAAGAAAGCGAGAGTTGTAATGTGCCCTACGTATTTGCCCTTCTTGTGTGCAAGTCTAATATTGTGTATCACCTGTTGAAGTCAGTACGCATATATAGGAGTGTTTGAGTGGCATATAAGCAATCTCACCTGCTGGAGAGGTATTTCCATCTGGAAAACAACCACGCTCGCCTCATCGGGCACCAAGTCCTTGACAGTCTCCCCGCTTGCATAGTTTGCACCAGGAAAGAACAATATGCGGTTCTCACCACTGTCTTCCTCAACAATAATGTTGGCGGTGCCGGTCTTGCCACCAGAGATGACTTCAACATGACTCGTATCAATCTGATCTCTCTTCAAGGCAGCGATGAAGTCGGCACCGAATGAATCATCACCTACAGCTCCGACCATGCTGACCCTCACTGCTGAGCCTTGAGGAGTGGTGCCATCTTTGTCGTGAGCCAGTCGTGCACATGCTACGGCCTGGTTCGCACCTTTGCCGCCGAAGCCAGTGTCGAAAGAATTGACTTTCAATGTCTCTCCGCCTGCAGGAACTCGTGAAGTTCTGGTTATGAAGTCCACATTCAGGGATCCAATGACTGCAATGGTCCCGTTACCCATATCAATAAGATGTCAAAAAAACGTATTTCCAGCCTGGGTGATGGGAGTATTGACAGAACACAGTCGCTTTAAAATGTGCAAAGTGTCTCCTAGGGTTGAATGTTTCTTGATAGATTCGCTCTAGTTTAATGACAGGTGGTATGGAGTACCTTCGTGAGTGACGTCGAAGCGCCAAGATGGAGCGTTCACGTCCTCCCCGCCCCGCCTCCGCTTCCCTGCCGTGCTTGCCCATCAGCACGTCAAGATACCTCGATCGTGCCACTAGCACTCTGCTTATTTCCAAGTACTCCAGAACCTAGCCGACCTATACCTTAAGAGCAGCCATGCTCCTTCTTGGTCTCACAGGTAGCATTGCTACTGGCAAGTCGACGGTATCGTCGATCCTGTCCAGCCCGCCTTACTCTCTCCCCATTGTCGATGCAGACAAGGTAGCCCGCCAGGTCGTGGAGCCCGGCACCGCAGGCTATAAAGCAATAGTCGCACATTTTGGTCCTTCAACACCCGACCTTCTCCTTCCACCGTCGGATCCAGCAAGCGGCGGTGACAATGGCCCGGCAGGAAAGGGCCGCCCTCTCAACCGGCCTGCGCTAGGAAGAGCAGTGTTTGGCGAAGGCAAAGAAAAAGATAGAAAGGTGCTCAATAGCATCGTACACCCTGCAGTCCGGAAAGAAATGTACAAGCAGATGTTAAGCGCATACCTGAGGGGTCACTGGGCATGCGTGCTGGACATTCCTCTTTTATTCGAGAGTGGGTGGGAGCCACTGTGCGGTACAATCATGGTGGTTGCAGTGCGCGACGCTGAAGTACAGATGCAAAGACTCCGGGACCGGGATTCTCATCTGACCGAGGAGGATGCAAGAAATCGAGTTTCTAGTCAATGGGATGTGAGAGACAAGGCGGAACGAGCCTTGAAGCGTGGGGAGAAGAGCGGAGTCGTGGTATGGAACGACGGAGACAAGGGTGACTTGAAGCGTGAGATTGACAGGGTCATGGCGGTGGTCAAGAAGGGAAGTCCGCAATGGTGGGCCTGGCTGTTGTTGCTCTGTCCCCCACTTGCTGTCGCCTCTGGCGGATGGAATTATGTCTGGGGCTGGTGGGTGAAGAGGAGTGTCGATCAAGAGAACCAGAAGATAAAGGCGAAGCTTTGAGATACTGAAACGATCTCCTCTTCAAGCTCTGACTTTTGTTGATACCCTACCACTAACGATATACGACGATCCTTTTTTGTATCTGACCACGAGAAGGCGCATCGTTGCTCTGGATCATCTGTTAAGCCTTACGGGCATGACTTTCATCAGCAAATTGCTACGAAGCGGCGCCGCTCCTTCCTCATTTGAACATCACTCACGTCCTCATTCGTCCGCGCTTGCTGGACCCGCCGCTCTCATTACAATCTCCATCTGTCGATTGACCAGCTTCGCCGTTGCTGCGTCCTTGAGCGACAATTACATCTCATACGTAACATCAACTCTTTCCATTCCCCATCGCGCCGACTACGACAATAGACCTGTGCAGCACAAGCTCGACTGAGGAGAACGTCTACCTACCGAAAATTCATTATGCCAGCTAGCATTCAGCCTGCTGCCATTGACGATAGCTTTGAATACACTCCTCAGTATTTATGGACGCGGTCACCGTACCAGGTGGAGTACCAAGATCAGGTGGTCCCTGGAGACACTCGAAGCGCAATTGATGACAGATGTGCCACCGAATATGGATTGATACCAGACCGACCATTTCGTGCTTTCCGTGCAAGTACAAGCGAGTCAGGTCTTCATCCTGTTGTCAGCCGGAAACCAGCAGACATTGTCGAAGCTGTCACCAAAGCTACAGAGACATCAAAGATGAACAAGGAGCAGAAGACGATAGATTCGGCAAAAGCTGAGCCCAAGAGAAAGGCCAAGCATCGCTACAAGGCCATTGTCATTCGCAGCAAGGATGGAGAGAGAGAAGTGCGACGCAATCCATGGCTTATCCTCAGTGGCGGCAAAGCAGATACCGCACCAGCTGCTGCACCTTTACCTCCGTCGCATCAGTCTGTAACCCCAGAAGAGACTCCCGCGCGTGCTCCGCTACACATGGATTCTAAGAGGCAAAAAATCAGGATCGTCAGCAAAGACGGTCAGACGAAGCATTATAGCATTCCGTTCCCAATGGCGTTTGGCAGGTCCAAGTCCGTCCTGCCCGACGCATCCATTGAAGCAAACTTTGATGAGAAAGAACCCGAGTATCAAGGTATCCCATTCAGTCAGACAGTCAAGTCGAAGCACGCCGGTGTCACACCTGAAGAAGTCAAGGAGACACCCCGAGCTCAAAAATGGCAAAAAGAATTCGTGGATGATGGAGCCAAGAATTCACCTGCTGCAATCAACAGGGGAGAAGAGTTGAATGTGCTGGCAGCCATTGAAAAGGAAGAGGAGACAAACCCACCAGGTACCATGAACAAGAAAGACATTATGCAACCTGAGGCTGCAACCACCAAAAAAGAGAGGAAAGCAGCCGCCAAAGCTTTTCGGAAACAAAACAACCATGGTAAGCAGCAGAAGCTGGTCGCGCAACCACCAACTCTGGAGCTTGAGATTAGCCCAGAGGACTCCATTTCTGTCCGCATGTCTGGCGCTAGACCCCCACCCGAGCCCTTGTCCAATAGAGTTACCAAGCCCATAAGCCAGAAAGCTACCAAGACACTGCAGAGGAAGTCGACACACGACTCTGCTATTGAGATCGAGGCCACGAAAAACAGTATGTCGAAGTACAGCCCGGCGGACCAACCTTCGCCTGCTCGTAAGTCATGTTCGACTTCTCGCCTGCGTCAGGAAGCTTGTACTGCGGCTTCCAGAGACCAAGAACCGGAAACGCCAATCTCAACCTCACGGCCACAAGAGCAGGACTGGGCGAGGTCGTCTCAAGACTCAGTATCTAGCGTGGTCGAAGCGGACAATAACAAGAGAACGCAATCACAAGGGAGTAGAGGCGGCCCAAAGGTCTTTTCAAAAACTCCTATAGCCCATCCCGCCATTGAGCTGGCAAAGTCACCATTCAAATCTAGCAGTACCACAACACCAAATCGGCCGAAACCTCATTCTAGTCTAGATCGGATTAGCCAACCGGCGATGTCCATCAAGTCAGCCGCCGCGTCTTCAATTTGCCGGAGTAGATCTGCTTCGGAATCCGTTGACCCCTTGACCGATGATTGGAGGCTGAGGTCCATAACTCAAAATTGGGACAACTCGGCGGCCCCCTCTTCGAAACCAAGCCATCCTTCAAGCCTCACATCGCGTTTACCACCCTCCAAGCCTAGTGAATCCATGGAAGATAGTCGAAGTAGATCACCCTCATATCCCAGCTGGCACGTTCCAATGGCGTCGGCCATGGAATCTGAGCTTCATTCTACCTGTGTCAGAAGAGCATCACCTCCCGATGTGGTATTGGAATGTGAGCTTGGCCACTCCCACCACCCGGCTAGTGTCTGTCTCGCTGTGCCCAACAACGCTTGTCATCGACTGGTACCATCACACATTGGGGCCCCACAAAGCCCGATTAGTGTGCCCACGAATCTCAATGACATTGCGGAAACAGGCCTCTGGGACCGGTCCATATATATTGCAGTACCTGCGACTAAAGATAGAGCTAACCCGCAATCTTCGGCAGCGACGATCCGGGACACAGACGCAGGATGGGAAAGCACACCCTCAAATGGCAGTGCAGCTAGACGTGATGAATTGTCATCAAATACTCCCAGCGCACAAGCATACTCAAACGCCGAGCCTCATTCGTCCAGGAGTGTACAATCGCCAAAGTCTGTACCACCGTATCCAGTACCTCCATCGGACAATGGAGGCAATCTAGGAATGCCTGCAGCCAGGCCCAGACCATCGCTGGAAAGATTGCTGCCAGTGATCTGGTGCGCGCCTGCTCAGCTTGTCACACTTGAGGAAAGACAGGATGATCGTGTAATGATTCCATCCTCGACAGCATCGGATTCACACTCCCAAAGTAGTCCTCGAGATCTCTCCCTCATCTCTAGCGGAGAAGTACACAGCCATTCATTGACTCGGGCAAAGCATTCAAGACACGTACGTATTCAGGTTTCGAACGGCGCCGTATCTTCTGGCGCCCCACAAACGGGTCAGTATGAAAACTTCCTTGGAGACAACAATTCATCTCGTCATACTAGCGATACATATCAATCTGTTCCGCAATTGAGTCGCCCAGAACTTTCGAGTCCCAACCATGCAAGCTCAAATACAGGGTTGAAGTCGAAGAGACCATCTTCTAGTCCTGGAGGTACTCACCCAACACCACCATTTGTTGACTGGGAACTTGAGATATCACGCTATGGTGTTGCATCGGGATCTAACAACTCCGAGTTTAGCAGTGAGCACAGCAGAGCAATAGCTGCCTGTGGAGGATCTTCATTCACGGACAGACCGAAGAGAGACATGGTGTACAATTCACGCCCGGCTATGACCTTGAATGAGTGGGATCCCATCACGCATTCGTCGTTGCCAGTCATATCCAGATCATCTGATATCTCAGTGGAACAGATAGGTAACACGGGCTTTGCAATGCCAGGACATGTTACACCACATCCACTCAGTGCGGTTTCAGAGAGTACGCCATTTGTCGAGCATCCTCAGGTTGAGCCTTGGTGGATGGCCCGCGATACGCCCGTACTTGGCAGCCAAGCGTCATTCAATACCTCACTGCACTCTCACGAACCTCCCACAGTCGCTGCAAGTACCGGATCTGAGGGATCTGGACTAAGGGCTATGTCTTCGCTGCCCAATGCAACACGTGAGGTCTACGCTGCGGCTTCAGGAGTGTACCAGGAATCTTGCGGAACCTATATGCATCCAACCGTCGAAGATGCCGAGTCAACTTCGTCGCTCAAAACTTCCGTAGACAGTAGTGTTTACTGCATTGACTACGGGAGAGGAGCATACCTGATTAATCCTTCACAATCAGTTGGATCCGCTCTACAACGAAGTCACTCCGACCTGCCCATTGAAAGTCGAGCACAAAGCAGTGTGCCAGCTAGATCTTCGCCATTGATTCAAAATGCGTCTAGTGTGCCTTATGCTCATCCTGCCGATACCAGCACAGCCTACACTCAGCGTCGACTTCGGCCCAGAATGAGAGCAGGAACCTCTTCCGCGCGTTTCACTTCTCCGCACAGAGAACAATACTACAATATTGAAGGCGCAACGCCGACACGCGCCGCATCGTTGGCCCTCGGTGCTGATGCCTTTCATCGTGAGATGGTCTCCCGCGAGCGGGAGTACAAGCAGATTCGCGACTATGGGTCTGTTCAAACATCTAATGGGACTTCTCGGAATGCGTAAATCATGCTACGACCATTTAACCACAGGGACTTGGTGGCCGCCTAAATTACAATTCCTTGGTCCTCAAACAGCTAGACTATAAGCCAATAAATACAATACCTCTCATAACATCAAAACGAATTAGCATATCAATATCTGGGGTCGATACCAAATGCGCTTGTATGCAATATGCGGTGCTGCGTGCCTGGATTGCGTCTGACACAACGAAATGCGACCTGTAGCTAATCGATTGAGTGAAGCGACTGTTCCAAGCCTTTCAATTTTGTAAATGACTGCCTCGCGGCACAAACGCGACTTTACTCTATTTATCACTGTGAAGTCACTTCCTGCTAACTCCTCGTGCGTCTTCGGCAGCAGACAGACGATGGGATGCACGATCTTGCCGACGAATGGGTACGGGGTACTACGGAGAACTAAGCTAGACATACTGCAATAGTTTTTGTGAGCAGATACAAGCATCAAAAGCAACAGCAGCGAGCATTCAAGTCACAAAATAAACGACAAAGCAACGCGGTACCCAATCAAGACGACCATCAAAACATTAAGGACAGTAGATATGAGCAGGTCCAAAGCGAATCAAGCAGCGACCGTCCTGAACCCAGTCCAGTTTGGGAGCGCCTCCCTGATCTCCTCTGCATACTTGGGGATACCTCCAGCATAACAGGTCATCTCGAATGCCTTTCCTGGCAAACTACCTCCCATATAGGTGGATTTGACAGTGGGGAACAGCGAAATGTCGGAGAGCTCATTGATATGCTTCTTCCACGCCATGGTGGCCTCCTTGGTGGGGTCGACATACTTGAGCTTCTCGCGCTCAATCTTCTTGATGGCGTCGACGATCCAGCGGCCTTGGACCTCGATCGAGGAAGGTCCGTTGGAGAGGAGGGTGGGGCCTTGTGGTCCATAGAGATGGAACATGTTGGGGTAGCCGGAGACGGTTGTGCCGAGGTAGGTGTGGGCTGCGGCTTTCCATTCGTCTTTGATGTTGGTTCCGTTGATGCTCTTGAGGCCCATGTGGGTCTGCCATTCTTGTTAGTCGATTCCTTCACAAGCACTAGGAAAGGTGTAGTTCGTGCGTACCATGCCGCCCGTGGTGATGTCGTAGCCAGTAGCGATGGCAATGACATCGAACTCGTGGATTTTCCCATCAGCAGTCTTAATGCCGGTTTCGGTGAATTCCTGGATCGGAGTCTTGTTTATGTCGACAATGTTGACGTTCTCGCGGTTGAACTGCTCGTAGTAGTTTTGCTCCAAGCAAGGTCTCTTGATGCCCCAGTAGTGAGGCGGCTCGAGGGGCGCGAGCAGATCGCGTTTCTTCGGGTCCTTGACTCTAGCGCGTACCTTCTTGCACCAGTAGTCGTACACCTGAAAACAGAAAGGTCAACCTCGGACTGTGCGGAATCTAGCATGGCAGACTAAGAAAGCGATGATGACTCACGGCTCTGTTAGCTTCGGGATTGAATAAATAGTCCTTGTAATTGCCCAGCCAGTATCTGAATCCACCATGGTTCCAGAGACTGTCCCAGAACTTCTCGCGCTCCTCGGGAGTGTCATCAAAGGTGTTCTTCTCGCTAAAGGTGAAGAAGAATCCGCCAAAGCATTTTTCGCGAAGCTCGTAGAGGCGGGGGTACCATCTCTTCTCCTTGTTCTGTTCTTCCGGGGTGAGGTCACGCTTACCCATCGGGACGGCAAAGTTACTGAGAAGTTAGACTATTCGCAGTACAAAAATCACTGTCAATGTACGGGACTTACGGGGTTCGTTGGAAGACGGTCATAGCGGCGACATCCGGTCCCCACTCTTGGATAATCTGTACACCACTGGCTCCTGTACCAATGACTGTGTCGAATTTCAATCAGTAGATGATCAGAAAGGCCATGATGAATGCAATGTCGGTGCTTACCGGCACAACGCTTGCCACGAACATCCACGCCCTCCTCTGGCCAGAATCCAGAATGATGGATAGTGCCCTGGAATTTCTCTAGTCCGGGATACTGAGGGATATAGCGCTTAGCGGCAAAGCCAGCAGCGATGACTAGGTGCCTGCTCTTGGCATTGCGACCGTCGGCAGTCTTGATGTGCCATTTACCTTCGTCCTCATGGAACTGAGCATCAACAACGACAGTCTCAAATGCACAATCCTTCTTGATGTCAAGCACCTTGTCGACATGATCAAAGTACGCACGCAAGTCCTGATAGTTGGGGTAGTTGGTTGTCCAGGTCCAATCCTTGAACACTTCAGGCCAGCTGAATTCATACTCGGGGACTTCAGAGTCTACACGAGCGCCTGGGTAGCGGTTCCAGCGCCAGGTCCCACCCAGGTCCATGCCGGCCTCGTAGATGACCGTCTTGAAACCCAGCTTGCGCAGCTCCTGGAAGCAAAAGATGCCGCCGAAGCCAGCTCCAACAACAATCACATCAACGTCGAGATCATCAGCATAAGGGCCGTCAGTGCGTCTACGGTTAGCGTAGTCGCTAAGCTCGTACTTCATCTTCGCGTGCTTGATCTGCTCACCCGCAGCGGTGGGAGCCAGACTCTCAGCGCCGTTCTGAGACACCATGTTGGAGTGATTGTAGTCTGAAAATATTCTTGATGTCTTGGCAGTACGTCAAGCTGTGAGTCTTTTATTCCAGGAATTGGGTGGCACAATGAGACTGTTTTATCTACCATTTCCTATCCGCCTTGGGACTAGATTCCTCGTCCAAGTTATTGAGTCTGCGTCATGCCATAGTGGTTTGGCTTTCGAATGGTCTCCTTCTAACTAGGTAGGCCCTTGTCTGTCAGCGCGGGGCCGCCGTGGAGAAATGCGGGGATATGCAGGGACATGCAGGGAAGTGTGCATACAAATACATTATACATACGAGAATGGTCACCTCCACCTATAAGATCAAAGTGGTACACGAGAGATGTGCAGTGGTGTGATCTATTACTCCTCCTTTTGTAAGGATGCGGGCGTATGGATCGGACAATGTCGGATTTTGGAGAGTAGGAAGGAGGAGCGGAGGGTTGGTTCTGTTAGTTGCTCACGCATGCGACTCATCGGTGGATGCTCCGCTGGGCGTAGTCCCGCCTTGACAATCAAGCAGCCAAGAATATGGTATACGAAACGGACATAAGGAGCATTGTGCGGTCGACCGCGGCGTCTCCAACTACTACTCTCGTATTTCCCCGCTTTGTACCTGGCGGGCATTGGGCGATCCAAGTTGTTTAAAATGGGCTGACCCACAGCGTCTGATATGCTACAGGGTATCACACAGAAAACACACATCAACCGCCTATTCGACACAATGGGCAGGATATCGACCGAGACTGTTCAGACCTTGAAGAAGGCAGCCGACGCGGCATGTGAAGACCAGGCTGCCGGCATCCCAGGCACAACAATTGTAGTTGTCAACAAAGATGGAGAAGAGCTTTTTGCTCATTCGGCGGGCAAGCGTGGAGCTGGTAGCTCAGAGCCAATGTCGCTGGATAACATCTTCTGGATTGCGTCTTGCACCAAGATGCTGACCGGCCTTGCTTGCATGCAACTCGTCGAGAAAGGTGTACTTGCGCTAGATGACGTGGCGCAGGTGGAGAAACTTTCACCTGAGCTCAAGAACGTCAAAGTGCTTCAGGATGACGGAACTCTGGTTGACAAGAAGAGGGGAATTACTCTGAGAATGCTTCTGGCACACACAGGTGAGTGATGTGAGACTGTCGATCTTTGGTGACGATATCGCTAACTTGGATGACAGCTGGATATGGATATTCTTTCTTCAATGAGAAGATTCGAGATTATGGCCGACCAGCTGGCTATGACGAGTTCTCCGGAAGCGAATACGATATGTTGCAGCCGTTGTCTAACCAGCCAGGAGAGGCATGGGAGTACGGAGTGCGTATCAGGGCCGATATGTTGTAGACACAGTCAATACTAATGCTATTAGCTCAACATTGACTGGGCAGGGGTCCTCCTCGAGCGGGTTACTGGTCAGACACTCAACGACTACCTGCATGAACATGTCTTCAAGCCGCTCGGTATCGAGAACATGTCATTCTTTCCAACCAAGCAGATGAAAGCAAACCTCGCCTATATGAACCAGCGCTCTCCCGACGGCCTCTTATCACGTCGGGATCATCTTCTGCGGCACCCGTTGATTATTGGAAACGATGCACAAATCAAGTCGACGTTCAATAGTGGGGGTGCCGGTTGTTTTGCGAAGCCACAAGAGTATTGCCGTGAGCCGCACCCAAGCCCTAAATGCACGCGACTCATGCTCATGAAACAATAGGTGTCCTCGCCGTGCTGCTCAATGACGGAGTGTCTCCTACCACAGGAGCGCGCCTGCTTCAAAAGGCCACTGTCGACGAAATGTTCAAGAACAAGATCCCGGAGTTTCCGAACTTCGCGCGCCAAGGTATCCCTGCTGCCAAGCCCGATCTCACCAACGCCATCCCGGAGATCTATCCGGTGCCTGGCAATGGACCGCAAGGTTGGGGCCTTACTTTTATGCTTACCGGCGCCGGCGCGACGGGCAGATCATCCAGCACGGGCTTCTGGGCCGGATTGCCAAATCTATGGTGGTGGTGCGACCGTGAGAAGGGCGTTGCTGGTATAGTCTGCTCGCAGATCTTGCCCTTTGCTGATGCGAAAGTGCTCGGGCTATGGGTGGAGATTGAGTCGATGGTTTACAAAGCATTGGAGGGCCGTTGAACTTCAGGCGTCGACTCTCGCCCGCACCGCCACAAAGTCGATGGAAAAACAATTGCCTTTCCAGCGCTCGCGCCGAACTGTCTTACATCTTGTAAATTTTCTGTACCCGTCGATTCCGGATATTTTCATTGGGCAGTTGGTAGTGATGTCATGTCATGACTGAAGCGCTACCTTATAATCATGTGGTCCGTGAAAGACAAGTCCATGCGTAGGCGTGAATGATGTCGCGAGTGGTTGTATAGGGCTTGTTCGTGAGTTCAGCTGACAGAAGTATGATTAATGATCAAGTTCATGATCGCAGAGCTATTTGACCTTGAGCAGAAATTTTGGACCAACCAAATACTGGGGGAAAAAATGACTAAGTGCTCCTTGTTGGCCTGGTGAATCTAAATTAACAGACCATGCAACTTCTTCTACATGTACAGGTAATGGTAGTATACTAAGCTATTATACAGTACGACAAGCTCTGCTTTCTAGGGTCTAACACAATATTGTGTTTCGCAATCAACGGCCCGCGGTCATGGCCGCTGCGCCAGCTGTACGGAATGGGCTACAGCTGCCGACAATGGTCGGCATGACTGAGAGTCGGTAAATGTCGGTGAGACAACAATCACTAACCCTACCATCCTGCCACTCTACCACCTCAAGACTTGTGTAAAGCTGCCGAAGCCATGTGCGATATAGTCTCATATATGGAAACGTCAACCGATCTCCCAATAGATCTCGCTTGGCATTTCCACTTTCTTCTGCCTTTCTTCTCTTCTATTGCCCTTTCCGTTCCTAGCCTCAAGACATATCCTACACGAGAAAATAGAACGTTGGCGGAGATCTGTATGTCGCCGTTGACATCAGAGCAAATAGTGTTTCGGCCTGTTCTTCATTTGTTCTCTGCGTTGTCAGTCAAACCGAGTACGACCCCCGGATCTCAGGTCTCCTTATCTAGCGCGCCCTTTTCCTCTGTACATACTTTATATCCCCTCTACATATGTTGATTTCATTCTGAATTCTCTCCATTATCACAGTCTCATGCAGTCACCCCCCACCCCCCCAACTGCTTAGACATTCGTACACATTCATTATGTCCCATATATCTTTAAGCCGATTGAGCTTGACGAGCTCGCCATCAACGGACCTCAAATCAATACCATTGATATTGGAAATGCCATACGACTCAACATTAGAAGCACGACAGAGACGAAGCGCACCTCAAGCAACGATATCTCCATTTGAAGGATGGGTGTGGCGAGGACAATATCCTTCGGCATCGACACCATCAACCTTTGGGCCCCATGGTCCCCCATCACCGCGACTCGGGCCTCTCGACGAGGAAAGAGAAGAGCGTCACATTGCAGGGCAACAATCCAAAAGCTGGTTAGCTCGCCATGTTCATTTATCACGGCACCCCAGAAGATCAGATGACATGAGTCGTCACAGTAGCATCTCCACCGCGGAATTGGATCTACAAAGCGGCGATATGGCAGAAAAGCATCACCGAAGGCGCTCGCCTGTGCTCAACAAGATTCGCAGTGCCTTGTCTCTTCCCGGTCTCGATCACGACTCCACCACTACTTCTAGCAGATCTAGCTCGAGGAGTTCGCGGCAACTGCCTCCTACAAGACGGGCAAGCAGTGCACTGAACCAATTAGTTCAAGTGAAGCAAGTGGAAGACCCAATGTTCGACTCGTGGGCCACGGGCCGCACTAGGAGAGCGAGCTCAAAGGTCTTCTACAATCACCGCGTTGACGAAGCTGTGGGACTTTCCGGTTGGGTTGAGGACGAAGAAGACCAGGACTCCAAGCTCGCGGCGCTGAATATCCCTTACCATCTCCCTAATTCTCCTCTTTGTCCGAGATTTGTGGTGCTCAAGTGTGGAGACGCGAGGCACAAGAATGAATGTCCGCTACATCCTTCGAGCAGTCATGCCACTGGGAAAGTTGAGAGTTGGTTGCTATAGAAATTGGCAAACGGAGATGTCAACACGAAGTTACGACAAAGCTATCGTCCAAGAGCAGGAAGTGTGCCTGTTCTTTGTTCATAGAAATATACGAGACCCACGAGATATATGCAGGTATCACATACCGATTTATTCAATTATTGATTCACACTATCGCACGCATACTCTCATTTCTCCTCTCTACTCTCTGCTTCCTCCAGGTAAATTCGATGAGGCTCCAGCAAGGGCGGACTCAGTTCCGCTTCCCCAGAGCTTTCGCCATTTCAGCTCAACCGCTTAAGCGGTAATATTCCCACGAGCGTTGAGAGACGAACCTTCTTGCCGTTCTCCTGACTCCGCTGCTGCCAACGTTCGCATGTCAGAAGCCGCGTGTTGGACGAATATCAAAACTTTCCAACTGCCAGTACCGGTGAATTATAGAGTTTCGGAAGGATTGCTGATTGAAGTCTACTTCGAAATTTGGGTCCATGAGGTTTGTATTCACGAGCCGCGAGACTTAAATGCTATGGTCGTGTGAGCATGCTGAGCGTAGTTGTGGAGCAGGAGGAGCACGTTGGTAAAGAGTGATCATCTCTGCCCATATGGTGTCCTCTGTCTTTGAGTCATCGGAATGACTCCCCGTTGGAATACTCCACCCTAAGCTAGATTGTTTCGGGTCTGTAAATACGAGCCATGAGACTCACTGCTGTGATTGTCTGTCATCCAAGCGTGCGGAGAAATATTGTAAGCTGGTAGCGCATCATGACCGCGTGTACAGGCCTGGTTTTGTTTGTCTTCATCTTGTCTCGGGAACATTCTCGAGGCTCAAGACTGCTTCTGGTCTGTTTTGCGAGCCTTACGACTGTTATCGTCGTATGACCTCGCGGAGCTCTTCTCCGGGGATGGAGTTTTGCAATGGCCCGTGTTGCGTACGCAATTACTGAATTTTCTAGCAACAGGAAAGAACGCAATGCAGAGGACAAGACAGACAGATTGAGACGGAGACCGCGAAAGTAGAAAACATGCTTCTCTCTTTTGGCAAGTTAGTTTCAGCCTTACTGTGCTTTATCCCCATCTCATAACCTTGGTTTCCAGTTGACAACAGTATTCAACAATCAGATCTGCCTATAATGTTCGAATGTGATCCGAACCACGATACAGCTCATGCTCTTGGCTTCATCTTCTCTAATAAATGTTCCCGCTTCCCTTCCATCAACCATTCATCCCAGCAGATACTCAACACAGCGTTATGTCTCCCAGGTCGCTTATACTCGGGATACTTTTCGCCACCGACCGGGTCAGCACTTAACCCCAGCTTCCCGACTGGCAGAACGCGATACCAGCGCAACACACCCTCCAGCACGAATCCAAGCCTCTCTGCCGCAGAGATGGACTTTTTGTTGTCCAAATGCGCTACCCATTGCACTCTGCGCAGTCCCAAGCCACCGGATCCGTCCTCGTCGGGAGGATCAAGGCAGTGGAGGAGCAGTAGGCCCGCCGCGTTGGTATTGACGTGCGATCGTTGAAACTTCTCGAATATGATGACCTATATCGCCCCATTAAACACGTGAAATAGACTCATGGTTGCATGAGCAGTTGTTAGTGTGAGGGACATACAAAAGCTATCTCCGTCTGAGCATCACTGTACGAAGTCCCTGTCAACCCGATGATGCCGGCCATTTCGCCCGGATACTTTAGTTTGTCATAAATGGCATACAAAATTCTGCCGTCGTCTTCGTCAATGGCGACTCTGTGGAATTCCTTGAACTCGTCTACCGTGCTAAAGGAGTGAATTTGGATATATTTGAAGAGTTCGTGGTTGTCTTTTGTTTCTTCTAGCAGGCTGGCGCAGTCGCGCTCGATCTGGAGATTGGAGAGTATTGTCAGATTTTCGGAGACGTGGAAGGGGTAGGTAGTGGTCAGTTCTTACGTCGAAAGATTCGAGCCGGAGTACATCGTTTTCTAAGATTTTGTATGACTTTAGAGGTTGGCGTATGGAAACCATAGTGGCGCTGTAGACGATAAAGAGGGTGATGGCGAGGTCAGATTGCTAGCTGAGTCTCGTGGAAAGCAGTCCCAATGGTGACTGGATAATTGAAAGACCTATAAATTTAGTACATATGACGGATTTGGAAGGTGGGTAATATTCTCTTATACTGATGCCTCGAGTTGCGATGACGATGTTAGGCAGGCCATTGCGGTGTCCGTTTCCGGCGCAAATCAAGCGCGGGGCAGACATTTATACTTTGATCGTTGCAATAATGCAGCTACCATGGTACAAGAATGTAAGATGTAGAGAAAGTAGCAAATATCTTGTTTATTCTAGAATGCACATATGAGTGGAAATAGATGTCTCTCGGGTTAATGTATTAGTCTCATGACGCAAAGTCTAGAGACAGCAAGCGACATGTAAACCTTTGTATACACGCTCTTCCGGCCGTTATCCTGGTAGGTTGTCTCATGTATTGCCTGATATTGCGCGTGATTGACATCACCATTTCACCGCAGCCGTGGACTGAGGGACAAGGCAACAACTTTTGAGTGATTTTGGCTCGAACTGCGAGTTGATGCTTTTGCACTTCCCTCGCTGTGACGATACTGCAACCATTCTGGCAAAGTTCTCCTCGAGCTGCATCATCAGAAGGGGGCGCTGCACGTCAGATCGCAGCAGAATATCCTACTCCATAGAGGGCGTGGAAGCCAGGAGAATGACGGTCGCCTTGACTTCATTCAAGCTGTACTGTGAGGCCGATATAATCAGAAGGTAGGGCGTACCTTTGTGGATGGATCATCAGCGCAGCCAATAACCCAGGACAAGTGAGATTTATTTCGAAGTTCCTGATGCGCGAGGTACATTTTCTTCGTGGTAAGCGTCGTCCTCGGCACCTTTAAGACTTTGTCTCGCATCAAAATGTTATGTCGCTTGCCTAGTCTGTCGTTCAAAATATAAAACTTGAAGAGACTCTCCCCGGCTGAGCTCCAAAGCAAGTGCAGGCATTGGCTCTCGCAGACGACGCCGAGTCTGGAAAGCTGGCTTTTCATCTGTGACGGCGTCTTGTCTCAAATTCCGGACTGATCAACAGGGCTAAATATTGTGATTGGGAAGTGAGCCGGCCTAAAAGACACGCACAAACATCCTCATTAACATCAACTCCCTCTTCAGTCGATGAGCTTGAGCGGAATGTGCAGATTCTGATGCTTCTTCTGCATCTTCCGCCACCCCTGACCTTTAGGCGGCTTAGCTTGGTCAGGTCCCCAAAGGCCAAACTCCCTAGCCTTTTCACACGAGCATATATCCCTCGTCCCAGACATGGCTTGGTCGCGACAGTCAGAACAGCATCTAGGATCACCATCCTCGTCGCAAGTCTTGCAGACAACAAGGACAAGATGACAACCCGGACTGCGACATTTGCCAAGTCGATCTTCTGGAGTGCCGCAAACATGACATTGCGATACAGGAGCTGCCGCAGAAGAGGATGAAGTCAACCCTACAGCACCCCGGGCATCGAACACGTAATTCTTGCCCTTGAACAACGAGTCCTCGGCGTCCATTCGGCCAGCAGCAACTTCTTCATCGATCCAATCCAGGTATGCCGCAATCCCACCTTTCAGCGTCGAGATGCGGGATTTCTCTGCAGAAGAAGCCTCTCGTTCAGCCATCCATCTGGTAGCTTTCTCGCACCTGATGCCGCCCGTACAGTACGTCAAGATTTGCCTCCCATTCACGTCCTCGCCACCCGTGACTTGGTCCTCGTGATTCGTCTTGACGTATCGCGGCCACTGCGAGAAGCGACGAATCTGCGGTCTGAGCGCTGCATCACCAGTCCTAGGGTCAACAAAATAGCCTATCCTGCTCTCGTAATGGTTTCGTAAATCCATAAGCGAGACTTGCTCTTCGCAGCAGCGACGATGGAACTCAGCAGGGGATAGTTCCTCGACTGTATCCCATGAAGCAGGGGCATAATTTGTTATCCCTAGAGGAGTGATCTCAGCACACACGCGGATAGAGGCCTCGGTGGCGGGTTTGAAGACGCAAGCGCATCCGGGTGACGGTTTGAAGAATGCTTTCCGTTCGCGCTTACTGGAGAGGGGGAGATTTGCAAAGGACCAATGGGTTAAGCAAGACGAGATATAAGTTTCTATCGCTGGGGTAGTGCCGGCTACGGTTATGTTGAAGCCTTCGGTTGCTACACGGATTTTACCCGTGATGTGCAGACTTGTTGTTATATCTCGATGCCAGGATGCGAGTTCCTGTATTTGTGAGGGAGTTGTGAGGTTGGCATTTGGGAGGGGAGGGTTGTTGCCAAAGTAGCGATAGAAGAGGAGGACTTTGCCGCCATCTGGTTGGTCCTTTGCTTGACATGTGCATTCGTAGGAGACTGGATCTGAGATCCCTTTCCCGAGTCGTGTTTCTGTCATATTTTCCTGTCACGCCAGCTATCACGTTTGCGAGAGAAAGCCAGCTTGCATTGACAGTCTATAGCAGCTCAATCTCGATACATTATATTCTTCTCTGCGAACAGCCAGGATCTGAATCAATAACATTTCATGAACTGGTGATATATTGCGGAGTTTCGGAGGTGAGTTCGGACCCCACACTTTCTGTCATGGCCGTCTCCGCCATCTCAAGCTCCGTCACTGGCACTTTAGCTACCTCATCGTCAGTCCAAACACTATGTGATGAGCTCGTCGCAATTCCCTACAAAGCAGATTTCGCGGCTAACAGGGCACAATGGTACTGTGCTCCCACCAAATCCTACCCCTATGACTAGGAACCAATACTGACAAAAACTACCGCAACACAGGACAAGTCCTCGCCCTAACATACAGTGCCGGATCAGGCCAATACGTACGTTCCCCCTCCCCACTCACAAAGCTGTCGAGACTGACAATAATCCAGATCCTGACCGGCTCGACTGACCGCTCCATCCGCCTCTTCAACCCCGCGACCGGCGGTCTAATCCAGACGTACACAGCCCACGGCTACGAGATCCTCGACCTCGCCGTCGCAACCGACAACGACCGCTTCGTGAGCGTAGGCGGCGACAAGACCGTATTCCTCTGGGACGTAGCCACGGCGCAGACCCTGCGCCGATGGTCCGGCCACTCCGGCCGCATCAACGCTTGCGCTTTCGGTGGGGAAGGTGATGCGCTGATTGTCACGGGGAGTTTTGACAGCTCGGTCAAGGTGTGGGATTGTAAGCAGAGGGGGCATACGCCGATTATGACGCTGGCGGAGGCGAGGGATAGTGTGGCGTGTGTGGAGGTTGTAGGGGCGGAGATTGTGACGGGGAGTGTAGATGGGAGGGTCAGGAGGTATGATTTGCGAATGGGGTGGATGGATCAGGATGTCATTGGACGTGAGTCTATTCCTTCTCCTTCTTCCGTTGATTGGATCAAGAAACAGACGAGACGGTTCGAGGCTGATGCTGATTGTGCAAAAATGCAACAGATCCAGTGACCAGCGTCACCACCACCAAAACAAACGACTCGTACCTCGTCAGCACACTAGACTCCACCCTCCGCCTAATGGACAATCGCGACGGCAAACTCCTTCAAGTCTTCCGAGACCCCGAGTTCGCAAACAAAGACTACCGCATCAGATCCACCCTTGCTGCTTCAGACAGTCTAGTCATCTCCGGAAGCGAGGACGGTCAGATATACATCTGGGATCTGCTAGAGGGGAAAGTCTTGCATAGACTCAGGCACATGCAGCAGACGCTCACTCAGGATTCGAGATTGATGTATGGTGCGGGGACTGGCGGGAGCAGTAAAAAGAAAGATGTGGTTAGTGCGGTTGTGTGGAACCAGTTGAGGAATCAGTGGGCGAGTGCTGGTAGTGATGGGACTGTAGTTGTTTGGGGGAACTAGAGAGATTTCGAGCGAGAGATTGAGAGATATGACGGCAAGATCTTTTGCAGGCTGGCGATTCTCTTGTTCCGGGCATAGAGATACTACTGCCTTTCTTTCCTGGCTGGTCTTCTTGGTTGACGGATTATTCATGGTAAAAGTGACGCATATCAAAGCAGAAGAACGTTCGAGACCCTGTGTAGATGAGAAGCGCGCAAGAGACGGATGAAATTAGAACTTTTGCAATAGTAATGATAATGGGGTGGGTATATAGAATGCTGAACGATAGAGCGACCTTTCTTGCAAATATGCAATCGCCGCGTCTGATTGGGTATCGTGTCTCCTGTGCTGCCTGTGCCTCTGGTTTTTTCCTCTCAGTCTGTGTCAGTTCTGCATCTGTCTCTGCTGTGAGTGGAGGGCTGGAGCCGATTTCACTCTGCTTTTTTTTTCGAAATCTTCCCAGTCGCCATGCTATGCAAAACATGCTCAAATGAGCGAATGATCGTCCCAAGTACCCTGAATGGAAGGGCAGAAAGGGGTAAATAATGGATATGACAAAACCGAAAAAGACGATAACAGAAAAACGATTCGGCCGTGCCGAACATCAAAGAGTATCCAGCTCCATCTCATCGCATCACTGCAAGTAATCCACGGTCTCAAAGGCTTCCATCAACGACGACGTCTCGAAGCTTTCTAAGCCTCCCGATCAATCACTGGACCAGGCCTCGGATTATCCCTTTCCAGCCTATTGAGCAAGCTGCCCTTTGCAAAATTGCTCGCTTCACTGACATCAATCAGAGGGGACGGTGCAGCAGCAGGCGACCCAGACGCGCCGCTGAAGTTTCGATTACCTCTCGACGATACAGGAGGAGGCGGGCCATAAGGATCTGTTGCGCCTGCTGGACTGGCATAGCGTGTGGCACCTTGACCAGCATGACCGTGCTGTGCGCTTCGCGATCGACTTCTAGGTCTCGCTTGTTGCGCTGCTCCTGGCGCATCTGCATTGTTGGCTCGACCACGCCAGTCCTTGGCTTCTGGTATCTCGTCTCGCCAAGTCTTCTCGCCGGATGTGGCAGCTTCTATGAGGGGTCCAGTACGGAGTTCATCAGCCGTTGGCTTGTAGCCTCTTCCCTTTTTGATGTGTTGCGGAGGTGGTTGGTACTGAGGAGTTAGGTCTATGAGTGGCTTTGGGACGGGTTTCCTGGTCGATCCTGAGCGGCCGAGATCTATTGAGCCAGTCCTTCGAGGAGCGGAGCCTTCCCGAGTCGAAGGGCGGTGGACAAGGCCAGTGTTACCATTCTGGACACGTTTCGAGCCGGCGCGTTTGATGCTAATTTGGCGGGCGACTCCAACTTCGCCGGCACCATTAACAAGACCATTAGAGGCGAAAGGATTCTTGGCTGCATCGTCACGATCTTGTTGTTCACGACGGCGGGTAGAGTAGCTGCGGCCAAGAAGTCCAGTAGCGGTGAAAGCAGCATCATCGCGGTCGTTGACTTCGAAGCTGCCACGTCGATTCAAAGCGAGATTGACAAGAGGTTCATCGTCGGCGAGTTGCATGTGTTTTGGAAAGGCAGAGGGAGGGGCTGTACGGTCGCGTGTCGATAGCTTGCGGCTGGGTATTTGAGACATGGCTGTTTGCTGCTGCTGCTGTTGTTGCTGCTGAAGACCTGCAGCCTGGGAATGAGATGAAGAGGGACGGTCGAATTGGTTCATGTCTACAGTCATGGGCTTGAAAGAGCCAAGTTGGTAATGTGAGCCAATCGAACTGCTTGTGTTGTGGTGGGCATGACCACCGGGTGCCTTTGTGTTTACACGCTTGCTGGGAGAGTGGTGCAAGACGGAGGAGGCTGGTTTTTTCTGACCCTCACCCAAGACGTGAACGAGGTACCAGCTGCGCCAGCTCTGAACTGCGTCGTAGAAGCTTGTGGCATGCGTCTTATCGGCGTGACAGAAGAAATGAACGAAAGCGGAGGTGGTCTCGAACATGCTCGCTTTTTGCTGGCTTTTGATGGCATAGCAGAACTTCTTGGGCGGCTTGATCTTCTTAGCCATCTGCTTTGCTGTCGGAGTATAAATGTCATAATCAGACAAGTGACATATGTAGGTTGGATCCTTGTTCTTGGCGTCTTTGGTCATAACAATTTGGCCATCTTGGCGGACGGTGATGAGTCGCTTGTCCCAGGTGCCTACCTTCTGGGAGTACTGCATGAGGAAAGTAGACTCGGCCGGCGAAGTGGACGGAGCATTGGATGCGCTCAGGCCGGCAGGGTTGACATCAGCGGCTCTGGTGGGTACGACAAGCAGTGTGTTGGCACGGTCGTCGTCCCATGAATTCATGACCTCTCTGACACGTTCATATCTACGCAAAGGCCTCTGCACACCAACATTGCCAAAGTATTCCAGTAGGACAGAAGCGCGGACGTCGATTTGATCTGAAAATACATTGGCGGCGGAATTTATGAGGTCCATTGCTGTTGTCTCGGTAGTGACTGGAAGAAGCATGGAAGACTTGTTGCATTCGACGAGCACCCGTCTGTCCCCAGCATTCGAAGCAGAGACTGGAGCATCAGTGCCAGGGACGATATCGCCACCATGTGGCTTGATGGTGGGCGGCAGGGCTTTGAACTTGGATGAGGCAACCTTTGCAGACGCTGTTTTCTCTGGTATATTCTTGATGGGATCAATCCTCTTCCTCTTGAACAGGCCGCTGAAGCAGCCGGGATTGGCCTCGTCGTCAGAGATGACCTCGTCCTGCGGGCCAATTGCTCCTTCTTTTCTTGCCTGGATTCTTTGTGGGGCCTGATCGAAACGTGGGTCTGGTTTGTTAGTGCGGTGATCTGGCCGTGGAGACTCTGTTCTGCGCCGCTCTGGTGAAGTCAAATCGTCTGGGAGCGCCTTCCGGCCATACTTGTCCTGCAGCGCCCGTCTACGCTCATCGTCTTCGGTCGGACTGAGCGGTTGGCGGTGAGAGGTGTGGTGGACAGTGTCTTGTGCGCCTGGAGCAGCATCCGGTGACTGGGCATGTCTTCGGCGGTAGCGATCACTTGTAGTTCCATCTCGTGAAGATGTCTGCCTCGGTGGTGCCATGTTCTGCATTCCTTCACGTGTTGCATTGTTGTCTGGTGAGCGCGAGTGCTCAGCTGGGGAAGCGCTGGCATTTGTGACGGGATGCTGCTTATGGTGGTAACGCGATCGACTGCGCTGGACCGTGTCGGAGGGCGAGTCTGCCTGTGGAGGCGGTGGCGTGCTGTTCTGTTGTTGTCGCACCGAGCGGTAACGGGATGGCTTGGGTCCATCCAGAGGCGCATCCGAGTCCATGGTGGGGTGAAGTCGTCGGTCAGCCTTGACTCGCGTGGGGACACAAAGGCGCAGCACTACGATAAGTGGTAGTGAATATTGGAATTGGTATTGTCTGGTTTAGATCTGGCTTGCATGCACGACGACAACAGGGTTGCATGCATGAATGACGCAGGAACGGTGAGAGATACAGATAATTCTCGATTGGCGGCGCCCGCGGTGATGACGATATAAACGACTGAAACTCTGTCGCCGACCGTGTGCGACTCTGATTCAGGGGATGCAAGTATAGTGAAATAAAGGTGGAGGCTTCAATGGGTGGCAGGAAAAGAATGCGCCAGGCTTTTGGTACGTGTAAATGTTTGCATCCAAAAACAGACTCGAACAACGGCAGGGGTTGTTTCATCCAATGCCTGTACCAGTACTTATTGTGTACATCACTCCTGTTGCGCGCTCCGGTCCTGGGAAATTGATGCCGAAAATCTGGAGAAAGGACTGTCAGACCTGGGCACGCGACCTGAAACTAGTCCCTATCTGTCCTAGTCGACCATCTCCACCACAAATGTCATCAACACTCGTCTCACCTTTCCTTGTTGCTGTTGCTATGCCCTGTCTGCCCCGCGTGACCACCGCAAGGATTCGACCTTGAATCGCTGAGCCTCGTATTCGACTATCCATGTTGCTATATTGGTAACAAAATGGTTCCGTGCTCATTCTACAATATGTCCTCCTCTTACTCGCTGAAACCTCTGTCGACGAGCGTTTGGTCTTGTCTGACCTATCGTGCTTGTGAATGCAACACAATTGTTGTCCAGGTCGCCACGGCACTAACAATAGCTGCAACGAGTAAGTTGCGTTCCGTGACATTCACTCGATCTGGTACGAGAATAGACTGTTTGTGACCATAGCCACTCGATATCAACCAGGCGACCCTGTCCATCTTGCCTAATGGTTTGGGCAGACTACTAAAGGTTCAAATTCAAGTACAGCAGATTCGTACAAGACAAGCAATTATCACTACCGCATGACTTTGAGGATCAATTCACATCCTAGGCCCAGCTAAAACATCAGGACTCTATCCAGTACAACAGATCCGACCTAGCACAGACTCAATCAACATAACCTGTTTCAAACATTTCCGTCCTCACCTAACCTGTTGCCTCGATGGCGGACTCCTCAAAATCCCATTCTCATCATACAGACTCCTCTTCCCCGCACTCCCGGACACATCGACCTTTACTCCTCCTTTTCGCGACTTTGGCGGTCTCACGTCCATTTCTCCCGCCACCCTCTGCATGCCCTGCTCGATCCTAGGTGATCGCAGACGGTCCAGTCGACTTGGAGACGAAGCAGGCGGCTGAAATTGCTGCCAATATTGCTCGCCATCGTCCCATACACTTGCTCTATCCGGGCCGTGCTCTGGCAGATCTTGAGTCCGCTGCTTTGCGCTGACTGTGCTTGGATCCATGGACACCTCTCTGACAGGTGTTAGTGATTTCTCTGTGTTCCTGGGGATTGGGGAGTATGGCTCGTATCCACGGGAGCTTGCATTCGGATCTTGTTTGTGCAATCTTCCGGACGTGCAAAGCCCAGAAGGTGTGGGAGAGTATGGAAAACTCTCAACCATCATATCCACTGGAGGGTCATCTAGCTCAAGCTCGGATAGCGAACCTTCGCTAGAGAGGCTCTGATGTTGCTGCTGCGGATGCATATGTCTTGCGGAGGTCGTCGCCACAGATAGAGGTCGGAAATTGAACCCGAAGTCGAATTCACCTTTCTCCGTTGTTGGCTTCGTCTCGGTTTCACCAATGCTTGGTGAGGCGCAGACGATCTCTTGATGATCGAGATCATCAAACACGAAATCCCCTTCATCGACTCTGCTATCGCATGCTGCTTTATACGTTTCTGCACCACTCCATACATCGTCCTCACCAGCAGTGTCAAATCCAACAAAGGGTAAAAGGGGTGAGGCTTCGCGTCCAAGCTTCAAATACTTTCTGCGACCACAGTCATCGCCGCTGTCGCTGTTAAATCCTGGCCCAGTCCAGTTTGCGTCCCTTCGATTGCTAAAATTGGCATCTGACTCCAGACATGACATGCTATCGGGACTCATCATCTCCGAGTTCCCTCGTCGGAGCTCCATGATAGCTCGCCTTAGATCCCTTGCTGGGGCAGGTCGTGGACCTGTCAAGGCATTGCTTGTGGTCTTTGTCATCTCGTTTGTATCGTCAGATACCTCCTTGCAAGGTACATCCAACTGTGAAGCACAAGAGGGGGGAAGAGGTGCCGGTCTTGACGGTCGAAGTGCGGCGATTGTTCGCGAGAATGAAGCAAAGGCGTTGGGTTTGAGTATCGATGCCGACTTCAAAGCGTCCGAGAGGCTTGTTGCCGAAGGCAGGGCCACAAAATTATTGACGGGCTGAGTAGGAGACTCCGGCATTGGGCTATTCTCTTTGTCACTGTCTCTGTGGGGCAATTTCGCAACATGCCCTGATTGCGTCAATGGTTGCAGGAGGTTAGGCCGATTCGAGGAAGGCAAGACCTGGAAAGGAGGATGAGATGACAGAGCAGATGAGACAGCATGACCACCAGGCGACAGCGAAGGAATAGACGGAGGCGATGACGGCACATACACTGGCACGAACTTGGGAGAGCAAGGCGGAGATGTGTATTGCTCTCCGCTCACTCCGCCCTTGGCTGCTGCAGCAGTACCTTCCATCTCGGGTTTCGCGAGCCGCCGAACTGGCAAAGGCGGCGTGATACCCATGCGGATTGAGTCAGAGCAAATCTCCAATTCCATCTGTGCCAGGCCAATTGGAGAATCGATGGAGCTGTCACTTTCAGGAGACGAATACGTTTCGAACTCTCTGGATGGATCATACACCATTCCACTGGCCGGTGGATCGTGTAAGCGGGTTTCCAACATAGGCCACAACGGATCGTACGTTACTGCCTTTGCTTCCCTCTCAGGATCATACAGCGAAGGCAGCGAATGGCTTGGCGTAACGTGCAGTGCAAACGGCGGAGAAGAGCTCAATTCCTCGCAGCGACCACTTTGTTCATCACCATGATTCCACTCCGACGAGGGCCGAGTGAATGTCATGGCTGGGGTATCGGGGTGCGAGTTGACAAAGATTTCATCACGGTTGGCCTTCGCTATACCCACCGGTGTTGGACTAGGAAAACTCGGAATGAAGAAGACGGAAGACTCCCGACTCGCGGTGGTGCCTGTACCTAGGCCGTCTTTTGGCGGTGAGTATGACAGTGTGGACGTGCCTGACGCGCTGTCTGGTAACGCATGGTGATCAACATACGCTAGCGTGGCCATGGAAAGCGTAGGCGAACTCCCCGTCAGTGAGGCTCTCAATCGTGTCGGGCCACTATGAGGAACCCCAGCTCGAGGGCCTAGAGTTATGTCCCCATTTATGTGCCTCTGCGCATGCGGCTGTCTATTCCATGCGTCCCCGCTGCTATCCCTCACCCCGTAAGGATTTTCCCCTGGTGATTCGCCACACTCCTCGCGTATCTCGCTCATCGAAAATATACTAGGGCTACTCGATCTGCTACGTCCTGCTGACGAAGGGGGGCCGAGTACCGTTGGCGCAAGCGTAGATATGCGCACACAGTTCTGCCGTTTGTGGCCTTTTCGAGATCCAGGGCTACCTTTCATAGCCGATGGCTTGCCTGTAGGCATAGCAGCGGTCTCAAACTGGAAAGGTCGCATACTCTGCCTAGACATATGACTACTGCCGCTCTGAAGGGAGGCAAATGACGAAGAAGAACGTTGCATCGTCGATACCGGCCGTTGCGGTGAGGTCGTGATGTTTGACGATACCGGACGGAGAGCCCTGCGTCGCTGGGCTGGGGAACCATAGATCGATACGCGGGATCCCGAAGAGATCTGTGAAGGAGCAGCGAGACGACTGTGAAAGCGCGTGGGCGTGCTGACTAGGCGAAGCGTGGAATTGCTCGTCACAGAGGCGCACGAGGACATGCGACTAATGCTGAGACGTTCTGCGGTTTCAATCCGGGGTATCGAAAGACGGTTCACGCATGCGTCGTCGAGGGAGGCACGGATGCTCGAAATAGAACTTCGTTTGCTGGCTGTGGAGTCTGTACTGAATCTGGCTGAGGCTTTCAGCGCGGCAATTGGACCGATACCGTCGGATTTCTCGAATTTTGCCTGGGAAGCAGATTTTTCCAGTCTCTGACGTGTTTCCTCCAGCATAAGAATTCGATCCGATTGCCGGGCAGAGTCGAAACTGATCATGGTTTCCCATCTTCGCTCGGGGCTGCTGCTGAGCGACGAATTGTTGCTGACGTTTGTCCTGACCGAATAGTGGTTCATTTGAGCCAAAAACGCAGCTTTTGATGGTAACGGCGGCAAAGGACCCGTAGGGGCTGGACCAACAATCTGAGCACCGTGGCTCATGGATCTGTTATGCAAGACTGTCCTCTTTGCCTGACCTGATCCATCGCCGGCGAAGACATGGTATGGGAGTGGTCCAGCAAATGTACCTACAGATCTCGATCGCACAGCCTTGGGTCGATCAAAGTCTCCAAACTGAGCAGCACCAGCTGGATGCCACCGCAGTGCCGTGCTCGCTTTAGCCTGCAATGACGGGCTTGCCGAAGCCCGACGGTCGGCAGGCGAGAGATCCTGGCCATTGCCTGCGATCTGTACTCCTTCGGCAATGACATCCGACTGTGCGCGGGATGGCGCATCCACACGTATGAACGCTGCCGCAGCGGCCGCCGAAGCAGAAACAGGAGATCTAGCAAGATGGCTGCGTGGACTCTCGATTATAGCGGACAGGGGCTGCATGTGACGATAGCGCGACGAGATACGGTGTAACCTTGACCGCTTCCACGTGGCAACCAAACCTGCTTGCGCGGTGTCACTGCTGCCATTCTGGCCATCATCAAAGAAAGTCGCAGGGTGTGTCTGCTTTGGCGACGCGAACTTGGGGAAATGAGTGATCTGTTCCGCGGAGCCAATCGAGCTGTATTGTGCTTGCGAGTTGTTCGCCGAGGGTATAAGACTCGGTCTTCGGAAGGGGCTTCTGGATCCATATCCTGCTGCCGTCAGGGACTCGCCGATGTCGCTGGCTGTCCGTCGTCCGAAACCTCGTTCGATCTCCGCGACTGCAAGATTGTGTTTGCGCCGTGTTTGAAAGATCTTTGCGAATACCACGGCTGCGGCGATCAGCACGAGAGAGCCTGCGCCAATGGCGATGCCGACGATAGCGGCCTGACTTAGTCCGGCTGGAGCGGATGTGGCCATAGTCCTCGGGACTGGGAGGATTCTGTTTCAAGCTGAGACGACGTTTGCGTTTGTCAATCCTTTCTAAATGGTGAGGCGATAGTCGTCTATTGTCATTGACTGCTCTTGTCGTCAAGTCTTCTCTGCACTGCCTACAGTCCGATGTATATCATGACAGACGAAATGGTGTTTCATATCACAAGTATGTGCAATTCAGCCAAGGGAACCAGGTCTGTGTGTTTTCCCTGAGCCCAGGCGCGGCACGAAGAGAGGTTGCAACAACAAGCGCGGAGGAATGCTAAGAACATACAACGTTGACCTGTCCATGCGCGAGGAATGAACGCCAAATTACCAATAACAGAATTTTATGATTCCGATAGCTGTATCTCGCTTTAGTCTCCAGAGATGAACCTTAGTCCGTTTGTTCAGCGTCATCAGATAGTAGACCGTGGTATCTCAAGTCAGGAGGCCGGCAGACAATGGCCCAAAGTGTAGCATAAAACGATATTGCTCCTCGAAGAAACCCAGCGAAAGATCAAGACCGTCGTCCGCCAACGCCTACTTATGAGGTGGCTGCAACACAACCCTACAAGTCTGATTCATCTGACTCGTCTTGATTCCCTTGTTGACATAGATTTCCCAAACTGTGATTATGAAATTCTGCGGTACAGCATACGGATTGACGTCAACACCGCTCAGAATGAAGCTCATGTTTCGACTTCTCTGCAGCTCTTGAGCTCCACTCATACTTCTCGGCAGCAGATTCACATAAAGCAAGGTTGGCACACTCGCAGGCGTGACGATGGGGTTCCAGCGCAAGTTGCTCAGCATACGCCCGTTAGTCCCCGCGTAATAGCTTATGAGCTTTTGCGGGCTGGAAGTGTCGCCAAGTTGGATATCGACACGAAGCTGGACCAGTTTGTAGCCCAATTTCGACAGGGAGTCTGCACTTCCGGTCATTATGACGCCGAAGATGAGATCGATGGGGTAGCCGGTCTTTGTCGGAATCGGCGAGGCCAGAGCCGCACCGGCGGGATGGCAGGTGATTTTGAATTGAGGACCTAGTGTGCCGGATGGTGGTAGCTTGTCTTGGGCAGCAGCGAGGGGAAGAGCAGCTGCACGGACATGAACTGGCAGTATCCGTTGTTTCTGGATTGAGGATGATTCTGATGTCTCCATTGCGGCGATTGGAGGTGGCAAAGGTGTCACAAGTGAAGCTCGTGCTACCTCACGTGCCAACTTCCGGTCGTTTGCTACTTGTGCAGTTGCAAATCGGTCGCGAGTTTGCAGCATTTTCAATACCGGTGGAGTCTTCACTGCACTGGTGCCAGAGCTTCGGGTGAACACTTTGGTCTGCTTCGTTGCCACAACATTCTGGGCAGGAGGGGATGCGCATACGATTTCGAATTGATACATTGGCTCATTTAATTGGAGACCAACCAGTGCAGAAGTCGATATATCATCGGTGAATTGGCCGGCAGGCATATTGTCCCGCAATGTCTGTAGTAGAACGTCGGCATAATTTGGAAATACAAGCATTCTGCTCTCAAAATGAAAAACGGGACAGGGCGATTTAGAGTCATAAGTCCAAGTAGTAGTAGTGAGATCCTTCTTCCTATCATCATCGGTGGGTTGCTGGGCCGTGGGCGTTGTATATATCTTTTTGTAGCCGACTCTGAACACCGTCTTAGTGATGTCCGCGGAATCTGGACCTACTTCATCTGCCGCAGCAAAGCACTGCTGATGTGGAGGTTGTGAAATTGTTATCGTCTTGAGTAAGCCGTCTCCTGGTGTCCTGTCGAAGAGGACAAGCATCACATCCTCGGATAAGACCTCATGACGCAGAATAGGTGCCTGACCAGCATTTTTTTCCCAAGGAGCTGTGACTATGAGATTCGGGAATTTTGTAACAAGAGCAGATCGAAGCAAGAACCCAGATTTTGGTATCTGCGGTACGTATTTGATTTGTGGATCAACCGTTCTCAAGTAGTCCTCTAGCGTACTCTTGATTGCAGTCCGTATTTGATCATCATCTCCTTCGATGTGATTGGCTATACTCAGAGCACCATCAATCAGCGCATCCACCCAATTTGGGTCCACTGTGAAGAACCGTATGGTTTCTTTCGGCAAATGTGTAGGATCCGTAATGAGATAATGCGCTGGAACAGCATAGAAAGACATCCGCTCCAAGAGCCATTTGAGCATGAGTGCCCAATCCGTGGAGGTCGCAGTATTATGCTCGTTGTGAAACAAATACTGTTTATCTGTGCTGTCTGTACTCGATGCAAGGGTTCTCGCAGCTTTCTTAGCTTCATCTAAGAATTTCGCACGAACTTCTGGGCTAAAGAAACTCATGTTCTTCTGTGGTATTCTTACCGAGTTGGACCATTTCTGCTTGGCGTCCATGTCGACCGGGCCTTCGTGAAGGCTTGCAAGAGTTGCAATTTGCTTGCTCAATCTCGGCACTAGCTCATGAAGGTTTTTCTTCGCATCCCCGATTATTTCGCCTTTTACTGCTTGATAGGCTTGTTTGTGTATGGTCATACGTATCCTGGAGAGTGCGGCAGTAAAAGCTTGGTCAGCAATGGCCATCGTCTTTCCCAGCTGCCAAGCCAAGGAGTATGAGACATCCATGATGCCAGTTTCCTGGTCAAGAATCTGAAGATCTGAAGAGAAGGAGGATTGATGCAACGTAATATGATCGACTTTTGTTGGGACGAACGGGCCTCTTGTCATTGCAATGGTTCGCTCGCCGGTTGAAACTCGATAGTGCGACATTGAAAAACCATCCCGCATTCTCCTACCAAGCATTGTCTGTACAGGATCTGTAGATTCCACCAATTTCTCGAAGTACGAAGAAACTGGTCTCAAGGCGTCCGTATTGGTTCCACTCCCAAGGTGCTGCATAGCGTCAAACGTATTGAAACCTGTTGTAGGAAGACATTGATACGTCCATGACGACAACGAACAAAGTGCTACAAGGGGTGCTGGTGCAACGTGTGACAATGTTTCGATACCTTCAATCGAGACTAGATGTACGGTGACAGGTGTCGGCTGCTGAATAGTCCACGGCCCAGTACGATGTGCCACCACAACACTGAACAGACCTTGGTCGTCACCCCCAGTCTGATTCTCTGGCTGGCCGACGGTATTGATATTCCTCATATGCGATAGATACTTGTAGCGAGAGACGTCCGCCTTAGTCTGACTCGTGACTGGACTTCCTAAAGCGTCGTATGAGCGGAACAAGTCTTCATACAGCTTTCCAGGAACAAAAATCATATCCGATTTCATGGCCGATGTCGTGGCATCAATGGGATCATCTGTACTGTTCGCAATAGGTGTTGCTACAGTCTTGTTATCTTGCATTTTCCAGAGATCATCTATGCTCATATTTACACTCCACGTTTCGCTTTGCTTGACGTCCTCTGGGAAGATCCTCTGCTCACCGGCCAGTTGGCTGGAAGGAAGCTTGAGTTCGTCTTGGGTAAAGACTAGGAGCGCCAGCCAAGGTACTCGATTTCGCTCCCCAGCCGTGCCATTCGATGTACTGGCATTGCGCTCCCATGGTAGATGTGGGTCTGTGAGGACAATGTGCGGAACAATGTTCAATTGATCACCATGGCCTGGGGGCGGATACACGCTATGAACCTCGCCGTCGGGTAGTGAGAACCTGGGCTTCACGACTATGAAGTCCTGAGTGGCTGTGAGGTTAAGCGGTCGGCTCCCTGTTGAGTCAGACGGCGGCGTGACGCGTTGTGTGACACTGATGTGATGTAATCCGCTGCCCAAACTAGGCGCATAGAACGAATATAGCTGTTCCTGTCCAGATGGAAGTAGTGGTGGCTCGATGTATGCTGGATCCTGTTCACCTGCATTGGCAGCGCGGGCGACTACTCGCGATATGACCGCCGGTCTTCCGATGGCATGATGATTTTCAGATGCACTTTTCAATACAAGCTGTCGTGGAGTAGGAGCCCCGACCCGTCTTCTGGTGATTATGGCCATAGTGGGTTTGGTGAATGAGCAGAGTTGACGCTGGGATGCTGCTCGAATCTGAATACATTATCTGCAACCTGGACGAACAACAGGCATTCGAAACGAATGCCGTCGCTCATGCAGTCGCGAGCTCAGCTGCCCTCCTTAAGCCAGCTGAATGGTGCATAATAGGCCAGTGCATGATTCGCCAATGGGATGAGTCCTAAAATTAAAGGCAGCCAAGTTACGGGCTACCCCCTTTTTGGCCACATTGGGTCTGACAGAGCTAAAGCTGTTCAGCTTGGAACCATTGTACGATGCCATGCCGTGTCAACGCGTGCCTCATAGCATGCAGTGGCGTGGTGTACAAAGGCCGTTATGAAGGATTCAGCTTGTCCGTCGGTTACGGGAAAGGGGCGCCCCGCGCCTCGCGCTATTACCCCACAAGAGTCATTAAAGTTTCAGGCTGCCTTGATTTCATTGAACTAAGGTACGCACTAGTACATGAAACGGTGGCTTCAGCTGCGCTTAGTTTTGATGGTTCAGTTGACTGACATGCATAGGCGAGTTAAGTCAACGCAGAACCTCAGCTGGTGAACCGTCGATATGTAATAGTTCCAGGACGATGAAGACATGGTAGCCAGCTGTGAAGCTGAACCCTCGGGAAGGTGGTGTTCTAGTGATGATCTAGATCATGGTTGACCGCTACTCTTCATGCCTCATCATCGCGTGCTCTACCTTTATGAGCAATACTTCACGTTTCTACCCTAATCAACATCACTATTTGATCAGTCCTGTATGTCACGGATTGAGTTCCCATTCGACAGCACATTGATGTCCTAGTAAGGATCCGCAAACATGACAGGACCGGCGAATATCTGTCTGCCCATGCAGTTACATGCTTTCGTACTTAATCCATTCGTTGCGGATGATGCAGAAGCAAAGATTGCTCCAATAACGCAACCAAATTACACTTTCCTTCGGCTCGACCATCAAGTCATCCAAAATGATGTGACAGATCATGTAGACTTGCATTACACAAGCCCGCGACAAAACAACTCCCGCATGTCAAATATCGAGACTGGCGAGACAATAACAACCAGATCAGGAGTGTATTTATCTTGGACGATGCCGCGCATGTATAGAACAGGCGCTGCCGCAACCAACGGCTCGGGCCCAGTCCTAAAAGATCAAGGCGGCTTTCGATCTCCTGCCAAAGGCAAAGCGGATTATACCGTGCCTGAATTTCGAGCTGTGCCGAATCGATGGCTCATCATAAGACATATCGACACATCATCTGCAAGCCCTACTCTGACTGACCCCGTTGCTCGAGACGTGCAATGTCAAGCATGGGTCGTGGAGAGTGATTTGCAAACAAGTCTGGATTCGATAGATGAGACGAAAGACATCCAGGTTGATTATGCTCCATTCCTGGCCCCCTCGAGCAATAACGATACGAGCTCGGTTGAACAGCAAGCTGAAGTCTTCATTGGTAGCAAGGCAGATCTGGAAAAATGGACACCCGATGATCTTGAAAACCCTGACGGTAAGGTTCGCGTTAAGCCATTGTCCCTACTCAATTCATCCAACCATCTTTTTGCCGACTTCCAACATCACAATGGCAACTGTTTTAGTATCCAAGATGACTTCAAATACATTGGGGAGGACAATAAAGAACATCACTTGCAGTACGCAAAGGCTAGTTACTATGTTCTAGGATGGCATTCGGATCCGAGCGAAGATCCATTTGCGATGGCAGTAAGCGCGACCTCGCGGCAGGCTCGGATGGAAAGCCTCAATCTCAAGCTATCTGACATGGAAGTCAGTGAAGTCCACGACTGGCTCACTTCAAAGGAAAGCGCTGCGACTGTCTGTCATGGTGCGCTTTACGACGTGGTATGGACCAGTGATAGGGCTCCAGATATCAATCCCGCTCGTGACGCATCAAGATTGCTCAATAGAGAAACTCCGAAGGAACCTCTTGCGGTAGGCACGACTGCGACCGACGCGCTCTTGGCATACATCAACGCGCATAGAGCGAACGACGTCGGAGAGATTAAGGAACTAGAGGATGATATCTGGGCAATCAGAACCTTGCTACTGGCTCAGGATGATGGGGCTGATGCCCAACTAGAGGCTCAAGACATGCTCTACGACTATGGCTTCGAGAGATCCGATGGGGGTGGCGAGTGGCATGTCAGTGGCGCAGGCAATGGTGTGACACCGAGCATCAATCAGCGTGCAATTCTGCAGGAACTCGCCCAAAAACAATCAGCGCTCGACAATATGCAAAGAACTGTCAGACAGCTTCAGTGGCAACTATTTTCGATCTGGTGGCGCTTCGTTAGTGGGGCAGGAGGAGATCCTACCTCTCCTACTACTCAGACTGATGTTTTGGCAAGAGAGACCACCCCTCTCCTGAATCGCCTCAAGAAGCTCAATGGATCCGCTGCAGATACCAACTCGCTAAGATGGCTGAGTAGTGAAGTCTCAAGGCTCTCTCAGTCCCCTGAAATCAAGGTCGAGAACGGAACTGCTCCGAGCTTTTACCAACAAAAGGATCCAACTCTAATGATTGGCGGCATTGCCTCAGCTTGGCCAGCGGATTTCCTGGACAAACTTGCTACTAGATTGAGCTTCCAGGTCCCGTCCCTCTCTCCATCTACTGACGAAGCATGGAGCCAATATGATGGTGCAAATGGAGTTGTTGAGCAAGCTCTCGCGAAAATGCCTGAAAGAGTCCGAGTGGGAGCCACGCGCCTGCTGCGTGAGTTCCCGGCCCTTCACAATATTGATCTCAAGCCGACATCAGGTTTGATTCCATTATATCACGACCATGGTCCTTCTGGGGTCAGTGCTACAGCTGATGCGGCAAGCCCTTGGCGCGATCGATGGAATGGTCAGCCGTGGTTCCCGCTGTTTGTCGAATGGCAAGCACAATATTATCATATCCCGTACGAGAATTGGTCTCTCGAAGAACGGGACAGCGCTTCGATACTCTGTTACGGTATCAAGAACCAGAAGAGACTGCTTGACCAGGAGGTTGCGATATCCCACATTGCTGGTCGGACCTTGATCTTGCCGCAGCCAAGCTTCTCTCTCAAAAGCTCGATCGATACCCTACTCCAGAATTTGACGGACGACGACTTGAGAAAATACGGCTTGGCGCCTACGGAGCGTGACCGTCTGAAAGATGACATCAATATGCTGCCATTCCTTTCTTTTCCATTGGCTGGTCTCCACGATCATCTCATCACGCGTTTACAGGGCTCCCACATCAAGCCATCTCAAAGACCACCAGGTGAAGAGATTACCTCGATGACAGCAGCAATCAGTGCGAGTACAGCTATCGGGATCGGCGACAGCGAGATATCCCTGATGGGTGCTGAGACGCATGTCACACCGTACGGTCGAAGCATTGAAGCTTTATCTACGAAAACCTCGTCGAATTACTCACTGTTCAAACCAGTGACTCACGGTCAACTGAAGTTCACACAGATCAATATCATCGACAAGTTTGGCCAGGCAATCTCCGCGCTTGACCCAACGCCATCAATTACACAGCCCCATGTCGCTCCAGCGCTTTCAGAATATCACAAGTGCCAAGAGATATCCCCGAATGTGCCTAACGTAATTGCTAGTGGCCTGCCTCCCCCAGCTTGCGAGTTCATTCAATTACCGCCTGCGATCAATCAAGCTTCGCGCTTGAATTCCGCGTGGGTTGTCCAAGATTCTCCTCAGAGCTCCACGTGGCGACCAACTTATGAATGGGAGAATCCCATATATGGGTGGATCTTAAACAACTACCTCGACAACGCCTTACAAATATTCCTGCCTGATGGCACCTTCTATCGTGAAATTGTCTCCGGAGGCCATAGTGGCGACTTTGTCTCTCCGGGGTATAGTCCGTTCCAGAAGCCTGAAGCACCGTCAATCTCTCCCCAATTGGATCTTCTGATCGAAAAACTTGAGAATATCACATATCTACGGGCATTCAAAGACATGATTGATGGGGCTGCAGAAAATATTCCAGCTGCTCCAACAACTTACGCGCAATACCTGAATGCAATTATCGGCAAACCTTACGCTCTAGTGAATATGGGCTGGTCACTGGAGTTGGCTGCCCCGCCACTGCACAACGAATCTTCTCTCAACTTTCGAGAACCTGATATCTCACTTCTCCCCTTGAGTAATCCTGAGCTTCCTTCCGGACGAGATAGGCGAGCCCCGCCACTTCCAACAGATCGTCCTTTATACTCGTTCCCAATGAAGCTTGGTGATCGAGATCGTGTTTACGATGGTCTTATTGGGTTTTGGTCGAGTACCTCTGATCGGAAAAGCTTTGACCTCGATCGCCTGTACACCTACTGGGATTCTCCCAATGTCAAAGACTCACCGACTGTAGCCATAGGCATTCAGGCTGATGGGGACACCAATTACCCGCGCCTGAACGCCTTCCATATCTCGGCAGACCAGTTCGACGATGTTTCGAAGCTGGATACTCAGAACACGTCCTACTCGGATTATGTGATGCAGCGTGACCAGAATCTCAAAGTCTTCACCGCTTTGGTGGATCCTTTCACTGCTGTACACGCTTATACTGGCATCCTCCCAATTCAAAGTCTGGCTCTACCAGTCTGGACGCTACAGTCCGCCATGGACAAGATGACAGCGTTCTTCCGAATGGGTCCACTTATGTTGACCAAGGATGTGCCAGACTTTACCTCAGACCACGTTCTTAAGCCTGATGATCCCCCGGACAAGACTTTTCCTGCTGTTTCAGTCGATATTCCAGCGGTAAGTGCGGGACAGTGGGAGTGGTTACAGCCATATGAGCAGCCCATAGGTATTGTTAGTACGACCGATGGAAGTGGTGCCAAGGATGTGGTGCCCCCTCCTTACATGGGACTTTCACTGGGTAAGCCCGACACTAGGCCCAGGTTCGAAGACGGTCCTTATACTTCGATCGAGGGATTTTTGAGACTTGTGGCCCCTATTATGAAACCAGCTCCACCTATCAAGTAGTGTGAGTGCTTCAATTGGACGTGGTTCTTCTATAGGTGAATATTTCGTTTGAGAGAATCTTTTTCCCGTCGAAAAATCTTGCTCACGAAATCAAGTTCACCAAGAACTAGTTCGGAGTATAGTTGAATAAATTTTTTGGTATATCTATTGATGACTGGACAATCACAGATTCTGCTCCCCAGTGAGACCACCCTTGTGGTGTTCATCATTCTTGCCTTGCTCGCGCTCACGGTAACTTCCATGCTCTCGCTCTTGAGATCGTCTATATTGGTGCCTGTGCCCATGTCCGTCTTCAAGTTTCGCCGAAGCGATCGGTGGAAAGAGCACAAGTCCGATCACGCTGAGGATCCATCCCAAGAAAGCGTATTCAACACCTTTTCCTATCAACCAATGATCCTGCAGAGGATTGTCTGACAGGTCCGAAATGCTATCGCCATCGGGTCTTTGCTGGTTGACGAGGACATTGGTCGTGATTGTACCTCCGATAGCTATGCCCAAGATACCGAGGACAGTCATCAACATAACGAATGTCTTGAGAACCATCCCTACACTTCTCATGGTATTGCGTTTTCGACCAATGAGAAAGGTGAAGAAAGCAAGGATATAGCCTCCAATAAAAGCCAGGCCTGTGAACGCAGTGCCTGCAACCAAGGTCTTGGCACCAATGCGGAGCTGCTGGCATAGGAACTGCTCGTCTAGATCCAAACAAATCGAGTTCGAAGTCGTGAGAAGCGTGAAGTTCCCAGTGGTCAAATTCTGTTGATTGTATGCAGAGTTGAATGGTCCTCTACTATTTTTGCCATAAAAACGACGTGTGTCTTTGCTGTTGGTCCCGTCAGGAGAGGTGTAGATGGAGGACGTCGCCCAAGTATGAGACTTGAGGGCGAGGACGGAGAATATGAAGGAAATCATGATAAGAATTGATGACAGCAGCGTCACAAGAAACGTGAAGAGGCGCATGACTGTCTGGGTAGAACTGCGCGAAGTGCGAGGATGAGGCTTGGATAAATGCTTTGTAGGAGGTGAATCGTAAGAATTCCAGTCCGATTCGGCGTAGAAGCAGCGCAAGGGCAATGTGTCTCATTTTCATGAAGCGTCGTTCTTCCACTGGGGCTAACGGCCACCCATGCATATGCTTACGTGCAGCTTGGTAATTAAAGTTCAGTAGAGGCCTGCACGCTGCACAGCTTGTTCATACCGTTTCCTCAGCCAGCCACAACGGTTTGACTGCTTTCCTTCGTAAGGATTGTATTATACCTGAGGTCATGTGTCATTTGAATTTGTACTTATGCGAAATGATATAGCTGGAGATGGTACAAGATCGGGCTGAACTGCGGGGAGGCCGTGGCGCTTGACAGGCTTGAAAGCACTTTCGCGAAACAGCGAGCATGCTCAATATCAGCTAGAAGAGCACGTCCGGCGTTCCAAGCTGATTTTAAGTCTCAGCTGATGTAACTAGGGGGGTCTAAGTATGCAACTAGGTCCTCGAGTCGGGTTATGGATGCGAGAGACTGTTGCAGCTCCTGCATATCCCCGGCTCCTGACCCGGAATCCAATCCAAGCTTGATCAAGCTCTTTTTAGTATGGTGGAGCGACAATAACATAGAGAAACATTGACATCACTTCTTTCGACCACGGTACCAAGATGCCCGAATATGGTGTTGAATCGTGCCACATCAATGTTGGAGCTGGAGATTCTGCAATACACCTCCAAGTTCAGCACGATGGTACCAAACCCGATGGCTCTGGAGTAGATGCATCAAAGCCATATGTCCTTGCGGCAGTATTGATAGACGGAGGCCATAACAGACGAGCAGCTCCAGATAACGTGAGGAGAGCATTCACAGAGATACTTGGTCACTACGATTTCGCGAGAACGAATGGCCAGCTCAAATTTGACTCAGTCATCATAACCCACTGGGATGAGGATCACCATCTTGGGCTTACGGCGAAAATCTTGGCTGGAGATATCGAAGATCAATTGGGTCGTGGAGTCGCAAAGGCAGATGTGCAAATCAGCTTCTTCCGGTATGCTGACAACACTGGGATGGCCAACCCTCAAACGACTCTATATTGTCCGAATTGGGACGGTATAAAGGAGGGGGACAAATGGATACTTGGAGGTGCCTTTTGCAAGCTGAGGCAGAGCACCGACAAGGATGGTAGTTGCTATGTGGACTACTTGCCCAAATCGACGAAGACATTTATCAACCAGGGCCCTCGGTATACCAGACTATTGAAGCTCAATTCCGATCCAAGCTCTATACTTGGAACAGAAATGTTCTCTGGTCGTGTGCTTCCGAGTACTAGTCCTGCGTCTGGCATAACAAGTCCGGCACTTCTTGTAGCCGCCCACAAGCCCACACTACCAGGCATATATTGTGTTAGCGCTGGAGATCTCATCTTGGGTGGTTCCGCTGATTTGCATGCAATCGAGCATATGTACAGGCCACGTGGGATTGTGGGCCTGGTCGACAAGGCCGAAAGCTGGACAAATCGACTCTCAATAGCTTGCTTCGTTATATTCGCGGATGGAAGGCTCTCGCACTACTTCGCTGGTGACAAAGAAGAAGCTTTAGAGAAACGAATAGTGGAGTGGAGTGGACTACAGGGTACCTCGGCCTCCCACATTCCATCCATCAAAGCCAGTCACCATGGATCAGTCACTTCTTTTCCACAGGCGATGATCGAGAAGTGGAAACCAAACAATGTGATCATGTCGGCTGGGTCAGACCATGGGCATCCTCGTGAGTTTGTAACCACGTCATCGCCCGAGCAGCGACTAACATTCTTGGCGAGGCAGGTTGGGAGCTCCTCTACTATCTTGACGCCTACAGTACGCTTAGATTCATCGAAGATGGCGAGGCAGGTTTATGGGGCAACGAACTGAAGCTCTGGAGCACCTCTTATCCGTATTGGTTCGTCCAGGACAAGAATGGTCAATGGTGGCAGCCAACAAGAACTGGCGATATTGGAACTGAAGAGAGCCCCACAATTGGCATAAATTATTTCGATGACCCTGCGAGCCAATTCCTTGTGCCTTATGCAGATATTTGGGCCAGACTCAAAGCTAAGAGCCCGACATATTTTGCAGCTGAGGACGACAATCCTTTGAACAGCTACAAAGCTGCGTTCCCGGATAGGAGGGTGGGCGGCTGGAAACCGAGATATCAATGGATCGTGAATTACATTCAGCCTAGATGGAGCCTCCTTGCTCCCTCTATCATACCTGAGTATGTACCGAAGATGAGTGGCAACGGTGTGAGAAATGGGACTTATATCGGCACACGAAGGGCTTCAGATCTTGAGGTAGCACAGATATACTGGATACGAGTGTCATGCCGCTCGGACCTGACTATCGATGGCGCTGTGCAGATTGTTTCGGACAGACGTACGCTCACTGATCAAATTGACGAAGAAGACGCAAGTGAGCCAGCCGCGAAATTTGCTCGATACGACTCTACAGCCGAAGCTGTAGGGCTGGTTGCTAGCGACTCTATCTTCATTGATACCTCGGATTCGACTGAAATCAGCGACAAGATGCAAGAAGATGAAAACGAAGATGAGCCTGGCCTGACTGATGCGTCAGTCGAGACCGGCATGCAGACAGAATTGACTATGCGGCAAAAAGCATTGGTGTCTGTCCCACGCCAGGCCGACGTGACCATAGTTGTTCCTTCAGACGGTTACTATTACTGTTCGGATCGCCGTAAACAGGCTTCCGGTGTGGTGAATGCTTCCAACATACCTTTCACAAGCGCGCTGGGCAAATTTTTGACACCGCTACATATGGGATGGGTCAAACTGCAGGTCACTCCTCCAGATTCCCTAGCCTGGAACGCGATTGATGCATCAGATGACTGGTTCACATGGTTTCGAAATTCGAATTCTTGCACTTCCTTGAGTTGTTACAGCGATAAAACAACAATTAAAGCCATCGAAGCTACCACGACTTTTGCCTCTCTGGGACTTTATTTCTCCACTCTGAGCACACCAGCACAGTTCAAACTTGACTCAGCATCGCCGCAACTACTTTATGATCCAAGCATGATCGTTCTTGGGCTCGCGGTAAAGCGAGACATGCCTAAGGGCTCCTCGACGGTTCTAAGCACGAAACTATCTGCTATTTTGGCGGAAGTGAAGTTGCCATTGCTTGCCTTTGCTGCAGGCGCCTCATCACTAGACCCGAACCTAACCATCGACCTCTTGAAAGCCAACGCACGTAACGCGATATGGTTTCTACCGGGCAAGGATTACACGACTGTGATGCGTTTGGACTTTGACATTGATCCCGGCTCCAAAGCATCACTGAATACTGGTCTCTTGGAGAAAGTGGGAATGAGCCTACTTGATGGATCTGTAATAGTCCGCAGAAAAGCTACGTGGAGATATGCGCAGCCAAAACCACGCATAAGGAGAAGTACAACTTTAGTGCTCCATCTACAAATTCATCTGAGCACAGATCCCCCTGGAGGCTCCTCACTTGGTAGCCTGGTTCAATACGATAACGATTCCAGAGGAATATGTTTGACTTTACTATGCGATGCTACCGATGGGATATCGCGCTACATTTCCTGGCTCACCGATCTGCTTAAGAATGCCCTCGGCATCTCATTTAACGATTTCACGCAAGCTCTACGTGCTGATTGGTTACCGAAGCCACGGCGTATCCGCTTAAGCTTAAGCTCATCCATGAAGCCTACATCATTTGGAGTAGACTTCGAAGTCACGTCTCCTTTTGGATCGGGAAAACCTGTCGCTTTCCTCTTCACTTATAATTGGTCTGCTGGGGGCAGAAATGAGCTCACAGCCAGTGTTTGGCCCACGGCCCCAGCTTATAGCGGTGGCGTCCCCATCCAGCTATTGCCAGACGATGAAGAGTATGCCGAATTTCAGCCCGTGACACCAGGTGCGCTAGCTAGAGCTTCGATAAGTGATCTGGTCCCCGGGGGTATCAAATCTGACTCCTGGCCTAAGGGGATACCCCAAGACATAGCAGGCTTGAATCTTACTCTTACTAGACAGACCATTGGAAGTACAACACAGACCAAGATTGAGTTCTACGGCTGTATGGTTGCTGATTATCCCGAGGCATCTGTTGTTCCAACCATCTACATTGGCAGTGTCGGACTCAACCTGGCCTATACTTTTAACAGTGGAGAGTTTGACTTGGCATTGGAGATGAGTGTCGTGCTGTCCGCGCCGCCTTCAACGAATCTACTTCCTGCTGTGCTTACGGGCGACATAACTTACCACAGCAAGGGAATTACTGGCTCTGGTACTCCATCTTGGCAGATCATAGCATCCGTGCAGCATCTCAATGTTGCACATCTGACGCAATTTTTCCATGTCGACTCTCAGGATGTTGTCTCGCTGGTCTCCCATTTCGCCATAGAAGAGCTTTACCTAACCTATGACTACAATTCTTCTGGGGAAGGATCGCACTTCCTATTTGACGGGCTTCTCTTGCTTGGTAGCGCTCAACTGCATCTGACCTTTGAGCACTTTCCTGACAGCTGGTCTTTCGACGCAACACTATCTGCACCCGCAGTGCAAGAAACTATCGGGTCACTTGTCTCTGCCATGGGCAGTAGCATATCTTTGCCAAGCTTTGTCAGCAGTATCAACCTCCTATCGAATGCCAGCTTCTCCTTGCATATCCGCAGAAAAACAATCAAGAACGTTGCGTACTCGGTCTTCCAGGCTGATATCGTCATCGATGTCTTCGAGGTGACTTTCATTCGTTACACTACTGCGAGCTGGTCTGGAGCAAAGGAGGTTTTCCGAGCATCTGTAGGGAAGCTTCCCGATGTTGGTGTGCCTGTGATTGACAAGCTAACACAACCATTTGACGAAATGTATTTCGTGAATGTGCTTGACAACTCTGGGTTGGACTTAAGAGGAGTGCAGCGCGAGGAGTTGGAGATATTAAACGAGCAAGTTCGAGATCCATTCTCCTTCAAGGAAGTTGTGACATCCAGCAACCAAAAAATGACCGACATCATCATATCAAATGGTCTTCATTTCGTGCTAATGTTGACGGAGCAAGGTGTACCAAAGGTCGTACTTGACCATGCGTTCAGTGCCGCTCCAGGATCAACCCCAGGATGGCATAACGCTCTTTTCAAGGATACCGGAGATCCACCATCATCATCCAATGTTTCCAAAGCAGCGATTACGAAAACAATTGGTGCTCTCTCGATATCCAACCTAGGTTTGCAGTACAAAGATGGTCACCTTCTTGTACTACTCGACGCAACGGTCAAGTTAGGACCGATTGAGCTTGATCTCCTTGGTTTCGGTCTTGATCTTGATTTCTCGACACCCGGGAAGTACAGCATCATGGGTACCAAAGAATTGCCGCCCATCAAACCTAATCTCAATGGGCTAGGCTTCGGCTTCTCCAACCCTCCAGTGACAGCCGAGGGGATGTTCTTGATGCAAGGCGACGACTTTTTCGTCGGTGGTGTTACCATAGGCTTCGAGCCATATCTTTTCGTTGCTGGCGGTTGCTATGGTGTAATCAACAACACTTTCAAGACGGTTGCCCTATTTTGTAAACTCGAAGGCCCATTAGTAGAGTTCGAATTCGGAGAGATCTCCGCAATATGTGGTGGTTTTGGTTACAATTCGATGCTGAAGTTTCCCACGATCGATCAAGTCTCTTACTTTCCCTTCGTGGCTCAGGATGCCATCGGATCTTCGCCACTTGACACCATCAAACTCATGGGTCCAGGTGGATGGGTGACTCCAAAGAATGGATCCATCTGGCTCGCAGCCGGGCTCACGGTGGATGCGTTCAAGATGCTCAGTGTCAATGCCGTTGTGGCAGTCGACTTTGACACCAGTGTGAAGCTAGCCATCTTCGCTGATGCGACAGCAGCGTTCCCTCCCCCGCCAGCACCGGTGCACTATGTTTTCGTGGAACTTCAGATTGCAGCGATTATGGATTTTGGAGCCGGATCGTTACTGATTGAAGCACAGCTCGCTCCAACATCTTACATCTATGCTGGTGCTTGTCATCTTACTGGCGGATGTGCGCTGGGCTTCTGGTTTGGACCTTCTTCTCATGCTGGAGATTGGGTCTTCACGCTAGGCGGCTACCATCCAGCCTTCAAGGCGCCATCGCATTACCCTAATCCTCCTCGTTTACAAATCTGCTGGTCCCTGGATAGTGCACTGAGCATAACCGGACAAGCATACTTTGCATTGACGCCGAAAGTCTGTATGGGAGGTGGCTGCTTGAAAGCCGCCCTGTCCATCGATCCTCTATACGCATGGTTTGATGCGTGGGCAGACTTCTTGATCAAGTTCCAGCCATTCTATTTCATAGGCGATGCGGGCGTCGATGTCGGCGTGCAATTCACGCTCGATCTTTGGATCTGCACTATTCACATCAGTATCGATATCAACGCCACATTACATCTTGAAGGACCACCAGTACACGGTTTCGTGCATGTCGACTTCTGGGTCTTCGGATTTGACATACATTTCGGAACCTCGCTCCCAAAGCCTGACCCTGTGAATCTGCTTGGCTTCTATCAACTTCTTGCACAGCAAGCTGCTGCGAAAGCAAGTCTTGCATCTTCGTCAACTGTTGTGGCTCACAGCTCAGAAGCAGAAACCCGTCTTATTGCCGCAGCGGATCCCAACGAAGACACCATTACTGATTCGCAGACTTTGACCGCTGTTGCTGGTGTCAGTGCACCCACAAATCAGAGCCAAGTGATACCTGCACATACGCCATGGCAGGTACGGGCAGGAACTTTTCAATTTACCGTTGCCTCCGTCTTCGCCATTGGCTCTGCAAGCGTGAATCTCGGAGATTCGGTCCACGACACTGTCGACATCCATTCACGTCCAATGGAAATACAAGGCACAATGACTTCAACCATGACCATCTGCATCTACCAAATCGAAAATAAAGAGACCAAGCCCGATCCCCATTTCAGGGCTCAGGCCAACATATCTAATGTCCCCAAATCAATGTGGGGAACGTGTAAGTCTATTCGTAATCATTCACCGTGACCTACTTTCCATCGTGTGTAGCAAGACAATACTAATATACACCAATACGTAGACGACGAGAAGGAAGACCCGTTGAGCTCCAAAAGCGGCGGCAACCAGACCGGTACCCTCCTCGACGGCAAGACCGACACTATGGTGCAACACATCATGTCTGTGACTCTGACTGCACCGCCCGCCCACCACTCTGTCGACAAGATTCCGGCATTCGATGCTGCGGCCGCCATGTCTTCCATCGTGGCTTCTCCAACACTTGCGGCGATGGGCTCGTCCGATCCAGCATGGGTAGCTCAGAGCCCGCAGCCGGCGGATGCGTGGACAACAGTCCCGCAGACATGGAAGGCTCCGAAATGTGGAGCCGGGGCACAAAATGTGGCCATGCGAACATGGGCAAAAGCTATGGGATGGAAAGACTGGAGTGCTGAAGTCAAGGGCGTTCCTAGTAAGCTTGTCAATGAATTCGAGGATTATTTTCTTGCTTGTCCTGGGATCTCGGTTGGTACTGGTTAGGAAGTTAATCGATAGCGACCCGTCATTCTCCTTTCGATTTCTCATTTCTAAGCGAACAGCTATTTCCAATACGTGCGTTGCAGTGGCTGAGTGAGATGCGAAGGCAAACAGTCATGCGTGTACAGGAAGCATCACCTAACAGCCAGATGCTATGAGAGCAAACATCGCGTATGAACTATGGACGACTGAAGTAACACAAAACATGAGCGGAACATCTTGACCGGTCTTCCTTGGAGCACAGATTGCCCGATGGTCAGCCAGTGTCATGCAAACATTGTAGATGCAGTGGTCTCACAAACATCTTGCATAAGGCATACAGGTTATTGGGTATAAAAGTTTGACCTTCAGAAGAGTTCCCCTCCTCAATCTGCGCCGTCCAGTCCTTTCTTTGGAGTCATAATTTCTGGTGACAGTCGGACATAGCAGCTCAATCCTGGACACCCTCGTGACATACAGCCGCGTTTCCAAATCAACATCCCTTCTGAATTCAATCGCTCTTGCGCAATCATGTTAGTGCACCTCATGATGTCCAATCCTACCTTCACCCAGTGCATCATCGCCAACTTTTAATACGCCCCAGCATTTGTACACTTACCTCTTGAACTCCTACTGATCACAACGCAACCCACAGGTGCCGACGCACAGACACGCTCTTCGTCTGCCCCGGCAACTGCGGCCGAACCTGGAAGCAGAAGATCATCTACGAGTGCTCTCGCGGTCGCTTTTGGGGCCGTCGCTGCAAAGGCATCTTGCTCGAGGAAGCAGGCGGGTATACGACTCGCAGGCTCTGTGAAAGATGTCGAACGCGTCGCGTCTGTGCGACCGGGAATGCGGGCAGATACGTGGCTGTGAGAGATGTCAGGCTTTTAGAGGCGAGGAGACCATTGTTGCGGTAGCTTTGGTTCTTGACGAAGAACATGGTCTGGAATGTAGATCTGTGGTGAGTTGGACTCGAGAGACGAGCTACTGGGTTGAGGTAATGATATGCATTTGGGGAAGTATTGATGGAGAGGTTGATGAAGTGTTGGGGGTTAGTTTATGGAATAGTGGATTGCATTTGTGGACCGATGGATTGTCGAAAGAGCTGTCAAAGTGCTGGATCGATGGATTGGTTAGTTGATGGAATGGTGGATTGGTGGATTGATGGATTGGTGGATTGGTGAATCGACGAATTGATGAGCCGATAGGTCGGTCAAGTGGCGGATTCACGTCTTGGAGTAATTGGACAGTCTGTTGGATTGTCGAATCATTGGTTTGATGGTTTGATGGTTCCTGTTGGATCGTTCAATCGTTCGATCTTTAGATTGTTGGATCATTGGATCGCGGGTCAGATGGCCTAATACACTGCTTAACTCATACGAGTAGTTTTACAGGTGAATGTACTGCGCGGTTGCCAGATCATCGCATTAATGCTTAGTAGGATCAATGGAGTGTTGGATTAATTGATCGTTGGATTGACAATATCTGGGACTGACGGATTGTTGAATCGTTGAATCGTTGGATAGTTGGATCGTTGTATCGTTGTATCGTTGGATTGTTGGATTAGTGGAGTGATGAATCGATAGACCGACATATTGACAGTTTATTAGATTGATAGAATGATGGAACAATGGATTGATGAAATGATCAATTGGTATTTCGACATGAAGAGAGATAACAATGGTCAAGAATATGATACTTGCACTATTCGCAGTTACAACAATGATGGATTTTCTCTTGGCTGATATTCTATCCGGCTTGATGTATTGATGGTCAGCAGCTAGAGTATAATGAGCATATCTAACACACCCGTATTCAGCGAAGGTTTGTCGTATACCAGTACTCAGTTGACACGAATCGATGAGGTGGCCTGAACTCGTCGTCGTCGTTAAAACATGGCGTCATGTAGAGTATATTTCACGAGATCGCACGATCTCATAACCATTCAACTCAACAAACATGCCCTTGGAAAGCCCTAGAAGCCCACCGCGGTCGATTATATCGAAAATACGGAGGCCAGTCCGTACATTAGCACGAGGCTAGCATGCGTTCCAGAACGTCTTCGAAGACAGAAAGTAAATGTCTCACTAGCCTGCCACGCCAGCATCTTTGACAAAAGAAACCCACGCTTCGTCATCATCAGGAGATCGTAAGAAAAGGTGAGAAAGTTTGGAGGTGGAGTTCGTCGAGCCGCCATCTTGACAAACAAAAACTCCCTTTTGATCGCGTGTCATCCCGCATGGGATTGGCCAAAGCTTGGCTTTTTTTTTGCGTCGCGGGTTCGATCGATTGGGGGATGGCGTTTGTGCTTGGTGCCTGGTGCCTGTCTCGGTACAAACTGCCGGACGGCAGTGAATGAGAGCTAATGTTTCTGTGCACAATCATTGTTGAGTGCTTGCTGTGGTCCAAGTCCAATCATGAAGCAGATAATATTTTTGGATGTCTGTGTAGTATGGTAACAATTGTGTTGCGTTATCGCTCAGAATGAAAATACAACCGGCAGACATCCTGTCTCGCTTTACCTTGTGTCAGAATGCTGTTCCTCATCAGAAAGTACCATATCGTGTCCGTCGCTCTTATACCAGCCCAGCCCCAATACGTAACTTTCGCCACGTGTAAGAGTGTCAATATGTATACTTTTCAAAGTCCCGAAGCGTGAGCAATCCAACAAATCAATGGCATTATCCGTTTGCCATATCGTCACAATACTCGTGTATGGCAAACCGCTTGGAAGAATTTGGGACGACATAGGTAAGACGACATCGTCATGAAAGAATATGTCAGTAAGCTATCCTTCGGGCAGTTCCAGTCTTATTGGCGCAGCCAATCACGAAGACTTTCAGGCGGCCTGTCATCATGTGAATATTGATGAAGATTTGGTATGTAACGGGTCAGCGATAGAGTCTGCAATGGCTTCAAGTCGATGCTCAGAGTTCTGTCGGTTTTATGCCAACTGATACTCAAGCCTTTCGTAACAAGATATTCGAACAAGTCGAGCATTGATTGGTGATCCATCAGCAGTACCCGCCTACCTGGCATAGATCCATGTTGAACAGGGTAGACTGACTTGCCGCAATGAGAATACTGGTGAATTGGCAAGTTTTTGCAAAGACGGGGAGTTGCACCACCGAGCGCAAGAAGCTGTCTTGCAGCTAAATCATTGAAGTAGAAGAACAGCCATGGATGCGACTAGATCAGATCATATAGGTTGCAGATATCTATCAAAATCCGCGAGAAGTCTTTTTCTGACTCCCCTCCATTCCCAACCATCCTTGACAAGCCCAAATATGAGGACAGACAACTCTGGTATCCTAGTCAAGTAGTAATAGACTCTACCACGCACCTACGTGCCGTTTCCACGAATTCAGGTGAACTTCGCGTTTCACACTCCTCCCTGAACCATCGTTTGGCCCTTTGAAGTCGGAGAATTCAACGAGACATGTCAAGTTTCAAGCTATCCATCCGGCATGACTTCGTTCATTTCACCTTTCTTGTGAATAGTCGTCCGTCTTCGAGTCAAGCACCCAACATCTTCGGGCCGACACATGCATGGCTGAAATGAGGGGGAGCCGAGTCAGCCACAAAGCCGTGGAGTGCATGAATCTTCTCCACCACATATTTTCTCCATTCAAGGGCGGCAACGTGTGATACGGGGTCCACAGGCTTGCATGAAATGCCGCCAGTTTTCGTCGGGGTAGCTAAGTCATCTAGTATACAATGCGATCCGCATGCAGCATGCACGAACCTTGAAGGCTTGACTAAGATGTGCTCAAGGGGAACGCGAGTAAGGGCGGGATTGCGATGGAAAGCCACTCGGGTGCTCGAAACGGGCATGACTCGCGGGTCTGGCTGGTCAAACATGGGGATCAGTGGTTTTTCTCGTGAAGCTAGGGAAAAGATAAGATGAGGGGTCCAGTCAGCTATCCGCTAGGATAATCACTTCCATTGTGGAAGAAGTGATTTCTATTGTAGTATTCATGGATGATATCGAAATCTCTACACCACTACAAGAGTGTAAGGTAGTATAGGGGGGACGAAAGAGAGAAAGCGAGTCATGTAAGCCCAGTACAGCAGAGCGACGAATCGGATTCATCCGTACTACATGCATTTAACCGAAAATGCTGCCCCTCGCCCCGCTATGGTATGGTTAAAGTGGTGTAAAATCGGCTTTTGGCCAAGGTCGGCAGAGATGTTCTTGCGGCGAAGCGCCGATATTGGAGATGTGTTATTTGGTATATATTGGACTGTCTGACGCTATGGGTGTCATTGTTTGTAATGCTCTCGTCCCATGCTATACTCCTGCCGTTTGTTCAAGCAAGACTACAAAGGATTAGGTAGAAGAGCAAACACACGATTCGAGATAAGATAAAAATATCATAGACTACACTTCAGAAGAGCAGCACTATATCGTCAAGGAAGATGGACTCAGCAATGACAAATGGCGTGTTCGCCAAGGACAACACTATCGCGCCCAAGACGGAGCGAGTGCTGCCGCTGTTCTCCCTGAAGGGAAAGACAGCAATCATATCTGGTGCTGGTGCCGGAATTGGTCTTGCTGTTGCGCAGGCGTACGCCGAAGCGGGTGCGAATGTCGCAATCTGGTACAACAGCAACAAGAAAGCCCATGATCGCGCTGCGGAGATTGAACAGGAATATGGAGTGAAATGTACGCTGACCACAATCCTTACAAGCAGGGAAGGCTTTTATCATGACCGAGAAATGCTGACGAGTGATAATGGAGCAGGCAAGGCATATCAAGTCGATGTGACAGACGAAGCTGCAGTCGAAAAGGCAGTCGAGGAAAACGTTCGAGATTTCAATGGTCGCCTGGACATTTTCGTCGCCAACTCTGGGATCCCATGGACCCAAGGACCCATGATTTCAGGAGAGACTTCTCATTATCACAAGGTAGTCTCTACAGATCTGGACGGAGTGTTTTTCTGTGGACGTGCTGCAGCGAAAATTTGGAGAAGGCAAGCAAAGGAAGGGACAGACCTTGCCGGCAACAAGCTGGAGAACTACACCTCTGGCAGTTTTGTCGCTACCGCGTCAATGTCGGGACATATTGTGAATGTGCCTCAACTTCAGTCGGCATACAACGCCGCCAAAGCAGGCGTAATACATCTTTGTGAGTTGAGCTTATCGTCCATTTGCCCTTTTTGGCCTGACAAGAGTACCTTTTACTGATACGTGCGCGTCACAATAGCAAAATGCCTCGCGGTTGAGTGGGTACAATTTGCACGCTCCAATTCGGTCTCGCCTGGGTACATTGCGACCGAGATTAGCGACTTTGTCCCGGGGCCGACAAAGGACATGTGGAGAAGTCGCATACCAATGGGTCGCGAAGGCGAGGCCCACGAGCTCAAGGGCGCCTTTCTTTACTTTGCTTCAGATGCTTCGTCCTATACCACTGGTGCGGATCTGATCGTCGACGGGGGCTACTGTCTGCCGTGAGAGGTAGGGAACTTGACTCGCACCCTTGTGTCGAATCATAGCTCCTGGAGTTTGGTTGAACACTCTGGAGCACAGATAGGTAGTGATCTTTTTCCCTGCCCGCTCGCTGCCTAGCTAGAGTACAGCATAGCGCGTGGGTGAATCGGACCATTTGGATGGATGGAGGACCTCTTGTCAAGCGCGAAACGACACGTGCACGCCTGGACAGCGAGCGCGCCTTTATCAGTGCGCTGAATTACAAGCCGATTCCTAATTTCCCTTGAAACCACGCGATTCAGGAGTGCTCTTGGAGTAAATTTTCTTCCAGACTTGTTTCATAGCTTCGAATTTTGCTTATCAGCGTTACTCGAGGTCTTCTTTGCACAGTCGGTGATGTTGACAATGCAGGAGAAGTGGTATGTGGTCTCCTATCTCTGCAAGCGCGATTAATATAGAAACACTAAGGAGCGAGCCAAGCCTGTAAACGGGCGCCATATCCGAACAAGGGTTCACACCACAGCGCAGATCATCTGCTGCAGGAGTGGTCGGGAGCAGGTGAACCCGATTGGGCATAGACAAGCTTCTCGTAAATGTTATGGAAATAGCAATGCAAAGTGCAACGATCTATTATAATAAGGAATGAAAAAGCAATAGTGGCAAATACGTGGCTGTGGTACCCCGTATTGTCCTTGTCAGCTAGCACATGCGAGTGAGAAGAGTGCGTATAGACCTTGCAGCCACAACGAGATCAAGTCATGTCGTGAGGCTCAACCAGAAAGATATGCAGGACGGGTTTTCGTACCATTTGTGCAAGCATGACATGAGTGACATGAACGAACTAGATCGAACGATTGCGACGAGTTAGAGTTCCAAGTGCGGACTCGTAACCGGCGTTTCCGTCTGGGGAGGCCCCGGCCACTGCCAAGCAGCCATCATCAATGACGAAATGGGCGCGGGATTTTGGTCAGGACAGGACAGAACTATGCGTTTCATGTTCCACGCATACTCAGAGGATGCAGCGGTCGAGACTATTGAAAAAAGATGAAGGTGTGAGAGACACTGAGTAGCCGAATTGAGGGTGTGCCACTGAGTAGAGATCATCGGTACAGGTGCCGAGATAAGTGGCCTTGAGGGGGGGGAAACAGTCGGTCTGCATGCAGATGGTCAAGTGAACGGTATGCGTATGGCTAGCCGCATCATGACTTGCAGGACGATTGATAGTGAGATTGTGCCTCAGCCAGTCGTGAGCGGGTGTGGGAGGGGGCACGATTGACCATTCGGTGGATCAAGCAAGATGCAGGAGGGGGCATATCACGGGTTTGCCGGCTCTTCATGGGTCGTTGCATCAAGCTATTCCATATTCCGAGATACGCAAGAGGACGCGCTGCCATACAATTTTCAGATCTGCGCGATAAAAAGGACGATTTTGGACGTGTTCGGAAGGTTTGACGTGGACGCGCTAGGACGGGATGGCAAAACGTGTGTGGATTTGGTGGTTCTCTGGCGGGCCCGTGCAGGACCTGCCGTCGTGTTTGGTGGTGCGGGCAATTGGAAGTTCAAGTCAGAGAGTTGAGGGCTTGCTCGGCGCTGTTTTAGTGCTGCGTGAGTCTCCACATATGCTGGATTGTGTCGTTTGTATAAGCTCGAGTGCGCTGCCGGTCCTGCCTGAAAGTATGCAGTTGAGATCAGGACTTGGAACCGCTCTTCATCCATCATTCTGCCTGTACTATTCATCACCTGGACATCATCCGTAATAACACGCCCTCCCCCACCCCGGCAGTCTATAATCTATCTACTGCGGACGGCACTCTATCGTATACCCATCGGCGGCCCCTCATTGACATCAGACAAGGCAGACGTGGTGCAGGTTTTGACTGCATCGTTGACCCGTCTCCTGCCAACCTGACCTTGAAAAGGCACAGTCTAGTCCCGGTACCTACAAGTGGTACATCAGCCGCCCGTGTAGCGAAAGCTTCGGCGACTGGCACCCCGCAAAGCCTTCACTTGCATCTTACGACAAGTTGGTTGAGCGTTCAACCTGTCCGAGGTGTGAGGTGCGGATAGAAGCAAGGAAGAGCGCCTTTGACCAGCCCATCCATCCCTTGTCAGACCACAAGCACCAGGCGGACCCCTGCTGTGAGGTACGAGTTGAAGTAGAACACTGTCTGCTTGTGACAGTGAGCAGGCAGAGAGAAGCGGGAGCAAGCTGAAGTGTCACCTTCCGCACTTGACACACTCGTCACAATGGCCGCATCACTCGACTACCACCAACCTCCGTCGTCCTTTGGCTCAATCCCACATCGACGGCCGCTGCCTTCGGGAGCCACGCCTCAATTAGCAATTCATCAACCCGACCAGTTTTCTCACTCACGTACACGGACAACATCGTCGAATGTGCTCCCCCAAAACCTCAACATGCCGTACCCGCAGTATCCTATGGGAATGCCACCCGGTGTGCCTCCTCAATCCGCGAACCGACGAACCCTCTCGAACGCAACGACCTCGACCAACGCCTCGTCTGTTGCATCGCACAATGCCTCGGCCATCAATCGCCCCATCTCTGGCGCGCCCTCGTCCTACGCCTCATCCATACGCCGCTCCACATCCTCACGCTCCGGAGCAAGCCAGGGTCCACCAAGCTCATATGTAGCACTACTCCGCAAACAAAAGGCGACTGTTTGGTGTGACCGCGCCCAGCACGAGGACCCTCGCATACTCGCCCAACAACGAGCCGCCAAGGTCCGAGCCCAAGCTGAAATGGTAGGAGGCAGCAAACCCAACCCTGCAGCTGGTCGAAGCAACAACTCATCCAGCGGCGGCATCACGGGCGGCGTCCGAAGCAAGATCCGCCATCACGGAGCAGTCAAAGCATCCGCCTACTCTGGCGGTCTTGGTGCACAAGGAAATCTCAGCGGCGCCGGCGTGCCCATGCGTCTGTCAGCATCCGAAGTCGACGACGAGCAAAACTCTGAAAATGGCGAGGATGTGCTCGAGCGACGCTACCACCAACGCAATGGCAGCGGCCGAAGCAGTCTTGGTTCTCAGCATCGAACACACAGCGGCTACTTTTCCGTCAATGGTGTCACCCCCACGCCTGGCATGGCCATACGCACGAGATCCAGCAACGGCTCCTCGCCTCCCGGCACCAGCCCCATTGACGCCAGACGAAACTCGCTACCGCTTTCTCGACACCAATCCTCGACCACTCCCACCTCGACTACCGAAGAGACGCCCATGCCGGACATGTACGCTCCATCGCGGTCAGACTATTTCGCACAGAAGAGCGCGAGTATGCGCAGTGGAAGCAGCTCCGAGGAACGTTTTGGGGATGTTGGTGCTCTCCACAACCATGGACCTCCACCTACAGCCCAACAGCAAAAGAAAACGAGTGACGAGCTCCGAAGGAGAGGCAGCGTTGACGACCGCACCACGACCATGAGCGGCGTGCGCCTGTTTGTCGCCAACCCGGATATGGACAGTGATTAGGAGAAGACTCCTGAATCATGTGGACAAACATCAAGAGAAGTCTCTGGATGGAATGGACCGCCCGCAAAGGACAGACACTGAGGGAACCATGCCGCAAATCTGCTGGATCAGCCTTGACCATGCTTCTTGCTTGCAGTCGGAGATTGATGTTGAGAACAACCCGCAAGACGAAAGTACCCTGAAGATGAACCTATAAGCAAAGACGAATGCTCCCTTACGCCACCCACCTTATACCCACCAATCTAGCCGCTTGCTGCCTTTCTCTACCTATACCCATCTATCTACCTCTTCTTGTTTCTCCATTTCAACTTTTCACTTTACCTTCTTGGCCAATACCTGGTAATAATGAAGATGCATCTGCTTTCTGTAGCACTATGGCGGACGAGCTTGGGTATACCACCCCAGACAACTGGTCGGGATTTGTTTTTGGTTTGCTTTTCTCTTGGTTTGACCTACGGTTAAGCTTTGTCAACCTGGCGTTGTCATCGTTCTCCTACAGAATCGACAGTATCGACTCGTCAAGGACTACATAGAATGTCTTGCAATTCGAGTTCATCACTCTTAGCTAATGAGAATGGAAATGGAAACGGTGATCTGAAATCAAACACATTTGGACTTCTCCATTGTGCTGTCAGAAGAGATCATTTCGTAGTACCATCTCCTTATTCGATCTTGTGAGCCATTTGGGAAGTCGTCTTTACTCAACATTGTCCGATAGGAGTTCCAGTGGAGTCTTCGCCATGGCCCAGCTAGCAAGAATGCCCATGTACGCCGCAGAAATAGTGGAAGCGGCCCACTTCCGGACAATGAAATCCACCATGTAAAAGAAGCTAGAGGTACAAGTAATTAAGGCTGAAAGGAAAACACACTCTCAAATTACGGCCAACGACTCATGTCTTCCGCAAGCTGATCCCTCAAACACCTCCCCTCATCGCCCACCACATGCCTCAGAAACTCCAACGTCTTGGCGTCCTCGCTGTACATGCCGGCCCCGCGGGCACCACATCTTATATTCGGTGCTGCACCCGCCAGTCTGCCCCAGTCGTCCATGACGCCCGCTTTCTTGAGTCTGTCGCGCTGTGCCTGCTCTTGCTGGGCTTGGTGGACTTTCTCGGGGTCTAGAGGTGGGGTCAGAGTGTCATGTAGCATATCGCCTGTGTCCCAGTCTGATGTTTTGCGAGGCAAATGTCGTTTGCACTTCCGTTGTTCGTCCGAGATACCTTCTCCTCCGTCTTCATCTTCAGCCTCTTCGTCGTCATATTCCTCCTCGCGCGCTGTAGCTGCTTTCCCATCGACGCCAGAGATCAAACTGCCTCCTTCTAGATGGTGGAATATCTCAGGATTCACACTCCAGCATTTGTATCCGTCGTCCCTGCAGGCCTCTAGGATCTTGACGTCGTAGGCTGGACATCCCTTTTTCTCTTCCTTGGCTGCGGTCTCATGGAGTAGCTTGTGCGCCGCAGCGCGCGTGACTGCATAGCCGAATGTGCAAAGGGGCGAGACGCTGCGGTGGATCAAGCGAGTACTTGGTGGTAGATTTAGTGGTCCAAGGAAGTCCTGGGTGTACGGGTGAAGGTCGTCTGGGTCTGGAAGGGTAGGGTCGAAATATGCAGTCTTGGGCAAAGGCAGCGTGTCCTCTGGATTGTTGGTAAAGGTCGTAGGCTTCTGCTCCTCTCTTTCGTCATCCTCGCTGTTCTCGGTGCCTGTGGTCCAGATTGAAGGCTTGAACTTATCCCCGCAATGCCCTATATAAAGGATGTCCCACCCTCCTGAAGCCAACGTGCTGATGTTTCCCCAATAGCCTCCCGCTGCCTCCGCAGACACCACATCCTGCGACGAGGGCAGCGGTAGTGCTTCTGCTTCCTCGTTTATATCGTAGTTTTCGCCAACTCTTCCTTCTTCTGTCACAACTCGCGCAGCACGCGCGATCAACGATCTCGCTGCTGCTGCAGCAACAGGCACCTGCCACGACCGTATATGGACATCCCAATCTACATCGTCCTCGAGAATCAACACTGTCTCCAGCTCTGTCTCCTCAAGGAACCAACGCAGCACATTTAGATGGCCTAGCCATGCCAGAGCGGACCCGCGCGTTAGCATACTAGGTGGGTCTGCATCGTCGGGGAGCTTTAGAGCGCGAATGTCGTCATCTGTAAAGAGCGGTTGTGGAGGAATGGTAATGGCTAGATTGGTTATGTAGGCTGCGGTCAGGAGACCCTTTCGGCGAGGAGAGGTGGCGTGGGATACCGCTGCTATTGCGCCGAACTGTTGTACGTCAGTCAGTCGGTCTTCAAAAGGACATGGTAGATGGAAGGGTGGGGGAATGTGAGTGCTTACGCCTAGTGTGGCATTCGCTGGCTCGATATAGGATGGCAGCTTTGGCAGACCTGACCGATCCGCCGGTGGTGTGTCTGATGATGGTGAGTCTTCTGACAGCGCAATTGTCGATGGTGCGTCTATTGCTTGATCGTCCGAGTCAGAGTCAGACGTTGAGCTTGTTGGCTGGAAGGGTCGGTGATATGGTAGTGAGGAGGCATAGTCTAGACTGCTGCGCAATGATACACTGTATGTGTGTGTATAGATAAAGAGCACCAGCACGACCAGTAAGAATATCAGTCCTGTCCGCCGTCGCCGTAGCTCCATTCCGTTACACAGGTTTTCTTCCCTCCAATCGAGGGATCAGGAGACGGACGTGTGATATTTCAGTAAAACCCGTTTTGAATGTCTTCAAGTGCTCAAGAATCATTTCATGCAATCATTGACATTGTATTTCATGCAAAAGCGCTTACACCACGCGAAAGGAGAGGATAAGAGAGATTTGAGGTAGAGCGAGTAACAAAGCGACACACACGAAATCAGAGAGAAAACAGAAAGAGAAACAACGTAATATCAAGAGACAGACGATCACTACTATCTCCTAGTCATGTCTTCCCAGAAGCACGAGCAAGGATGTGCAACCAGCGAACACAAGGTCGCCCGGCTTCGGACAGCGACATTTTGGTGTACACGTATGAAACTTAGCTGTTGGACAGGACACGTTCTCTGGTGAAGTCTTATCGGCTGTGTTATTGTGCTTACTTTGAAAATTGGACGAACGTTCGTCTGTGGAGGGAAGAGAGAGTGTGCAGTAGTGGTGAGGGTTCCATCCCGCCAAGGTATCAATGCATTTCGCGCAGAGTGAGACTGCTGACCCGTGTACTGCTTGGCGTATACTCACTAATGCTAGCATTAAATGACTCGTGGGGTGAGCTGACGATCCGAGACACGTCAACTGAGCGATCTTCGACATGTCAAATACTCTCATAATCTTTTGCTTTTGTTGGTTCGATGCCTTGTTCACGATGTTACGGGGACTTCGACTGAAGATGACATGACTCCATATATCCCTTATCCAGCGGTATGCGAAGGTTGCAGCGGTGTCGGGGTTAGTGATGAACCATGAGGTAATGTGCCCGTGCCCTTTCCGTCGAACAGTGCGACCAGGGTGTCCAGAGCTGCCACCACCGCCAAGGCTACCTTCTGGAATTCTTGAGTGCTCGAAGTTTTCGGTACCTCAGGTCACACAAGAAATATTCATACATTGGCATTATTGAGGGCTTCGCGGGCTCAGCATGGTCCTTGTGAAGCTTCACCGAAGCATTTGAGGAACAAGGTCATCTTATAATTGCTTGAAGCTATGGGAGTTCAGCGTATAACATGAGACAAAAGTCCCGAGGTTTTTGTTGAGAATAGCACAAAGTCTGGCAAACTTCTCATCAAGTCGAGCATTGCGCTATGCAACAGCAGCAACCTTGTGTACCAGAAGTGTTGTACCGTAATAGAACTTTTGCTCTGCTGTCTTTGCTGATAGCATTGAGGGATCATAACAGCTTAGACTGCTATTTAATAGCTCCTGAGTATATCTTCAATCTTCTCAATTGACGCCTAAGAGTCCTTCTTCATTCCGGTTGCAAATGTGACGCTGTTGCACTTGCTTCTCCTTCCATCTGAATCCATGCGATATGACCACATAATTGCCACAATGTGGACAAATAGAAAGTTTCTGGCGCAGCTCTTCCAATCTAGGCTGAAGTTCTTGGGAGCGTTCGATGACAGTTTGGCAGCTCGCGATAAGCCCATTGGTCGTACTTTCCCGAGGGGTTGTATTGCAGCTCAAAGTTATGCTTTCTCAACTTGTGCCGCAACCAATATCCAACCGCCCCCTCCTCGTCTTGGAGACTCTTCTCTTGACCCCAGTCCTCGTCGCTCTCGTCTTCGCCGCGAAATCTTGTCCTGCCAAAGTCTATCACCACCGCGCGATAGCCGAAGTCGGAAGCAGCACAAGGTCTAGCCATTATATTGCGTAGTTGCACATCGCGATTCAAGATCTCATGGTCAGAGATGGCATTCACAGCGGATACGGCGGAGTCCGCAATTGATTGCCAGCTTTCCCTTGGCGTCTTTTCGGCAAGCTCGTTCAAAGTGACACCGGGGATATATTCGAGGAGAAGACCAGGGATCTCTGCAAGCACTGGATCAGCCACGCACGGAGGCTGGGTTTGTATCGCCACCTCGCAGATTAGGCGAGGAATGACACTTCCTTGCAGGTCTCTCAGTTTATTGTAGGCTTTCGTCTCTGTGTCATAATCGTGCTTGCACCACTCTCCCACGTAGCACTCGTCTTCGCCGAGACTCCACTCCTCAGGCTTGAGATCGTTGGAATCCTCCTCGAATACACCGAGAATGGAGCCCGTAGTGCTATCACGAAGTGATTGGCGGAAGTTGGCAACGCGGTCTGTGGACAACAAATGTGCGTAGGATTCTTCATATCCTGCATTCCACTCATCGATACCCCACAGTTCTCTCAGCTCTTTAGCGAAGCGTCTGTCGTACAGCTTCAAGACTGCATGTTGTTCGTCTATGGTGTCCATGACTTGAACGTGCATCACACATGCGACTGTGAACGGCAGATAGACGTGCAGGACTTGAACTTTGATCTGCTTGTCCAGAAATGGCTCACTTCGTCCAGTCACGAGGAGCTCAGTGCCTTCGCGGTACGGACACGGGCTCATGTCGTCTTGTGCGCTTGCAGTGTCCTGATCCTTGGTTGGATTCTTCTGTGATAGGTCTTCTGCCATCGGATTGAGCTCTTCGGCATCCTGTTGTAACGAGTCGTCGGCCATCTTGTAGTGGTAGCGCGAAGCTTCGTCGAGTGTGATTTGTGCTTAGAATACTTCGCTTGCACAATAAAGCAATATTTTATATCGTGCTCCATTAACGAGTATTCCTCTTGGCACGCTAGCATTGTTGAGTTATGGTTGCCTAACCCGCTTTGACCTACATGTATGATTCACCAATCGCTCACTCTCATCACACAGCGCTCACATTCTTGGCCTTCTGTTCCTTGCTATGTAAATCAGTCATTGACTCAATATAGACAACTGGAGTTTTCAATCGCATCTAGCATATATCTTATTGCATCCTAAATGCGCCCAGCTATATGCTGAGATGTTGAACACACTCTTACTCTTTCCATCAGTCTAGCCATAACAACGTGGTCACATATGATCCAAGAATCATGGACGTGTCTCAGAGGCTTCGTAGCAGTGGCTAAGACCAGCAGAAATATGTCGTACTTGCCTTGTGCGGCAGGGTGGTGCTGTTGGTGTCCTTTGGCTATGATCCTTCAAATATTGTGACAGTAACATGGCTGGTTGAGCAGTGATACTGACTAAACACGGTGTGAGCCTCGTGTTTTGAAACATTACTACAACAAGCATCCAATACAATAAGTATCCGAGGCGGGTTCTGTGCTAATCATCTGTTCGATCTCGTCGTGATGTTCTTGTGCCAGTATATGTTATGGCGGCTTACGTAACATATGGAACAGCTATGAGGCGCTCACAAACGTGGGCAAGTTCACTATTTCGTATGCTAGAGACTACTCGTAACATCGGCACGAGAGGACCAGAGCTCAAGCTTGAGAAGTAGAATTAGACATAACTCTAAAATTCTGCCTGCGTTGTCGTTCGAGTGACCTGTATCAATCTTCGACGAAGGGCCGAGCCAATGTAATAAGTCACGTGACTCTTACACCCTTTGATCTTGGCGCGTTGTGTTCACAGTACCTACCAACTCCCAGCCGTCGACTTCACATCTCGGCGCTACATTATTTTTGCCATCCTCCACCACGGCTGTTCGTAGCCTCTTCAACTGTTCGAATCCGCCAGTCTTTCATTCGGTCGAAGCGTGCCACATCTCGCGTAGTGGCAGTCGAGTCCTTGTTCCGATAGCCGCGTTCATTCGTGGCGGTCAACTCAATCGACTTTGACTGTAGCTGCGTGGGAGCTGGCCCACCGCATCTGCTGGCGCCTGCATGCTTTCTCATTCTTGCGTTCGTCGTCCTTCTCTATTTCTATTCGAGTCAGGGTTACTCTCAAGTATCTCCTTAGAGCTTGTTCAAGCCCGGGTGGGTGGGTTCCGATATTGATGTATCGGGGTACCATCAATTATATATTTGTGCTTGTCCCGTCCATTGTCATATCTTCATCTCTATCAACCTTGATCGCTTTCCGTCCGTCTTGTGCTGATGTTCGTGTGCTTGGAGTCCAGAATCTATTGAGAGCACCACCGTCTTCCATCGAGAGACATCAATAAATGTTTGAGGTGCTCAAAGAGTGAAAAATGAGCACATCGTACGACTGTCCACCTTCTGTCGCATTCCGGAATGAGCTCTCATGGAAACTGAAAGAGTCTGTTTTGGTCAAATGGAAGGATACCGATACTGGCAAAGAGCTCTATTTGGGTCAATCGACCCCGACAAGCAAGAACGTACCCCTAATCCTCTGGATCGGGAGAGGACACAACGAAAGTCAAGACCTGCTCGTGATTTTGCTGCAATTGACTGTGACTTATTATGTCTCGGCTAGGAAAAAGTCCATAAACATGTTCCTTGTGCCTTCGTCCGAATTGCGTATGAATGGCGACAGGGACTTCTTTCCTGTCGCATTGCACGACCTGGAAGCATCAGTCCGCCATCAGATGCACCATTCAGAGCCAGATCTGCCCGAGCAGAAGCGATACATATCCTTGGCTATGCAACCAACCTCAAGTGATGTCGTGATGCCCCTACGCAATGCTTCTGCCTCGGATTCAAAGGGTAACGCACAACCTAAACCCATCCAAGGTACAGCACTCCATCTGGTCTTCCTTCTCAGGTCTCTGTCCGAGGCGACCACCTGTTGCGCCTACATGGACTACAGTACCTATGCTGCGACGGCCCTGCGAAACACCGCTGTCACGCTTGACAATGGATCTACGCTGCCTGCTTTCGACCTGCAACGGATGTATAACTCTAATGGTGGAGCGTTGAATGCTTGGGAACAGTACTCAGACAAGGATGCCGATATGCGCCTCGAGAAGTACATTACGAATCCACGCCATCCACCCAAACGCAAGCGAAAGCGAAATCTTTCGCCAGTATCGAGCGAAAAGGCAGGTGTCTCCGACGATGTACCACCGCCGTATATTGAGGGGCACGTACATGAGCAATCCACCAACCCCTCTATATCCTCAGATGCTGTGATCGTTGTGCCACAAAGCGACGCTGCCTCCACGCCCCAACGGCTCGACCACCATCTAGCAGAAGACACAGTGCCTGAAACTCCTCAGTACCCGCTGCATGACGTTCCCGATATTGGGGCAAAGTCTCATGTACTGCTTCACCAGCCCGCGCCATACTGCCTCACAAGTCTACCACTAGCTTCAGACTATCACCCCATCCGCGACAAGGATAGCGTCTCCGATGTCCTGCATGCGTCTTTTACCAATTGGATTTACGAGATGAGGAAATTATATCGCACCATGCACGAGCACCCGGAGGTCTTCTCTTTACTCATGGCGCTCGGGCCTGTGGTGCAAAACGGAGACGTGGCAAAGTTCGTAGACATCAAGGCGAAATGCACAATGATCGCGCTCAGGGAAAGTACGGCACTTCAGGCAAGCCAGAACATATCTGTAGCGACCTTGACTGAGACACCTGAGCGCCGCATGCAGACAATGATCCGCTGGCTCTGCGGCTGCATCCTTGATATCGAGACCGTTATGATGGAAGATTTCAAGGTGTTGTCACAAAGGGCAGCTGCTTGGACTGAGCGCTTGCGTGACCATCCCCAGCCCGATGATGACGCACAAGAAGATGACGCAGAAGTGGCTTATATGTTTCACGAAGCTATATGTATCTCGAAGGTTTGTGTCCTGTTTGGTAATGTACTGCGACATAATATCAGAAAGGTATCATAGAGAATACATGCTGAGATCTATCCAAAATATTGTTGTCTGGTCTTGCCCTTGTGTGATGACCACTTGCCTACATGCTCACGACATACCCTACCTTGTGTCTTCCGACCTTCAAAACACACATTGCTCCCCGCCTGTCTCAGACAAGACCATAAACAGCGGCATACAAGACCCGAAGAGGGCAAAAAGGCAAGTCCCACATCGGCGACAGCGTCGACACCGCAGCTGCCGGCGCTTTGACGAGACAACTGAGCTGTCCTCACTAACGAGTGAAACCCCCACGCACCTCCCTGCTTTCTTGTTTTCACTTTCATCCTCTTTTAGTCTGCTAAAAGTTCTCGCACACCAAAAAGTCTTGTTCCCTCATATCTGTGGTTGAGGATGCCAAGTGCTTGAGAAGAACACCCGACCAATTCTGTGACAGTCGGCAAAAGCTAATGCTGTGTGGGGTGACCCTGTTCAATTGAGGAGGTGTCCTACTGTCCCTTGCTGCAGACGGAATGGTCTGGGGTCTTTGTCATCTCTAAATTATCTAAGTCTACGAGGGGGGCTTACGTGATACACCGCAGTGTCAATGCAACGAGAGATTTGGGATAGATTTGAGGAAGATAGTGAAGTGGAGACAGTGCATTCCGTACGTGACAGTTTGTTTCCAGCACTGTTCTTCGGCCAACATGGCATTTGCTTGGTCATAGCGGCAAACAATACAGTAAGCGAGTCGCGGTAGAGATGGCAACGTCGTGGTTCCGCTTTCAACCACTGTACCGGTGGGCAAGATGGGTGTCTGGCCTGTTTACAGAAAGCGTGGACTTTCTGGTGCCAAGCTCTTCGTAGTTGCAGAGCTTCATATATCAATGCACGAAGGGTCATGAATTGGTGGTCGCTTGCTGTCTGCCAGTTGTCATTTACTCCCTGGCGGAGACTACTACTGCACGCTCAGGAGACGTGTGACTTAGGAAAAGCTCGGTGTCGGTAACCGTGTAGAGGTAGCCTTGTCCTGAGTCTACTGCTCCACGGCCGATTATCCACCATGGGCGATACAGAGCTCACATAGCTACGCTACCCGCAGCCTACACATAAGCCAGCCTGTCTTCCGTCCACCCAGGTTGTAAGTATCCCCAGTCCCTTGCAAAGCCAAATCCACTCTCATACACTCCATACTTGATCAACTCGACTTTATCCAGCCTCGCTCCAGCATCCGTCTGCGCCCACACACTCAGCGCCAAAGTGTTTTCCCCTCGATTATTAACCACACCAGGCGGGAACGGGAATCGAATCTGCGGCCCGATCTGTGGGATGTATTTCCCATACTGGTACCCATTCACATAGATCTGCACGCTCGCGACCGTGCCAGCAGGAGCACTGAGTTCAAGCCCGAGAGGAACATCAATGTCGGCGTCGAGGGTGAGGTTGAAGGTCGTGAGATACCATGTTATCCCGCTCGCATTCACGCCTTGTGTTGGCGACCCAGAGGACCAGATCGAGGTGTTTGTGGCTGGAAAGCCAGGGAGGTGCCACCCGAGTCGCTCACCGTGGATGCCGCCTTCGTTCATGGGACCGCGCACCGGATCTATGTTGGTGTTTCCGCCGGCGTTGCCCTGGATCTTCCAAGTGGTGAAGTTTTGTGTGAGGTTGGCTGGGCCGAGGAGGACGGCGCCTAGGAGGCCGCGGGGGTTCTCGGCGCCCGAGGGGCCGACAGAGGTCTCGTCGTGGCCTGTGTAGTCCGTGACTACTGTGAGGACATTGTTGGTGTCGTAGAAAGTGGCGGTGCTGAAGTCGAGGACGTCCCATGTGGCTGAGAGAGAAGCATTGCCTGGAGATCCTCCTACCAGGTCGCCGTTCAGCCAGGCGCTCCAGCCGCTAGCCAGGCCATTTTGTGCTGTTATGTTTGCCGAGGTGACATTCTTGCCGTTGAAGTAACCACGGTAGATCTTCTGACCGGCGTAGTAGCCATAGTCTGAACTGAACAATACGGGAAGAGTAAGTGGCTTGACTTGGCTGAGAGTGCTGGTTTTGTTGCAGATGGTCCAGGCAGAATCATCGTAGTTTCTGGCTTTCTCAGGAAGAGAGTCGGCTATTTGCCAAGTCGAAAGAGTAGGAAGACTGATCTCTCGGTCCGCGGTCCCTGATATGTTTGCTTTGAGGGAGCCGTGCGCTGTGGCTATGGTGGAAAGCGTGGCGCCATTCCATGAGATGGTGTCCATGGAGCTGCTTCCCGCGTACACTTCGATCGTGGTCGCGTTCGCGTTGTCACCATTCAGGGCTACAATATTGCCAGTGAAGGTTACATTGCGCACTAGATATGGTCCAATGACAAAGACTTGCTCGTTCGCGGCAGTATTTGGGTCTGACACGGTTGGAGGTGCAAAGAATGTCCATGCTGTGGGTATATCCAGTAGGTAGAGTAGAATACCATTAGACAATTGGATGATCTCGGTACCAACTGGCTGAGTGTATACGAGCTTGCTATAAGGCGTAGTTGCGTTATTGTGGGTGATTGTAGCATTGGCAGAATCAGCATATGTCTGCTTCGTAACATGACCGGGGAATGCCAATTCTCCAGTCTGGCCAGCTTGGAGATAGAGAACCATGACTGTCTGAGATGTGAAGCTACCGTAAGTCAAGATGTCCGCAGTGGAGTAGAGCAGAGTCTTGTTGTCCATGTGGTAGTCTGAGACGATGATTTTGCTTTGCCTACCATTGAGCTGAACATTCGGAGCAGTGATATTGCCAACAGACGTTCTCAACGTGATAGAGAAGTCCGTAACGGCTCTCGAACTCGATGTTGCATGTTGTGCAACATAGAAGCGTGCACCTGTGTCTTCGTTGTGAAGTACCCATGTCAGGATAGCAGTGCTACTAACAGCATTTCCAGTGCCATTACTTTCCATTACAGTGTGGAGAAGTTCTTGAGAGACCCTCGTGAAGAGTCCAATCAGCTTGGTTTGTGAGAATTTTGGCTGTACCTCTCGAGTCTCTCTCAGAGGGGCACTGTAGTCGTACGAAGTGTACACCACTGGCGCCCCCAAATTGCCCCAGTTCGTACCGCCCCAAGCCATGTACAAGTTCTGGAGAGTCGTGCGTTGCCCGATGTTATTCTTGTAGTACACATCTGCGAAAGCAGGATCATGTTCGGCGAGACACTGATCGTAGAAGTAGCCACCCCACGGCTGAAAGTAACCACTTTCGAACTCAGGAAAGAACTCTGGCTGATTGTGAGAGTAGTTCTGAAACCACTGGTAGTAATTGGTGACGACGTTGAAGCCGGAGTTGATGTTCGTGCATGACAGGCCTTGTTCTCAAATTAGCAAAAGTGCCTTGTGTGGGATGATTCGTGACACACCTCCGGGATAAGAATCCAAGCCATAGACGTTCACAGCTCCTCCAACATCTTCGTAATCAGTGGACCAGCTCTGTGAGCGCTGACCTTTCTCATTGGATGTGAAGGGCACAACTATGCCTGCATCTCTGGAAGCTTGCTCAATCTGCTCCATGTACTGGACCAACGTATTACTAGCTGAATGAGTGGTCTCCTGTAGTTCATTCTCGATCTGATACAGAATGACAGGTCCGCCCTCGGTAATTTGATTGCGAGCAATTATCGCTCCAAGTTCCTGAATCCAAGGTAGCCAAGCTTCGTAGTAGGTATCATCGGCGGTACGATATTTGCCACCACTTCCATCAGTAGTCCAGAGAGCGAAACCTCCTGCATTAGTCTCGGCATTGTAGTATGGTCCTGGTCGAGCAATGACATATAGGCCTGCCTCCTTGGCCGCGTCCAGGACTCGCTGGATGTTCTTGCCAGATGTCTCGACATCAAAGACGTCGTGAGAAGGTGAGTGGTAGGACCAGAAGAAGTAAATGCTTCATCAACCTCTTAGCTTCACCAAGCGATACTTGTCAGAGAAAAGAAATACCTGACAGCATTCAGACCATTGGCCTTGAACTTCTGGAAGATATCAAGCCACAGCTCAGGAACAGGCATGCGCTCATAGTGGAACTCGCCAGAGAATATAAATACCCGTTCGCCGTTCACCATGAGACTGTACTGGTCCCAGGTGACGTCCGTGGTGAGACCATCGTCGGTAGCGTATAGTGGAAGCGTCCACAGAAAGGAGAACAGGAAAAGCTGGAGGAAGTGCATGCCTAGTTCACATACGATCACAGCTCGAGATCATGATGGTAGATCCGAACGACATTCTCTACGATTGATATAGAATAGGCAGAGTACATTGCGGTTCATTGAGCCGAATTACCCTCACAACTTACAGACCTTTCTGCCGCCATAGTAGGCGCGTCAACGTCTATTGGATTATCCGCCAATGACACACCATGGATCGACAGCAAGTGCATGGGATACGAAGCGAAGCATACACAAACTTAGCTTGTTGCTAGAGTGAACTTGTAGGATTGCGTGCAAGTTTGCTATGATGGCGCTGTCCCGAAAGAGGCAAAGGAGGGGAAGTGTCATCGGTGAAAGACGGTCCGAGATAGCCGAGAATGGCAGCCGTGAACACACCACGGTACACTTATACAGGGGGCCAGCGTTGAAACCAGTAATGAAGGTGGTAATTTCTTGTGAGCCATCAGAAGATCGCTCATCACCTATGCGGTTGTTCTACTGGCAGCTATAAAGTTTCTTTCTGTTCCAACAGCATCTCCTACTTGATGTAGTCTTCTGTAATGGTGCAACCTAGTAGTGTGCCTCTTTCCGTCTCAACATGGGTATCTCAACGCCTCAAGCTGTCCTGTACGCCATTGTGGGTATCTGAAGAATTTTCACGACCTGTCTGAGAGAACGCTTCGATGAAGTCCAGGTCAACAGGCTGCGAATTGACCACCGAGCGATGATCACCTCTAGAACAGGTTGCCGGTATCTGCTCCGGAACGCTATCCAGCCACCTCTTTCAGGTGCTGGGCCGGGCGTAGTCGCTGGGTGGGACTTGATGGTAATAGCATGGCATGGCATGGCATGGCATGGCAATGGATCTTTGGAAATTGTGAAGCAAGAGAATGCTTCATCCCTCCTCAGAAGGTCCGTCTGCGTTACCATCCTCTTCATCGCTCTCATCGTCATCCTCATCCCCTTCACTGAAGCCCTCGAACTCGTCATCGCCCTTGACGGGGACACCGCCGTCGGTTTCGGCATGGCCATCATCATCGGTATCTCTCTTTCGCTTCTTTGCCATTTCACCCAACTTGCCATCACGGCCCTTGACGACCTCTTTGGAGTCGTCACCGCTGGAAGGAGGAGGGGTGAACCAGGGGATCTTTCCTCTCAGGAAGTCGTTAAGAACCATCTTAGCAACACCGTCCAGATCGGCTTCGCCACCCTTGAGTAGACGACCACCCTTGCGAGCTAGCATCTCAAGGAATTGAATGTGGTCTTCCCATCCACGAATGTCATACGTGCGCTCGACGTGGTGGGTCTTGCACTTCTTCAACGCAGCAGCAACATATTGCTCAGGGTTCTCAACGTTCTCTACACGGACAACACCACGCAGAAGAATGTCCTCCTCGCTGTCGCCCATGTTTGGTGGTACGACACCAGGGCAATCGATCAGGTAGATGCGCTTCATCAAGGTGATGTATTGCCAGACCTTGGTCTCTCCAGGGATGGGGGCGACAGTGCAGACCTTTTTCTTGCGAAGGGTGTTTATGATGGAGGACTTGCCAGTGTTGGGGTAGCCAATGAAGCCGACGGAGATTTGCTTGCGGGACGCGTGAAGGGAAGAGAATTGGCGAAGGAGAGAGATGAGGGAACCCTTTCCAAAGGAGTTTGTGATTGAGGCGTGGAAAGCGAGGGTGGGGTATTCCTTGGAGAGAAGACGTACCCAATTGGCCTGTTCAATGTCATTAGTACATGTGAATAAGACAAGGCGATGTACTGTCGACGAGTTGAACAGGAAATGAAGGTGATGTGTGAATCATAACTAAGAGATCCTCCACAAAGCCACTCTTACGAGCGGAGAAGGGACTCAACTCAAACGAGACACGCTCGATCCCTATATGAGAGCAAGCCAAGACGGCAAGCAACTCTACTGTCGACCCATAACGGGTAGACAGCGGCGGGACCGACTTTGATCTGCCAAAGTTGTAACAGGTTGATCCCACGGTGGAAACGCAACAGAAGATGCGGGGAAAAGCCTTGACTTAACGATGGCGACGCAGAAAAGCAGAAGATGAAAACAGAAACAGACAGGGCAGTTTGAAGGGGTGGGTGGGGCTGGTGCTAGTGCAAGAAGGTATGGTACTCACAGCTACACTGGTTGGGACCAGATCGCACTTGTTCAAGACAAAGAGCAAGTGCTTGTGAGGAGCCTCTTCGCGGATGTACTTTTCGACACTCCTGCATCGGGTACCAAGCGGGTCTCTGGCGTCAAGGACGTGGATGATAACATCGCTAGAGTCGATGACCTTGTAAAGCTCGTTCCAGATTCTCTTACTCTGACCCTTTGAGAAGATGGCCTCCTTTGCGGCATTGCTCTGGCCAGTCTGCTCGGGAGCGGCCTCGCCGACCTGCTCTTCGAAGGGGTTACCACTGAGGAGGCGGGCCTGCTCAAGACGATCTAGGTAGGTGTCGTGCATCTTGTCCGTCTCTCCTGCAAGATCCTCAAGCGAGGCAACAGCCAGCTTGGGACGCTTGCGCTGAGCCTTGGGACCAAAGGTGTCTGAGAAAGGAGAAGTCTCGATGGCAATCTTTGCTTGGTGCTGCTTGATTCCGTTCTTTGTGTTCTCGTTGTCGTTGATCAGACTCATGGGAAGCTTGTTCTGCTTGAGGAGATACGAGTAAGGGTCGTTCTTGGTCTCGGCAACGGCACCACGGAAGGCAGCAAGGGCATCCTGGGAGATGACGCGAGTGTTGGTGAACCATTTACGGTTGGGCTCAATGCGTGCGACGGGAGTGTCACGAGACTGATACGAGGCAGCCTTGGTGATGTCGCCACGGGCATTGTGTTCTGCCTTGCCCTCTTTGAAGATGTTGAGTTGCTTGACCTTTTTGGCATCTCTGCAAGGTGAAGAAGTGTGTCAGTGCCAGAAAGAAGAGGAAGTTACTATAGCAGATAGGAGAGGAGGAGAAGAGGAAAAGAGAATAATTACCTGTAAAAGTTCTCGCCCTTTGTCTTGACATTGGACATGCCATCGCCGACTTTGCCCTGGCGCACCTTGCGGGTGGCCTCCTTCTTTCCAGTACCCATGACGTAGAAGTCTTGCGAATATTCTCACAAAGACTTGAAGGGCAGGATTGACGGTGTGTGTCGGTGGATTGAGAAGAGAAGCAGACAGGCAGTGAAGCGTGCGACTGGGCAGCTCGGAAGAATCAAAGCCAGCCTGAACTTTTTTGCGGCCCCGTTAAAAACCCCGACCGTGAGGCCCGTGCGCCCAAAGCATATGCTGAGGTGAATTATTGTACAATAAGGTAGATGCGGCCTTGGCACAAGATTTCGGGAGACTCGACTCTACAACAATAATGCAGCCAACGCCAGACACTTGTCGATAATCTGGCACAGTACAAGACCATCACCATGCCTCCCCGAGTGGCGCGCGCTGCTCTTCAGCAGTCATATCAATGTCCATCATGCAGTGCCAGACGTCCCTTTTCGCGCTCGGCCGCCGCCCGCATCATTGGTCCCGAGTCACCACGCTACATTGAGATTCCTCAGCCTCCACAGCAAAGTGCGCCCGAGAAGCACCGTCTCAGAGGTGTCCTCCCTGTCCCCCGTGACATCTTCTCCGGCACCGCGCCAGGAAGGGGCATCGACAAGGCTGACCCCGAGCATCTTGACCAAGCAACCAAGGAGCCCAGCAAAGATCGCCAATCCCTCACATCACAAGACCCCAGACTTGCATGGAAAGAGCGCATGGCTGAGCAGAGGAGACGCAACCTGAGAGAGGGACTACACGCACTGAAAGAGAGAAGGGTCCGCACAGACACATTGCTGGCAGCAAAGGGCAGGCGAAGACAGCAAGAGAGAGAGGCCCTGCTGCACCGACCCGAGCGGGACGACGAGCGATTGACCAACCCAACCGTCGACCTGGAGCTGCAACAACTACTGGAAAAGGCTTCCATCGAGGATCCAGAGAGGGGTGCGCGTCTTGCCGAGATGAGACAGCGTGTCGAGCTCAAGGAAACCGCCCGCAAACAAGACCGCGCTCAGGCTCTCCATTCTCTTTATATCAACGCTCGCAGCTTCATCACCACAGAGGCCCAGCTCAACAACGCCATCGAGGAAGAATTCGGCTCGACGTCAGCACCCAGAGTCTTCCACGATCACTATTCCGAAAAGCCAAGCGTTTGGGCAACTGGCAGGCCAGAGACGGTCCAGGAAATGCTCAATCGCGCCAATGGAAGAGGCGGACGTGGTGCTCTCGCCACTGCTTCCAAGGGCAAGATCCCCATCATCACCAGAGACAGAGTCACCAGGATGGCCGAGGAGCTCACGGGAGGAAAGACTCTTCCCGACTCCTCAGACTCGTCCTCGCCATCTTCGCTCTGATTGTAAAATTATTAGCATCATGTATCTACCACTTTTCATCCTTGCCCAACCTTCACCAATCCCTTACCTGTCGCACTCTCTTCATCGCCCATCACCAATGTCACATGCATCAGACACTACCAAGTGCCTCATCTCGTTGTGAAACTCTGACAGAATGTTAGCCATTACTGTAACTCGACTGCAATCTTACCAGCCACGAAACTACTGATGTTGCACCTCATACTCCAGCATTCCTGTCACCCCTCAATCTCCCTTGTCTCATCATCTAGTGCAATGCTTCCCCGACCGCACTCGCTTACCTGCCATAACATCATCCTATTACTTTCTCCCGTCCAAGCCACCACTATAGCACCATCTTCCACGCACTTCATCTTATTCTCTGAAACATGAAGCTCTGCTTAGTGTCCGTTGCCATTCAGATCACGCTCGTTAATGCACTGATCTCTCGTGCAACGCCATGGTAAGCAGGCGCCGCACAATCCTGGTAGACTATCACTGCTAACAAACCACCAGCTGTTTCCATCTGAACAGCACCCTGGGGTCTGTGGGCCAGCTGAATGACGGTCAAAATAGACTGAACCAGACTGGTCTACCCATTGGACAATACTGCATTGATGCCAACGGTGGACTCACTGATCAATCTAGCCGCGGTTGCATTCTTACACCACCAACCATGCAATTCCAATGCGATACTGGGGCTACACCATCTCCTGGCTTTTCCGTTTTGTGCAGTGGCGCACTTGCTCATAATAACAATACCGTCTTCTTCGCATGTCCTACTGGTGACAATGGTGGCTTCAACATATACACCACACCACCCACTGGACAGCAAGGGTGCGTTGTTGTCCATTTGACAGCAGATGCATGTCAAGCTGCGTGTCCTCCTCCGGCTTCCACCACCACCCAGATTCCTGCTCCATCTGCTACTGCAACAAGTAAGACATGTCCTTTGGATCTGTCTGGAAAATACGAGGTGAATCATCATCATCGACAAAAGACTATACTTGTAATGCTCAGCTAAACCAAAAGCAGTATCCTCATCTCATAGTCCCAATCGACTCATCAAAGCCTACCACGGCCTTGAGAACATCCTACAACGGCACAGTCTCCACGACTATATCCTCCATCTACAACTTTGACATCCAAAGCGTCGACAACGGAAAGACATGTTCGCTCTTCTTCCTGTTCCCTCTGCAGTCACAGCTTCAGACATCATCTTTCACTCTATCAGGCAGTGGCGAGATCGACTTTTACTTACTAAACAGCCCCGCTACCGTCAATACCACTTTTGCCAACGCACCCAGTGTCAAGCAGGAGTTTGGCATGGCTACGTTTGCTCCGGGGCATACTTATAGTGTCGCCACTTTCCCTTGTCCTGGCGGTACTACTGTTGGCATCGAGGCCGAGTCTTGTGGTGGGACTTATTTCGATTACTTTCAGGATTATAATCCTGCTCCGTGAGTGATGTTGTTGCGACTGTGGTGGTTGTTCGGGACGTGCTGACTGGTGTGTAGGATTGGACTATATATCTCTATATGCTGATGAGCCAGATCTGGATGGCTATGGGCGACAGTCCGCTTTGTTCGACATTTGACTTCAAAAGTCCAGTTGGACTGGTTCCACGGAGAGTACATGCAATCTTGTGCTTAACAAGGTCTGACATTCACGTTGTCTTCATCGTCCTCGTACCGTGTGGTTTTGAAAGTGTTCCAGATTGGAAAGGCGATCTTGTTCCAGCACTCCACAGCTGTTTTTGTTCATCTGAGTGAATCAAAGAAATTACATCTGTGTACATGACTCGTTTGCATATAATTCAGAGGTATATGTAGATCGTGCATGGACTCGTGGTAAAACATGTAGATAAAGGGAAGGCGGTGGGCCGTTGAGAGGCTGCATCCCCATGCCGATCACCAAGTGCGTCATGACATGTGAAACAAAAAGTCGCCCACGACCAACGAGTCCCGCCAGAGCTCCCCATCCCATCCCTCTCCATTCCCACCATATATCCATAATATAGGACTTTCTATCGTGTCCACTGCCAATCCAAGCCATGGCAGATAAATACATCCTCAAAGTAAGCGCCGGGTCCGACTATGACGACAATAACCAAAAAATCGTCCCCGTCAATAGCGAGTCACCATTCCGCATCTCCTCGTCCAAGATCGACGCCAATCTCAATATCCGCGTTCAGAAATACCATGGCCTGCCCGAGGGATCTCCAGAAACCTCGCCCTACTTCTCGCAAGATCCGCACAAATCCGACCTATACAGTCTAGCGTTCGACTTCAAGCTCAAGGACGGTGATGTCAATGGTAACGACCTGGTCTTCGGCAATGACTTTGACCACCCTATTCGCGATAAGCTACCGCCTGGATTCAGCCATGCGATGAAGATTGTGCAGTGGTTTATCGATCCTGGTTTGTACGGTGATGCGTACGCCGACGAGCCATATCTGTATGGTCCGTTCCTCAGCTCTATCAATACGTTTCGGGTAGGATCAAAGGACCAGAAGCAATTGGAGGAGGGAAAGAAGAGTGAGGGAGAAGCAGTAGTCATCTCGGAGGGCGCAGACGGTGAAGATGGAGAGAAGGCTAGGGCCGAGTCAAAGATACCTGATGATGCTGCTGCGAGGAAAAAGTACTTTCTCACGCAGCAGAATCTGAAGGACTTTACTTTTGAAAAGAACAGGACGTACTCGGCTGACTTTTTCAACCCTTATCTTGACTTCAATGGTGAGTCGATGTTATCTTTGGTCACTCTTGCATGGCTATGGTAATCAATTGCTGATTCGACTCCTTGCAGCATTCGCCCTCAGACTTCCCGGTTTCAGCCTGATTCCTGGAATCACAATCCCAATCATCAGTTACTGGGATGGTCAACCTCTTCGGTAAGTCCAAAGCCAACCGTTCCCTCCCTCCCGTGCATCCGCCCCTTCAAAGAAAGATAGAAAGAAGAAAAGGCCTCTAACTCTCTCTGGGGCTAACCAAAAGCTCTCACGCCATTAGATATGTACTCCGTAACCGCGCCACAAACGAGGTATTGTTTGTCGTCATCTTCACACTTATTCCCAAGGATCAGGCGCAGAATGCAGAGGATCAGGAGAAGGCGCAGAAGGATGGTGGCGAAGGTGGGAAGTCAGAAGTAAAAGCTGCCGGGGAGAACGAGGATCTGGACTAGATTGACGAGCGGAAGGGCATGGGGGCGGGAATGGGGGCAGGTATGGCGGCGGGTAAGGCGGCAGGTTATGGTCTGGAATATAGAGAACAGGCAGGTATAAGATTCGGACGACATAAGGACAGGGCGACACAAGGATAGAAATCAGGGCGGCCTATGTTTGAAAGCGCGAGCATCAGGGACTACAAATACCCCAGAATCATTTTGACTTCAATGAGTATACTACGAATCTCATCTCATCTCGCCGGCCATCCGACCGTTTCTCCTCACAGCAGAGACTCTTTCTCAGTTGAAATAGCTATTGGATGGAATATAAAATGGTCAAAATGCCAAGCTTGCGGCGAAAGCTCACCTCCGAGTGAGAGACCTCATGAACGCGGGGGAAGAACGAACCCACGTCAACTTATCCACAGAAGTGCCAACAGCTACCTTTACCTACCCATTCTTCACAACAAACACACACCACCAACCCCACAATGTCGACCTCACCCACCCCCTCGGAGCAAGCAGCAGCAGACGCCGCCGCAAAGGCCAGAGAAGAGCAGGAGCAGGCCGCCCTGCCATACAAATGGACGCAAACGATCCAAGACGTGGACATTACAGCCCAGATACCGGCAACTATCAAAGGCAGAGATCTAGAAGTCAAGATTACGAATTCCACTCTCAAGGCTGGGATTAGAGGGCAGGAGGCTATCATCGAGGTAATGCATCGCCCACTATCCCAAACCCACTATCTGCTGTCTCCATTTCCCTCCTCCCCCTTCTCCAACCCTGTTCAACTACAACAACGACGCATAATGTACATGCCATATGGCTTATTTTTCTGACGATAAAACCTAGGGCACACTCCCCCACTCAATAATAGTAGACGAAAGCACCTGGACGCTCGAAACCACCTCTTCCGGCAAAGAACTCGCCATCCACCTAGACAAATCCAACAAAATGGAATGGTGGCCCCACGTCGTCACTTCCGCGCCTAAAATCGACACCTCCAGGATCCAGCCCGAGAACAGCAAACTCAGTGATTTGGACCCAAACACGCGCGGCATGGTGGAGAAGATGATGTATGATCAGCGCCAGAAGGAAATGGGCAAGGCGACGAGCGATGAGCAGAAGAAACAGGATATGCTCGGTTAGTGTTTTTTTTTCTTTCTTGATTTTCTCTCTCCCTCTCTCCCCTCCCCCCGGCCTCCATTTTGAAGTTTTGGAGCACAACGTGGTCCGGGGAGAGAGAGGAGGTGTGTGTGGCTCGCCTTTTCGAAACCACGCAATATGGGAAATACATTCAACTTGCTGTTGTAGGCAAAAAAAGAATGAAGGATTTTTTGGTGCTGACTGGCAGTGTATAGCGAAATTCATGGCCCAGCATCCTGAGATGGACTTTTCTCAGGCGAAGATGTCGTAGGCTTGCTTGAGCATGTGTTGTAGACGGAGAGAAAGAGACAGGGAAAAACAGATAAAAGGGGAGAGAGAGAGAAAGAGACGGGTAGAAAGGTTCAACGACAGTGATACCCCGCGCCAAAATTCACATGAGGAGCTCAAGTACTATTCTTACGAGCTCTGATTAGAGAGAAACACAAGGAGAGAAAGAGGAAAAAGAATCGAACTATACAATAATTCCCTTTCTACGTCCATTCTACTTATCCCTAACGAAAAAGGGGAACCAAGATGTACTTGACCCAACAAATCAAGAACTATGTCACGAAGAGACAATCAAATGATTAGACTGTGCTTGAAAGAATATCCGCTCATCTGGATATTGGATAACAAAGTGAATTAATGTATACCAGCACCGCGGCCGTCCTCTCCAATCTGCGATGCAACACAAAGCACAATGCAGGCCCAAACCTAGATTATTCTCGGCAAACGTAGCCCACCCTCCCTCCATCCGCCACTTCCATCATCCCTCACCGTCCATCTCCAACCCAATTCCCAAAGCAATCAGCGCCGCGCTAAAACAAAAAGTCCGAAATGCCATCCAGCTTCCCCTTGCTACATCCCTCCTAGCACTCCGCTCATCACGCCTGACCCGGCCTAGGAAACACAGGTAGCGTATCCAGCTGTTCCCACCCGCCAATCGTGCCTTGACTCGCGTTCTGCCACCCGGTACCAGTCTGCTGGTTGACAAACGCGCTCTGGCGGAAGGGGTTGGTACTCCCTGTCACGGCGGGCGTGAGGAAAGCAGGCGATGCACCAGTCTGTTGGGGTTGCTGGGGTGCGGGCGCGGTTTGTCTTGCGAATGGATTCGTGCCGGTTGGCTGGGGCTGTAGTTGAGGGGGGGCGGAGAATCCTCCTGTTTGCATTGGTTGTTGCTGCTGTTGTTGTTGCTGGATCGCGAATGGTGTTCCGTTGGCTGACTGTGCTGGGCTCTGTGAGGATCTTGCGAACGGATTTGTGGATTGCTGCTGCTGCTGTTGTGGTGGTGACGCTGCTGCTCCAAAACCAGTCATTTGTCCGGTGAGCATCATGGATTGTCGGAAAGGATTGGTAGACGGTGGTTGCATTTGTTGCTGTTGTTGAAGCGGTTGTTGGATCTGGGGAATCTGCTGTTGTGGTTGTTGCTGTATACCGAAGGGCTGGGAGGTTTGTGGGGAGAATTGCTGCGTGTCTGTTTGGTAAGGATTTGATGCGGGAAAGCCAGTCTGTTGTGTTTGGATCTGCTGCGGTTGTGCACTGTAGCCACCAAATCCTGCGCCAGTAAAATTGGGCTGGATCTGTTGAGGTTGCTGGAATGAATCGTTCTGAACTTGACCAAACGGATTTGTGCTTTGGCCTGGCATTGCTCCACTCGGCGGCGATTGTCCATACATCTGTGGAAAAGCTTCCTGCTGAAAAGGTTGTGCTGCAGGTTGGGCGTATTGCTGAGCAGGGGGCTGTGGTGCCTGGGCAGGCTCAATAGAGCCAAAGAAGTCCATGAGATCTGGCGCAGGGGCTTTGGTCGCCGGTTGTGTCGCAACTGCTTCCACATGGCTAGCAGCATGCGCAGGCTTGGAGTCGGCTTGCGAAGATTTGTTGGTGGTTGTGAATTTACCTACACGATTAGGTCCGCCTTTGGCTTGCTGTTCTGCGAGATATTGCCTCCTATTGACCTCGAAATCATTATCGTCGATGTACTCTTGCAGCGATGCGGCCAAGCTGGTCGGGGCATGCTTGATCTTGGGTATCTCCAATTTCGTGACGTGCTCATACTGACGAGCCACACTGAGATATTGGACCACCTGGTCGGTTTGTTTGGCAAATGTCTTGTATATGCTGATGGCATGTTCGGCGTCCACTTTGGACAGCTCAAAGTAGTGACTCAACACATTCATCACGGCCTCATTCATGACGGCGAAAAGATCCAAAAGGTCCTTTGTTAACAGGCGGAAGGCGGTCAAAGATATCTCATTCTCCGGCTCGGTATCCAAAAGCTGTTTAAGTCGTCAATTTACGCATACATCAGGAACACGACAAGGACGTACATCACACTTGACCAAAGCCTTGATCTGGGCCTGGACACATTCAGTCTCTCGCAACAAGCCTTTGTCGATGCTCAGGTTCTTCATGCGATTCGTGCCAGCGCGCACATAGTCGACCTTGGTGATGGCAAAGCCATGAGCACGCGCAATGAGATATTCGGAATAACGGCGTATGTTCTGTCCTTGGGTTTGGACGTCGGTAAAGGTGTTGATAGCCAGCTTGCTCTTTGGCGATTGGGACAAATATTTCAGAGTAACATCTCTCTCCCCCTCCTTGATCATAAGATGGACAATAATGAGTGACTTGAATACAATGGTCCAGGTAGAATCTCGTAGTCGTTCTTTGAGGGCGCGAAAGACCTCGGCCACCCCAGCCTCCCCAGAGTGTGTCGCGATGAGAATGTGTTCGACATATTTCGATTTGGGCGGCGCTGCCTAGAGTCTAGTTCAGTCCTCTACTTCTATACAGCGAGCATATAGCGCAAGAGAGGCAGTACCTTGATCTTGGTTCCGCCCTTTACCGACTTCTCGAAAGAGCTAGACATGAGGAAGGTGCGTCACGATTGCGCCGATGGATGGGTATATGTGCGGGAATGAGAGGTAGGTTTGTCGTAATTAATATATCCTCTTTGACGGCATTGCTCTTCGCTCTAGCAAAAGACGCGACCCGTAATGACTTTGTCTATATGCGAATAACTCAGGTACAAGGACAAGGCAAACGTCGCCGGCCACTTTGGACGTCTCCGTTGCACTGACGCCTCCGGACCCATGACGTCGGATCATCGGCCATCGTCTCTTGCACATCCGGGCATCCATATTATTTGCCAAATCATTTTACAGCTAATCTTAGATCTATACTGGGCGACAATGGACATGTCAAAGTGTCACACCAGTGTTACGGTCAGGTTGCCACTGGACTGAGGCTACGCGACCTGTTGCTGGGGCTCATGAATTGTCACTCTGCCGCCGAGTCGTTTTGGGATACCGACAGCGAGGGGTCTTTTTTGGTATCCTCAATATATTGACCAGCGGGGGTGCCACAATGAAACGGGGGAAATGACTTTTGAACTTTATGCTGCACTGGGTTGACATGTAATTTCGTATCTTTCTTCTTTCGCATTACTAAGTTTCATTATCTATCCATCCAAGTAAGAGATCAGAGATGCCATCTTCGCGTCCGTTAAGTAACAAGGAGGGTGTGCCGAACGCATATCTCATGCTGCCTCAACTCTTCTCACAAAGCCCTTGAGCCCCGTGAGGGGAGAGCTCGATGAAAAGGTTGAGGACAGCTCGACTGCTACACACTAGGCTTTCATCATACTGGGATTTCAAGTCAGCACTGGTCTTGAGCTTTCTCAGATAGTAAGAATACATACAGTTTGAAAACTTGGAAGGTTCATGGAGGAGGGAAAAGACCGGTGCAGAGCGTGCTTCAAATTATAATAATTTCGACGCGCCAATCCGGCTAGGGTTAGTGTGCCAAGCCAACTTTCAGACAGTCACCACTCTGCGAATACATGGTGGAAGAGAGTAATGTGACAATTAAACATATTATTTGTATTCTCTTCAATTGCTTGAGTTATTCCACTTGATGCTGCAGAGTCGGTTCCCACTTGCCGTGTCTAGTGCACTACATCTTCATCATGCGTCTGCTTCAGTTCTTCGTCGCTCCCCAGTGAGACTTCCAGTTTCTATGCGAGCTGGCACTTTGCCTACATGCAGCAAAACATTTTCAACCAATGGCAGAAATTCATTGTCAGAGGATCGAGCCGTATTGCTAAAAGACTTCAAAGACACATGTTCGGGAAAGCTGTCCTCTTTTGTAACGCGGAGACACTAATCTTGAATTAGTTGAATTTCCAGCCGCTACTTGTGATATCAAACATCTTGGACGTCGGAAAGACACAATCCCACACAAGCAGGTTATCCTTCATGGATACCTCGGCAACCAACGGCAAGCCGGAAAGAACTTGATCTTCGTCGAACTACGCAGTACCGATCTTTCCCATGCCGTTCAGCTTGTTGCCTCATCAAAAGGCAATGCTGAGCAAGATGCAGCTTATGCCAAGCTCAAGTCTTTGAACAATGAGTCCCCTGTAGCCATTGTAGGGACAATCAAGGGACGCAAAGCTAAACCAGTCTCTTCAAAGGTCGAAGAAGAATTTGTTCAGATCATTGATGTGGAAATTGAACTGACCAACATAATCCCTCTGAACCATTTCCCAAAAGACATCATCGTCACCTCGGAGACAGTCTTCCCTCCGGAGCAAAGACATTTGCAAATCCGCAAGGAGAAAGTGCTCAGAGACGCTCTACAATTCCGAAGTCGAGCTTCCAGTATCATTCGTGCAGAGTTGTGCCAGGTTCGAGCTTTTGTCGAAGTTGAGACGCCACTACTATTCAAATCAACCCCTGAGGGAGCCAGAGAATTTCTGGTCCCTACCCGAGCAAATGGTCTGGCATATGCACTTCCTCAAAGTCCGCAACAGTACAAGCAGATCCTTATGGCAAGTGGCATACCACGATATGTTCAATTTGCAAAGTGCTTTCGTGACGAGGATCAGCGAGCCGACCGCCAACCCGAGTTCACTCAAGTCGATCTCGAAATGGCCTTTGCGACAGGCGAAGATGTCATGAGTGTTATCGAGGGCACTGTCAAGAAGCTCTGGCTGCGTCTACTGAATATTGACTATCCCGAAGCCTTTCCTCGCATGACCTATGACGATGCCATGGCCACGTACGGCTCCGATAAGCCAGATGTCAGACTCCAGTCAAAGATCCGTCGCATCGAGTACATGCTGCCTGTTGATCTCATTGGGAAGATTGGTCCTCACAACGAACCTATTGTTGAGGTCATGAAGATACCCATCGCAGACGATCCAGCCCGTACCCGACAATTTGTCACACAATTCATGGACTCGCCAGAAGCCAAAACATTTAATGACAATCCGGATGGTCAACCTGGCATATTCATATACGACTCACGACGACCTCTGGCGGGCCTACAAGCATTCGGCTTCGAAGCCGCAGAAGTCCTAGAAGAGTCGCTAGAGCTAGAAGATGGCGACCTGGTCATCCTGCAAGCTCGCAAGAACGAGCCATTCGCAGGCGGCTCAACACCAATAGGCAACTTACGCTTAGCTCTCCACAAGGCCGCTGTAACATGGGAGTTTATGCCCGCACCACAAGGTTTCGAGTTCCTCTGGATCACCGACTTTCCTCTCTTCTCTCCTAGCTCTGCCTCTGAGCCCGGCCAAGGAGGATCCGCTGGCCTTTCAGCTACACATCATCCGTTCACTGCCCCTAAGACGGCAGACGATGTCGATCTACTGCTTACCGACCCTAGACAAGTCACGGCTGAACACTACGACCTGGTAGTCAACGGCGTCGAGCTAGGCGGCGGCAGTCGTCGTATCCACAACGCGGCGGTGCAGGAATTTATCCTCCGGCACATCCTCAAGATGAGCGATGAGCGCCTCAAGGACTTTGCTCATCTCATCGAGGTCCTGAGGGCTGGGTGTCCCCCGCATGCTGGTATGGCGCTCGGGTTTGACAGACTGATTGCTGTGATGTTGGGGAGGGAGTCCGTGAGGGATGTTATTGCGTTTCCCAAGAGTGGCAGAGGTGAGGATTTGTTGGTCAAGAGTCCCTCGCCTATGACGGAGGAGCAGCTCAAGACGTATCATTTGCGACTGAGGGAGTAAGCTTGATCAGACCAAAGAAAAGGCGGAGAGGTTTGGTATTGTAAGATATAATTTGTTGTAGAATATCCTCGGCGAAGTGAGATCACCATCACCACCATAAAATTACCACCCATAGAATCATTTTCTCCTATCTTGCTTTCTAGTGAATCCTTCCTGAACCATCTGACCACATATCTCTAGCTCCCAACTTGCCAGCCGATAATTTATCTCAACCCCTGTCATTCCTCCTATAGTCGTAATCATCCAAGCCCCGGTGCCAACATTGCCCTGGTTCGCCTAGAGGATCTCTTTATTACCAGAAAAGAAAGAAAACAAGGATCCCCAACGCCGGCCGGCCAGCCAAAACTAACAATGAAGCACAGCTGTACTCGCTAAAAGAAACCAAAATCGCGATAACCAAAAAATGCTCCAGTCCGCCAAACTCGAATCGCTGATTCGTTAAAAGAAGGACTAAAATCCAAAAATTCGTGCCCGGAAATATGCCCATATCATATCAATCGTCACCAACGTCCAATTTCTTCGCCTAATGTTCCTCGTTGTCGTCACTCCAGCAACAAAGCAACAGACATCCCACTCCCACTTCCAGCTATCAGATCACCAGCGCTCAATCCAGTCACGTCTACATTTCCGACCCAACAATCTGCAGCGGGCCGGTGAGCAGCGGGGTTGTAGACTGCTACTGTGCAATTGAGACTGCTGCCCGAGTCGGAGGAGGAAGCATAAGAGTTGTAGCCCGCGCATATAGCGATACAATCGTTGAACGAGTAGACGAATGCTTGAGTGATATTCTGCACCGCCGACGCGGACGAGGTAGAGGATAGAGGTGAAACGGCGTTGCAGTATTTGGTAAATGTCTGGTTTGTGCCGCCATTGTTGTTCGCCGAGGACAAGGAAGAAGTGTAAGTCGTGCCGTTTGAACTTGGACAGTCGTTCAGAGGCGTATACGTTGGTGTCGCAGCCGCAGCCGCGGTCGTCGTGGAAGAAGAGCCTGCAACGATTGTTTGAGGTCTCGACGATGCGGATGTCGTTGTTGATATGCTGCATCAAAGGTCAGCATATGGGATCACTAACCCAGTACTACCAGCTGGGGATAATGTATAAACTTACGGAGCAATCCCGCTCGTGTTTCCCCCATGCATGTTTCGCCCGCCGACAGCTCCACCCACTGCTGCTCCAACAATAATACACACCATGACCACCGCGACCATGATGAACGTCCTGACCTTCATCCCAAAGAGTATAAGCGGGGATTTGACGGCCGCAACAGCCGCAGTGTTGTTGTCATAGCCTTTGTATGAAGGAGGGCTGGAGCGTTGGCTGTGTTCGTGGATGACGGGATATTTGTCTGAGCTAGCGTATACCGCATCGTCGTACTCGAGGCCATGAGCGGGCGCTACCTCTGGCGCGTTGTGGTATTGATAAAGGCCGCTGGTGTGGCGGCCGCCATTGTCCGTAATGGTAGGAGATTGAGGGCGGGGCGACTGTTGCGGGGAGATGTCAGTCAATGCTATGTTGTGCATTGTTCTTGTGCTGCGACTGATGATGCTCCGAAAGGCTGGACAAGCAGCATTTGTGGGTCTTGCTCGGTACGGTTTATTTTGGGGTTGTGGTGGAGATGGGGGAGATGGTGGTGTACATTTGATTTTACGAAAGACTCCCAAAAGTGAACGGTAGGGTTAATTGTGAAGGATAGATAGAGATGGGCGAAGAGGAAAATACACAATGCACTACTGTGACAGGCAGGGGGTTCGGGAAATAATGCTTACAGATCTTGTCTCCATTGTACCTGATGCCGGACGGGTTAGAGAGGCGCTAAAGTCGAAGAAAGGCAAGTACACAGGTAGCAAACAAGAAAGTGTACCCAACACTTTTAAACCAGACAAGCTGTCGCGTGCTACACTACTAGTCAAAACGCGTCTTGTCAAAAGTTTGCGTTTCTTATCAGTTGCAGAGGATTAGAGGCAGGCAGACGCAGTAGTAGGCAAGCAACAAAGAAGAAACGCGACAAATGCGAACGAATCTCCTCCAGAGAATGAATCAACAATATTGACTTCGAAATCACTTGCACATGACGGCTGACTAGCCAGGTACGCCGCCCTCCCATCCTAGCCGCCCCATTTACTCGATTCGAGAGCTGCCCTGCGCGTAGTCCAGCAAACATTCTCCGAAAAGGCTACCCTAGCTAGCGAATCTCTAGCCAATGGAGGGCAGTCTCCACTCATGTAAACCAGACAAGACCGGAAAAGCCAGCTAGCAGGGGTTCTTGCTGCTCCGTGGGCGCCTCCGCTTCCTCTCAAGCAAGCAAGCCCCGATCAATTTCTTTTCGCTTGAGGATATGCGTTGTTGGTTTTGTGGCGGCGTATGCAGGTTAGGTCGACTAAAGGAAATGATTGGACGGGTGGACGGGGACGCAGATGCAAGCGTGTCAGGAACAGGCTGTGGCTTGCAGCTTCGCTTCGCCAAAGTTCGAGGCAATCGGGGCTGGGCGATCGGTTAAATGAATGGAAGCAGCCTTTTGCTTGACCTGATTTTGAAGGTACTGTCTGTATGTATATATACTTGGTGATCTGTTTACTTTCTCTTCTCTAATCTCGTGATGGTTGATACTTTGATGGCGGTTTGCGACTGCCAAAACCTAGTGTTGTTGGCACAATCATATAGATGGTCAGGTAATGCAAGCTGCCCAGACTAACAGCCGAAGTGCATGCTCAGCTCTCTTTGTGTGAGACAGTGGAAAGTGGGGGAGCACCGGAGCAGCTGTGCAGCTTCATCTAGCGAACAAGGCTGTTTACCATTCAACACATGGCTGAGAGCACAAAATTGTCACCACACTTTGGCAGCCGATATTCTGGAATGACACCTTGTGGCGGTCAGCCTTTTGTTTCGGGAGTATTGAAAAGACAAAGTTAAAGCACATGTTTAAGGTTGAGCCGGGGGACGACCAAGCCCAATGTCGATACAAAGATACATACAGTGAAGGTGAAGATGAAGATGAAATAAGATGAGAACCAAAACGGCAAATTTGGTAAATTCCGTTGCCTTACAACTTCATGCCTAGTGCCTTGTGAACCCTCAACGACTGTCTAATGCTCAAGTCTAGCATAATCTCTTCGCTACCACCAGGGATAGCATAAGCTCTGACATCTCTGTAGAGTCTCTCGACCTTGGCGCCCTGGCCGCCTCTGCTGTAAGATAAACCGCCAAAGATCTGACTTGCCTCTCGGGCGCAGAACTCGAAAGTGACTGTTGCTTGGGCCTTGAGAGCAGCAATAGCGCCACCGAGCTTCAGCATTGCCTCGACGTCGTTCATCTTTTGGCATTGGTAGACCATGTTTTCTAGCCACGCGTACGAGGCCTCGATCTGTCGAGCCATATGTGCGAGCTTCAGGCGGATGACAGGGTGGTCAATGAGCTTCTTGCCAAAGGTGCGTCTCTTGTGAGCGTACTTGACCGAGTCCTCGTAACACACGCGAGAGAAGCGGAGACATTGGATGATGATGCCGATGCGCTCGTGGCTGTAACGTCGTTAGTCTTGTATTTTGCAGCCCACGTTTCAGGATACACTCACTTGAAGTTGGTCATGATGACCTTGAAGCCTTGATTCTCCTTTCCGATCAGATTCTCCACGGGAACCTTGACGTCCTCGAAGGTGACGTATGTTGTTCCACTGGACCATACACCTTGGCAGTCCATTCTCCTGGTAGAGACACCACCGAAGCTGCGCTCAATAAGGAGCACACTGACACCGTTCATACCCTCGCCACCTGTTCGCACAGCTGTGGTAAAGTATTCGGAGTAAATGCCGTTGGTGATCCACTTCTTCTCACCTGTTGCAAGTCAGTATTGATCCTACGATATTGGAAAAGAGACGACGATACCATTCACAATGTAGTGCTTTCCATCCTCAGTAAGCTTGGCCTCGCAAGTCACGTTGGCGACATCAGAACCAGCATCGGGCTCAGTAATGGCCAAACATATACGCTTGTCGCCATTAATGATGTCTGGCATGATTCTGTTGATGAGAGCCTTCTTTCCGTGCTTCATGACAGGCGGTGCACCAATGCCGTAACCACCAATCAAGTTCCAGACGAAACCTCCACTGCCAGAACGAGAAAGCTCATCAGTCAGAAGCATCTCATGGAAGAGATCCCACTTCTCGGGCGGCACGCTCTTGACGGTGTTCTTCGTGAGATGCTTGGTCTTTGTATAAGACACGCCTAGCAGACCTGCAAGGTAGCCACGCTCGCCCATTTGCTTGTATATCTCATCAGGCACCTTCTTCGCCTCGTCCCATTCAGTGACATTGGGCATGATTTCATCCTCCATCCATTGGCGGACTTCAGCGCGAAGGTCGGCGTGTGTCTGGTTGAAGTATGGAGAGTGGTACTGTAGGAAGATACGGTCAGACCTTGCTAAATAGTGTAGATGGTTTGAAAACTTACCGATTGGTACCAGTTGGGGTCAGCAAAGGGAATCATGTCTCCGTACGTGTCCATGGGCTCGGCCTCGTCTTGCGCATCAGGGCCAGGCATGGGTGCAACAGTGCCAGACTCGGCAGATGGCTTGACAGGCTCCTTCTCTTTCTTTGCAGCAGGCGGCGGGGTTGCGGGCGGTGTCGGCGGGGCGGCAGCCTTCTTCTTTGAGTCGAGAGAGCCAACCTGGAGTTGCTTCTGGTATTTCTTCAAGATGCCCTCATTGTGGTACTTCCAGAACTGCTTGCTAGCGTCTTTGCCGGCCACTCGTTGAAGGACTGCACACAACCGCATCATCAGTGTCTGTCAAGGCTTGTGATCGTCGTCTGGATTGCACTCACTCTTCTTTCCGCCGGGGTGCTCGTCTTGAAACTTGGTCAAGTCATAGACGTCCTCGTCAACAACGATCCAGAGCGAGTCTGGCTTGTTGTGCGATGCAACATCGCTTTGTGAATACGTGCCCGACATGTCAGATGAGCGTGTAATGAGTATATGTGTGTATAGATTGATATGAATTGAAGAAAGGGTTGTAGTGGTCTTTAGAACAAAGGAGGAAGATGACGAGAGTATAATGTTTCCAGTCCTTCACATGTCAGACCGTCTTCCGTCCCCGGCTTTTTCGGACTCTTAGATCGTTAATCACAGGACACGAGGAACATCAACGGCCGTGGATCTTGAACTTGACGAATCGGAGTCCGTCTATTGGACCTTTCTCCGGGGTAAAAAGACGGGGGAGGCGCACAACCTCGTGGTTGTGCATCGCCTGTGCGTTTGCTCTGCTCACGAGGGCAATAACATCCAAGAAACCGAGGACCGAGGCCGACCGTTGTGCTGACCTACACGGCTGATGACCGGGTTTCACATGAAGACCAGCGAGAGTGACAATACTCGTGTCCCATACCAAAGCTCGCGTCTCTTTCGCTGATTCTACATTCTTTAGTCCATACTATCTCTATTTGGTGGAGGTTTTTTGGTGAACTATGATTGGGGTTGAGGGTGGAGGAGCATGGCAATACAAAGATCACACTGAATCCGACTGTCAGTTCGTTCAACTGTGTTCATCCTTTTACAATCGAACAGGTCGAAATGGTGGTGAAATGACGTGAAAGGACATGAATTTTGTCCCCCTCTATGAACCACGCTGACGGTACCGACCCCACATTCTGCACTCCGCAAAAATGCAATGACCCGAAGAGCCTCATAAACACATGCAATCATGAAATTACCTTACTGAGGTGATAGAACAACAATTCTAGTGTTGAGATTGTGATTGTTTTCCCATCAACACTGTAGCCCCGTCCATCCCTTCAGTCATGTCTTTTGGATCTGTCTAGCATCAATCTGTTCTACTCGCCATCTTGACTAAGGTACAGACTTAATGTTCTCTTCCCCACCATAGCATTACGTCAAAAGCAAGAGACCAAACTATATCCTTCCGTCATGCTAAAATCTCAAGTACCATACTGAACACTTTCCTCCTTCAATTCTTTTCCAGTCTGCTCCATATACCCTGCCTAGCATATCCCTAGCATATTCCCATCCACAACTACTCCGTCTCAATCTTCCGATCTCATATCCTCTAGTCCCCTCCCTTCCATCCCAAAACCCAAGCACCCACAATGCCAGATACCACCCCCCGTCCAGTCCACGTAAGGCACGCCTCCGACATTCAGACTTCAGGCGGGCAAACAGACGGCATGACCCGCCAAAACGCCATCGTCTCCCTGTGCCCCAACCTCTGCGCCTCAGTCATGCTCGCCTCGCCCCACTCGAGCAGCGCGATCCACCACCACGGCTCCGAAAACACAATCGTCTACGCCGTCTCCGGGACCGGGGGCGCAGTGATCAGCGAAGGTGGGAAGAAAAAGCAGAAGCTGGCTCCAGGGGATTTCGCGCTCATACCGGCGTTTGCGGAACATCAGGAGGTTAATGAAGGTGACGATGAGGTCAAGTGGGTTATTACTAGGAGTGGGGAGAGCCCTATTGTGGTGAACTTGGAAGGGTGGGGTGGGAAAGAGGTTGAGGGTTGAAGAGAGAAGATGAAGGAGGTAGGAGTCATGTCGCTGGTTGAGAGTTGTCGAAAAGAAGACCGCTTCTGGAGCACATCGAATGTCTAGGAGATACTGGCGGGACAATTGCGTGAATGTCGTGTCGCAATTTGTTCTATTCTTCTGTAATAGTGTAATGGTAGGGGCAAAGGGGGTATATGTGGTGAAGTTTATAATAAGGACTTCGCACGACGGAAGCAATCAAGAGAAACACGTTCGTAAGAGGCTTCCTCGCAAATATGCTGCCTATAGTCAACGCCGTCTAGGCGGCCATATGCTCTTCAATCCCGTGCTCAAACTCCTCTTACGCCGCACCATCCCTCTTGTGCCAGACAAGTCCTCGTCACCAAGAGCGTGCTGTGATACTGGGTCGACCATATCTGTCTTGATGGTCGGAACATCCAATCTCTTGCTGCCATGGAAAAGCTTCTTGTACGTCTTTTCCGGCTCGCTGGGTTCATTTGTAGTCGTGGCGGGTGTCATTGCAAACAACTTTTGAGGAGAAGATGGCGTGAACGGGGAAAACGCCTTTGACGCGATGCTGGGTGTTGCAGGTTGTGATATCGACGGAAACAGCATACGCGAAGATGGCCATAGCGGGACTTGTGGTCGGGGCGATGGCGGGGAGTCAAGGCTAGAGTTTGAAAAGGCATCTGAATAGTCCATGTCTCCTGCTTGTGACGATGGGCTAGAATCGATGCCCGAAGAAGCCGATTCGATATCAGATCCAGGTACTTTCAGGCCAAGTCGGTCATACATGGACGAGCTGTAAGGGCGGAAGGCTTGAGGTACGGACAGGAACAGCCTGCCATCTGGAGGAGGACTACTCTCATGACTGGCTCTTCGTTTCTGCAGCCTCTTGCCGTGCCCGGTCAATGTGTCTGAACGTGCAAAAGCACTCAGCCGAAGATCTACCTGACTGGGAGAAAACACGAGTCTCGTCCGGATACGTTGCACTGCATCATCCAAGGCGAGTTCTATCGCGCAATGGTTCCTGACCTGACTGAGTTTCGGCCAGGTCGCTCGCTCACCGCTGAGCATGGCTTGCACCATGAAGTCGGTGTTTGGATTTTTTAGCACGTTCGGGAACTGTGCATACGAGACCTCTGGTAAGATTGTAATGTCTCCAGAGTATCTCTGGCTCAGCACCGACCGCACCTTTGACATGGTGGTCGGCATGATACCGAGCTCTGCGAGTACGTGCATGCGGTGTAATGCCTCGCCCTTGGCCAGCTCGGCTACAGTCCGAAGCCAAGTCGAGTTGGTGGGGGATAATGATTTTTGATGGTTGGCTTGAGCAGCAACAAATGCCTCGTCCTTCTCAAGAAAAGGAACCACGTGTGGGTTGACTTGAGACACGATGAAGTGGTTGACGTTGAACATCTCCGCCAAGCGAGTCATAGGGAGGTCATTGTCCACGGAACCATCGATCCACCGCTGTGTTGAATGATCCCAGGGCACTTCCTTTCCAGTGCGGGGGTCTTTTGCCATTAATTGAGCTGGAGAGAAAATGAATGGTACAGAACAAGATGTGGCTACAGCAGACCAGATCATGACATTTGGAGCAGTGACGTAGTTGAGAAGACGCGGCAGCTCGTAGAGACTAGCTGTAGAGACGCCGATGTTGAGGATCCTCCGAGTCCTGTTGTATGCTTCCTGGAAGGTCATGTCGCCTAGTAGGTCACGCATGACGCGGACTAGATTTGAAATGTCGAAAAGAGCACCTTTGGTAAGAAAGCGGAAGGCCTTTTTCAGCACACCCTCTTCTTCGCCGTCTTTTTCAAACACATCTAGATCGCCGTAACAAAAGTCGCGGAGTAGTTGGGGAACTTCATCATCAGTGCGGGTGCACAAGACAGCCGCAACGATGCTCCCTGCAGAGGCTCCGGACACGATGCGTGGAAGCAGCTGGGCTTCAAACAGGCTTTTGGCAACTCCGATATGGTTCATTCCAAGGGTACCACCTCCTGACAATAACAAAGCGCTTCTTCCAAAGGCCTGTCGTGTGCGCAGTAACTGTTCATAGACCTCTCGGGTATCCAGCTTCGAATCTCTCGTAGGGGCGGACAGATCAACCAGAGCCTCCAATGTATCTAGTGCCGCCTCAATGTAGCGCTCAATCAAGCTCTTTGTGCCGACACGGGAGTGTTTGTACAGACGCAGGTCTCCCATGCCACCCAGACTCCGGGTCAGAGTGGTTCGCACCAGGAACAGCATGCGGCTGGCATCGCAACTAATCCTGGCATCCTCGAGCTGTCGCATCCGTTCCCGTACAAGCGCAACATCATACTCGTCTGTTTCATCCTCGCTCTTCCACGCATCATTTCCTTCAAGATCGTCCAACTCGGAAGCGGCGGCAAGCCAGTCTGCATAACATTGTGCCTGGAAGTCACAAGAATATTATCAGTATTATCGTCCCCTGTCATTATTTTGCGTGGAACATGATGGATGACGAAATCAAACGTACCTGTTGGAGTTTTAGGCGCAACACTTGCTTTTGCCATTCGCTGTCCGGTGCCGGAGCGTCATCTGCAGGATGCCGGGAATCATGTGGCTGGTGTCCACGCGGTTCACGCAAGAAACTCAGTAGCGAAGCCGGCAGTAGTCCAGTGTGACCGGAGCCGTGGGGATTGTTTTCGTGTTGCTGATTTGCACGAGTCTGCCCCGTTGCCGTATTCAGCCTTCCATCGTGTGCCAGACCAGGTAGATAGACGTCATGGAGAAGAAAGTCCATGAGAATCCGGAAGCCATGGAGGGGGTCCCAGGGGGCCTAGGAATGTAGGAGCGGTCCGCTTAGTGAGACAGCAGTTGGGTGATGATTAGTAGTGGTGAGGTCGAGTACGAGTACGAGCAATACATGGTCTAGGCAGGACAGCGCTGGGGATTATAACCAGGACTTATGCTTGGCCTGTGTTTGCGGGCAAGAGCGTAAGAGCAGAAAACGGCCGCCATGTGACGCCTTCTAGTGCCTGTCGAGTTGGAACCTAATTTCCGCTTCCTTCGTCACCTGTGGTACTACTGCCTTTGGAAACCCTACACGACACGACGCTCCCACACTCCACCCGAGTCATACCGCCTATTGTCTACCAAACACTTGTCAACATGGTTGGCATGTGCAAATAAAACGTCCTGCTCCCAAGGGGTAGATAACGCACAATGCAGCCCCTTGCTTCCACGCCGCCCGATCGGGTCGTCCAATGTATGCCAGTACTTCCTGATAAGCAACATTTCAGGAACCATTCAACCACCCCCCCTGTTTTGCTTTGTTGCTGCAGTCTGCACACTCCTTCCCTGGCCTGCAGCACACCGGCAGATCCATGAAGATCCGACCCGAACGTTAACCGCTGTTCTGGGTTTGCCTGGTTGTTGCAAGTTTTTCGAGCCGTTGCACATAGCCTTGTAGCAATTATTACAATCTGCCTACTGTTTTTCGTTGTTGAACCGCTGAGCCTTTAATCGCTTGTAATCGATATGATAAGCTCTCTCCGCCTTGAGCCTCCTCGACTCTCAAGTACAATATCGAGTACATCACAAAGTACCACGTCAAATGACTCAGTCCGCATATACGTGCGGTCAGCAGGGCCTGAAACAGCAGCTCCTGTGCATAAGCTCCAGCTATTTTCATGACCCTCATTATGCAGCCGTGCGACCGAATCATGTATGGTCTAGACGTGATGGCCAGCTTTCACAAGCAACATATTGGTTGATATCTCCTTGCGCATAATTGTGAATCATTCTTGCATCATCCTTCATGTGATTTCATTATATTCGTATCGACATATTCCTACCAACAAGATAGAGTCCAACTTCCCAACCACTCAAGAACTGACATGTGTGCATGTGTATGTGTTGTGTGATATGTTCATGATTGCGCGTCACTTCCGGCCATTAAACTCCACGTCCGCGTGCCTGAATGACAAGCACACTCGCCTTTAAGCCGCGTTCAACAATCTGTTCCGCTGCAGCTCCAAGAGAGACGCCACTGGCTGATTGCGGACGTGATAGGACGGAGTTGGCCCGCCTGCCAACCACTATCAGATCCCCTGCATTCTTGACATTCTGCCCAACTTCCATCTCAGCTCGCACAATCGCATCATCCATTGGATTGGCTGATTGCACGCTCTCCAATATCACACGTGACTTCAACCCTTCGGGCAGTGATCGCTGAAGTGCATCAAAGAAACTTGAATCCCTGTCACTGAGCTCGGTTGAATCTTGCGTGACAGCGCCCACTTTCGAGTGTTGGGCAGAGCTTCCGACTCCGTGACCATTCGATGATTCGGTGACATGATCAATATCCGAATCCAACCTAGAAAAATGAATGATAGTTGCAGTGATATCTGGGCTTTCTGCCAGTTGAAGCACAAGTCGCAACGCCACACGTCCATCAGCTCCACCAAAGTACGGCATGAAAATGTGATGGCTGCGGTCGGGAATAGGCGCGATTGCTCTTTCGCGGTGACTTCGCATGCTCATGGCGCTGGCTGTCCTACGGAGTGGGCTTGGTCTTTGTTCCTGTCCGCTACCACCAAGGCCTCGGTTGACTAGGACAGCGGTGTTGCAGGTGGCGGCGTCGAGTACGTCCGTCACGAATGTTGTATAGCTTGTGCTGTCACGCTTGATCTGTGACGTATCAAGGTAAGGTTGGCGCTCACTCATGGCTCCAGTCTCGCTACTCCATGGAAGCAACAGTAGGTCTACGCCTTCCCGAGAGGCTTGAGATGTCAACATTTCAGCAAATGCCGTCTCTGGTGCCACAACCACCTCGCCTGAGACGAGCAAGTTGTACAAACGGCCAAAGTTGCGGAACGTGTTGATGATGGGATCTCTGTAGCTGTACTCTTCGGCTTCAGAGACTTGCATGACGGAAGAGTCTCTGTCAGTCAGTTCCATCATTCGTACTCCATGAACTCCGACTGGACGCTTTGGTCCTGCGACTTCCATGAGACGGAATGGCTCGCCATTAGAATGAGCAGGGTGAACCTTCTCTGTTTCGTTAGGTCTACCACCAAGCAGGGAAACAAAGGTTAGAAGTGCGGGCATATTGTCCAATCGCAGGTAGACAAGAAGTTCTCTGACTTTGGCACTCTCGAGCTTTGCAGCAGTGACTGATGTGTCATCCCCAACGTCGCTGAGCGATCTGCCAGTCTCCCAATCGATGAGGCCCTTCTTCCAGTCTTCCAATTTCTTTTGGTACCAGGGAGGGTATAAAGCCACAGTAAGTGGGGTAGTGGCAAAGGTCGTGACCAGCGCCATCACCACAAATATAGTAAAAGTACGTTGACTCAAGATCTTAGCTTGAAGACCAATGTTCTGGACAACAGAGTTAGTTCCCTTTTCCCCGTGTTGAATTCGAGCCACTTACAAGGACGATCAACTCGACTAGACCTTTACAACTCATCAAAGCTCCTATAGTAAAGCTCTCTCTCCAGACAAGTCCATTGAGCCTAGCCGCAATAGAGGCAGCAATGAACTTCCCAAAGAACGCCACAGCAATGACTCCAATAACATATGCCCAAGTGATGGCACTATCCAGAAGTCCCAGATTCGTTGACAATCCAGAAAGAGCGAAATAAAGAGGCAAGAAAATAGCACTAATCAGATCCTCGATCTTTTCGGTAACCTTGATAGCAAAGCCACCGTCGTGTGGGCAGATAAGTCCAGCCATGAATGCACCGAAGATGGGATGGATACCAATGACTCCAGTGAAGAAGGCAGATGTCAATGCCATCATCAGAGTCAATGCGATGATCCCTTGACTCGGACCATTCTCCAGACTGCGATTTCTGCGCAGTATCCACATGAACGATGGCTTGATCGCGAACACGAGGAACAGTGTATATCCGAGTGCGGTAAGAAGGACCCAAAGTGCAGTCAGTCCACTTCCGGAATTGACCAGTGCAACGCAAAGAGCGAGAAGGATCCAGCCAACAATGTCATTGGAGACACCAGCCGACAGAACGATGATTCCGACGGGCGTTGAGAGTAGTTTCAGCTCTGTCAAGATACGACAGAGGACCGGAAATGCAGTGATTGCCATTGCAACACCTATGAAGAGAACATAGGTGCCAAAAGCAACAGGCTCGGTACCAGGCTCGTCGCGGAACTCATGATACAAGCCATATGCGATTGCACAACCAAGAGCAAATGGGAGAGCCATGCCGGCAGCTCCGACACTGATGGAGGTCCGCCAATTACTCGCCAGATATCGCAGATCTACTTCGAGCTATTGTAACAATTAGCCTTGGCCCAATCATGCATTGTCCATTAGAACCTTACCCCAACAATGAACAGAAACAGCACCAACCCAATATTAGCAACAAGCGTAAGATTGGGCGTAGCCGCAGAAGGAAAGATAGTCGTCGTGAACCCAGGTATCCTCCCCATGACCGACGGACCAAGTAGCACACCTCCAATCACCTCTGCAATGACCCTAGGCTGTCTTATTTTTGACAGCGGCCAATGCAAAAGACGGCAGAAGATGATGATTATGCCGGCTTGAATGATGAAGAGGATAATTGGATTCTTGGGATCATATTTGGTGGGGTTGGAGCCCTCAAGAATGCCTCCTTGAGGCGCGGCTTTATTTGTAGAGGTAGCAGATGCAGATGCCACAGTCTTGGTGACTACACTTGTCACTACTTCTGTGATTGTGGCCATGTTGTCGAGGAATTATTGATCTACGCCCGGACAGCACGAGTGTGATCGATACCAGCTGTACCAGATCAGAGGCGATGCAAACGGTTAAGGAATGGAGGATATAAATATGATCGTAATATAGCAGGTCCACGGTAGCAAGAATGCTACATGTAGGAAATGGAGTCGTACAAAAAGAGGCAGATCTCGACCTAGAAGATATACAACGCGGAGGATCTCCTCTCAAGATTGCTGACGGTGACAATGTCAATCTATGGGGTGCAGCGGTCTAGGCGCCACGAACCAACGGGGTTGACAGGACGCGGACCCACCTCACGTGGACCCTGCCCGAATCGCCTACAATAATCAAAAACAAATCTACCTTGCCTTGTCCCATCTACACCATAACGTTTCGCCAGCGGTGGCTACTACAATCCAGAGCTTGACTATCCCAGCTAGTAATGTTGAGGCTGATAGTGCATGACCTCCATCCTCGACAATAGCCATGAAGGATGGCTTGAAGATCTCGTGGCCCTCGCGATAACAAATCATAGATGTCTGACCGCCGCGTGCTTAGTATCACTTACGCCATGACCTTGGCACCACCACTTCGCTATTTTGCACGCGAGAAATACGACCTTGTGATACGGACGACGGATGCACACCGATAAGGGGCTGGCGGGTAGGTCACACGAAAGTGCGTGCCCCTTGTTTTCGCCTGCCATGAGATAGGTGCGATATGCAGTTAGAAATAGAGGCGGAGGAGGCGTTTTGGTCGCCGCCGTTTCGTGTCGTGTGGAGTACACCTCGTTCCTAAGCCAAAAAGAATGGACTTTGGCATGTGCTACAGAGGTACACTTGTAAATTGACCGCCAGGTGAGTTTTGCAAAGATCTAGACTTCGGAGAGATGCGCTTTTTTGTTTTCGTCGAGATGGGCTGTCAGATGGACGATTGTGGCACTCACTCATCACGCATGAATCCGAATAGTTTTGTAGACACCAGCGAGCACTTATCTAGTCCTTCGAGGATCCGAGTGCTGTCTATCTTATGCTGGTTGTGCACCGACAGCCGCTAGGAGTATTTCCATGCCCGTACACAAACTCGTGTTGCGTTCTCCTGCTCTTTCGTTTCGTCCTTTTATTCTTTCGTTTCTCCTCTTCGATCTTTCTTCTGTCCTTTTGCTCTTCCGTTTCGTACATGCCCTCTTTTGCGGACTGGAAGACTGGCGTCTCCACGGAGTTGGCTCGCGCATTGAGCCTGTCTTGGTGTCCCAGTCCTGGTGTCCCAATCCCAGGTCCATGATCTACATGATCCCACTGCGACCAAGAGTCTAAGTGCGCCAAAAAGCAGGACTGAGCAAAATATGATAAGGGAATGTCAGACCGGAGACTTCTTCAGGCCTGTAAGTGAGGGTAGGCCTACCAAAGAAGGTAGGCACGGAAGGTGACAGCCCGCTAGTAGTTGAGCAAGGATGAAAAACTCGTACATCTCAAAGGTGACACTAACGCAATTACTGTTGAAGAAAGTCCGGTACAGTTAATTGTCTAGAGAGCTATGTAAGAGAGTCTGAGCAGAATATCTACAATTCAGTGCCATGGATTCAGCCACGTGATAGGCCGTTCTATGCTACAAGCACCCTTTGTTATCTGACAGTATCCTGTCATCTATATCACTTACAAAAGGATTGTTCCACAAAGCGTGATATATCTTCTTTGATTGCGACCGAGATGATGAGCGTGAGTGGCTGATCTACGAGAATTGAATTGAAAACAATGCCTTTCCCATAGTCAATAAAAAGGTCTTCCGTGTAGTGCAATATGTTTCCAATTGTGAGTGAATTTCGTTCCGCTATAGATACAGTCTACAGAAGAAAAATGATTAGAAAAAAATAAACCCTTGATCGTATGAGGTATTTAAACAATTAGAACAAAATCGCGTATGCACATTAATTCCGTAAAGAGACGCCTTCCGGCGTGCTTGAAAGCTTAGAAAGCTTGAATATCAAGTCAATATGGAATGGATGTCATCGATTACAGTGCATTTTAATCGCCCCTTGATCCGACTGCTTTCTGGATTCATTATCCCTAGTCGCCCACCGTCTTTGATTGGTCCGTCATCCTCCTACTCTGATCCCTCGTCCTTGTCCTATTTCTGTGGGGTTGGAAGGGTAGCGTCTGTAGGGGGTTGACTTGGGCCTGGGCCTGGCCTTTCAGGCTGTCTTGGTGCCTGAGTCGCATTGTCTATGTGCCACATTAGCCTGATGCTTGGTAGGATGGCGAAATCAACGACGCCAACTGAACGATTCCCGCTGTAGGAAGACTTACCTGAGGCGGATCTTGACGCTCCTTGGGTCACAAGACCATGCTTCTGGGCAAGTGAAGGCAGCGAGCCGGCTGCTTGCTCAAGACGGCTTGTGTCGGCGGTTGCCACTTTGTCACCATCTCTCTCCTTTGCTCGTCTCAGCAGCTTCTGCGCCAGCTCGAACTGCTCGGTAGGGAATGCCTCTGGTACTACCAGCTGACGGGCCTCATTGTCAAGCAGTGACACAGCTGCCTCAGCGTACTGCACGCCGAGTGGACCGTGCTTGGTAGAGAGCAGCATGTAGCATCGTGCTCTGATCAGGATTGGAAGGTTGGCTTTCTGGTTGGACATTATTAGCTAGCATGACATGGACAATGCATTTAACTCACCGTGAGAAGCTTTGCCGCAACTCTGAGGCATTTGTGATCGTTGTCACGGTACATTTTCATCATGCCATCGTGCAACGCAAGGTAGGTGCGCTCCTCCATGTCAAGTCCAGGGTAGGGGTCTGCCTCCTCCATTATGACTGACGAGTGATGAACGGTGGTGATGAACGGTGGTGATGAACGGTGGTGATGAACGGTGGTGATGAACGGTGGTGATGAAAGATTAAGATGGTGCTAATCGTCGAAGAAGGCGAACGTTTTATAGGTTGAGTTGCATCGTAAGTGAAAGTGACGGAGCAGACAAGAGGCAGTTGCGTCGTGGTTGAAAGTGAAGGAGCAGAGAAGGGGCAGTTGCGTCGTCGTTGAAAGTGAAGGAGCAGGGAAGGGGCACAATAAGATAATGTGAGGTAAAGTGTAGATGGTTGTATAACAATAATAGACCTTGAAGACTTCCATTGTCAACCTCTTAACAATAAGTAGTCTCTTAGTAGTCGTGGTAGTTATAGTATTCTTGTCCCAATACCAAGGCAATTGTTGAATGTAGGGTCGTAAAGTTTTCAAGATTGTGAATTTCGTTCCGCTATATATGCAGTCTGTAAAGGAAAAGTGACCAAGACATTTTGACCCTTGATCGGATGAGGTATTTGAACAGTCAAAACAAAATCGCGTATGCACATTAATTCCGCAGAAAGACGCCTTCCCGCGTACTCGACTCCACACTTTTAAACCTGGGGACCAGCCTTGATAACCTCGGGAGTGGCCTCGTCGGCGTACTTCTGGAAGTTCTCGACGAATAGGGTACCCAGCTTCTTGACCTCGTCCTTGAAGTCGGCGGTGCCCGTCCAGCTCTTCGCAGGGTTGAGGATCTCATCGGGAACATTGGGGCAGGACTTGGGAACCGACAAGTTGAAGGTCTCGTAAGTCTCATATTCGACCTTTGCCAGCTCACCACTGTGGATGGCATCGAGGATAGCGCGGGTGTATTCTATGAAGGTATTAGCATTCGATATCAAAAAAAAAAAATTGGAAAAAAATTGGAGAAAATTGGAAAAAATCTCCTGAGGTGGAAAATGGTATAGAAGGAAGGGGGAGACTTGCTTAACGAACAACGTTGACCTCCTGTGGCGGCTCCTGCTCCGACCCAGCCAGTGTTGAGGAGCCATGCGTTGGCCTTGTGCTCCTCGATCTTCTTTGCGAGCATTTTGGCGTAACGCATTGGGTGAAGGGCGAGGAAAGGCTGAGCAAAGCACGACGAGAAGGTAGCCTGGGGCTCAGTGATACCGTCCTCAGTACCAGCCATCTTGGAGGTGTAACCACTGATGAAGTGGAACATGGTCTGCTCAGTGTTGAGCTTGGAAATGGGAGGAAGGACACCACGGGCGTCGCAGGTGAGGAGGATGATGTTGGTGGGGTGAGAGCTAGAGATACAAGGGATCTTAGTGTTCTCAATGTACTCGATGGGGTAGGCGCAGCGAGTGTTCTCGGTCAGGGTAGAGTCATCGTAGTCGACCTCACGGGTGACGGGGTCGAAGACGACGTTCTCAAGGATGGAACCGAACTTGATAGCACCGTAAATATCAGGCTCCTTCTCGGCAGAGAGGCCAATGCACTTGGCGTAGCATCCACCCTCGATGTTGAAGACACCCTTGTCGGTCCAGCAGTGCTCGTCGTCACCGATGAGGGCACGCTTGGGGTCTGCGGAAAGAGTGGTCTTGCCAGTACCGGAGAGACCGAAAAAGACAGTGACATCACCATTCTTGCCCTCGTTGGCGGAAGAGTGAAGAGTGAGGACGTCGTGCTTGACGGGCATCTCGTAGAAGAGGACGGTGAAGACACCCTTCTTCATCTCACCAGCGTACTCGGTTCCGAGGATAACCATCTCCTTCTCGGCAAAGTTGATGGCCACCGAGGTTGCCGAAGTCATACCAGTGGTGAATCTGTTGGCAGGGAAGGCACCAGCGTTGTAGATGACATAGTCAGGGTGGAATGTCTCCAACTCTTTTCTTGATGGGCGGATAAGCATGTTACGCATGAAGAGGGCGTGGTATGCACGGGCGCAGACAACGCGAACGCTGATTCTGTAACGAGTGTCCCATCCTGCATATCCGTCGACGACGTAGATGCGGTTTCTGGTGTTGAGGTAGTCGACAGCACGTTCTCTGTTGATACGCCAGACCTGTGGTATACCATTAGCTATGATCAAACAAGCGAACAAACAGGCCGGGTGTACGGGGTCAAAGCCGAACCCTCCAGCCGAGCCCTTGAGCCATGGGCCGGGAGGTTCCGAAGGTGGGGTGCGGTGACGTCTAATTGATCGGCTTCATCGCCGACCCCACATTTCGATGCAGATGCGGGCAAAAACACGGCCAACCAGGAGACAAATAATTGTCAAGATGCAGCAAACTTGGGGAAGCGGGACTTACATCAGAGCTCATCTTCTTGTTGACAGGTCCCCACCAGATCTCCTTGTTGGATGACTCTTCATCAACAATACGCTTGTCTGAGGGAGAACGGCCAGTCTTTGCTCCAGAATAGGCCGAGAGGGCGCCGGACGATGTGATGGCGGAACCGGTCTCGTACACTAGGGCATCCTCGTAGAGAGCAGCGGCTGAAGGGTTGGCGACCTGTATCCGCATTAGTATACAAACACTCCTATCAATGACACACCAAGGTCAACATACAATGGCAACACGGTCATAGTCAATGTGAGCTCTCTCGTGAAGCTCCTCCTCGAGCTCAGTGTGCTCACGCTGGGGTTGAATACCACCAGGGTGGAGGTTGGTCTTGTTCACTGTGCTGGAAACCATCCTTAATGAAGTTGAATTGAAATTGCCCTTTTGTTGTTTCTTAATTTGTTGTTGGACGTAATCCTGTTGAAGTGGAGGGGCAGGAGAAGATGGGCGATTGAGCTCAGGATATGGGGAAGACTGATGCTTTATAGCAGACATGTGAGTGTATATTTTCGAACGGGCAATTACGCTGCGATCACCTAGAGCTTCACCATCCCCACAAGTTTCAGTATCCGTGCGAACATGCCGAGGAAGAAGTCAAGCAGAACTCACTATATCCCGCTGGACAGACGGCTGTGATTGGTCTAGACAGTCTGGCCAGGTCAGCCAGGTCGGTGCGGAGGCCAAGACTACGAAAACAAGCCGGAGACGTTGCGCGGTCGATGTCGGGTTGGAGGATTGTAGTTATCGCTTTGCGGGCTTCCGCTACGAGTCGACCGAGGACACTGACCGAATAGACACGAATTGGTGCAATCAAGGCTGTGTTGCTATGATGACGAGCTGAACGCGCAATTTATCTTCTGATTTCCAGTTACAGCGGGGAGGGGAAACGGAAGGGATCAATCGGACATGGTATTGGTCTTGGCCTCGAACCTCGATCGCGGGGCCCCTCTAGCTTCTAAGGTACAGACCCTTTCCCACGCTTCCGGACCGTCGACTTATTACCGTCTCGTCACGCGGGGGCGCCTCCCGCTCCATTTGTGCATATAAACAGATCTCCGCTAGAACACTGATCCGTGAAACTGTCGCTGAGTGATTTCATCAAGCGTATTTGCCTCCTTTACTTGATACCTCTATTCATCATCATCATCATCATCATCAAGACGTGAATTTGACTGTTATCCTACTCCGTACAAAGCGTGATACAGTGTTCAAGAGTTTTCCTGGGAATTATACCTTTCGTGGCGCGAGCTCTGTACATGCTAACTCATACATGTCACTTCTCCACAAAGGGAGGGATAGCTAGCACGGATAGTACCCCATACGAGTACACAAATCGGTACTTTGACGATCTCCTTGAATCTGCATAGTCTGCGATGAATAAGACTGCAGTATGCTGCAGTATGATGCACAAGTCAACGTCGACCAGCGCCTGAATCGAGATCAATGGTGTTCAGCTACAAGTATATACAAGAAAAGCAAAACTCGGCTGATCAGGCCTGGCCGAATCCAAGTGAGTGCTGCAACGCAATGTCTAGCTTACGCTGCAAGACATCTCGATTCTCATACTCGGGCAATCTCAGCGTGCTGAAGCAAGTCGAGCTACCGGGTAAGGAGTCAGTATCGCCCGTCAATTTCTCAATGACAAAAGTCAGACTCTCGGCCCCATTGACTGGGACTCTGCTGCTTGCAGTCACAAACTCCAGTAAATTCTTCTGCTTCTCCTCGGGATAGTTCTTTACAACCTCCCAAAACCATTGTACGATTTCCGAGTCTGGGGTGTATCCGCGATATGTGGCCGCACGTTGCAACATCACGATATCAAGATGTTTGTGGCCTTCAACGAGCATCCGCAGTGTTTCTGGAGTAAGGATCTGCAACGATCAGTGAGTAATGGCAATGCACTTTAGCACACTTTATCATCATTACACATACACTCAAAGCTTTAATGTCCAGCACACTCTCAAATCCTTTAGCAAAGGAAGAATACTGTGGTCGAATCGAGTAATCCAACATCCAATGGGTATAATCATGAATGTAGGTGTTGCGGTTTGCATTCGTCACAGCTGGTGCACTTTCGGTCGACTCTGCTATTTTTACCTCCCAGCCTGGCCAATCGAATGATTGGGCATCACGGATGAACTGCAAATTGTCTGTCTCAGATGCTTCTGGCTCAGGCATAGAATCAGGCCCATGACTTGGATTCTGACTCTTGCTGCGAGTACGCTCGGGATGGTGCTTGTCCGGATAATAATTTAGGATTTCCATCTTACCGAGTTCAATATTCTCCGAAGATGAAGCGGATATGTTTGGAGGTGGTGTTGTCCAAGGATCCGCCATGTCCGTCTCCACGTAAAGACCGTTTGCTGTAAAGCTGAAGGTGTAGTCGCGTGCAAGATCGTCTTCCACAGAGCCGTCATAATTGCACAGGTCTTCCAGAGCCTTTGCCAAATCAGGCCAGCCTTCACGCAGGTCCGAATCGTGAAAACACCCACCCAACAGCTTTCGGTAAAACACAAGCGGGAAAGAAACAGGTAATGTAACCCCGTTGTAGATCGCCAAGGCAAAAAGTACACCGAAAAGTTGGTATTTGTATAATGGCACCATGGAAGCAGGTTTAAACCATGCAAGACGAGTGTTGGAGTCAATCGAAAACAGCGCTGGTCACTGATTAGTTTTTCTACGCATATGATCTTCACAGCCACTCACAGTAGTTCGGGTCCATGGCCTCAGCACAGGCAAGCTTGAAAAACTCGATCTGGACACCTCCAAGATCGTGGCCAATCTCTCCCTCGTCAATGCCCATACGTACTCTTAAAGGCCGAGCGAGTTCTCCTCTGAGACGGTGCCAGATCTGATCGTAGGCGTCTGAAAGGACTGAGTGGCGGTTGATCTTGAGGACGAGATATGGTTCCTGTGCTGTTTTCATGCGTTGATCGAGGTAAGCAGTATCACGCAAAGATGCTCTCGACATGGCTTTCGAGCGCATCTTCTGGGCGGCACTAGCTCCGCAGTGTGCGCGCCGCATTGTGATATGGTTGACCATGCGGAACAGCAAGGTCAGACTCCGAGTGCTGAAGAGGAATTGGAAAGAAAGAATATGTCTAGTGTTATGTTCGTCCTGGTAGTCTAGCCAATCTACCGCTGTTTTGTCAATGTTCAGAGTATTGAAAACAACAGGAGTTGGAAACAGGTCATCTGGCAGATCAAGTTCAGCCTTGCCTCTGTTCTTCCCTGGAAATTGTGAGAAGTATTCACATAGCACATCCGTTCAAGCACTTACATATGTCTTCCATCAACTCAAGGGCTGCCCCAGAAATTCCTTTTCGATGGATCCTAAATGACCCATCCCAGTGCTTCAAGAACAACTTGCGCAGCCACTCCAGCCATAGAAGACTTGTTGTTCCCAGGACTGACTTCCCATGTAAAACGTCATCCCGTAAGAGATCGCCATATTTGGCATTTCGCACAGCTTTCTCCTCTTGGATGAGGGACGCAAGTAGCTTGTGCCTAACTCCTTGCGCATGATTAGGGTAGGTCTGCCCGTGTGTTTCTGACAATGAAACACACGCTTCTACACAATCCCGAGCAGCAATGATCGTCACGAGTCGGCTTAACAGCCGAAGAGCTGGCTCAGACTCAAATGCGTCCAGCACGTGCAGCCATGGAGACGTGTACATGTCAGACTTGCGATATCTCTGCTTTCCGTAGGCTCTGCCATTTACAATAGTCGACAAGACGACATGCCAAGTGTCTCGCTGGGCACGTGGAATGGACGCTGTCAGAGCGCGGAGTGTTGATATAGCCACGTTTGAAATCAGATGATCCAGTTCTGACGAAGTAGACAAGATTGAGCTTTCCGAGAGTGGGCCCAAGGCACGCCAGATGCTGTCGAAAATCAGGACTTGGTAATCATGCGGCCAGCCCCGAAAAGCGTGATCGAGTCGAGTAGCAGGTAGATCATGCGTTGTGACAGTACTCGTTATTTCGAGAGGACGATCACGGAATGAGCGGGAAAGGTAGTCATGACTCGAGAGGATGCCGAGCAACTTTTGTTGCGTAGATGCATACATTTCCTTGACGTCAGCAGTGGCGAGGCTTCTCTTCGCTTGAGTAGCGTTTGCGTCAAACTTGAGGTCCCGCAAATTGGCCTTGATCGATATCAGCTCGTCGCATGATAGCTGGGTGACGATTTGCTCCGCCACGCCGCTTGATGCAGCAGACGAATATTGCGAGATAGCTTTGTGGCCTCGAGACATGAGATGGCCATCCTGAAGAAAGGTCATGAAAGCATTCGTATTGAAGAGCTGCTGAACGAGTGACTTGGGATCTGTCTTTTCTTGGGTGTCGAGGGTGGCTTCTGAGACATTTACATCGGATAGATTGTGGCAAAGATATCGGAGAGGGTTCCTGCAACTTGCCAGTTCAACTGCAATAGCTCTTGCTGTGACAGTGTTATATCTTCTAGCATGCTGAGGGGATAGACGACTCCTACAACTGAAGCAGGTAGGAGTTGGACAGTCCAACTGGCCGCATCCTGTTTGCAGCTGCACGATGAGTCTTTGAACAAATTAGAATAATGTTTCAGAGATGGAGCCATGAACTTATGAGCACACACCTGTTCACAAGATTCGACAGAACATGACGCCTACGCAGCTGCTGGTCATGACCTGAGGCTAGGTCTGTGGCAAAGTCGACGCGCATGTCCTACAAGAGAGGACTGTATGCGAAACAAAGAGAGATGCTTTGCGAGGCGACGGCGGATCATGCATGCTATTTGGACAGGGTCATGTTGTGTCAAAATTGGATGAACTTGTACGTGATACTGGGTTTGCTTCCTTGTTCGGTGAATGAGACTAAGACAAATCACCGTGCAAACAATGCTTTCATGTTTCCAGCCGAACGAACGGGAGGTCACAGGACTGTGGTACCTTGCGTCAATTCAAGGCGGTAGATTAAGGTACGGTACGTGAGTTGGTATGATAGGGCTGAATATCTTGGCAGACCCTTGATGTCAAAGCACGGCGTCATATTTGATGCTAAATCCGTGAGTCGAAGGAAATTCATCGCCGTTTTGCCGCCTCGAACTGCGTACAGAGAATAGTTGCTTACCATATCTGTGTTAACAGACTATTTTGGTTTTCTTTGCATTTTGTTGCATTTTCACCGAGCATAGCTAGACAGCAGATCGCAACTTCCTTCCTAGAGACTCCGTGTGTTCACACTCCTTGCACCGACATTGTCCTCGGCCTTATCAAGAAAAAAAGTACTTGATCTCGTGCAACAAGCAGCGCAATGGCGGCAGTAGGAACATCGGGCTCAGGCCCAACTCACCCCTTCACCTGCAATACCTGCCAGGTTGCCTTCCGCTCCAGCGACCTTCAGCGCACTCACATGCAGAGTGACTGGCAGTAAGTCAATGCCTGCCTAAACCACTACACTCCACCACTCCTGACTCGCCCCCTTCCTCCTCTTGCTTGACCATACCCTGCCCTGAACATGCTCGTGTCTGACATCTTACACAGCCGATACAATCTCAAGAGAAGAGTCGCCTCATTACCCCCTCTGACCTCGGACGTCTTCGCGGAAAAGGTGCTCGCCAACAAGGCCTCGGCCGCTGCCACTGCTGCGCGCGCCTCGTTCGAAAAGGTGTGCGCCGCCTGCAACAAAACATACTACAGCGAGAATGCATACAACAATCATTTGGGGAGCCAGAAGCACAAAATCCAGGCTGTGCGTATCAGATCCAATTACCTCGTTGCCGACGACGCCAGCTCCGTCATGAGCTCCACTTTCTCTCTGGGAGAACCTGTCGAGACGGCCTCGACGGTCGATGGGGGGGATGAGAGCACCAGTCAGGTCGATCAGCTTGCAGATGGTCTGCAGGATACCAACATTGCCGATGCCGACACTCTATCCCAGACACCCACCAACAGCACCCAGCCCGAAGGAACTGCCGAGGTCATTCTCAACCAATGTCTCTTCTGTAACCTGATATCCGACGATGTCCCCAAGAACATGACCCACATGTTCAAGCAGCACGGCATGTACGTTCCCGAGTCCGAATACTTGGTCGACTTGGAGGGTCTCCTGGCCTACCTACACGAGAAGATCCACGACGACCACCAGTGTTTGTTCTGCGGTCAGCTCAAGCACACTGCCACTGGTATCCAAACCCACATGCGCGATAGAGGTCATTGCATGATACCCTATAGCACCGAGGAGGAGATGCTGGAGATTGGAGACTTTTACGATTTCAGGAGCACTTATTCTGACGATGAGGATGACGAGGACGAGGATGAGGCTGATGACCACCAAGAGGGCGGTGTCAAGCTTGGTGCTGCAAGAGCCACAAAGACGACTATCGAGACCGAGGATGGTGAAGATGCGGAAATGGCCGACGAGGACGATGAAGGTTGGGAGAGTGATGGCTCGCTGTCTTCTGTGCCGACCGACGAGATCACTGCTGTGCCCATTGACGATCACTCACACCGTTACAAGACCCTCGATCAGCATCGACACCACTCGCACAGCGACCCGAGACCACACCGCAATACTGATGGCTTCCACTCTCATGCACACTCCACCCCTCGCGCCGTCTACCACGATGACTACGAGCTACACCTTCCCTCGGGCAGAACAGCCGGTCACCGTTCGCTCGCCAAGTACTACCGCCAGAACCTGCGTAACTACCCTACACCTGCCGAGAGACAGCAACAGGCCATCGAAGGGCGTCACGACTCCGACGACGAAGAAGATGCACGAACTGCCCGCAATGGTCGCGGTCGCCAGCTTATTCCACGCTCAGAGGGTGGTCTGGGCATGATTGGTGTGCCCGACGACAAGAAACGCGAGGTTCGCGTCGCTGAGAAGAAGGAGCAGAAACGCGCACAGAGAGAACAGGCGAGATACCAGTGGGGCAACGACAAGCATGGCAACCACCAAAAGCATTTCAGGGTATGTTCCACTCTATTGCCATCATTCGTCTCCAATACTGACTTATTTTCTAGGATCACCTTCTCCAGTAATGTCATTCGACGCTGTTTGTTTCTTCTCACATGGCCCTGTCGCATGACCAATGCATCGCGAGTGTTGTTTGGAGTTTTGATCGGATGCAATAACGTCACTAGAACGAGAGCAGTTTAGTTGGAATGACATCCTAACGATGTGCAGTTGAACATGGTATTTGTTTTGTTCAAACCTGTTTTTATGGTTATGTTGCAATAATGTTGGACTGGTTGTGACTTGAGGTTGAAATGCTAGGCTGTCTGCAGTAGGTGAGTACCATCACTCAAAACATGTAATCTGTTCTCGACGAAAGCGAGTTTCGCCTAAGACGATCACATTCGAAGGGTCCAGAATCACGGTGAAACACCAACAAGTCTAGCCAGTGAGTATATTACTTCTTTGTACGATTGTGTGGTGGGTGCATCGTCACCTCTGCTGTTCAGGTCAAAAATTCAGCGAATGGTCAGGGTCGCCCTCCAATTTTCCCCCTTGGTCGATCGCTCCTTCTAAATCTACACATTGACAAGTATACGACTTGATTGATATTTTCTCTGACCTCTCGAACATTGTTTCGTATCATTCTTCCCATCCATCAATACACCCGACTGGTGAGTTGTCCCGACCGTACATGTTCTATATTCATCCCAATGCTAACGCAACCTGTCAGCATTCGATCAACCCAAGTATACTTATTGAAGACAACATTGTTTCACAGTCGATTGCCACACAAGATCTCCGCACTCAGAAGGCTTTCTTGTCAAAGGTATGGCGGTAGCATCGCGTACGCTCAGATGTCCTACCAAGCTGACTGCCTGCTACAGGTTCAAGATGAGACTCTCATACTACCATGCATTGGTGGCCTTGCTTCTCAACGAAGCTGGCAACTGCGCGGTCAACACGAAGTGTGCTCATCCTGGTGTTCGCGACGTCTTTCGCAACGAGTGTGCCGAGTTCGTTGTCACTGCTGGTACCGACACGTACGGAGTTCGACTTCCAATCACCGCTTCCCAAGGCGAGGCGTTCATCGGAACAATGTACGACGACAAGTATCGCCGTGCATTCATATCAAGTGCATTACCATCTTCGGTCGATCAAAGAGCTGCTGCCCAGGTTGCCACGTCCAGGACTCCGAAGACCACTATCATGTCTATCTTTCCAAGTCTGCACACAATTGTCCAGGACAGCATAGAGCAAGACGACGATGATGTCTCATCAGATTCGGACTCTGATTCAGAGACGGACTCTGACTTTGGCCCTGTTCCTGACTTGGACCTTGTCTACCCAGCCACGTCCACCGGCGTCTCGAAGGGAATGACAATCGTAGACCCTACAGTCATCCACCATGCTTCCCCTCCCGTTCACCAATCAACGATGCCAGTTCCAAAGTCATTGACATCGCAAGTCACTGGACGCCCCGGGATCTTGTTCAGTGGGGTCATCAGCTCCATCCCAGCTCCTACCGATGTTGGCACTACTGACATTGCCCATGGCTCCACAATCTATCTTCCGATTGGAGACAACATTGGCCCTGGTATCAACAATGTCCCCATAAAACCATTCAAGGGCGCAGGGTTGGATGGCAAGAAGATCACCTACCCCAACAAGCACGGAAGTGACCTCTGCAAGAAGGCTAGGAAGTGCGTGACGATCAGCAAGACAGGCCCGATTGTGCCTTGCTTCAAAGATCTCCAGCAGAAGATACACGAGTTGGAGACAAACCGACCGAACATGACCTTTGCACCATTGACACCCATCGCATGCTCACCATCTCTCAACTCCAAATACTGCGCCTACATTGAGCTCGTTCCTTGGCAGGCAAACAACCCGCTTCTGCTAGACAAGATGAACATTGAGCCCTACAAGAAGATGGAATACAACCAAGTCCCCATCGGTGCGATCAGAGAGGGAATTGATTGGATCAAGGATGGCAAAGCGAAGATGTGTGGTGCTGCGTTGGTACCTGTGCCCAAGCCGGGGACTCACCGTATGCGCAATTCACAGGAGAAGCACAGCGTCTACATACTCAAGGCGGACATCAATCTTGATCTCCCCGAGATGGACCGCAAGGTCAGACAAGCTTACGAGGAGATTGGCGGCCATGATTGAATGTAATTGGGTATGAGTGTGTGGCAAAGCACATGTCAAGAGCGCAGGGAGTGCATGTGGCTCGAGTGTTGGTATGAAGAGGGTACGATGCATCAGAAGTTCAGAGACTGGTTGGTCAGTCTCATCCATACACATCATCATTCGCGCCTGTGAGAGACTGTAGACAGATACAATGGACTAGCATTTGGCTCGATGCTTCTGACAGAGGTGTGAGAGCACATGACCGTGCATAGTACAGCTGACACTAGTCGTTATGTTTGTCGTTGTGTAGGTATGCAGGGCGCAAGACGATGTCAGCGACAAGAGAGTGAGGCGGGACATTAGAAAGTGTTTCGAGGTTGTCAAATTGAAACAGAGCAGTGTATAGAAGACATTCAAAACATCCATAACCTGTCACATTAGACCAAGTAGTGATCTCGAAATAGTACAAAGAACAAGTAGGATCGACTGTAGAAGTCCCGAAGTAGTGCAAATCACCTCCAAACCTACTATCCTCCAAATCATGGCTATCTCGAGCTCTCAGATTGAGAATGGCAGGGAGGACAGGGTATGGGTCTAACGTGCAATGCCTCCGGGACATTTGCACACATCTCGGAACACTCCCCGACAGATGCGAATCGAAATCGTGGGGAAAAGATCACGTGAATTCGTAGCGTCGACGCGTGACGCGGGGGAATGGTCTGTGCATGACCTGGCAAATTCGAGTTATGTTCGCGCGTCGTCCGAGCAACTCTTCGATCTACACATCTTTGACAACAAAACTTATTATCCGTGATTCAAGCCCAAAAGCATACTAGCCCCTCAATACAAGCACGTACATCAGTTTACATACATCAAAATCTTCGTACTCCCAATTCCCTCCCACTTGTAGCTCTTTCTCTCTTCGAGAGACGACGTGTCAAAAACATGTCCGACTGCCCAACCAAGGTTCCTGACATGGCCGGCATCACTGAGCTCATCTCCCCTGTCCAGCCTCGCAAGCGCGCCTCGCGCTTCAGCAAAGGAACTAACAACACTCAAACCCTTTCCTTCAACTCAATCTCAAGCATTGGAGTGCCTGAGAACCTCGCGCGCCTTCATGAGAACCTCAAGCACGCTGAGGCTAAGATCCTCAAGCTCACCAAGGTCATTCACACCATGAGCAATCCTGCAGGCCTTGAACGCGCTACCAAGAGGGCCGACCACGCTGAAGAAGTTAACGAGAAATTGGGCGCTGTCTACGACGACATCAGCGCCGAGCTCGCAGCGACCAAGGCCGAGCTTTCAGCGACCAAAGCCGAACTCGCAGCTGCCAACGCCAAGATTGCCAGCCTTACCGGCGCTACTTCGGCATACGACACTAAGCTTGCCCAGCTCGAGGCCCAGCGCAAGTCCGACATTGCGTCTTTCACTGCTGAGCTCGAGAAGCAACGCAAGGTCGCCCATGACATCTACCTTGAGCTGCAGTCCAAGACAAACGACAATGCTCGCTACCTTCGCGCCGAGCAGGTGCAGGCGCAGGCCATTGCCGAGCAGGAGCAGAGCGTCGCTCGCAACACCTTCACCCAGCTTGACCTCTCCGACATGACTCTGTCCAAGCCCCAACCATCGCCTGTTGCTCCCATGTCGCCTCCCAAGCACATGACTCGCCTCCAGGAGAAGCCCAAGTCCAACGAATTGCGCTGCAGACAGTCCTCCGTTGCTAGCGTCGGCGAGACGACTGAGGTTAGTGGCCTCTTGACAGTTGATCTTGAGAGCCTCCGCAAGAAGGTCGAGGTCGACCGTCGCACCAGGGCTCGTGTTTCCAAGAGCAATGCTACCGCTTCCACTCCAAAGCCCCGCGACGCATCTGATGCCTCGGTCATCATCACCAGACCATCGCCTACTGAACAACTCTCGACCTTCTTACTGCCTGAAATCACCATTGACAGTGCATCGTCCACCCCCTCCAAGTCTGCAACTGCCGTTGCTGCTGCCAATGTCTTCGCCGACATGTCAGCTGCAGAGCTCTCAGCTCCTGTTGCTGAACTCTCTGCTAACGCTTTGTTCACTGATAGCGAGGCTGCTGATGACGTCTGCACTGCCCTGCCAGCTTTCGACAAGCCTGCTGCCCGCCCAACCAGAAAGACTACTCCATTCCCATTCATGGCACTCGAGCAGAAGACTTCTCCCGCATGGGCTGTCGCTCCTGGTTCCGCTGCAGAAGAGAAGACCACGACCGCTGCCGACGCCATTGCCCAGTTTCCCGGCTTCAATGTCTACCAGAAGGCTTCTCCAACCCCAGCTGCCGTCGCTCGTCCCAGCTTCAGTACCCACCAGAAGAAGACATCTCCTGGTGCAGCTGCTGTTGCCCAGACTCAGACGCGCTTCAGCTCTTACCAGAAGAAGCCATCCCCTGTCGCACCTGTCGAGCCCCAGTCAACCTTGTCCACCGAGCAGAAGAAGACTTCGCCCAGCTCTTCTGAGGTTTCTCAGCCAAGCTTCAGCTACAACGTCTATCAGAAGAAGGTGTCTCCTACCGTACCTGTTGCACCTCAATCGACCTTGTTCGTCGAGCAGAAGACTTCGCGCAGCTCATCCGAGGTTTCCCAGCCAAGCTCCAGCTACAATGTCTACCAAAAGCCCTCGCCTGTCGCAGCTACTCAGCCAGTCTACCCTGCGGCCCAGCGCTTGTCTCAAGTTCCATTTGGTGTCGTCTTCCCTTTCGAGAATGCCATGAGCAACCAGCACAATCAGTACAACCCCAACGCTGTCCGCGAGATGTCCATCGACGAGGCAATGATTGCAGAAGCCAACCTCGCTAGCTCCCGCGAAACTTCTTACGGCGCTTCAATGATCGCTGAAGTCAATGCTGCTTCGTCTCGCGACATTTCTCCCGAGGACGTTGCTGCCGAGGCCGCCGCCGCCGCCGCCGCCGAAGCAAGCTTGGATGCTACTGTTTCTTCCATTGCATCCATGGATGACGACACATTTGAGAACATCACCAACACTCAATGCAGCCTTGAAGTATTGCACAGACTCCAGTGCCAGCTTGAGACTGAGCTCGCCACTGGCAAGGAGGAGTATACCTCCATCAACAACCAGCGTTATGGTTCGAAGTTGGATCGTCACGAACGCAGACGCATCTCCGATGAAGCCAGAAGACTCAAAGGGTTGTGCAGAGATCGTGATCTCAAGCTGCGCGCGCTCAGCTCAGCTATCCAAAGGATGACACCCACCGCGCAACAGCAGCAAGAGCAAGAAGAGTTGGACCAGCAGCAGCAGCTACGACAACAGCAAGAGCAGCAGCAGCAAGATTCCCAACAGGTCGAGGAGGAGTCGAGTGCATAGGTTGCGCTCGAGGATACCAGTGTATAGTTTACACAGGGTGAAAACACCAACCTCGAAAGCCAAGACAGCATCGCAACAGCCGATCGCAGCTTTCCAGGTCCTGGACATTTCCCTGACTTCACCTTCAACTACGAAGACAATCTCGTAGCAGAGTCTGAGTTTCGCCGGGACAACACCCCTGGCATGGCACCGCCATTCATCTATGGCATTCCCAAAAGGGAGTCCAGCCCGAAGAAGAACATCTTCGAGTTGGCTTGATTTGTTTTACGCGAGAGATACCCTATGAGCGACCTTCACGATACCCTACGCATTTGGACTTCGAATTGGCATTGGCGTTTTGTTATGCTTTAGCTTTTGCTTCTGCATTTTCTTTTTGGACTTTGAATTGGGCATTGGCGTTCTTGTTTGCTTTAGCTTTCACTATTGCAATATCTCTTTGGTTTTTCTTTTGTCTTTGGAATTCAGTGTACGGCCCGACAAGGCTGGAATCCGAACCGGGAATACGGTGGATGTGGAACCGAATTGGAATCACCAATGGCGGATGTTGGCATGGACACGGAAACGAAAATGGATATGGACGGAGCTTTCTCAACTTTTGATGAACAATATCAAGACAACACCTACAATCTCTGGACAGACAACCTACGATACTCCCGACAGACAACCTAAAACCTATGATTTGACCCTTCGCGCCCGAGCAGAAATACATCAACTTCTCTTCTCGATCTTACACAACAACAACAAGTACACAACAACAACAACAACTCAACTTCGGAGGATTTCTGACTTTGTAGCTGGCCTAACGGCTTAGCTCGGTCATGAGGTCCTAGACTTTGCAGCTGGCCTCGCGGCTTAGCTCGGTCATGGAACCCATTTCTGACTTTGTAGCTGGCCTAACGGCTTAGCTTGGTCCAAATTGGTGGATATGATGGGGACTTTGGCCAACTTGGTCAGGATGCTGAGGACTCGGAATGAGATGGTCTGCTGTACAGTAATTGTAGTTTGGCTGTTTGATCACCCATCTCCAGAAAACCCAAAAACAATAAAAACTCAAAGAATTAAAAACCAAACTTGACTCGTGCATTTTGTGAGTGTGACTGTAACTGTGACTGAAGATTTGCTTCGGTTTCGAGGTAGTAGTGGTAGTAATACAATGTATGCTGCTTCTATAATATATGTACATTTGGGTAGAATGGCAAACTGAGTCTATGGATAAGTGGAGAGATGAGACCTGATGAAGTAGCACACGAGTGCATATCCGAGGTAGTGATGCAAAAGACATGGTCCCTCAACGACATCACCTCCTCATAGCAAGCGGCGCACCATGAGCAGAGACAGGAGTCCCAGCCTTAGCAGCAGCCAACCTCCTCGCCACCAACTTGGCCGCCCTCTTGGGCACCCATACTCTTCCACCCAACACAGTCGCGCCCGTAAGCAACAAGAGCGCACCCGCCTGATGAGCCGAAGCCACAGGCGTAGGGATGAAGTAGATCAACGTGCTGATGCCCAGCGCGACCTGCAGACTCACAAGGTGCACCAGCCCAAGGACACCCTTGCGTGCATCAGCAGTCAACAAGTTGCGCACGCGCGGGTGGAAGCGGGTGTATGCGAACAGCGCAATGATGGCCGTGAAGGTGGTGCAAGCCAGGATGCGGTGGTCGAGTTGGACGAGGGATGGGTTCTCGAGCATATTGCGCCACCAGAGGTCGGAGCGGTCTTCGGTGTGGCTGTACCAGGGGTCGAAGAGCTCGGCTTTGGGAGGGGTGAGACCAAGGCCCATGTAGGGGAACTCGTTGTAGATTAGTCCTGCGTCTAGACCTGCGACGAGAGCACCGGACATGGCTGTGACGAAGATGAGGGCACAGAGACCGGCGACGCTGCGGCGGAAGAACTTGAGTGCTGGTTGCGAGATGTGCTGCATGTGTGCCTGGGACTTTGCCGGGTCGAGGAGGAGACGGTGTTCGCGGAGGATGGAGAGGCCGTTCCAGACCATAGCCAGGTAACAGATGAATGCCGTGCCCAAGTGTGCAGCGAGACGGTACTGACTCACGCGGGGGTGGCTACCGGGTGCGAAAAGGTCGTCCTTGAGGCCGGACTTGACCATCCACCAGCCGATGAAACCTTGGAAACCAATAAGCCCACAAATGCCGGTGAGTTTGAGTGCCATGGGTGCTGAGACGCGGCGACGGGCGATAAAGTAGAGGGTCGGAGCGAGGAAGGTGAGGCCTACCACGCGGCCCCAGAGTCGGTGTATCCATTCCATCCAGTAGATTTGCTTGAACTCTTCTAATGTCATGCGCGAGTTTAGGAGCTTGAATTCAGGTGAGGCGCGGTAGAGGGCGAATTCGGATTCCCATTTCGCGTCGTCCATTGGGGGAAGAGAGCCGGTCACTGGACGCCATTCGGTGATGCTTAGGCTGTGATGTGTGCGTCAGAAGAGTGTTTGAGAAGTAGTCTGAACGGCATATACAGATGTAGAGATGTGAAGAGAAACAGGAAAGAGTAGAATGTCAAATGAGGAAGGATCAAGATATAGAACATGACATACCCAGACTCGGTCAATCGTGTGAGGCCACCAAAGACGACAATACCAAAGACACTCGCTGCACTACCCAGCAACCAATACGCAACAGACTTTGAACTTGTTTCCGGGAAGAAAGTCTTCTTTACAGTATCCTTTACGCCTGAGGCAGCAAAAGTCTTGCCAAGCTCGCCTAGCGGAGTGGCTGCATTGCTTGCTGGACTGCCTGCAGTCGAGCTGTGTCTGATAGCGCTCTGAATCGATTGAGGACGAGCTAAGCGGAAGGCCTGCAGAAAGGGAGTCTGGCGCAAAGACTTGTATGTTGTCGTCTTTGGCGACGAGACCTTGCTCTGGATGCATCTCCGACAAACGAAGCCATCTTGGCCCAATCTCGTGCCAGTCTGCCTCAGAAGGCGAAAGGCACTCAAGGAAGGCTGCATAGCTATTCCACCAACGTTGTGACTGTGCTGTGGTGTTGCAGTGACTTGCAAGAGTGACCGAGTGACCCTTCGATGGCTAGAGAAAATGGTCAGCCGTCTCTACTTTCTATTCCTGACCGCAGATCCGGGGATGTGGCGTGGTCATCGATCGCGCAAAACTGCCCGCAAACTGTGAAACCCACAAGGGTCCGATAACTCTCTTTCTTCTCCAAGCTGCAGTTTCATGCAGGACTACGTCGTTTTGTCCTATACGTACCACTTGTTCCTCCGCAGTGCTCCACCTTGCCTATATGCTTAATCAGGTAATTCTGCCACGTCTGCTTCCTTTTCCTGTCTCCCTGACTTATCCTTCAAGCTGCTTGGTGCGGGGACTTTTGTGTCCCTATAATATTCGCCGATTGGTTAATTCTCCCAATCTGCCCTGCCACACATACGTACTCGCACTATCATCCCGTGCATGATAGGCCTTGCTGGGTCACGAGCTGCCGTGTGTAAACCGCTATCTGCTGCTCGATGAGGTAGCTGTGTGAGGCACGCCGCATGCCACCGCCTTTTTGCCCCCCATTCCTCTGTCACCTCGGCCTTGCGCCTTTCTCCCACCTATAATGCATCAATTTGGCGGCTTGCCTGAGAATGACGAGTCGTCACGGCATGCTCGTACATCTGCCTGGCCTTTAACAGACTCTCATTCCAATTCTTGGACTTTTGACCCTATCACATCTGTCCCGTCACATGCTGAAGGAAGATCCCACCAATCTATCTTTGCTTCCACCACCTCACCCTCTGTATTTGCTTCCGCTTCCGCTTCCGCTACCACGGCCCCTCTGTCTATCCCACGTAACAACTCTATTGGAGACGAGCCCGCTCGCGCTCCAGCTTCAGCTTTATTCAATCTGGATCCTCTCTCTTCTTCGCCTGATGATTGGCGTGCTCGCCAGCCCGAAGACGATCAAGTTCGAGCCACTGTAAACCGTCGACGACTACCTCATGTTGAGAAAGACGTCGATGACCCTACCCAAGCCGATGACCTTCGTCCAACTCGCGCTACCCACTCCCGCACACAGTCTACCACTCTTACTACACTAAGCAGATTATTTGCTGTAAAGGCTGCAACATCCCCCACTGAAAGCCGCGACTACTATTCTGATCATGTCCAATCAAATCAAATTCATAGACGATGTAAGTTGTGAAGCAAGAACACCAATCAAGCCATGAAGCTGACAAAGCTAAGCTGTAACCGGCGAGTGCGTTACATTACCTGAGCATCTCTATACTCGTGGTCTTCTTGGTGGCCGTCATTCTGACATTACCATCCATGCCTTTGGCTATCCATATCGCCTGCACCGCATTCTTCTAGACCGTGCTCCATTCTTTGCCTCTGCGCTGTCTGGACCGTGGCTGGAAAGCAATGCGAAGGAGATGACTATTGATCCTTCAGACATTGATAGCAACATCTCTCAGACATCTTTCGAGCTTGCTCTGAAAAGGCTATATGGCGCGGGAAACCCAGACGAGGTAGGCTTCATATTCGGCATAGTGCTCAGGTCAACATTACTGACCCGTAACAGGAAGATGCCGAGGCTGTAGCCTTGTTCGCTACTGGCTGCTGGCTTGAGATGCCGGACTTGGTTGATTCCAGTGTTGAATCGATGCTACGCCAGATGACTCCTGAAACACTGGCTCCCTTGATCAAATTGGTTACTAGTAACTACTATGGCCGGTCTGGCGATAAGATCCTTGCTTCGGCAAAGGCTATGCTCTGCCGCGATGGCTGGAAGATGCCTTTGTCATTGTGGGACGGCATACCAGGAGACATTGTGCGTGAGATTGTTGGTGGTGACGGGTTCTTCATCGATGGCGAGTGGAGTCGTTGGGTGCTCGCAAAACGCATCCTTGATCGCCGTCTGAAGAGTCTTGCTCTTGAAGCGGGGCTGATAGACACTCGGTCCAGGAGCAAAGTCTTGAGAGCCCCAGATGCTGCCAATCTCATGGCCGTGCGGTTTGACAATGTTTATCGCAAAAACGCAGTCACAAATGCTGGTGGTGTACCCGATAATACGCATCGCTGGATTGCTCTCTACACAAATCACGACATTGAGCCTATACTGGTACTTCTTGACGAGGGGATCCACTATGTGCATCTCCCATTCGAGCAACTGCAATACATGCGTCAAGCTCGTGACGTACTTGGCCTACCGATCATGCCAGATCGGATAATCTCGAATGCACTCTGGACGCAAATGGAACTGCGCCAAAAAGTCATGAACGCCAAAGAGTCTCAGACGGAGCTTGGGCTCAGTCAATTTGCGGAAGACCGCCACGATCACATGACTCCTTGGGGTACTGGATTGGTAAGTGTCGATGCCATAAGTTCAGGTAAAGGCAAGCAGCCTGCAGAGGGTCAGAGCGGTCACATTCACACCTCTGACGAAGAAATACCATCAGACAGCTGGGATCAGAATGGCAAGCCACGAAAGTTTTGGATCCCTTCGTCGGACTGTAGCATAGTCATGGGTGGTAACGCAGATCCCATCATTGCCACATCTTCGACTGCTGCATCACAAAACCAAGCGTCTCGATTGTCAGCCACGATCCAGCCGGAAGATGTACAATGGGCATCAGACTTTGCAGCCAACACTTCCGATACCAGACCAAGTTCTGTCGGATCGACTGCGATGGAGACACGGCCTGTAGCATATTCAAACTACCCGCCATTCCGGTTCGCGGCCGAGTTTCCAAATCCTCGTGTGCTCAAGGAGAAGAAACGCGTTTATAGTCAGACCGTCTTCTATCTTGGCAGCTTCTGGAATGTTTACGTGCAGAAAGTGAGGAGAGGCAAGAACCCGCAATTAGGAGTATATTTGCACAGATGCAAGGAGAGAGAAGCGACAGAAGCCATGGCAGGCACAGGCATTGCTGTCCAAGCGAGCGTAGACGAAAGAATCGGACAGCTGGAACGAGAAATGCTCATCAGAGCAGACCGCCGAATCGACGCACGACGCAGGATTATTGCCCGTACCCGTGCCGGAGAAGCAGAAGTGGAAGGCGACGATGGCGAGAGCAGCGGCAGCGGAGACCCAGACCCAACACTTGAAGGCGGTGAAGCCAGCACTGGAAGGGGGTCGCTCGGCAGAAAAACCAGCCAGACGGCAGAAGAGCCTACAGGATCGGTACCTGGTCTTACGACAGATGACAACGAATTAGACGACGACGAAGAGGATCCCGAGCTTATCAGGTTGACGAAGGCGCAACATGTGCCGACGCTGCCGCCATACGTGGATGGACGACCCACTATCCGGACATATTTCAAGATATACTCTCCCAGCAAGGGCGGACGCATGCTGAGTGTCTACGAGAGTGCTCCAGACACCTTTAATACTCAGCAATCCTGGGGCTGGCGCAGCACTACGCTAATGCTCGATGATTACAGTGTTATGGACTCAGAGGAAGCAGACGAGGAGGTTGGGAGGTCGAAAAAGGACAATAAGTTGCGTTTCACGATTGTGATAGGCAATGTTTGACGAGAGACACGACGCACATGGAATATACACATAGACGGACCGACAAGTACAAAGCGCTTTATCTTATGATTGTGGTTGGTCGCGGAACAATACCCTGATTTTGTGTTGGTGGTATATGGACATGGATTCAAGGATTTGGAGGATTATTCTAGATTTTCATTTTCTCTCAACCATGACCTATAGTACTTCATTCGCCAACCAAGATATCTGACACTGATGGCAATATTGTCTTGCTGATCGCTATGGCTTCATTGTGGTTCGCACACCTCTTCCAGCATTATGGCATTTCAAGCCACGACCACCACCACACCCACCACCACGTCAACCAATACTGTCCTTGTTTCAGTCCCACGATCCAACATTCCATATGGCTCTGCACTGATCCACTCGGTCAAGCTTGCGCTCACGACTACGGAGATAGGCGTGATTTCGCCGAATATCATTCTGCCGTAACGAGCAGCCATTGCCATTGATTCCCAAAAGCAAGAGCACTCCGACTTCCGACATCAATCCAGCTTGAGCGTGAATATTGTATGCCCAGCAACCATGTGCCACTACCAAACTAGTCCGCGCTCATGCAAACATATCGTCGTACTCGCCATCCTCCTCATCGTCCGGCGGTGGGGGCGCCTTCTCCTTCAGCAACGTCTTCCTGTCCAACGGACACGTAGGATTGAGCTTCAACCATGGTCGAATGCATTCGTAGTCGAAGAGATGGTCGTCGTGACACGGTAGACGTACGACTAAGGGATATTGATCTAAATCCACCCCAAATCAATCAGCTTACACATCCACACACATAGACAAGAAGATCTGGTAAATGGAAGGGGAGGGAAGGGAAATGGAAAACTCACCATCTAAAAACTTCTCACCACAAATCGGGCAACTATCCCCCGTCTTCAACTTCTTCTTGTCCACCCGCTCGAGCTCGTCCAGGAAACTATCGGGCACACCATGTAGTTCGCGAGGCGGGTGATCGGCACTGTCCCTCAGCTGCTCCACCAATTGCTCTAGCAGACTCTCGTTGCCGCCCGTGGCAGTGACGGGCGTGGCGCCCTCGTCGCGGAGAAGGACGGTGTAGGCGTCTGCGAGAAGGCGGAATGTGCTGCTCACGTCTCCTGGGGTGGGGACGGAGTGGGCGTTCAAGGGGGCGCGGTCGCCGGATGTGTCCACTTGGTCGAGGCGGGCGAAGAAGGAGTCGAGGTCGGGGAGGTGGCGGCGGGTGTTGGTTGAGGAGCCATCTTTTGGTTCTGCTTGGATGTTGTGTTCGACTTCGTAGCCTGACATTTTCTGGCTTGGCTTTTCTTTCTCTTCTCCTTTTTTATTTTATTTTATTTTTCTTCTTTATTTTTCTTGGTAGGCAGAGAGAGTGAATGTATGCCCGGGGGATTGAGACAAGAGGAAACGGGCGATTGTAGTGGTATTTATTTGGAAGATTGTTATAGCGTCCGAGGCAGCACTGTGTCAACGTCAGTCAATCAGCAACTGGCTAGTAGCGGACTTTGGGCGGAGATAAGACTGCGGCACGACTTGCCTGTGGTTTGAACTACCTTGTCCTACTGTACAATCAGGTATAAAATACATATTGCACATTCCACGTGTGATAATCACGAACGTGAATGCAAATTTGATGATTTGCGCGCAATGATAGCAGTTGCACGGTCGTTACGCTGTGAAAAATGGAGGATGCAGTGGATCGGGTCTTGACCGACAAGGCCATAACAGCGACGACGACGACAACAAATGGCGAGTCCCATCTACCGACTCCTGCGCTCTCGCCCATCACCGAGCATGGGACTCCTCCTGATGGACATGAACAGCCGGATGAGAATCCGTTATTCCCTGGAGGTGAAGCAAGACTGGACGTCACCCCAAAGCGACTACCTATCAAAGCAGAAGACGCAGAAGAGTCGGACAGCTACAATAACGACAGCATATCACCTGGCAGTAAACCGGTGTCTTTGGATACAAATGATGCGAGAAATGGTGGAAGCATGGATAACAAGACCCTGAAGCTCTCACCGGCTCAAATCTACCAGCTCACTTCTTCTCCTGGCTCTATTCCTTTGCGCGCTGGCTCGCCTATCCTGGAGGATATTCCGTTGTTGAATGGGGTTGACCAGGCCCTGAAGGAGCTTCATGCTAGGCCTGCTACTACTTCGTCTGCTGGGATGGATTATGAGGCGAGGGTCAGACCTGCTACGACTTCCTCTGCGGGTCTGGACGAAGGTTTCGTCAGATCTGCCACTACGTCGTCCGCTAGCCTGGACGAACTTCATATCAGACCTGCGACCTCATCATCTGCTGGCTTAGGAATACCTCCTGCCCAAGGATTATCTTTGAAGGATGGCAATGGTACCTTGGACAATACCATGCCCCTCTCAAACGTCAAAGGAAGTCCGTCCACTTTGGATCGCTCGCGCCCTACAGCCACTGCACGTTCTATATCATCACCTGTCATAAGACGGAAGCACTCTGCAGTTGTCCCACGGAACCCGATCGATGGTAGAGAGCCGTCTAGATCTAGAAGGCCGACTTTGGCTCACCTAAAGGTCTCCGAGCAAGCTGAACAAGCAGACGGGACTGCTGTCAAATCCTCACCATTCCCAGACCCAGCTGCTTCGAATCTCCCTCCTCCTCCATCTGTCCTGCCTCTACCACCTCTGTCACTGCCTACGTATTTACAGCTCGAGCTTTCCTCCGACAGACCTTCTGCGCTGTACATACATCGTCCTTCCGGTACAGACATTCCATATGAATCGTCCAAGGTCAAGTTTGAGCGTCTACTGAACTTCTTGCTATTACCACCCAAGCTGGAGCAAACTCTCATCTTTGGTGCCCTGGCTTGCTTGGATGCATGGCTGTACACCTTTACCATCCTGCCTCTACGTTTCTGTAAAGCTGTACTCGTATGGCTACAATGGGGTTTCAGCTCCCTCATTACAGAGGTCAAGGATATTGCTGCTTTCATCTACAACGGTATTGGTCGGTTGCGACAGCGCCAACGACAAGCCTCTCTAATTGCCTCACGTAATCCATCCATCAGTGATCCTTCTCCTCTACCCACCCCGACCATCGAACCTACCAACCCTCGTCTCGACTTGCGGATCGACGAATCGGCATCTGGACAGCAAAGACCTGTCCGTAGAGAACGAAGAGCCTCTGGTGTACACCGACACAAACGCACAAGATCTACCCCATCCGCTCTCCTTCCAAATCACAAAGCCGACCTCCTACAAGGCTTCCTCATCATCTTCAGCTGCATGATCCTGCTCCGCTTTGACGCAAGTCGTATATACCACAACATCCGCGGGCAGTCCGCCATCAAACTCTACGTCATCTACAACAGTCTCGAAGTATTCGATCGCCTCTTCTCCGCCATCGGTCAAGACGTCCTCGAATGCCTCTTCTCAAAGGAAACCCTAGAACGCAAACCAAACGGCCGCAGCAAAGTCATCCGCCCCTTTTGGATGTTCGTGCTGGCTCTAGCCTACAATGTCATCCACGCCGCCGCCCTCTTCTACCAAGTCATCACGCTGAACGTCGCCGTGAACTCCTACTCCAACGCCCTCCTCACCCTTCTCATGTCCAACCAATTCGTCGAGATCAAAGGCAGCGTCTTCAAGAAGCTGGAAAAGGAGAATCTCTTCCAAATGACCTGCGCGGACGTGGTCGAGCGGTTTCAGCTCTGGCTGATGCTCCTCATCATCGCCCTCCGCAACATCGTCGAAGTAGGCGGCTTCTCCATGAACGTCTTCGGCACCTCCTCCTCCTCCTCTTCTTCTTCCTCCTCGGTGAACGCAACCGGCCCTTCAACGCAAAGCATGGCGTTCCTCCCCCAAGCCTTCACCCTCGTGCCCAAATGGTCCGGCCAAGTCCTCGGACCTTTTCTCATCGTGCTCGGCAGCGAAATGCTAGTCGACTGGCTCAAACACGCCTACATCAACAAATTCAACAGCATCAAACCAGACATTTACGAGCGCTTCCTCGACGTCCTGGCAAAGGACTATTACTCCAATGCGTTTGTCGATCAGAACCTCATGAAGCGGCTGGGCCTGCCCGTCTTGCCCTTGGCTTGTCTGTTCATTAGAGCTAGCGTGCAGACCTATCATATGTTTGTCGCCACGCACATGCCTCTGCCGCTGGCGTCCACGGCCACGGCGTTGGCCGTCGAGTCTGCCTCTGCGGAAACATCCCCCGCGACCACCGCCGCGCTGGCCCATATCGACCTTATCTTCCGGAGGGCGCTGGGCAGGTCGTCGTTTGGAGCCGGGGTCGACGCCTCCGGGACGTTCTCGTGGTGGTCGGTGGACGACGTGATTGCGCTGGCTACTATGCTTGTCTTCTTCCTCGTGCTTTACCTTTTTCTGTTGGCGTTTAAGCTAGTGCTAGGGATGTGTCTGTTGTCGTTTGCGAGGAGTAGATATAAAGGCATGAGAGAGAGGGAGAAGCAAGGGTATGATGCGGGCGCTAGACGGCTAGGAGGGTGGGGCGCTGTGGAGGTTGACGAGGATAAGAGGAAGTGGATTTACGAGGACGACGAAGAAGGGTTGAGGGCGCTCAAGGCGAAGGAGGCAAAGGCTAGGGAGAAGAAGGAGAAGGTTGGGGGAGAGCTCAAGTTGGATGGCGTGGGGAGGTACATGATGGTTGCCAAGAGGATTTGGTAGAAATCTATAATCTTGGTTCTATTCGATCTGGCCTTGTTCGTGCTTCTCTTGCTCTGTGTGACAGTCTTGAGCAAATATGGAACAGCAACGCCTGATAAAGAAAATGATTCTCGTTTATTGGTAACGCTTCTGTATGACAATGACAACTGGTACGCCTTCTGAGACGTCGTGGAGATTGCGAAGAGCGAGGGCGTGAGTAAAACAACGAATGAGTGTGTTCCATGATATCCAGCCTGTCAGTATGCTCAATCTCGCTCTTCCTCCAGTCCACCACATGTGTTTCTTCATCGACTCTTCTCCTGCGATGTTTGTGTCCTTCTCATAGCAGGACAGCGTACGGCCTTCAGTCAGTGTAACATACTGGCCCCCTTCAATCATCGCCAACCAGACAGCTAGTGTCCAGTAATTGCCTAAAATCCAGTGATATCCAGCCGGTCCAGTCAGTCCAGCAAAGACTCTTCAGTCGAACCACCTCAAGTCCGGTCCAAATCGGCCCGATCTGGTCCAATCAACATCTCATCCCTCTACAACTCCCTCCATACCATCAACACCTTCAACGTCCAATCCCTGCAACCAAACTCTTGCCTCCCTCAACTTCTCTCTCTCTCCCTTCAGCGCCACCCTTCTCGCCTCCCTTCCTTCATCCTCCAACAACAGTCTAGTGCTCACTTCCCCAGCCTTCTCGCCTCCCAGTTCCAGCCCCAGGAGAAGCACATTCAGCAACTCCGCCTTGCACCGATCAAAGCCGACTTGAACCTCCTGCACGATACGGTCCAGGAAGCGAAAGAGGGCAACGCGGTAGTATGCCCGCACTTTAGCCATGGCGTCCACTTCCTTCTGGAACGGGTCAGGGCCAAGCTCAGCGTGGAGCTTAGTATCGGCTTGAATCTTGCGCTCGCGCTCGGCAGGGGTGAGTGGACGGCCGGTTGAGGCTTCGACACGCTTGAAGTGTTCCCTTGCGCGAACAAGATAGCGCTTCTTGGAGATGGCGGACACTTCCTCGTTGAATTTAGCCTTCATGTCATCTTCGTTCATGGTGAATGAACGGGAACGCTCGATATCGAGAGTGCGCTCTGCGTGGTAACGTGCTTCAGACATGGTGGTGGTTACAAAGGTAGTGATTATCTGAGTGGCTTGGCGGTAGAAGTCTGTGACTGTCCATTTGGAGCAGGCGATTAAGAGGAGGTCTTTCAGTTCGTTTTGCAGGAGGGAGGAGGACGAGTCTAGGAAGGTTCGGAGGGGATAGGACCAGTTACGTAGACATTGAAGGCGGAGGTGGTCAACGCCTCGGGGGTCGACTTCGCCTTGGACGTTGCAGGTGTTGAGATCTTCAAGTGTCTTGCGGATCTCGAGCAGGTCGAAGCTTCTTCTTTCGCGTTCTTGTTCCTGTTGTTGGTGTTGACCATGTCCGGTCGGCTGGAGCTTCAGCTTCGAGATGGGTGTCTGGTGTGGGGTCTTGAATCTCATTGTGGGTGTGGCAGGCGATTCCAACTTTGGTCTTTTGGTAGGGCGAGGGGCAGACTGAGTGGGTGGGCACGGCGTTTGTGGTTCTTCTACCTCGTCGTCGCTGTCACCGCAGAGATCAATGAAATCAGATACTGGAGCTAGGAAAGCTTTCGGTGTTGCGGTTTTCAAGACAGGGCCCAGTTCCTTCAACCCGTTGTAGAAATTGGCAGACAAGCTCTTAAAGTCATTTCGGAAGTCGTGGTTAGGTGGAACTCCTTCAATGTGGAATTGTGCATTCATCCTAAAGCTGGTCAGAGCCTCCATGATGTGACCGAGCGGATTGGTAGGAGGATCCGGGTAGCCCTCAAGTTCCCTCTCAACCTCTTCCAGGCGGGAACTGATACGATCTGATATGTCTGGAAGGCTGTTCTCGAAATTAGTAACGAATTGCTGTACAAAATCAGAAATGGCATACCTTGTGATTATCTGAGCAGCGAGCTTCTGCGACAGCGCAATTTGCAGACGGTGTGTTCCAAAACGATCATTGTAGGAGTGCAAGATGGTAGACCAGGGGTGTTGTGCGAAGAATGCTGCTTCGTCGTTGCGGGCCGTCTCTGCAGTGATGCCTTTGTCGAGTTTTTTCTGATTAGGTCGCATGGCAACAAAGTATCCATGACCAACGCGGAAGTTCTGGTTGCTCAACACCTTGCGAACGTCTTCGTAAGTCTTGTCGCCATCTCTGCGGTCCGGTTTAGTGAGCACACCAACACATCTATCAGTAGCACCTGGACAGCCTGCAACGAGCTTCGATGCGCTCGAGTTGGCCATATCGCTCTCTATAGCGCATGCGAGCAAGATCAATGTGTTGTCATTCTTGATCTCGTCCTTGACCAGATATTTGACAAATTTGACTAGCCACTTATGATCAGGGTTGTCGGGTTGCATGATAATTCCGGGCAAGTCTACAAAAGACAGAGAAGGTGAGTGAGGCTCTTTGATAATGAGGTGAACAACGTTGGGCGAGAAATCGATCTTCCAGGACAAATCGGACAGATTGTCAGCTTCCAAATACCTGGCAGGATTGCTGCCTGGGTTTAGGCAAGCAAGTTGGGCGCGGCGGATCAAGTCCTCCAAGTCTGCTTTGCTAGTAGTCTTGGCAAAGTCAATGACTTCGGATTCATTAGGGCCCCTAGGCCCCCACCGCCCAAGAGGAGATGGTTTGCCATTCTCGTCATACTCGTGGCTCGCGTACAGGTCGTACTTTTTGATGATCTTGATGGCGCAGCTCCACTGGGGTTGACCTGCATCGGTAGGAGTGAGGGTGATGTGTAAAGGACACTGTTAGTAAATTAGATGAGAACGACAGTAGTAGATGAAGGCGGTATGAACCGACCCGAGTGCACGTTCCGGCGCTGCGTGGCACTTTGATGCCACTGATGCCCTCAATGAGGGAGCTCTTGCCAGCCGACTGATCTCCTACGACGACAATCTTAGGCAGCGGAACATCCTTGGTCTCGATACCAAGAGACTGCAGTTTGTCGATGGCCTGAACCAGTGCTTTGACCTTGCGACCCAAGATGTCAATACCGTTGAAGTCTCCATTAGCTTCTTGAGGCGCATCGCCGTCGTCGAAGGGCGACGGTTGTGGTGCGATGGAAGCTAGAGAGAGTCAGATGTGAAGCCATGTGAGGTTACGGGTAATCGCCTACCGACAGAGGTCAGACGTGTCGACCCAACAGAGATAGGGGTGGCGGCGGCGGCGCGCATGAGCTGGTCCTGAAAAGCACCGGAGGCAGCCTCAGTACCAGCCATGTCGATGTCTCTGTCCGGAGATGCGGACCCACAAGTAGTGGACTCTTGACTGTGATCGGGTGTTGGGGATCGCGAAAGGTCAGCAGGTCGCTCACGTTTGACGCGAGATGGTGCTTTGCTCTGTTGGACCATTCTCCAGAGCACCGAGCACTGTCTGTCAACTCAGGGATAAATGAGGGAAGTGCCACACTTGAGCTTCGTGCAAGTGAGTTGATGATCAGTGGTTGTGCGAAAGTGGGAGAGGGAGAAGGATGAAACGTGAAGATTTCCGAAGGTGAAGGTGAAGAAGAGATGTGGGGGAGGTGGGAGATGAAGGTATTTGTATGTGCTCGAGGATGAAAGTGAGGACTGGCAAATGATTTGAACAGCTTGTTGACAACCAGAGTGTTATGTTAACAGTGAAGTGGCATTGCCCGAGCTTCTTATACCTCTGAAGCACGGAAGACAAGTCATTGCGTTTCATTAAGTGCAAGGACGATTACAGCGAGAAGGCGTGGGACTTCACTTGACGAGACACAGCGAGGTAATATTACGCTGGAGCATACATTGAAGGTGGCCAGTATCGTGTTGGAGCCTGTCGCTGCTCACGCTGGCAAGTGTGCAGCAGCTTGAAACGAATGGACCAAGGAATGCATCGCAATTGAACGTCAATCACAACATCTTTCAACACATTGGTGTATGAAAAGTCACGCGCAGTACAAGCAATTGATGACTGTCAACCGTGATGAAATGTCAAGACCAAGTCTTCTGCAACGAAAAGTGACGGAAGGGGCAGGACGATCCGCTCAACGTGTCACAGAAGGAGCGAAGCAGGGGTTGAAGCGCATCAGACAAACGAACTTGCAGATATGGAGGTGGAGCGGAGGATGTTGGTTGACAAGATCCACGACAGGAAGACGTGCCGACACAATGGCCATCTTGTGAAGCTTGAAAAGGCAGACGGCCAGGGCACATGAGAGGGGACAGAAACGTAGAAAAATGGGCATGTTTGGACTTGCAATGCTCACCGAGACCAGGTGTGTGAGTATCACCCCTGAATATAAACACAGGGAGAGGACAACGGTAGCATAGTGGGTCTAGAAGAAAAGACGAAGAGACGAGGAACGTTTTGTTCTGTTATGAAGGAGTTGAACACGACAGTTCGAAGTAGTCAGGGGTTCACTGCCCCGCAATGTCCAAGCTCATGGCCGAGAATAGACACGAGTACCTTAGCCTGGAGGGACATGTTTGGAGCGACACGTTTACACGACTCCTTTGCTTTGTGAATGATTATCCTGCTCTCTTGATTTTCCAGTCAACCAATCTTCGATATCATGGCGTCCCTGCAGATCCCTATGCGCAACCGAGGTGGTCACGAACCCACCACCAAGGCCGTCGTCTTGGTATAATGATCCCCAAACCAAAGCTATAGGAGGAGCTCTGACGCTGACTTGAATAAAAGGTTGGAGGACCCAGCAGAGGAACCAGATTCAGACCTTTGTCTCTCGATGTGCCCAAGGTAGGATGAAATCTCCTTTCACACAGTGTATCATTTCTAACGACATACAGCCTCTCTTCGAGGTCGCCGGCCACCCCATTATTGCACACTGCTTCAACGCCATCACAAAAGTGCCTTCAATAAAGGAGGTTTTCATTGTCGGTTATTACGATGAGTCCGTCTTCCGCGACTTCATCAAGGACTCTCAAAAAGAGCACCCTCACATCACCATCCGCTACCTGCGCGAATACACAGCCCTAGGCACGGCAGGCGGTCTATACCACTTCCGCGATGCCATTCTCAAGGGCAAGCCCGACCGCTTCTTCGTCCTCAACGCCGACGTCTGCTGCTCCTTCCCGCTCAATGATATGCTCAAGCTGTTTGAAGAAAAGGATGCCGAGGCCGTCATTCTAGGCACGCGCGTCAGCAATGAAGCTGCCTCCAACTTTGGATGTGTCGTCAGCGACACCCACACCAAGCGTGTCCTCCACTACGTCGAGAAGCCCGAGTCCCACATCAGCAACCTGATCAACTGCGGCGTCTACCTCTTCAGCACCGACTGCATCTTCCCCGCCATTCGCTCAGCCATCAAGCGTCGCGCCGACCGCCCCCGTCTCCTCTCATACCCCTCCTCTGAAGCCCTCGACACGCAAGACTTCAGCCTCAACCCCGCAGACGACGAAGACGAGGACTCGGAGCGTAAGAACGAGGTCATCCGTCTCGAGCAGGACATCCTCTCCGACCTCGCCGACACAAGCAAGTTCTTCGTCCTAGAGACCAAGGACTTCTGGCGCCAGATCAAAACCGCAGGCTCCGCCGTCCCCGCAAACGCCCTCTACCTCACCAAGGCCTTCCAACAGCAGAGCGAGGAGCTAGCCAAGCCATCTGCCACCATCCTTCCTCCCGTCTTCATCCACCCAACCGCCACTGTCGACCCCACCGCAAAGCTAGGCCCCAACGTCTCCATCGGACCTCGTGCGCACATCGGCGCCGGCGTACGCATCAAGGACGCCATTGTCCTCGAGGACGCCGAGATCAAGCACGATGCCTGCGTACTCTACTCCATCGTCGGCTGGTCGTCGCGTATCGGCGCCTGGGCTCGTGTTGAGGGCACACCGACGCCCATGCGCGAGCACAGCACCAGCGTCATCAAGAACGGTGTCAAGGTCCAGAGCATCACCATCTTGGGCAAGGAGTGCCATGTTGCTGATGAGGTGCGCGTGCAAAACTGCATCTGTCTGCCTTATAAGGAGTTGAAGAGGGTAAGTCTAACGCTGTGTTTGTACACTTGTTTCTGATTGCACCGCTGACATTTAACTTTTTTAGGATGTGCAAAATGAGATTATCATGTAAAGGATAGCATGGCAGAGTGACTTGCCAGCAAGCAACAGGAAGGCGAGCAAAGGCATCAATACCGAGAGAGAAGGAGCGCAACGAGAATGCGTCTCCCGTACGAGTGGTTAACGAGTATGAAATGGTGTGCTTGCTTGATGCTTCCTTGAGGCGCATGACTATACCAAGGGAGCGATGGAGAAGACAAAAAAGAGCATTAGGGCGCAATGCAAAAATGCAGTGCCCACACAGAAATCGGAAATTGACCTATATTTTTTTGGTTTCATTCTTTACTATATCCTTTTTTTTCTTTCAGAAAAAAGAAGTTTTCATTGACACGTGTGCTATCATCGACTGCTGCCATTTCTATGATCCATTGTTTCCCGTCAAGAGTCCCACGACAAAAGCTGTATGGTTGCTTGCGTGTCGCATTCGACTCTCAAAGACCAGCCATTAGAATTCGTTCCCGAGCGGGCGGTGGTAGGGAATATTGAGAGGCGCGAGTCGAGTGGAATGCTTCTATATGGAGTGTCTCAGACCAAGCTACTGCAGGCAGTGGCATGGATATGAATCTATTTGTGAGCTATAGTGTAGTCATGTCAGCAATTTCTCCGTCAGTCAATGTAGGAGAAGATAAAACTCACGAATGCCCTCTGCAGCAACAGGAGTGATATCGACAATCTCAGCAGCCTTGGGCTTCTGCTCTTGCTTGTCGTCCTTCATGAATGGGAAAGTGAGGACTTCCTTGATGGAGTAGTGGTCAGCGAGGAACATGACCATGCGGTCGATGCCCATGCCCCAGCCACCGGTGGGAGGGAGACCGAATTCGAGAGCCTGGCAGAAGGTCTCGTCGATCATCTGGGCCTCGTCATCACCCTGCTCCTTCTGGTTGGCCTGCTCCTCGAAGCGGAGACGCTGGTCGAAGGGGTCGTTCAACTCGGTATAGGCGTTGACAATCTCCTTTTTGCAGACGAAAGCCTCGAAGCGCTCGCACAGACCGGGGTTGCTGCGGTGGTACTTGGCGAGGGGCGACATCATCTGGGGGTGGCCGGTGATCATGGTGGGGTTGATGCACTTCTCCTCGATGAACTCGCCGACGAGCTTGTCGAGCATGCGGGCGTTGGTGAGAGGTGGGGAGCACTGCACGTTGGTCTTCTTGAGCATGCGCTTGAGGAACTCGTTGGCCTCCTTGGTATGGAGGGTGTCGCCTGGAGGGAACTTCTCGCCGCAAGCCTCCTCGAGGGCGGGGATCATCTCGATGCGCTTCCATGGCTTGGCCCAGTTGACCTCGTAGACCTCGCCGTGCTGGGTGTGGAACTTGGTGGTGTAGCCACCGGTGACCTCCTTGACCAGGCTGGAGACGAGGTCCTCAGTCAGGTCCATGATGTCGTAGACGTCGGCGAAAGCCTGGTAGAACTCGCAAGTGGTGAACTCGGGGTTGTGGGTCAGGTCAATGCCCTCGTTTCTGAATTGTCTGCCGATTTCGTAGACACGCTCGAGACCACCAACAACAAGCTGCTTCAGGTAGAGCTCGGGGGCAATACGCATGAAGAGTTCCATGTCGAGGTCGTTGTGGTGGGTCTTGAAAGGCTTGGCTGTGGCGCCACCAGCAATAGCGTTCATCATAGGAGTCTCGACCTCGATGAAGTCACGGGTATCAAAGTAGCGGCGGATATAGCTGACCATCTTGGAGCGGGTGATGAAGGTGTTGCGGGTATTGTCGTTCATGATGAGGTCGAGGTATCTCTTTCTGTGTCTCTGCTCCTGGTCCTTGAAGCCGTAGTACTCGTCGGGCAACTGGTGGAGACAGGGGGTGAGGAGGGTGACCTCCTGGGCGAAGATGCTCAATTCACCATCATCTCTGTTCTTGGGAGCGGTGCGACCGGGGTAACCCTTGATGCCGATAATGTCACCTCTACGGAGAGGCTCGTGCTGGTCGGCAAAGGATCTGGAGCTGGTCGACTCTTGCGATTGGCACATGATCTGGACTCTGGTGCCTTCTGCGCGGACATCGTAGAAGCAGAGGTTGGCGCCCGAGGCACGCTTGTTGTAGATGCGGCCGCCAATGGTGATCTCGACATCCTTCTTGTGCTCGCCCTTCTTGAGGTCGCCAAAGTCCTTGACAAAGTTGCGTAGGTCGTAGGTGACGTGGAACTTGTGGGGGTAAGGGTTGGGCTCGTGGCTCTGGCGGAGCTTCTGGATGGCTCTGCTGCGGATCTCAAAGTATTGCTGTGTATTCTCTCAGCATACTGCAACTCATGAACAAGGGAGCATCATCGTACGTTGGGGTTCAGGTGTGCCTCCTCCTCTTCGGCGCTGGCAGCCTTCTTCTTGGGTGGTGCAGTGGTAGTGGCTGCCTTCTCCGCCTTCTTGGCCTCTCTCTCGCGGGCCTTCTGGCGCTTCTTCACTGCACACAATCAGAGCGAATTCAGTTCATCAGCAAGGATACCGGCATACACTCGCTCTTGGATACCTGCTCGCCGGTGGCCTCATCCAGATATGTCTTCTGGTCGGCGGCAGAGTTGTCCTGAGTGGTGAGCTCGCCGACCTTTTCGGCGACTCCAGAGACGGCATCCTTGACTGCCTGAGCAGCTGCTTGTGCTTGTTCAGCCATTGTTGCGTGTGTTTTGCTGAAGAAAGAGCTCCTATGACTCCAAACACAATGTCTACATCAACAATTTTCGCTTCCCACCTTCAGTCATACATTGGCTGCTTGGCGCGCTTTCTCCCCTCGCGGGGCATCTCGGATTAATGATTCGCCGATCTATCCTTGACGAGCACGACAAGGTCATTAATCATATTGTCCCCATTTACTGTGCATGTAAGCATCTGATTGACCTTACATGAATTACCTCCATCACGTACAAACAACAGCTACGTCTTTCCCTGATGGACATATAGGAGGTGCTACCACCACTACGTCTTCTCTTCACTACAATCACAGTTGCTCTGTACTAAGGTGCTCGCCTTTAAAGGAATTAGCGTTTGGAATAGCGTAGAGTAGCGCGGAAAGCTCACAACCTTAGAAATGCTAAGTTGGGTAAACCGATCAAAGTCAAGCGGTGAAAGCTCCATGACGTCTCCTACTACCACATCTTGGTAAGGGAGGGTATAATTCTCTAGGACTTGAGCTACAACAACTAAGTCCACCCTTGCTTCCTACTGTCAATCGTACTCCCATTTTCTGACCTTCCGTTGCTTGACTTTCTACCACATATCAAAAGGCCTTGTCATGGTTTCAATTTCCACGATTCTCCATCTTCTAGGCGGAATCACAGCTCTAACCTTGAGCTACAAATTAGCAACATTCGTCCGCCTGTATATCCAGCCCTCGAAACTCCCTCGATACCTCCATGGGACGTCCGGCTCCACCTGGGCTCTTGTCACCGGAGCCACAGACGGGATAGGGTATGGATTCGCTGTGGCACTTCTAGGTGCTGGATTCAATGTTGTCCTTCACGGACGTAGTTCAGAGAAGCTCAACAAGATCAAAGATAATCTTGGGAAACAATTTCCAAAACTGCAGGTCCAGATCGTAATAGCAGACGCCTTTTCTTACGACAACGGCAAGGATATCGAAAATATTGTAAGGGGAGCAGAGTCTCTCCCGGGAAAGCTTACTGTCCTCGTCAACAATGTCGGAGGCGTCCCTATTGAGCCAAACTTTGCCAGTGTTCGCGACACACCTTCTAGCAATATGGACAAGATCATCAACCTGAACGCTCGCTTTCCTGCCCAGCTCACACGTGCTTTGCTACCCCTACTGCAGACGAACTCGCCAGCACTGATCCTCAATATAACCTCTGCCGTTGCTCTGAATGGATTGCCATATCTAGGCACATACTCACCAAGCAAAGCTTACAATTACAACTTCTCGCAGAGCTTGAGGGCGGAGCAGATAGCCGATGGTCACGATGTCGAGGTCTTGGGTATCCTGGTTGGTAACGTGACCAGTGGGAGAAACAAGGTACATATACCTATCATTACTTGTGACTCTGCTCAAATGGCTCGAGAGTCCTTGGCTCGAGTCGGATGTGGCAAGGCCAACGTTTGGGGATGGTGGGTCCAAGCTGTTCAATATGGAATCATGGATCTCATTCCTGAGTCAATTACTGGTCCAGTGATGGCGTCAGAGATGAAGGGAAGGATGAAGGATCAAGATAAGAAGTCTTGAGAACATTTCTGGGCATCTCGTATTTACACCAGCAGCAACGCAAGATTATACCTTTCAAGCAAATCAAGCATGATTCGGCAAGCCACTAGTGCCCCAGAATTACGATATCGTTAGAACTGTTTAACAGTCGGCGCTCGCCGGTCACGCATCATGTATTGAACTTCCAGCCTCACCTGCCGACTTCCACATCGCTTCCATATCTCCACACTTCCGCTGATTAGATGAACAGAGTTGTCAATTGTTCGCCCAAAGATAAGCTACGGTTCGGTCGGCTGTGCCTTGATCGTTCTTGGCCACGCGACAGCTTCCCGATTGGGGCTAGATCCGACGCAAGGACCGCATCCTGCCTACGATAAAGATGACGCACTTGTCCGATAAGGTCTTGTGGTAAGCATCTTTGGCGAAAAAAGTGATGAACATGCTTCCATTGCGCACTGAACCATCGCGGTGTCTTACCGGCGAGGTCCGCACCATGGCCATCGTGGGCATGTTCCTGCAGATCAGGCACAATTGCCCTGATCGTATAAAGTGGTCGACCTGCACTGAAAGTAGTTGAACCTCGTAAGTGTGCAGACAAGCTCCATTCACCATGCGATTCTCTACTTCCTTATCCTCGGCTCTTACGAGCTTGAGTGTTGCCTCTGCCTCTGTCATTTCCAAGCCTGTTACGTCTAGCCTCCAAGAGAGAGCTTTGGAGTATGTCGTCAAGCCCAAGGTCATGATCATTTCCATGTTCTCGCCCGAGGCAGAGATCTGGTACGGCATTCCCGAGTTTGACATTCTCGGTGTCAACATTACTCTTCCTGGAGGTTCTCCTCTCTTTCCCGACGTTCACTGCACTGCCGACGGCGAAATCTGCCAGGTGGTCACAGGCGAGTCAGAGATCAACGCTGCTGTCACAATTGGCTCTCTTGTTCGTAGCCCTCGCTTCGACCTTACCACCACCTACTTCATGGTTGGTGGTATTGCTGGAGGCAACCCTGAGCAAACCACTCTTGGTGCTGTTACCTTTGCCAAGTATGCTGTTCAAGTCGCTCTGCAGTACGAATTTGATCCTAGAGAGATTCCTGCCAACTTCTCCACTGGTTACATCCCTCAGGGCTCGACTGTGCCAGACGAGTACCCCCAGAGCATTTACGGCACCGAGGTCTTTGAGCTGAACACCAATCTCCGATCATTGGCTGCCAACTTTGCTCGCAACGCAACTCTGTGAGTGTACTCATCCTCTTTATAAACACCCGAGTTTTGCATTAATCAGCATGAATAGGAACGACTCTTCTGCCGCAGTCGCATACCGCGCTCAGTACAACGTCTCAGAAGACTACAAGATCGGAGCTACTGCCCCCAGCATCAATCTTTGTGACGTGGCCACCTCTGATGTATACTACAGCGGTACCATCCTCGGCAATGTCTTCAACAACTTCACTACCCTTGTTACAAACGGCAGCGGTATCTACTGCTCCACTGCCCAAGAAGACAACGCCACCCTCGAGGCTCTCCTCCGTGCTGCAGTCGAGAGACTTGTTGACTTCAGCCGTATCATCGTCATGCGTACCATCAGCGACTTTGACAGACCCTGGCCTGGTGAGGCCGCCACTACCAACCTGTTCTGGGCAGACCAGGGTGGCTTCGAGCCCGCCATTCAAAACATCTACCTCGCCGGTGTCAAGGTCGTCGAGGGAATCATTGGCGGCTGGAACTCCACCTTCTCCAAGGGTGTCAACGCCACCAATTACATTGGCGACATCTTTGGCACTCTCGGTGGTCAGCCTGACTTTGGCCCTGGTAGCGTTTTCAACGACAACCCTGTTCTCAAGAGAGATCTTAGCTCCGGCGCCATGAAGAGAAGCAGCAAGGGCAGAAGAAACATGCCAATTCGCATCGGAAGAGCTTAGATTTCGGTCCGTCTCTGTCGAGAGGAAGTGATGAATTGTCTTAAAAGGCCCAGGTTCATGTTTCATTGATCTTCACGAAAATGCTTGTATGACTACGACTCTGTGTTTGTTATCGACTAGGACAGATGTAATTGTAATCTTTGAAGATATGCGTTACCATAATGTACTATACGTGTGTCTACACTACTGCATGATTTCAGGCTATCTCCTCCATGGTCAAGATTATCCATGGACTTCTGAGCTGTCGCACACATTCGCAAGCCATTCAAGGAAGTTACTGATCATTTGTTGAGTCCAAGCTCTGATGCGTCCGAGAAGCCATTCTCGCTCGCGTAACATAACCGTGTCATCACCGCAATACATGACACTAAAGCTTAACCCCACCCCCGACAATACCCTCCCAATCTCTCTTTCCAAACCTCTGATAGCCCTCCGCTCCAGGCGGCAACCAAAACACCACATCCCCCCCCGTCTTCTCGGGATCCACACCCTCCGTCCGCAGTCCATGTTTCGTATACTTGTTCGTCCCCGTAACCTCAAACTGCTTGACCACTCTCAGAAACAGGGGGACCGCATACCGTGGTAGTCTATCCCTCGCATGTTTCGCCAGGTCCTTCATGACTTCCTTTTCGTTTTTGTCAGAAGAGGTGGGCTTGAGGATGAGCGCGGCGCAACCGGCGCGGCCGTCGTGGTTGGGGAGCGCGACGCCGTAGATGTTGACTTCTTCAACGGCGGGCGAGGTGGCGAAGATTTCGGCGACTTCGTTTGTGGATACGTTCTCGGACTTCCAGCGGAACGTGTCGCCTATGCGGTCAACAAAGTAGGCGCGGCCTTCGTGGTCGGATTTGAGGAGGTCGCCGCTGAAGAGGGGGAATTTTAGCTTTGTCAATGTAGATGGAGGAGAAAGGGGGAGAATGGGGAGGAGAATGGGGAGGAGAATGGGGTGGATTCTTACCTTCTGTACCACGCGTCGCCTTTTTCGAGCACATCCCTCAAAATCTTGCTGTTGGAGGCTTTGTCGTTGTTGAAGTAGCCGACGTATTTCTCGTGGATATTCGCCGGATCGAGTTTGTTCAGCAGCTCGCCCGCCTCGCCAAGCTCTACCTTTTCGCAGAATCCCGTCTTCGGATTCCGCCACGGCTCTCCGGTTTCGACATCGTGTTTCACGGTGACGACGGTGGATCCGTACAGGAACTTCACGAGCGTGCCAGAGCGGCCCACGGCGCCTCGTCCGAAGTCATTTTTGCTCTTGACAAATGACCCGCCAACGGCTTCTGTCGCGGAGTAGAACTCGCCAATCTCGGTGATGTTGAAGCGGTTCTTGAATGTGTCCCAGACGTCTGGGCGGAGGCCGTTGCCGAAGGCTATACGGAGGCGATGTGAGGTGTCGAATTTGGAGGGCGGCATGGAGACTAGGTAGCGGCACATCTCGCCAATGTACTGCATCATTGTCGCCTTACTAGCCGTGACGGAAGCGAAGAAAGTCCGCGGAGAAAAGTGGTTGGAGATGATGAAGCAGGCACCGGCATTGAGGGCGACGCTGAGACCAAGAATGGTGGCGGAGCTGTGGTATAGCGGCATGGCGGTGTAGTACCTGTCTGTTGGCTTGACGCCCAGCCATAAAGCCATCGACTTTGATGAAGCATAGAATTTCCTCCAGGGGACAATTGCAGGCTTGGGAAGACCTGTGGTACCGGATGTGAAAATAAGGACGGCCAGGTCGCTGCCTTTGGCTCCCGCTCGATCTGAATCAGGAGCACGGTAGCCCGCAGTATCCTTCACTCTCCTCTCCACGCCATCGTCTACGACGACAGTGGTGACACTAGCATTGCCGAGCTCATTTTGGATCGGCGGTATCGCTTCTTGCAGTTCCGGGTCTAGTATGAGAAGTCTTGCTGTGGACGCCTTTACACAATGTAGCAGAGCCTCCCCTCTCAATCCAGTATTTATGAATGCAGCCTTAGCACCTAGTGACCAGATGGCAAACCAAACAAAGATGAATTGAGCTTTGTTGGTAATGTTCATCGCAACAATGTCTCCTTTTTTGATACCATGCTCTGTCCGCAACCATGCTGCATACTGCAGAACAGTCTCGTACACTGTCTTATATGTGTATTCGATGCACTGCAAGCCTCGCAAATCTTCAGGCTTCTGTACGTCTTTTGGTATACTTGGAGGTATTGCAATGAATGATCTGTTCCGTGTTTTGGTAGCCTGAGCGTGATTCTCAAGTTCGTAAAACAGGTTCAATGTGTTCTTGCCTTCACTCCGCTTAGTAGCGATTTGTCCCCTTACAGCAGATTGAAGAAGGTGCAAGTCAGACGAAAAGCTGTGTTTGGCATTGAGGTAGGCAAGAGATGCCGTAGCCGCCGGAATCGCGAGAGATAGAGGTATGCCTGTTGCTGTTAGGTCTTCAATTCGATTTTTGGAGTGAACGACGTTACCAGCCATGTTCTCCCACTTCCTGTCTGATTTCCGTATACAACGATGAGGGGCAGATACTTGACTTCACGGAGATGCTGAAAATGAGATTTGTGGAAAGGGAATAAATCAGTGTGCTGAGACTTGGGATTGCAATAGCAGTCGTAAGATTGAGAAATCAAACGAACTTCTGCAAGTATGTATCACATAGGATCACAAGACACCGCTTGTTTTGATCAGATCCGTTTTCACGCTGCGCAATTGAGCTGTCTTAAAGAACGGACTTACTACGTCGTTTGGGCGATCAGACAAGATGCCGAGGTACCCAGCCTCACCATCACGTCACCTTTTCCTCTGTCCGACTCACCTCTATGGAGCAACCTCAGACCGCATCAAGTTAAGGCTGTGGCATGATCAATCATATTCTTGGACTTACCTTGTGCGACAATGAATAGAGCAAGGCTATCCCATTTCGATAAAACTGTCAGACAATTGACGTGTACGAAGGTACATGTAGTAGTACATTTACGAGGTAAGCAGAAACTCCGATTCGAGGTCACAGTGCCGACTAGGCCGAAAGCGAAACCGAAGAATGCACGATAGTTTCAGAACGCGTGGGGTTCCGCTAGGGCGAATTCTAAATATCTTTAAACAATGACCCGCAGGACCGTGAATGAGTGGTTATGAAGGTGCATATGAATGTCATTTGGAGCCTGTCCCTAGTATCGTCTCTCTTTATTTCGCGGCGGATGAGGTCTCTTCTGATCTACAAAGGTCATGCATGGAAACCAATTCTGCACCTTGAGATGGTCGTATTTGCCGTACTGGTTCATGTCCTCGGCAGGACAGCATCACACCGGGCCGAGATCGGGATGCAGTCTACATTACCGAAAGCAGACGTCTGGGCACATGTGCCACGTTTACCTGACCTTGGTTTTGTAAACCTCCGAAAGTCGACAGATCACCTTTGGCAACGAAATTGAGCAAAATCTCTCGAGACGGCTGGACATGCTGCTTCAAGTCAGATCCACTGGTGGAGTTGCAGTGATAAGAGCTGGTTTTCCCGCATAGACATACCAGAGTTGTGTTAGCGCCTTTCTGGCCGGCGCCCGCGCGGCCATGCCTTTGTTATCAGACCAATGCCAGCCATGCTTAATGTTGACAGGATTAAGAAGATGTATACCCGAAGGCAGTATTGGTCGTGTATGAATAGCTCCACTTGTAAGTTCTTCATTTCATCCCATTCCTTCTTCTTTCTTGCAACAGCAAGTCGTATCAGCCGGTTTCGAAGTCCATTTATATCATATTTCTCGGAGTATAAACATGCCGTTGATAACGACCCAAATGTCCTGGGAAGATGTGGCCACAACAATGCAGAAACATCGTGATGAGACCATTGCTGCCATATCACCTTCAGTCCCCGAGGTTCCCGCTGATCTACCTCTAAATGTCACGAAATTGCCTGCAACGCTGCTCTCCAAAGAAGAGATATCCATCACAGAAACTGCTCCAGAAGTGCTGCTTGTTTCCATTGCCAAAGGCTCTGTATCAAGCACAACTGTAACAAAGGCATTCCTGAGAAGAGCGGGTCTTGCACAGAAGCTCACAAATTGCGTTACCGAGCTTCTCCCTGATCGCGCCCTCGAACGCGCCAAGTTTCTTGACGACTATCTCGCAGAGAATGGGAAGCCCATCGGTCCACTCCATGGCCTGCCGATCAGTGTAAAGGAACACGTTGGTATGAAAGGCCTCAGTCTCAATGCCGGATTCATTGCCTGGGCCGACCGGACAGCTCCGGCAGACGCACACATCCTATCCTTGTTCTGGGCTGCCGGTGCCGTGTTCTACGTCCGAACTACCCAGCCCCAGACCTTGATGCATTTGGAGTGCTCGAACAGCTTCTACGGAACGACCGTGAACCCTGCCAACCGCAACCTCACAAGTGGAGGTTCTTCTGGTGGAGAGGGAGCCATTCTAGGTATTCGAGGATCGATCATGGGAATTGGCACTGACATTGGAGGCTCAATCCGCTCTCCAGCCGCCAACAATGGTGTCTTTGGCCTACGACCCACCTCGTACAGACTTCCTTGTGGAGGCTTCTCCGCCACAATGGGAGGACAGGAACACATTGTGCCTGTCGTCGGACCCCTGACCACATCACTAGAAGGCGTGAAACTCTTCATGAAATCTCTGATCGATCAAAAGCCTTGGCTACAAGACCCATCTCTGCTTCCAATCCCGTGGCGCGACACAAACAACGCCACTCTCCTACGCACCGAGTCTGGCACCCGCAAACTGAAGATCGGCGTCATGAAAGACGACGGCGTAGTGAAACCACATCCTCCCGTCATTCGCGCGATTGACAAAATCGTCTCCGCCCTGTCTTCAAACCCCGATATCGAGGTCATCGAGTTCCCGCCGTACAAGTCTGTAGACGCATGGCGTATTATCAGCAGTTTATACTTCGCCGACGGAGCCGCCGAAGAAATCGCCGCAATAGAAGCCTCAGGCGAACCATGGCGTCCCATGTCTGAGTTCATCATCAAGCAGAACCCTAATCGCAGAACCCTCACCGTGCCCGAAGTTTGGAAACTGACTATGGAGCGCGAGCAATTCCGTGCCGAGTTCGCCGCGCATTGGAATGGTGTCAGTGGGTCGGTCGCTGGTGGCGATCTGGTGGATGTCATGCTTTGTCCTGTTGGGCCCGGCGTGGCTCCCTTGCTGGAGACGGCGAGGTATTGGAACTACACAAGTTTGTTCAACCTATTGGATTACCCAGCTCTTGTGTTTCCCACGGGTGAAAAGGTCACAATTGGTGTGGATGTCAAGGAGGAAGGCTATGTGCCTCGCAATCCTGACGACGAGTATCACTACAAGCTTTGTAAGCCATTGACAATGACTACGTCTTCGCGTTCTCTAGCAGAAGCACTGCTAACTAGTTGTTAGATGAGCCTGAGGCCTACAAGGATGCGCCCATCTCGCTACAACTTGTGGGGAGGAGATATGAGGACGAGAAGGTGGTCGAGGCTATGGAAATGATTGCCAAAGCCACAGGCTTGCCATTGCACGTATAAGCACACATAATTGTGACGAAAAAGATACAGTGTTATAAATTTAAGCGAATGCCACTTCTTGAGCCATACCACAACATCCAACTCCACGCCGGACTTTTGACGAGATAAATCGCTATGACTTTTGATGTTTAGTAGCATACAGGGTGGACACAAGGAAGAAGCAAAGTGAGCCCCTTAATTGCTAACGATGCTAGGTCTCTTGTTCCGCTGATGTCCTGCCACAAGGAAGGCAAGCTCAAGTGCTTGCTTCTCGTTAAGTCTAGGATCGCAGAATGTTTCGTAGCGCAGGCCGAGGTCCTCGTCTTGCAGGCCGACCGACCCTCCAGTGCACTCCGTGACTGCATCACCAGTCAATTCGAGGTGAACGCCTCCGAGGAAGGAGCCGAGGGAAGAGTGAATGGACAAAGACAGTGAAAGCTCTTGGAAGATTGCAGCGAACGAGCGAGTCTTGATGCCACTGCTGGTGGAGCGGGTGTTTCTATCCATGTATTAGCAATCTCGAATGGTGATTGAGCGTAGTCACAATATCCTCACCCATGCATTGGATCGCATTGCCAAACAACGATGTGGCCGCTCTTCCGGACAGCTTCGATATGCACAGGCAAGAGTTCCTCGACACGTCCCTCGCCGTAACGAGTGATCAGTGTCACTTTTCCAATCTCCCTGTTGGGATTCACCACGTCAAGCAGCTGCACAAGATCCTCGGGTGAAGTGGTAGGGCCAACTTTGATACCAATAGGGTTCTCAATTCCACGGAAGTACTCGACGTGAGCATGGTCGGGCTGTCTGGTGCGGTCGCCAATCCAGAGAAAATGAGCAGATGTATTGTAGTGACCAGTGGGATCAAAATCGTCGATGACATCCTCCAGCGCACTATGAGTGGATGCATTTGCAGTCTTCGAAAACTTGTTTGGCGGGTGTCTTAGCTCTCGAGTCATTGCTGTCTCGTATTCGAGCAGGAGCCCCTCGTGGCTTGTGAAGAGGTCAACAGACTGGAGTTGGCCTGCGGTGTCCGCGCCCACCGTACGCATGAAACGTAGACTCTCGCTGATACTCTCCACAATCTTCGTGTAGCGAGTCTGCAGTTCTGGGTCGCTGACATGGCCTAGATTCCAGTCAAGCGGACGGTGAAGATCGGCAATACCTGATGCTAGTTGTGCTCGGACGTAATTGAGAGTGGCTGCAGAATGAAAGTAGGCTTGGACAAGGCGATCTGGATCGATTTCTCGCTCTTCTGCAGAATAGCCATTCAAGATGTCACCTCTGAACGACGGCATCGTCTTTCCATCAACCGTCTCTGTGGGGCTGCTCCTGGGCTTGGCATACTGTCCGGCCATGCGAGCGATACGGACCACCGGCTTGTTAGCACCCCAGATCAAGACGAGGGACATTTGAAGAAGCAACTTGATTTTTGAGTCAATTGCGCTGGCTTCGCAGTAATCGAAGAGCTCGGCACAATCTCCACCTTGCAGCAAGAACGCCTTCCCCAAAGCCACGTCCCGTAGTGAGGCACGCAATTTCCAAATCTCAGTCGCTGTCACGATCGGTGGGACACGATTCAATTTAGCCACGGCCTTGTCTACCCGCTTTTGGCTCTCATAGTCCACTGGTTGTTTGATGGGCTTCGACCGCCAGGCTGTATAGGTTTAGTCCCGTGTTGCAGGGTTGGGAGCTAGTGATCTTACAAGAAGGCGACCACACAGCGGCGGTACTGCCATTTACACCGTTCATGATGATTCGATGCTTCTGAGCAGTGGTAGCCAGTAACTTCGGAAATTGTAAGCATTCCGTCAGTTTTTAATCCAAAAGATTTAACTTTTTCTTTGAAGACGTGTTCTGCTTAGGAGTGTATTTATGTTGGAAGTGGGAGGTTGAGAAAAATAGAGCACTTACATCCGCTATATGAGTGGTTGAATGCTGGCAATGTTTTCGTCAATTGCACGTATTCAAAAGTAGTGACAGATGCCTTCCTCAAGACGACGATGACTCTATAGTGCAAAAGAACACCTTGATTGCAGGAACGTTTCACTGGATGTCACTTACCCCGGTCTTGGCGCTCGAACCCCACCTCAGCACGCTCAGTTACGGCCAGGCACAACAGTACTCCTAGCCATATATAACTTACATTGTTGACTTTCCAAACATAGCCAAATCAGATAAAGACTATGGCCGAACCTCAACCAGCTGGCATTCAAGAAGGCGATCATGTGCCATCTGCTGCCCCCGCATCTGCCGAAGACCGAAGGGCAGCGGCAGCTCTGTCCAATCTCGACACAGCAGCAGACAATGACAATACGTCAAAGCAAGCCGATACAGAAGCTTTGGGCAAAGCAATGAAAGGACTCGATGTCAGTGGCAACGCAATTGCTGGAGCTCAAGCCAGCAAGAAAGCTGTCAAGGTCGATCCTGCCGATGTGACTTTGCTGGTGAGCAGCCTACGACGCAGAGCCGGCGTCAAAACTCGTACTAAGAATTACCAGGTCCAGCAATTAGATGTGTCCAGGCCAAAAGCCACCGAATTGCTCAAGGCAAATGGCGCAGATGTTGCGAAGGCGATCTCATTTTGGATTGAGGCAGCTTGAGATGATATTCAGTATCGGCAAAGCTCCCGATATACCTGCTCGACTGATATTTTTGCGTCCGTGAATATGGCCTGGTAGGTGGAATGCAACGACTTATAATGAGAGACGACAACTAGATGAGCCTTGGTGAACAATTCAATATTCTTGAGCGCACTATGTTCGATGACCGAAGGCATCCAAAGCATGCCTCCAGCTCCAATTGCAGGCTATGACAATGGCTTGAGGCACCATCGACACTCAATAGATATGCGAAACGAGCAGTAAAGCTGGAAAGGAACTTGGTGAGGTTGAAGTAGATGCTCAAAGATGGTAGAGTGCAGATTGCAGTCTTTTTGGATAGCAAAGAAACAAGTGCTCAGATGATGAAGAAATGGCGGACGTCCACAAAATTACCCCAGTATGATACCAGTCAATACTGCTTACCAATGGGCTTATGACTATGAGGAGTAGTTCTTCGCAGATACAACCATGAAATCATATTTTGTCTGCCGGAAATGTATTTATCCTGCGGGTCTTAAGCGCCAAGCTTACCCGGTAAGATGTCCGAGCGCTCATACTGTAGTTTGTCCAAGATATTACTGGAATGGTAGCATACCATAACACCAACTCTTGTCCCGACACGCCTTTCTTTCATCATGGTGCGCACAGCCCGGACGTTTGGAATAGTGCGGATGTCAACTGGCCGGCCAGTGCTGGCCCCGACCAGTCGTATACGATTCGCATCGTCTACAGGATCATCGATGAACACGAAACCAAGCCGAGCACCACCTCTAGAATACAAAGGCCGCATCACCAAGCCAGAGCCAATCGCAAAGCCAACAGCTCCAATCACGGACGATGCCATTCGAGAAGCAGGGTTCGAGCCTGCCAAAGTGCCGCCGCCGAAGCGCGAGAAAACATACGACCAGAGATATCGATCCACAACCTTCAAAGTTCTCGCAATCATGTGTACACTTCCGATAGCCCTTGTGACAACACCCTATGTCTACAGGAGAGGTGGGCTATAGTCTTGAGGAATTAGAAGAGCAATGAAGGCTGATTGTCTTACAGTCTTTCTCGGAGAACAGCGAAAACGCTTGACTGTTATTACTGAGGCGTCTGAGTGATTGATACAACACGCGATCGCTAAGGCTCAGTCAGTGCATATCATCAATGCATATCACAGGCACCTTCGGCCGGTGCCTATCGCAATTTTTGACTTCTCGTACACTATGAGTTGAAGACGGTGGTCGGTAGCTTCTGGTACTCCACTCAAAAACATCTGTCACTCGTGGGCTAAATCTGTTCTAGGATATGCTCGACAATATATCTATGGAGAAGAGTCATCGACGCTAGCACGCCAGATCGCTGCAAGTACGACAACGAGTAAACAAGTACACCCTCAACCCTCGATTTACCAAGCGGAGTGCCCACCATCGATACGCATATCACTGCCAGTCATGAAGCTACTGGCGTCGGAGATCAGAAACACGGCAGCGCCCCGGTATTCCCTTGGCTCACTGAGCTTTCCCAGCATATTCTGTGTGGGCCAATCTTTGCGGCGCTCGGGGTATTGTTGGAACAGGGCTTCTACCATGGCAGTAACAATGTAGCCAGGCGAGATGGTGTTAACTCGGATGCCATGCTGACCCCACTCTGAGGCAAGATTGCGAGCAAGTTGCATTACACCGGCCTACAAGGGAGGGAATGTCAACACATGATCTTGGACATATTGCACATGGGCGTGGTTGCATACCTTTGAAGCGTTGTAGGCTGAGCAGATGAGGCCTCTATTAGCCACAGTCCCGCTCATAGAGGCAATAAAGGCCATGGAGCCACCATTGCCGTGCTTGATCATTTGCTTAGCCACAGCCTGTGCGGTCATGAACACGCCTGTGATGTTGACCTCAAACATGGTGTTGGCATCCTTGGCTGTATACTCTAGCGCGGTCGTTTCCTGCTGGATACCTGCTGCAGCGACCAGTCCGTCCATTCTCCCTTCATCGTCGGAGATCTTGGAGATGATCTCGTTGAGTTGTGGAACGTCTCGCACGTCGATCTGGCGGTAATGCAGGGTTGTGCCTAGTTCATCGGCTGCTCGTCGCTGTATTCTGTAGAAGTCGGGTGATGGCTCGTCTAGGCGGTCGAGACAGTAGACTTGTCATATCATCAATTACTCTCCAATTTGAACAAGATATCTGCACTGAATGTAACTCACCAGTTGCACCAGCCTCACATAGAGCTTCTGCTTGCACGAGACCAAGACCCCGAGCTGCACCTGTCACGAGAACGACCTTGTCATTGAGTGCAAACTCAGGCAATCTCTTAGTAGTCCCGAGAAAGGTAGCTGCTGCTTTGTTGTCTTTGAGATGTACAGCTTCTTCCTTCGGTGGCTCAGGAGGACCACGGCCAGGTACCACCGGATTACCTTGAGGAGGGTTGGTAAGTTGATCCTTGTTCCTTTGCGAAGCTGTATAGGCAATTGTGCGTAGCTGAGTGCTAGCGGTAGCAGGTCTTGCAATTGACCTCAGTAGCCGTTGTGCGACCCGTGGGACAGGAGTCATTCTTGACTTTGCTTATTACAGTAAACAGGGAGGGGTAGAAAGACAGAAAGCCGTATTACAAGGTTTCAAGCGAGTCTGTATGTTAAAGTAGAGCAATTTCAGTCTTCTGAGGAAGAAGAAACTCAAAGAACGACAGATGGGAGAGGCGAAGCACAAGCAAAAGGGGAAAAAACGAAGGTGTATACAAACTCGGAGACCTACCTTGACTTTAAAGAAATGTCAAAAGCCGAAAGAGGAGGGAAAGCTCGCACCACCGCTCACAATAATGTCATACCGAGCAAGCCACACCAGCAATGGAAGTCCGGCAACGGCAGAACATGTACGGCCCTTGAGAAGTTACCTAGGCGGTGGTGGTAGTAGTATACGCTTGCTTGGGCGGGGGAGTGAAGCTACCCCGACAATGGGGACAGTGAGGGGAAGCGGAACGGGACAGCCAGATTGGGAAAGCCGTCACTCCACGGATTCACTGATCGAGGTAGTAGGTCACGAGTATCCACAACAAGACGAGCGCAAATATTCATTGATTATTATCGATTTCACACGGATCAACAGTGAAAGACTTTCACCATCTCAAGTTCATAGGTGTCATCTTGGTACTACAACCCTTTAGCGTCTACGATAAATTTTGCTCACCCTTGTATCCCCCATATCCTTGGTAGCCGCCTGTAAAGTAATCTCCTTTTTGTTGACCGGGCACCGGAGGCTGTGGCCACTCATCCAAGAATTGAGGCTGGCCATACAGAGTGAAATTGACCATGGTGAGTGGCTGCGTGTCAATCATCAATGCGTAGTCTCCCGGATACAAGATCTTGTTACCAGAATCGTCAACCCGCCCTAAGCTTCCAAGAGTAAGGTTCAATGCGGCTGTTGCTGATTGTCCAGGTTGCACGTTGTGCAGACGCTGGTAGTTGACCAGACTCTTCTTGGGATAAGGCATTGGCCCGAAAGACCCAGCCAAGAATCCAAGAGTAGAGTAGTCAGACGCGACGGAGCCAGTGTTTTGGACATTGATGCTGAAACTCTTGAATGCACATCTGTCCTTGTATGACTCGGTGCAATTGGACAGAAGGCTGGAGATACTGTAGTTACCCATCGAAGCTCCGCTGATCGATGCAGTGAAGTTGGTGTAGTGCATGCCATAGCCGAACTCGAAGATCGGTGTGCCTTCGTACCACTTGTATGTACGACCTGGGGAGGTCGAAGATGGTCGGAGACTCATGTCGGTCATGGGAATATCCCGAATGTAGTGTGCTGGGTATTGAGTAACGGGAAGTCGCCCGGCTGGAGCTGTCTTTCCAGTGATGATATCGAACAAAGCCACGCCGCCGTCTTGACCGGGATAGCCACCCCAGATAAGGGCACTAATGTTCTCGTTGCTGACAAGTGGACTTGAGTCGAGTTGGTCGCCAAATTGAGCCACTATCATAGGCTTGCCTAACATGGCCAACTGGCCGATAACGTCAAGCTGGGCACCAGTCCAGTCGATGGAGACACGATCCATGCCCTCAGCCTCTACAGACACATCGAGGCCACCGCAGTAAATAATTATATCGCTCGCGTTGGCTGCCTTCCAAACTGGAAGCCAGTGATCTGTTGTAGGGTCTCCTTGCCCTCCAGGACCTTGGGCATAGTTTATTGTAGCCCCAAGTTGCTGTGCCGCGTACAACGGGCTGTGAAGATATGGTGCGACACCGAAGTAATTTCCCTGCATCTGGCTAGTCGCGTTAGCCCAATCTCCAATGAGAGCGATTGAGGTGCCATTGGTGATGCTCATTGGGAGTGCGCCATCGTTCTTCAATAAAGTCATGCCTTCGGCAGCTGCTTGTCGTGCCAGATTCTGGGCGTATGCAGTGTCCACGTCTGCAAAAGTGTAATTCTTATACATGGCAGTCGGGCCATCAAAATAACCAGTGCGAGCCAGAGATGCGTAAAGGCGAGTCAATGCTTGATCAAGCGTAGTCTGATTCAGTAGACCCTGTTCGTAAGCGCCTGGGAGGTGGTTTTGATAGTAAGTACCACAGTCAAGATCCGTTCCAGCGTTCATAGCGGCTATGAAGTGTCAACAAAAGCGGATACAAGTTGGATAGGCATTGTCAAGAGCTTACAAGCAACAGCCTCCTCGCGAGTTGACGTATAGTTGTGAGGCAGGAAGACATTTTGAACTGCGTCACAGTCTGAAGTGACATACTGGTTCTCCGATGTCCAGTTCCAGTGGTCTCTGAGCAGCGACTGCAACAGCCACGGATCCGAGCAGGTCGGAACACCATTCAAGGCATTGTAAGAGCACATGACAGACCCAACGTTCGAGTCTCGTGCACAGGACTGGAATGGAGGCATGTAGTACTCTGCCAGGTCCTGTTGGTTCACTTCTGCATCCCATTGGTAGCGGTAATTTCCGTTCCAGCTGATGAACTGTTAGCAAAGGCAGACTTCATCGCAGGTCACAATAAATTACCTCTCCATGTCGTACGCTACAAAATGCTTGCAGGTGGCAATCAATTTCTTCGTCTGCGGATATAGACCTCCTTGAAGACCATCAATAAGGGCATGCACATAGCTAGCTATGTGGTATGAATCCTCCCCGGGAGTTTCCTGGCCGCGGCCCCAGCGAGGATCCTTATATGGATTGATATTTGGTGTCCAGAAATCAAGCCCAGCACGAGCTGCATTACTGAAAGCTCGAGCTTCCGTGCTAACCACACTAGCGACTGCTCTGATAAGCTCGTCGTCAAAGGCAGCGCCCATAAGGATGGGCTGTGGAAAGCTCGTAGCATACGAGTAGTTACCAGAGTCCGCAAAGAATACGCCTGGTGAGTCTGCAACACCGTGAAGCCCTTCGTTCCACCATACATATTCCGGTAGCCCAAGGCGAGGTACTCCGGGAGAGTTGCTGCCAGTCAGGTTGAGTTTCTCTTCTAATGTAAACATGTTTACTAGAGCTTGACCTCTTGCAAGGGAATCTGGGGTTACACGTTAATTCGAATATAAAATATTGCATGCAGCATCTCTTACCAGCAGACCGATCGCAGACAGTAGTGTTGCTAAGTGGTCCATTTTGGCAGTCTGGAAACCCTCCTTGATGTTGGGCATATGCTCTGCTCGCAAAAGCGGCCATAGAAGCCAACCCAATCAATGTAGCCATGGTCGTGATGATCGATTGGTCACAGAGAAGACTTAGTTGTCAAGACACCACAAATTCACATCCTCTTCCATCTCTATATATACCTCTCTCATCAGTGACGTCGGTCATAGGATAAATGTACCCCGAACACAGGGTCGTATGTAACCTTAGAGGCTGGCAAAATAGTTTCCAGCATTATCATAGTGGCATAAGTGGGTCTATCACGCGGATAATCGCACCTTCGTGAGAGTCTGTACGCAAATCTGTTGTGGAGTAAGTAGATCTATTCCATCTCAGGCACCACTAAGCCTCCACATGGCAAGATTTCGGCATCGAATCGTGCAGCCCGGAGGACGGACCGGGACACTTTGGGGTCACAGTCCCCCGCACTCACTCCACAGGATAAATGGCGAGGTACTACTGTCTTCAGGCTCACCGTGCTGTTGCCGGTCGACCGCAACATACTGATCGTGGAGTGCAGTGGCGATTAAGAGCGCTCTTCATCTGCCGATATCCGTCCTAATTGAGAGACAGCAGATGAGGCTCAGGAACGAGATGTGACTTTAGCCTGCTGTGGCCTGACATTAGCCGGGAGACGTCTTGGCCATGCATGCCATGTTGCCGATGACGATCATAGATCAGGGAGCTGCCGTGGTTGTCTTCCGTGCCATACCAAGAGATAGGACTGAACAGACGTGACAACACCTGACCTTGATGAACACGCCAAGTTTGGGGGAGCCTCACTCCTGCACGAACCGCCATGAACCCGATCTTGGTCGTTAATCTACATACCTTACAGGTGTCAACGCGATCCCTACATCCACTGGCATGTCACACTGAGGCTGAGTCTCTAGAATCTGCGTCGAAATAAGAGTCAAACGTGAGTTCGATAGGTTCGTCAAGCCCGTCAGGTCTTTGTGCAGAGATCGGGATGGCCTAGACGGTCCACATTATCCCACCAAGCTCAAGCATTAGAGACCTCAATCATCATGTATATGTTACGCCAGAAGTGGAACAATCTTCTCCTGCAGAAAGCTTGATAAATTAAAGTCCTCCGCCCTAACAGACAGCACCATGATACCGACATCTCTTAGCGTCTTACCCCTCACATGTTTACTAGCCAGTCATACCTTTGTACCATTTGTCAATCAAGCCTGATAGGTCGAATGTCCTCTTCATCCCCATGGGGTGATTAACCGCAAGATTAGCCAAACCGCATGCATTATTGCTAGCACACCTGATCTCATGACTCCTGGGACCATTGATATAACTTCAACGCGTCAGTATGATTTTCATAACTATCTAGAACGCCTCTCTCTTCTATTTGAGAATCCTTCTTCAATTATCCAATAAGCAAGAATGGCTCCTGTTGCAGGCGCCTCGCAATTCGATTATGCGGCTTTGGCCCGCCGTCAAGCTCTAGCTGGAAGCTCTGGGCCAGCTGCCTTAGTCAAGAATATTAGAGTCTTTGGTATTGCGTGTTTTGCATGCCTGGGCGGACTTCTCTATGGAGTACGGAACAATGAGCTCGGCTTCGTCGAGGAAGATTACACAACTAATCGTGGACTATCAGTACAATCAAGGCGTCTTCTCTGGTGTCCTCACAATGACGAGCTTCAACAATCGTGAGTATATGCTGATTTCCAGTCGCTCTATGGTAGTCGGACTCTAGATTGACCTCGTATAGATATGGGGGTCTACACATCTGACCAGACAAAGAAGGGATGGTTGACATCTATCCTCGAGCTCGGCGCGTGGTTCGGTACAATGTACTCTGGCTTCCTTGCAGAAATCCTCTCCCGCAAGTATGCCATTCTCGTGAACACAGCCATTTTCATTATTGGAGTTGTCATTCAGTGCACCGCAGCTGCTGGATCTGGACCATCTTCGATCCTGGGTGGTCGTTTCATCACTGGTGAGTCTTGAACAAATGGAGCTATCCGATTGGCACATCCTAATCACTTTTCAGGAATGGGTAAGAGTTCATGCTTTGTCTTGCTCCGAATTGAGTTGCTTAACATCACTCAGGTGTCGGATCACTATCAATGATCGTCCCAATGTACAACACACCCATGTCCCGTTAATGTAACAGCTCACTGACATTGTCAAGGTACAACGCGGAAGTTGCCCCTCCGGAAGTCAGGGGAGCATTGGTCGGCCTCCAACAATTAGCCATCACTCTCGGGATACTTGTGAGCTTCTGGATTGACTATGGTTGGTCGAAACATAATCCAGTCATTGAATCAGTACTAACGCAGCAATAACATAGGTACCGTGAGTGTTCGTCGCCAAAGTCCTATATACACCATTCTGACAGCAGCGTAGAACTATATCGGAGGAACAGGCGAAAGCCAATCTGATGCTGCCTGGATCGTGCCTCTATGTCTACAGCTAGCTCCGGCGCTTCTACTTGGTTTGTTCACAACAATCAATACATGTTGCGGGACAAGCAGTGCTGACATGCTTCACAACAGGTGCAGGAATGATGTTCATGCCCTTCAGTCCCAGATGGCTGATCCACCACAGTCGTGAAGCAGAAGCCAGACGCACTCTTTCCAAGCTCCGCGGCCTCCCTCAAGACCACCCCTTGATCGAGCTCGAATTTGTCGAGATCAAAGCCCAATCTCTTTTCGAGAAACGGTCTATCGCAGAAGCATTTCCACACCTGGCTGACGGTTCGAACTGGTCGATTGTCAAGCTCCAGTTCGTGGCCATCGGATCACTCTTCAAATCGAAGCCTATGATTCGAAGAGTCACGGTTGCTTGCCTTACAATGTTCTTTCAACAATGGCATGCCTATACATCTATCTTACTATACTTATGCTTCAGCTAACCATTGTCATGCAGGACCGGAATTAACGCAGTCCTTTACTACGCCCCGCAGATCTTCAAAGGCCTCGGTCTGGCATCAAACACAGTCTCTCTGCTCGCGACTGGTGTCGTCGGCATCGCCATGTTTCTCGCAACCATCCCAGCTGTGCTCTACGTCGACAAGCTAGGCCGCAAGCCGGTCTTGATCGTCGGTGCAGTCGGTATGGCGTTGTGTCACTTCATCATTGCTATCATCACTGCTAAAAACGAGGATTCATGGCCCAGTCACCGCGCAGCCGGATGGGCTGCGGTCGTCATGGTCTGGTTGTTTGTGATCCATTTTGGCTATTCTTGGGGTCGTGAGTATACATTCCTTCGAAGACAAACGTCCATATGTGTGCGTACGACCTGCTGATACAGTCTACGCAAGCTTGTGCCTGGATCTTGATCGCTGAGATTTGGCCAATCTCCAACAGACCATACGGCATTGCGCTTGGTGCCTCCTCCAATTGGATGAACGTATGTAGCGCCCCTTTCTTCTCCTTGTCCTACTCCTGCTATCGTGCTGCTACAGCCTGTTAGATTTTCCTAGAGATATATGTTGCATCCACTAAACCTTTACCAGAATTTCATAGTCGGCCAAGTAACCCCCGACATGCTGACCCACATGAAATACGGCACCTACATCTTCTTCGGCCTCCTGACCTTTGGTGGCGCCGCATTCGTCTACTGGTATGTCCCCGAGACCAAGGGCCTATCGCTCGAGGAAATGGACATCTTGTTTGGAAGTGTGGGGCTTGCGCACGCCGACGCCGAACGCATGAGGGAGGTGAATAGGGAAGTCGGACTGGACAAACTCGTGCATGGGGAGGGAGACGATGGGAGGCAGGGCAGTCCTGTTTATGTTGATGAGAAGAAGGCTGAGGTCGAGCACAAGGAGGAGGAGGTTGTCTGAGGTGCTTAGCTCGAAATACACATGTGCATGAATTCAAGGCTGGGACTACGGTGGCACGATCATGTCACTGTACTGGGTAACAGGGTGAATTGATCCTTCACGTAAACGTGACGGACTAATAACCACTGATTGGCAATTGCATTGAGATCGGAGTCACTGATACATCTCACTACTACTTCAAGTATAATAGGATGTTCTGCAAGACTTCCATCGCACATATCCAGAAGTTACGACCTTGTCTCGTAGGCGCAATAGAGCACAAAATGACCTGTAGAATACAGTACACTAGCATTCAACGTGTACAAGATTAGAAACTCAATTAATCAGAACCACTATCACACAAACAAGCCTCTTCATCCCTCTGCTCGTCAATCATCCGCCGCATACACCAAGACGCTCACCGCCGCATTGACCCGCCTAAGCAAGCTGTCCCCTGACAGCTCCAGGAACAGCAACGCTAGAATGCACATCCGCAAAGAAAGCCGCAGGATCTTTCTCAATCATGCTGACATGGAAGCCATCTCCAGAGTCCTTGCCCTGGACCATAACACCCGTCTTAAACGGGCCAGTCAAACAACCCCTGCTGACTCTCTCGTGGCCCTCCCCAGCCGGGTTGGGGAACGCAATCCTAGGAGATCCCGACGCGCCCTTTGCGGCCTGGTGGATATGTGTGGCCGTGAGCGCAGGGGACTGGTAGGTGCCCGAGAAATTGGTCAGCACGATGTTGTAGCAGACGGTGTTGCTGACGCTGTCGAAGGCGAAGTCGTAGACGCCGGTGCAGCCGGGAAGGCCGCCTGTTGGGGTTGTGCCGTTGACGACTTGGTCTGGAGTGGCGAGGACGTGGTAGGTGGAGGTGAACTTGAAGGGGGAGGGAGGGCAGGAAGAGGTTGAGGGGGTGGTGGTGGTTGTGTCGGAGGTTGGGTAGTCAACGCTGTCCCAGCCGCCGGCGGGGACGGCATCGGCGCCGGTGCCCTTGGGGTAGTCGATCTTGTTCCAGTCGATGGAGTCCCAGCCGTCTTTCGGGGTGTAGTCTGTGGGTGCGGCGGCTGCGAAGGCAGCAATGGAGAGGACAGTTGCGCTGGTGAACTTCATGATGATATGAGGTAAAAGATTCTGATTTGAAGAGGGTTGTGAATGAATTATATGGAGGATAGTGAAATTGATGTGTTGGATGCGAGGGTGTATCGGCTGATGATAGAAGGAAGTAGATGTGGAATAGATGCTCGTACTTATACCATCGTTCACTCTCTCACGTCTTGGGTTCTCCAAGTCATGCCTACTGAGGACTCACCTTGGCCCATGTCAACCTGGTCCTTGGTATAGAGGCAGTGCCATGAGCCAAGTGAATGGTATCTCACCCGGGACCTCCAAGCTGTATGGCACACCCATGAACCCAGACTCACAGAGGAGATATAGACTCCGGGTCTATACCATAGTGGTCGCCATTCCTTGGACGCTACGCCATTTACATTGACTGTTCTCCTCATCGGTCAACCTGGGGACTACGCCAATGCCGATCCGTTCTCCATTCATGTCTGGGGAAGGGCTTAGCAGAAAGCCAAGCAGTGAACTCTGTTTTGACCCGTGGTGGCGAAGTGTGGAACATGGTCAGGTGTCTGACGTCGTGCGTGTCTTTGACGCCAAGCCAGCGTGGCGGACGGCGGAGCGGAACCATGTCTCAATCCAAGGGCTGGGCATCCCAAGGAGAAATACTTGGTATATGGATATATTTGGAATGGACCTGAGTGTGTTGGATGCCAGCGTCGTCATCAAGGTCCGGATAGCGTAGCTTCCGAATTCTCTCTGACATCGATGAAGCAGATTGCCAGAGGCGAGGAGTGCGGTCGCGGCTCAAGTGGTAAACAGGGTTGCCCCAAATGAGTTGACAGCAATCATACTGCGCATTTCTGACCGAATGATATCATCATGTAGGGGCTGAGCGAGTTTTCAATCTGATTCAGATACTGCAAAGGGAGTCGCGCTCAAACTCATCTTAGTGATGCTGATATATCGCAGTAGTCCAGCGAACCAGAATCATAGTCAAGGTCGAACAACTTCATTGAATTATCTCTAATTTGCAAAACATCACGAAAATTTCATCCCACATCAACAACAACCTTTCCAGTCCTCAACCTTTTCTTCCTCCTTCCTCCTTCCACAGGCTCCTCTCCACCACTCACACCACTATCGCCAAAGAACCTTCCCCAGTCCTTATCACAAGTCCTCGCCTCCCCTTCTCCAGCAAGTCATGCATCCGCAACCACATCCGCAAGCTCAATATTAGGCACAATATACGGCTGCACATCATCTCGATGCCCAGTCCTCTGCTCATAAGCATAAGCAAACCCAATCAGCTCCGCCTCGCTGAATTTCGCCCCCATGAAACTAAGTCCAAACGGCACATTGGGCCCAGTCTCGACGAGCGTCTTGCGTTTGTTATGCGTTACTGTCCAGTTCGCGGGATAGAAGCCCATAGGCACAGTGACGACCGGGCTACCGACCAGTGCCGGTATGGATGGGGAAAGTTGAGTTGGTAGAAGCACGGCTGAGACATTGTTGCGAGACAGAGCTCCGAGGATGCCGCCTTCTCCTCCGTAGTAGAGGTTTGCTTGGTAGGCTGGCCAGAAGAGCGGGGAGCTGTTGTTCCAGCCTTGGGTGTCGAGTGCGTCGTCCCATACGCCTGTATCTCTATCAGGCCAGTCCTCCTGCTTAAAGGCATGGGTAAAGGCGCGCTCTTGAGCCAGGTTGGTGATGTTGTTGGGGTTATAACTTAGTTCGGAGAAGTAGGTGTGGACGTTGGTGAGGAAGTCAGCATTCAGCACCAAGGTCTCGTTGTTGTCGGACTGCCAGGCTTCAAAGGCGGTGAAGTTTGCGGAGACTATGGTTGCGCCCGCCGCCTTGATGGTTTCAATGGCAGAGTAGAAAGCTGATACTACAGGAGGATCTGTGGAGGCGGCCCAGATTTCGAGGACGTTCCAGGCCACACCGATACGTGCACCGCTGAAGGCGGAGTAATTGCATGCGGCGACATAGTCGGGGATGGTGCCATTGTTGGGGATTGCAGAGGTGTAATTATCGTGAGGGTCCGCTCCAGCAATTGCTTGAAGAAGGTAGGCGGCATCCTTGACCGTGCGAGCCATGGGACCAACAGTATCCTGATGTTCAGAAATTGGAATGACCAGGTAGCGGGACGTCAAGCCAACCGTAGGCTTAATACCAACCAAGTTGTTGACATCCGAAGGTGACAGAATAGAACCAGAAGTCTCGCTACCCAGTGCAGCCAATGCTAGCCCAAGTGAGGAAGATACACCTGAGCCACTGGAACTACCGGACGGATCCTGGTGAGGATAGTACGCAGCCTCAGTCTGACCACCATACGCAGACCACCCATTAGTCGAATTGTTAGATCGATAATTCGCCCACTGAGAAAGATTCGTCTTTCCAAGAATAACAGCACCCGCTTTCCTCAACTTCGTCGCCAACGTCGAATCAGTCGGCACTTTAGCTCCAAGTAAAGAGAAAGAACCAGCCGTGTTATTCATCTTGTCCGCAGTAGCAATGTTATTCTTGATGAGTATCGGGATCCCATGAAGCGGACCAAGCACAGTCCCATTCTTCCTCATGTCATCCAATTCTGCAGCAATCGCCAGGGCATCGGGGTTGAGCTCTGTGACCATGCGTAGCGTACCATTCACCTCCATGATCCTCGCCTCGTAAGCCTTGACGAGGTCCACACTGGTGAACAGACCGCTCTCGAGGCCACTTATCAGATCCTCGGTTGTTACATCGATGAGGGAAGGGAATTGCTGTCCTTTGACTGCATTTGCCGTCAGAAAATGATGCCATAGTAGTCTTCACAGATCAAAACGTGACTTACTCATTGTTCCGCTACTACACGTAGAGACCGCCTTAGCAGTCACCAGACTCGAGAATGCCCAAACGGCAGCAAGCAATGAGAAGCGCATGATTTTTCTACAACCACAGATCCCAAGTCCACTCAACAGCACCTGTATCATACAATACACCGACTATAACAACGAGAGAAAGAGGAGAGTGAAGAGAAAAGAAGCGAAGAACGACTTCACATACCAGAACCACAAACCATATGAGTTCGCCACTTTGAAAACAAAAAAGCAGAACATACACACAACCAACAATCTAACTGATAAGGAGCAGCCTTATCGTGCATACCCTACCACCTTCTCCATTCAATGCGAGATTGACAGACCCTCTGACGAGCGGTAGAGTACGTAAGGGTAGGGAACCCCCCCTCCAAGCATTAACTCCGGGTCTCTTTCCCTCCTGCCTTATTAGCTTTGGTTTAATCATAGCCGGGGAGGGGGAAGCTACTACTGAAACATTGGGCGCATCAACCAATGAATGTTCGCGGTCTAGCGTGAGAAGATATCGCCCTGTGCAAAACAGGTCATATAGATCGGAAGGGGTGACATGTCACTCGATGCATCTCATCATCTCAAGTGCCGCCCGCGGACTGGGGTTCGTCGGAGGTTCCTGCCTGGTGGAGAAAAGAGTAGCGCGTTACTGGATTAGGAAGGTAGATATGTACGAACCCCAGAATCTTTGGGTGCCTGATTCTATGCGAGCCAAGGCATGTAACTGCATATTGACAAGATGAAAGACATGGATATTGTGCACAAGTCTTCCCACTCGTTTGTAGATTTGGTGATGCGTGCTGAACTATCCGTACATTGATATTGATAACGAGCCTAGCCAGGAGGTCCAAGTCGATCGATCGTCTATGAGCAGGCTACCGCCTCAGAACTACTTAAGAGCTACAGAATACTAGAAATGAGAACTAACCACCCAGAAAACGCCTCAACGAAGGAGAAGGACAAGATAGTCATCTCTCCTCGCTTAGAAAAATTGGTGCTTGCTCTGATAAGACCCCTCAATGCTGGTATACCCTTTCCCTGCCTTCAGTCTGTGACACATTTCCCGTCATTGTACTATACTCCCATTATCAATGACTCAACGCCTGGTTCCTGCATAAAAAGGCGGCATGTCCCATAAACCCAACGCCATGGCACCATAGTCATAAGCTATCGTGTAAACAACGCATAATCAATGCTCATTCGGCTTGGCAAACGTTTCATGCTTGACAGTCTCTTCTGCCTTTACAGCTTCGTCTGCTTGGCTTGCAGGCGCCGGTGGGGGTGCTATCTGTACCGAAGATGAGGGGAAACTGGGATCGGTGACAGGAGTAGGTGCGATTCTTCTGCGCTTCTCCTTGCCTTGTCCTTCTATTGGGTCGCCTTCGCGCTTCTCGCCTACAGCGGGTGGGACGATGGGAGGACCAGTGGTATTCATCACCGGTACAGCAGCAGTGTATCCAGGGGTTTGTGGAGGTGTATAAAGAGGAACGCCTCCTATCGTTGGAGGTCCGGCACTTGTGGCTGTAAGACCAGGCATAGCACTGACCTGAGGTGTGTCATTTTGGGAAGCATCTGACTCCCCGGCAAGTTGGGCAGCTGAAGCCTGAGTGAAGACTGAAGCGTTGGACATGGATCGAGCAGGGCTTGCAGGCTGAGCCATGGTAAACGGAGAGTGTGAGTGATTAACGCCTTGTGAGGATGGCTGCCTTGCCAGAGGCGGAACGGGGGTGTAATTCGGTGTCTGGCCAGGGGTCGAGGCTGCAGGTGATCCCGCCATATTTACAGGATTTGGGGTGCTCTTGACTTGTGGGACGTGGTGGTACACTGTTCCGAGCTCGCCCGGTGCAAATGTCAGACAAGAGCAGAAGCCGTCAGAAGATGTGATGAGTAGGGTGAGGCCATCATTTGACCTGTGTAACATATTAGCATGTGCAATACAAGGGCTGAACACAAATGACATACCATGACAGGTCGGTAAAAGTAGCGTAATGCAGATTGCTGACAACACAAATAGGCCGGGCTTGTTGGGTATCGTAAACATGAACGGCATCTTGAGTGGCAACAGCGTAGACAAGACGGTATGGCAAATCGAACACTGGAGGAGATGTATTAGATGGTCCTGGAGTGCCTGAACCATCTGCCTCGGTAGAGCGAGGCGAAGGAGCTGCAGCGCCACTGGGAGCAGGAGAAGGTGCGATAGGAGGAGGATCCATGGCGGAGTGGGATGATGTTGGCTTGGCAGACATGGCTGGCTCGGGCAGGGCAGGTATATCGTCGTCGGTTCTGGTGTCGATGGTGATTTCCCTGGTCGGCATGGAAGAAGTAGAGGAACGAAGAGCATAGTAAATTGGAGAGCACTTGACGGCAAGTGAAGGCTTCTTGTGACCAGGTAGCTTGGCGACAGGAGGCTTGTTAAGACCTGCGCGCGTGTAGATGTACGTCATATTGGCCATGTCCTCCAAAGGTCTTGCGGGCTCAGTAGTGGGGTGATGGTGCTCTTTATGTTGTCCTGCCGGGGTAAAGAGCAGACTGCCGTCTGGAGAAAAGGTAAGACGGCGGAAGAAAGATGTAAACGTCTCGTTGGCATATAGAGCAGTGGTCCTGGTGCCGGTATACATGGCGCCTCCGCCAATGCCAGGTGAGGCAGAAGGCATGACAGCTGGCAATGGCATGGACGGGCTTGGCGAGACGGACCGTTGACGCATGGATTGTGCAGAAACGGAGCCAAATGATGAACGACGACTATGTGTGGTGGCGGGCGGGTTCATGGGAAGGGCCAGTGATTGCGGGGTACCGGGTGCTGAGGGTGCAGGAGATCCAATGGCATGTGCATGGGCAGGGACATCTCCAACAAAGGCAGCCCGGCCACGGAAGTCTGGAGGGGCGGGGCTGTTGTGGGAGACTCTGCGCGCGGGCAGCTCCATCTTTGCAATGTTGTTGTGCTTTGTCAGGAGAGGCGTCCCATCCTTGGTCTTGAGGGTGTAGATGTGGACGGAGCGATCCGAGGATTGGGTGGCTATGTATTCGTTCAGAGGATCCCAAGCCACGCCTTGTACGTAGTGGTTGTGGTCGGCCACTTGTCGAGCGAGGGCGCCTGTTCGAGTAGGCCAAGTCAGCTTTGGTGCTTGTCTTTTATAACCAAAAACGTAAAGACAAACCTGTAGATGTGTTGTATATGCGGGTGATGTTGTCCATGCTGCCAGTGATGAAGAACATGCCATCCGGCGACCATGCTAGGTCGTATATCTCCGAACTCGACGATCTGCACATTGTCTTGACTCTCCATGTCTCTTTGTCTTCCATTCCAACCTCTCCGTAGGTTGCGTGCAGGCTGGGGTTGTCGGATGGCACCCATAGGATTATAGTCCCGTCGTCACCCGCCGAAGCGAGGAGCTCCCCTGTTGTTTGATTAGTTGTGAAACGACACGCATAGCAGGCCTTTTGCATAATGCGCACCACGAGGACACCATCGCACTACATTCACTGCTTGTGTGTGCTTTTGCAGGGTCGATAGATAGGTCACTGTCCTGTCTTCCCCGCTGCCTTCAATCTTCCATAGCTGTTTGAAATGGTCAGATGCTTTTTCTGTCCTGTGTCTGTTGTCCATGTTCGATCCTACGCACCCGCACGTTGTTGTCTCCGCCTGCAGTCGCCAGACGACCCTTGCCATGAGTCTCAAAGTCGGCCGAGTAGATTGGCGTGTTGTCGTTGTGCCATGCTACGAGGAGGGGTGCTGCCTTCATCTTGGCGAGGCAGACGCCGGCTCCAGCCCAGGAGTAGTAGGAATGTGTTGTTGATTGTTTCTGTGCAGGACAAACGTCTCTTGGGAGAGGTTGTGGGTGTATTGATGATCTATGAAGTGATTGCTCGTGTGAATCTGCAGTCTGTCTCGTATATCGGTGGGTTGTACTGGGAAAGTGTTTGAGTGGGAATAAGCAGATGCTAAAGTTCAGGTCAGTTGTGGTGCGCCCAGACGGCCATGACAATCGGTCACGCCTGCTTGCAGCTGTCTGCCGAGCCTCCGTCCTGGTCGATTCACCTGGGGCTGTTTTGTTGCTCGAAAAGAAACCTATCAACTTGTAGTACTACTCGTCAATCCTGACTCCAGCCCATCTAATTTACTCCTTCTATATGCTATGGTGTGCCTATCCCTGCCTAATCTCTCTTCAATATTGATTGCTTGAACACGCAATCTTCCACGTCTACAATGATGGATATCCACTCTTCTCATGACCCCTCCGCAACCAATTGCAATTGCGGGAAGTAGTCGCTAAGTCTTGCGCGGGGAGCTTTCAAACGCCAGTCCCAATGAGGCTGAACCATCGGTTACCCACCCCCCCAGAAGGAGACATGGTTCATCCTACATGGTCCATTCCTGCTTGAACGGAAAAAGCTACCATACCTTGGTCCAGCTAATCAGGTACCATGCAATGTAACCAGTCGACTACGCCAAGACTTACTGCCTTGCCGTCGTCTTTTGTAGCTTCGGAACCCACCAGCCAACTAGGCCGCCAGACAGGTTTCTGGGGGGTGCTGCTGATACATCATGCAGTAGCAACAAGGTCAGCTACAAGCATCCGTAACTATCACCTTGACTACCCATTTACCCGTTCTGGCCAATGTAGGAGTTCTTCCCGCGTGTCTATCCACTACAGCATCTAGCAACCTAGTCATCAATACACTGTAGCTCTCTTTTACACCTTGCAGTTACAACATTATACTTACCAATCGTGGTCCCTGTAACAGCCTTCACCAGTCCCGTATATACATAAACCCAGTACCCGTCACCGTTCCGTAGTACCGAATCCTGCACTGCACGACTTACCCCCCGTGACTTGAAACTAGTTTGCGTTCCAAGGAACAAACAGCTCCCAACCAGCCCGAGGCACCCCCGGAAATCGCAGAAAGTGAACCAGGGACCAGAAAAGAGCAAAGGTAGCGGGGTTCATGATGTTTCACGATTTAGCATCTGTCTGCTGCACGCATGGGGTCGTGTCCGTTCCATCGCTGGTCTTCTTCGCGTGTGAATGTCAGGAAGGTCATGGCTGCCAAAGATGGTGCTTTTGAGAATGCTGTAGCACACATGGCTAGATTATTACACGCTCCACTCGCTACTTGACTGGTCTTTTCCTTTTTCTTTTCACTTCCAAATAAGCATGAGCATGAAAGGAAACAAAACACCAATGCAGGCCACAATCACTATGCACGATCTGCGACTGCCAGATGATGGGACATGAATACTTCTGAACATGACAACGCAAAATCTCGTCTTTCGAAATGTAGATGTGTATTACATTACGGATGGCTTCACCCTTCCCATCCTCAATCAACCCTCTTTCATCTCTGATGTTGTACTAGACAAAAAGATAGCATAAGATTATGCCCCATGAAGATTCGGAAATACAAATGACAGGCCTGTCTTTCCTGCCTCAAGCAGTATGTGCATCGCAACAACAATGAACATGTAAACGAAGAAGAAAAAACGATGAAAAGAGCCTAGCCGACTCTTCATGTCATGCTAGCACCCCCAGTGCTAACACTCCTCCCTTTCCCAAACCATCCCCACCCTTTCTGCGGTATCTGCGACGCAGGCAGCTCTCCTGGTGTGCCTACGGGGCTAGGCGCAAGGGAGCTACTGGGTGTTCCTGACCCGCCACCGCTGACGTTGTAAAACGCCTTCAGTCGCTCCAGCTCGACCACATGCGCCTGCATTTGGGCGGCCATGATCGCCTGCGTGCTCTCAATCTGCCCCTGGAGTTCGCGCTCCCGATTGTCGTACGCGCGACGTTGCTTGTCTAGTGCTACTTTCATTTCGTCGCGCTCGTGGATCGCCGTCGCTTCTCGCGTCTTGGCCGATACGAGCTCCACCAGAAGCGTCTCGTCGGGAGGGGGCTGGTGGGACGGGGTAGCGAGAATGCTGCGGGAGACGAGACTGGAGATTCGTTTAGAAAATTTCTGCGGCGCTGGAGTTTCGCGGCCGTCTTGTGTTTTGATCATGCGAGGGCGGGGAGAGGCGCTACGGGATATGGGCGAGGGAGCCTGTGAGGAGTTTTGTTGTTGTGGTGAGGGTAGTGCGCCATGGGGTCTGACTCGAGGGACAGTGATTGACAGCGGCCCAGGGCAGGTGGCTTCAGAGGGTGATGAGTTACGTGCTCTCTCCTGGCGGCGGTATAGGTCGCGACGAATCCTGATGGGCTCGCTGGTGCTCTTGGTGCGGTCAGATGAACGGCGCACCTCTTTGAGCTGAGCGGCGCGCTTGGAGTGACGATGGGTACGATCTCTGAGCATTCTCCTGCGGAGACTCGCCAATTCTTCTTCAAGTTGAATAACACGAGCATTGTCGAAGGATTGAGCAGACATTGGTCTACTTTCCCTCCGCTTGCTATCAGGACCTCGAGCTAGCGACTGTTCCTCATCGAACAAGGCACACAGCTTCAGGAGAGATGTTTGTAGGCCAGCGTCATCATTCAAGGTAAGAGAAGCACCGGACATGATGCTTTTAGTAACAGACTTGACAAAGTTAGATCTCCGTCTGAACTCCTTCTTCTGTGCATCCGACTGTTCGAAGATGATGCGATCCGGCATCGTTGTACGTCTTTGATGGGTGTAGGCGTCAACAGTCTTTTTCTGGTGAAAAAGTTTGACCAGATCGCCGACAATCTCTTGAGCCTTGTTCCGCTTATCTTGCTCCTTTTGCAAGTCGGCCGCAGTTTGAGCAGCTTCGCGTTGAACCTCACTAAGGGCCATCAGCAAGCCCTCGACCTGTTCGTGTAGGTTACGGTCTTCCTGCCGGATGGAGCGATGCATCTTTGTTGGCGTAGCGCTGTCTCGCTCTCCGTCTCTCTCAACCTCGGTGGGAGCTGTGCTTGCGTAGCTATCAGTACTGGCCAGGCTGTCCGCTCCGCTCCCTCCACTAAGAGAGTTGAGGGTCGAAAGAGATTGCTTAGATGTCGTTCTCCTCAAGAATCCAGCAGGAGATAACGAAGTAGACTTTGAGGGGGCCCACCAGTTGTCGAAAAGGCGGAAAGCGCTACCATGAAGACTACCAAAGCCAAGAGCTCGTGCAGTCTTGTCAGCCGCAGGTCCTTCTGATTCTCTGAGAAACGACCTGTGTAGCTTATCGAGTGCACTCCTTGTAACGACTTGGCCAAACAGAGAGGTAACCTCCTCGATAAGCTGGTCAGGGTTGTTGTCGTATGGATCCCAGATGCCTCTACCCAGTAGTAGCTGTAGGACATCTTCCAGTTCAGTCATCTCCAGCAGCTTCTGTTCATTCTTCAGTATGAGTGCCAGGGCTACCCGCATGATTGTCTCATCAGCTCCCTCGGCTAGAACAACATCGTAGATGCGGAACAGAGTATCCATAGGACATGTGGTGGCAAAGATTGTCATGAACCATTGTGATAGGTATGCAAATTCGACGCCGAGATTCTTGAAATGCGCCAACAAGGCGGGGGCTAGCGGTGACAATAACTGTTGGAATTGATAGATGCGGGAGTGAAGTCCAGACAATGACTTGGAATAAGAGTTGCGCAGGCCGTGATCCTCCATGAGTCTGGAAAGACGTCAGCGTTAACCACAGGTAGATCGAATCGTGTTGTTGTTCAAGCATTACCTCACAAACACGCAGAATGCATCCTGAGCTTCCATCTTCATCAGGAGAATGCCAACAATGAATCCCATTCCCTGACAGTAGCCAATTTCAGGGTCACGCAAGTTGTAGCATTTCAAGACTTGACCGAGCATTTTCTGTCCTTCGCCGCCAGGGTGCATGAACAGGTCGTGGTTCGGGAAACATCGGCCAAGATCTTTGTCAATGATGCCGTCAATGCTACATTGTTCCGTCTCCAGACGCTCAAGTAGTAGCTGAAACTCGGAGTAAAGATTTAGGTCGCGAGATCCGACCAGGCTGCCCCAAACGACAGGGCGCAGAAAGTCTGGAACACCTTTGCGGATCATGATTGGCGTCATTGTTGGCATCGCGGCCAGAGCTTGGTTATAGTCTCTTGCTACAAAAGCCCAGAAATCTCCCAAGCTCATGCCGAGGGCTTCAGGAGGGATGTGGAGGCTCAACGGCGGTGGTCGAGTATCGGCATCTTGAGCTGGATTCTGGGTTGATATTGACGCAGACCGAGCTGCTGCATTCTTTGGATCTGTCGCGAGAGCGTCATTCTCCATTTCCAATCGGGCGAGAAGTGAAGCCATGTACTGTTTCCTGGTCAGCTGTGTGCTTCGTTGTGCCGATCCTATGTTATATTGTGTATTTCTACCTCTTCATCTGCCTCATCTTGATTTGCTACGGGCGTAGCGTCGTTGTCTTCTGATTCGTGGTATGTGACAGAAAACCGAACCGAGTCTGAGAGGGGAACGCTGACCAATGAATCGGTAGCTGTGCGGTTGGGTAGGGAGGAGACTGGGGACTCCATGGGCGAGTTGTTCATGGCAATAGAGCAGAGGCAGATACGGCGATGGTCCACAAAGGATAAAGACGAGGTTGCCAGCAATCCTCAAACAAAGAAGCTCCCTCGAAAGTGAAGTTTTATTGCATACTATCACACTCGCATAAGGCGTCGGCACACGATCTGGGCGTGTCTGGAATAACGAGACAAGGAGAGATAGGAACGAGCGGAGGACGAACGAAAGGCAGGAGGGCAGCCGAAAAGAGTGAGACTGTCTGTTGTATGGCAGGACCAAAGACTTGAAGGGTTGCGTGGTAATGCGGCGCGCTCAAGCACGACGGTCGACGAGTCGAACTGATCACCGTCTATCGAGCCTGTCTTCGGCCTCAGGGATGGTGCATTGTATAACTAGTGCGTTTACATTATGCCAGTACATGCCCCACTCGGCGCCGCCAAAACGCGCCGGCACGTGTCAAGGAGGTAAATAGGGGAAACTTTATACGAATCATGACTGACATATTAAGCCATGTTCATCTTTGCTTTTCATAATATCCTTTACTATGTGATGGCACTCAAGTTCTCTTTCGTTACAGACGTAGATATGTTGTTATTAAAAGTGTTGGTTTCGTGTTCACACAGATCAAGGTAGTGAATCTATTGTTATTCTATGCTGAGTGAGTGAAGCCTGACCTTAACTCCGCTAAACGACCCGATGACGGTCCGTCGAGCATTGTTGCTGAGCTTGTCTCACAGGAAAGAACTCTAATAAGTATGCTATGTGCTGCGATACACACAGAGGCAACATCAAATCATCGCGTCGATAATGCTTCGTTTGCTGTTGATCGTTCCCGATCCACGGAAGTTGGACTCAAGTAGTTAGCGTGGCATATATATCATCCGGCATATATATCATCCCCCAGGATTTGAGGTCGGGACTTTGGTTGCTGTGTTTTTTTGATCATAGAAATCCCCACTCGGCCTTGCGTGCTTGGTTCTGTATCCCTGGAGACGTCTCTGAAGATGACTACGCAATGGATCTGCCGTGTAGAGATCTTCACAACGGTCATGCATTGCTTCTGCAAGGTGGTGGAGCCTTTAGGCCTTGCCAACGGGTATTATTGGAGCCATACCAAGCAAGCTTGATATCGATATCCGACCTGTTTTCAGCCAAGCTTGGTCTTTCCATAAGCACCTCCAGCTGCTTTGCGGTTCTCCAAAGCCTTCTTATACGGAGGAGCTGTAGGTGGCTGCACAGGATCTAATACAACGTGGTCTTTTGGGAGGTGATAACTTGCATCTGCATCATACGCTGACAAGTCTCCGCAAGCCAAGAACGGTGCGATCCATCTTTGATTCTCGAGATCAGGTTCGTCGTCGGATCCCATATCAAGCTCAGTGATGCCATCAGGTCGAACGATACGTGTAGGCCCATTCTTCTTCGGTGTTGCCTCCTGAAGTGGCTGAAGTTTAGTCCCAGCACCGAGCGGGTTCTCTAGACTCGCCTTGAAACCCTTTGGCGGGCAGAACCCAGTGCAGACTACAAATGCTTCCACACTGCTTGCGCGACTGCTTCTGGGTTTTGCCACTCGGACGCGTTCAAAAACGATCTTGAGTTGAGCGTACAGCAAGTCGACGTCCTTGCCACGGAAAATCTTGGCCACAAACTTGCCGCCAGGCTTCAGGACACATAGAGCCAAGTTTAAGGCCGCCCAGATCAATTGAGATTGAACGTATGTATCCAAATCATGTAGACCAGTAACATCTGGCGCTCCGTCGGAGATGACCAAATCAACTGGATGCGATGCTGTCACGGCAGCTGGGTCGAATGTATCCGGGTCCAGTGCCTTTAGTAGAAGCGGTATCGTAGATGGATGTGTAATGTCGGCCCGTAACGTGGTGATGCCTTCGAGCGGCGACATGGGCTGTAAATCGATAGATACAATCCTCACATCTTTTCTCGGCCTCGCTACTTCTTCCACATTGTTGCTAGTCGTTTCGATGGTATCATTGTCTGGTTGATGCGGCTGCTCGTGCTGTGCAAGCTTCTCCCTGGCTTGCTTATCCTCCCACCCGGCTCTGCCAATCTTTTCGCCTCTGATCAGTACTCGAGACAAGACCTGACTCCAACTACCAGGGGCAGCACACAGATCAACCACCCGAGTCACACCTTCGAATAGATCAAATTCTTCGTCGAGTTGCAAAAGTTTGAATGCGCTGCGGGCACGCCAACCTTGCTCCTTTGCAAGTCGGTAGTAGGCGTCTCGCTTGTCTTTTGAAGACTTGCCCATTTTTATATATTGCCTCTCGTGATCTGTAAACAAAGAATTGTACCGATCTGAATAGCTCTGAGAAAAGATGTCCCTCCGAACGACGCTAGCCGGAGTTTCCCCACGCCGACATTTTGGACCCTGAAACTTTTCTTCGAGGTTCAGGCTCGATCGCATCTTCGAAAATTGCATTATCATCCATTGAACATTATTATAATAATCAGAATGGCTGCTTCTCAAAAAAGAGCTTTGCCAGCCAAGGTCGCTGCGATGAAGGATCGCAAACGACGCAAGCTTGATAATCCAGGTGGACCTGAGAAGAAGGTCAAGACTGCACCTGAAGCTAAAAATGTGCGCCTCGAGGAGCTGGCATGGAAGGAGGTTGAAATGCCTGACCGTCTAGATGACTTTGAGGGCTTCTTTGGCTTGGAAGAGATCGATGATGTTAATATTGTAAAGGACGGTGGCAAAATATCTTACCGCGCGACCGGAGATAGACTAAAGAAAGCAAACGAGACAAAAGAATCATCGAACCATGAGGATGGCTCAGACGTGGAGGAATGGTCTGGATTTGAAGAGGATGATACCACCACTGCAGAAGATGGTAAAGTCGAGACCGTGACTCCTCTACCTGCCAGGGAACCTGGTGAGGAAAAGCCGAATGAGACTAAGAAGCCTGAGAAGAAGCAGAAGCAGAAGAAGGAACCTAAGGCGAAAGAGAACAAAAAAGAGACCAAGAAGGAGGCCAAAAAGGAGACCAAGAAAGACTCTAAGAAGGATGCTAAGTCTCAGGCCGAAAACGCTCTATCATTCTCTACCATTGGCGACTTGCTCGACGACAATGAAAAGGAAGGTGTCGACATCAGCGAGTGGCGACCATTGAACCTCGCTGAAGAGACTCTTTCTGCACTGTCAAAATTACAATTCGCAAATCCAACACCAATTCAGAAAGCAGCCATTCCCGAGATTCTTGCTGGACATGACGTGATAGGGAAAGCCAGCACTGGATCCGGAAAAACACTTGCGTTTGGTATCCCTGTTATTGAGCGTTTCCTTGAACTTCAGGCGATCCGAAAATCTACAAAGAAGTCCGCCTCAGAGGAGGACAAGACTCGCACTCCAGCACTGGCACTCATCCTTTCACCTACTCGAGAGCTCGCTCATCAGATTACTGCACATCTGAATGAATTGTGCTCCGGACTTGGAGGCCGTGGCCCGTCGATCGCTTGTTTGACCGGTGGTCTTTCCATTCTGAAGCAACAGAGGCAGCTTCAGACTGCGGATATTGTGATTGGTACTCCTGGACGTCTATGGGAAATTATCAGCGGAGGTCATGGCATTTTGAAATGGCTCAAGCAAATCAATTTCCTCGTTATTGATGAGGCTGATAGACTGCTAAGCCAAGGTCACTTCAAGGAAGTCGAGGAGATTATCAATGTGCTTGATCGCAAGGACAATGTACAAGGTGCGGAGATTGACGAGGAAGGACCTGAGATTACAGAAGAGGAGATCAGACAAAGACAGACCTTGGTGTTTTCTGCCACCTTCCACAAAGGACTTCAGCAGAAGCTAGCTGGCAAGCAAAAACCCGGTGGTGGCTTAATGGATCAGAAAGATGCAATGGAGTATCTACTGAAGAAACTCAACTTCCGTGAAGAAAAGCCCAAATTCGTTGATGTCAACCCGGTCAGCCAAATGGCATCGAACCTGAAGGAGGGCCTGGTGGAGTGTGGTGGCACAGAGAAGGTATGCTCGAAAAGGACCTCGACATGGATTTCAAGATTGCTAATTGGTACTACAGGACCTCTTCCTCTACGCTCTTCTGCTACTCCATTCAAAGCAACGCGCCTTAGTCTTTACAAACTCCATATCCGCCGTCCGACGACTAACCCCATTTCTCCAAAACCTCCAACTCCCCGTTCTTCCGCTCCACTCCCAAATGGCCCAGAAAGCCCGCATGCGCAGCATCGAGCGTTTCACCGCCTCCACAGGCACTGCCAACTCCGGCTCCATTCTCATTGCCACAGACGTCGCCGCTCGCGGTCTCGACATCCCCAACGTCCAGCTCGTAGTTCACTACCACCTGCCTCGCGCCGCAGACACATATGTCCACCGCTCCGGTCGTACCGCACGCGCCGGCACAAAGGGGTCCAGTATCTTGATCTGCGGACCCGAGGAGGTAGCCGGTACCCGCCGTCTAGTTGCCAAAGTGCACGCCCACTCCGCCGCCGCATCAGAGGCCGGCGGATCCAAGCGAAGTTTCTTCATCCGCACCCTGGACATCGACCGTCGCGTGGTGTCGCGTCTCAAGCCGCGTGCGGCTTTGGCCAAGCAACTCGCCGACACGACCATCGCCAAGGAGAAGAAGAATAGCGAGAACGATTTCCTGCGTGAAGCGGCCGAGGATCTGGGCGTTGATTATGACTCTGAGGAGTTTGATAAGCAGGCGCCTGGTAAGCGGGGCCGTGGCGCAGGCCGAATGAAGAAGGAGGCCGAGGCCAGGAATCTGACAAAAGATGATGTGAGGGCTCTCAGGTGGGAATTGAATGAATTGCTGAAGCAGAGGGTCAATGTTGGTGTCAGCGAGAGATATCTGACTTCTGGAGGCATCGATGTTGATGAGCTGTTGGCTCAGGAAGGAGGTACCAAGGGCGAGTTTCTGGGTGCTGTGCATGATTTTGGTATGGAAGATTAGGCATGGAAAAGAGTGAGAGAATGTTTCCGATTCTGCTAATGTGCCTTTGTTGGGATGCATTGCTGCAGAAGACTATAGATCTAGTTCTTCAGACTGTCGAGACCGCCTTCGAATTCACTGACGTCGTACTCGGCTGGGTATCTTTCGATAGTCTCCCTCAACTTTTCCATCTGCTCTTCTTGCTCCTCTGTCAACTCCTCGTACACGCCCTCCATCATACTCCTCAGCGGCGGACTCTTTTCCTTTTCACCAGCCTTGAAGGCATCGAGCACTTCTTTACGAAGGCTACTCCGCGTCTCCTTTTCTTTCTCCTCGTTCCATATCCCCTTCCCTTCCATCCACTTCCTTAGCCTAGTGATGGGATTATCTCTCCGCTTCCAGTCCTCAACTTCGACCTTAGCTCGATACGCAAACGAGTCATCGGAAGTGCTGTGGTGGGAGACGCGATAGCTCATTGCCTCGATAAGGACAGGTTTGCCTCCATTCTCCAAACACATCTCTCTCGCTCTTTTCGTGACTTCTCTTACAGCAAGGATGTCATTGCCATCCACACGGATGGTCTCGATGCCATATCCAATACCCCTCGAGGCGATGCCGTCTCCACGATATTGCTCTAGCGTAGGCGTCGAAATGGCATACCCATTGTTCCTGCACAAGAAAATGACCGGACATGATCTCGTGGCTGCAATGTTCAAGGCGGCGTGGAAATCGCCCTCGCTCGCTGCGCCTTCGCCAAAGTAGCAGACTACACACCTAGGCTCGTCGGTAGGGTTGAGTGCATTCTGCATTTTGACAGCATAAGCTGCCCCACTTGCTTGCGGAATCTGTGTCGCAAGAGGCGAGCTGATGGTGTGGATATGTAAGCTGGAGCTACCGTAGTGGACGGGCATGTTGCGTCCCAGCCCGGGATCGTGTTTGTTCGCGTAGAGTTGGTTCATAAAGTCCGAGGGCTTGTAGCCTCTGTATTGGAAGATGCCGGTCTCGCGGTATTGGGCGAAGATTGGATCTTTGGGGTTCAGAGCCGAGGCAGAACCGACTGCTATGCCTTCTTCGCCTGCTGAGACCATGTAGAAGCTGATTCTGCCCTGGCGTTGTGCATCGAACATGATTAGGTCCATGATGCTTACTGTGGACGGAATTAGCGCTTTTGTTGTATTCATATCAAAGTCATGAGTCTTACCGGTGACCATGTCTTTATACATCTTGATTATCTCTTCGTCCGTAACATCTGGTGGCTCCCTGTCTTTGTCCACAACCACACCATCTTGGTCAAGTATTCGATATGTCGACAAGGCTGGCAGCTCTGATGGCTTCACGAATTCAAGACTGGTTGTGAACTTGCTATTGACAGCTCCAGGGAAGTGGACACTAGACTTGCATGTTAACCAATGAAAGCGGTATACTATATGCACGAAATAATACATGTACATACCGATCTGAGCCAGGACGTTGCGACACGGAGTTCCATCTCCTCGTGCATTTCCACGGCTCCTGCTTACGCGCCAGAGATCTCACGAATTGTTGTCTTGGAAATAGCCTTGCCATGGTCATAAGGAACAAATCTGTCTTGTCCCTCAGGATAATATGTCATCTAAATCAACAGCGACCATCCCCACGCTCTCATAACACCGAAAGGCGGAGAAGAAGTAAAGCCGCAGCAAGCCGAGGTCGCATGAATCGTATTCACACGATCTTCCCGCAACCTTATCTTGATAGATGCTTGGCACCAACGTTCTTTGGCGTGCTGCAAAAGTTAAGCTACAGTGGAGTCTCAATCGCCTTCGTCACCAAAACCACAACCATGTCCACCTTCTTACCACGAGCCTCCAAGCGGTTAAGGCTTTCGAGCTCTTCGATATGCCGCTCTGTGCAGCAGCCAAGATGTGCTTCATTGTCCACTTCGCGGTGCCTGGCGGAGCAGCAACAGAGACCAGAGGATAGAGCGCGGCGGCCTGTGAACGATGACAAGACGACGCATTTCGGGTTCGAGACCATCGCCGAGTCCTTGAAGGAGTCCAAGGGTACTTGATATGCTATGCCCGCACCGGCTATCTTCATACTAATCCTTTACTCAACACAGTCGGCGCAGTCTTTTCCTCTGTCGCCAGCTCTTACGACACAATGAACGACCTAATGTCCCTCGGCGTCCACCGTCTCTGGAAAGATCACTTTGTGCGAGGCCTGAACCCTGGCGGCCACACTCCCGGCGCACCGCAAGACGGCTGGCACATTCTGGATATCGCCGGCGGCAGCGGAGACATTGCCTTCCGCATGCTCGACCACGCCACCAACATCAACCACGACCGAAACACCAAAGTCACCATTTCCGACATCAATGCCGACATGCTCGCTGAAGGCCGCAAGCGTGCTGCTCAGTCGCAATATGCGCGGACCGGCCGCCTTGACTTTGTCGAGGCCAACGCCGAGGACCTGCATATGATTCCCGATAACAGCATCGATCTGTATACTGTCTCATTTGGCATTCGCAACTTCACCCACAAGGACGTAGCACTACGAGAAGCCTACCGCGTGCTCAAGCCCGGTGGCGTCTTTGCTTGCCTTGAGTTCAGCAAGGTCAACAACCCACTCTTCGACTTTGTGTACAAGAGATGGAGTTTCAGCGCTATCCCGCTGATCGGACAAGTGGTTGCTGGTGACAGGGACAGCTACCAATATCTTGTGGAGAGCATTGAGAAGTTCCCTTCGCAGACTGAGTGGAGGGATATGATCAAGGGTGCGGGTTTCTTGATTCCTGGCGCTGCTGACGGGCAGGGCTGGGAGGACTTGACTAATGGCATTGCGGCTATCCACAAGGGTGTCAAGCCTGCCAAGTAACGGACCGGATCATAGATACGGAAAAATGTATAATAACAAGTGTAGCATATATCAGCACTCTACCTGCACTCGGAAATGTGTAAATGTACAACCATGAGGTGATGTTGAGACATGCGAGAAGGCAGCCGTTCAGAGATGGCAAACCGTTCAGCGACAGCCATTGTTCGCAGACACACTCGGATGATCCACAGAGGATGTTTTCACGAGAGATGTCGCGTAAGCATGGACCATATACACTTTATATATGTAGTACAGAGGGTGGCTGACGACATCTAGTAAATATTAACGCCAAGAGATCCAGTCCTCAATTGATGATGTTTTAAAACATCAGCCTAGCCACAATGCAGTGTCATGAAAAGACATGAAGACTGTAATGCCCAGACACACCACAATCGCACTCTCGTCACCAAGACCCTCTGCGCAGAAGATCGCAATCTCTTGAGCCTCAGGAGGTCTGCGCCCCTGAGCATGCACTTTGACTGACGGTCTTGCACGAGGCAGAGGATGGTAGCGGTGTGAAAACCACATATATACATGTAGGAGTGGTTTTTCGCGCAAGTTTTCCGCTCAAGGTTACTACGCAGAACGATTGCGAACGAAACAGACAAGGGTCTCTCATGTCGCATGTCATCACACGGCAAATGGTCAAACTTCAATTGTTCGGACCAACGCAAACCCACGTACTGAACAGGAACAGAGTCAGAAAAACACAGAAGCACGCGACCTGAAAGGCAAATGAGAAACCAATCGGAGTCAGAAGGAAAAGGGAGAGTGCAACAGCCGCCGGATCAGTTGCTCGAAGCGGAAGCGGAGATCCGCAATGTTGATAAAGATGATGCAGCTCAAGAGTGAAAACCGAGAAAGAGAAACTCTCAACGTTGGAGGAAGGGGGGGTTGACTTGACTTTATTTGCACGATCGAGAAGAAGAGGATACGCATGCTGCCGGAGAGTTAGGCGTTCGGATGCAGCAAGGATGTGTAGAACTAAGCAGGCCGGCACTTTGTCTCGAAACGGCGAGGACGCATACGAACGTCAGCATAAGCCGGAACCAATCACTTTGGCCGGCGAGTGGGTGATTGCAGTTGCAAAACGTGAACGAGACGGAATGGTCAGGAGTCTGAATGCGAAATGTAGCGGACCAACGCAGTGGTATGGACCCAGCTGTTGATAGGCACGATAGATGATCATGATGATGATGATGCAAAGGAGGGGGTCACTTGAGAGCGGTTGGCCCGCCCCGCCAAAACCTAGCGAGCGAGCCATGTCTGACACTTTAGCGGTGTGTGTCGCTGCACACAATTGAAGGCGATGGCTTGTAAATTAGTCTGGGGCTGCAGTAGAGGGGTTCAATTGAGTGATTTTCGCCCTTGGCGGAGGTGCTGCGCCCGCCAAACGATGTGCAGATTGGCCGCCGGTACTCCGATTTGACGCGATGCCAGGATTTGGTCATATGGTGAGAGGAGACCAGACAAGTTCGCTCTTGATTATTCGAATATCAGCACTCGATAGCATTTTGTCATTGCTGAAGAGTGTATATAAATAACCCACAATATTATCGACGAATCGAGAGAATCCAGGTTGGACGTTGGGCCTTGGCACCGTGCGGACAGTGTGGTCGACCAATTATTGGAGAGATCCCACCAAGAGTGGTCCGTGCTTTTTGGCACATATTGCCCTCGGCCGCCGTCTTCCTCCTCTCTTGCTCTCTGCAACGCATCAGACGAATCGCTATTTTGTACGCCAATACTAGTACACTCGGCCATCGAAAGGCCAGCAATTTGCTGTGCCAGGCCCGTCCGCTCTACGCTCTACGCTTTACGCCCTCCAGCCACCGTCACCTTCCCACCACCGGCGTTCAAAGGAATCCTTTTACAGTGCATCAAGATACCCAATACAATACGATACCCATTGCGAATATACAAATATCCAAATAGTCGATACCTCATAGCGATCCGATTAGATGTTGGCCTAAACCCACGCCACCATCCGCACAAATACACAGCGACACTTCGCGCCGCCGCCGATACTCTATTCATCCAGTCGCCCGAGCGCCACACGCCGGCCAACCACCGACACCCCACAGGCATGGTAGTCAAAGAAGATGGCACCAAATGGGCATGCGCCTCGTGCCTCAAAGGTCACCGTGTAAGCGGTTGCACCCATGTTGGTCAGTATCTATGCGACTTCATTATGGCGTCGCCTTGTCGCATCCGAACCCGTGGCTAACACTCTGGCCCCACCCTCAGACCGAGAACTCACTTTCGTGCCTAAGAAGGGCCGTCCGGTGACGCAGTGCCCTCACTGTCGCTCTGAGCGCAAGAAGAGATCTGCCCACGTCAAATGCGAATGCGGAGAGAAGCCCCACCCAAAGGAGAAGTGCATCCACTTGCGCGAGGCTGAAGCAAAGGCCGCCGCTGCAGCTGGCACTACATGTACATCCACAAGCAATACCACCCCAGAATCGGACGAGCACCACCACCCGTCTCCCCACGAGCTCTGTGCCGTCCCCGAAGAGACGTCTGCCGACGAGCATCACTGTTGCTGTCCCCACGGCGGCAAATGCACCTGCGCCACTCTAGGCAAGGAATCTCCTGACTCTCGCGGCGAGACTCCTCCCACGATCAGCCATCCTCGTCCCAAGCACCATCTCAAGTCTCATCAATCAGAAGGCCATCTGACCGTCTTTGCCAACGGCCATCACAAGCCCGTACATCGCAACAACAATGCCGCTCACGAGAGTGGTGCGCCATACAAGTTACCGCGCTCACATACTACCCATGGCCACTCCAACATTGCTCGCCGATCCGTCGATAGCCTGGCATCAGTCCAGTCCGTGTCACCCGTTTCCTGGCAAAAGCCTCCCTCGATTGGTGCACTTGCGATCCCCAAAGACCTTGTTAAGGCACAATCCGAACGTGGTTCGCCTCAATCCGAAAACTCGACTAGCCACCACTCGCCATTTGACATGAGCTTGGCTCTGGAAGCGACTTCTTTCCCTGCTGCACCTGAGTCATCGACCAGTGTTGCCAGCAACAGCACCCTGTACCAAGACTTTGGTATGCCGAGCACGCAGAGCGCCTTGTCCATTGCTACGAGTGCTACCGAGCCGTCCATGTCGGCCTTTTCCCTCCCTACTTCGGGACTGGACTTCTCAAGCGACAGCGCAAACGATTACTGGTCAAAGGTCAACTGGGATCAGCTGGACACGAACCTTGAACCTCAACCTGCCCTGACCAACGCTTCTTCCGGTACCATTTCCGAGATTGATGACCTCCCTCGCATTGACGATTTGACCGGTTTCGACGCTACCTACTCCATGGACAGCGCGGCTCAGATGTCTGGGTTTGACTTCAGCAACGACTTTTCCACCAACAGCAACTTTGGCACGACAAATAATGTCAATGCTAACTCGAATCGTTGGAGCCTTCCTTCGTTCTCCAACCAAGACAACGCCAACACTTTTGTCGCTGGATTCTCTGCCAACTCTTCCACCAAAGACTTGCCAATGCAGTCCTTTGGAATTTCGCAGCAAGACGTGCAGAGTCAGTCCATGATGAACAGCGTGGCACCCTCGGCGCACTCTCAGTCCCCTGGAGGTCAAGGATCAGAGGATGTGTTTCAAACCAAGGGAGCTGATTTCGACAACTTTGGATGGGAGAACTTGATGCCCGAGTACAACGCTGGAGCGTCATCAAATAGCAACGTCAACAACGGGATTCAGAATGTGGACGACTCTCTCAATTTCCCAGTCAGCGGCGCTCCCTCGGTCTCGGCTTCACAAGACCCCAATGTTCAGGGCAGCAGTGGTCTCGAAGGATTCAACAACAGCTACAGAACGATGCAGTGGGATGATGGCATGTCAATGCCAGTGGATCCCGACTTTGCCAACTCGTACACGTTCGATGCAAGCTGGGTAAATGGCGACTTCTCCACTCCCTGGAGCTAACAGAAATCCGGGGCGGTTGAGTGGCGGATAGGATAGGTCGCGACTGGACGCGGATCACGACTTTATGAAGCAAAACAACACCTTCCAGCATGTCGTCGGATAATCCCATCAAGGTGGCCAACATGTTGTTGATCAGGAAATCACAATGGACAAGCTTGGCTCACTCTGGTTCCCGGCATGACGAAGAGAAAATTTTAATGTTGTCGTTGGATGTGTGCCTGGATCGTCACATCCTGTACCACTCATTATTTTTGTACGGCAGCAGGACCCGAATTGTCGATATTTTACTTGTCTGCTTGCAGATGGACAGCTGTCAAAGATGGTACTCTCTTTTCAACACATCTTTGACAGAATCTAATGTCTGACATGGCTTTGGAGGGTAGGAAAGGGTGGGAAATTGGGGGCGGAGATTATTTATAGACTTGTTTGCATCGAATTCAAAGTGTTGATACTTTTTCTTCTACCAATTGGTTTGTGCGGTTGTGTGGTGATGATCTCATGGTGTATGTTGTCATTCGAAGTAGCAGGACCACATCTGAGGAGAGATCATGTCATGCGGACCTCTAGGGCCATGTTATAAATTTGTCTCACTTGTAGAGACGGGAGTGAATGAACGAGTAATGTGTCGTGGTGAAATGCATGGCAAGGAGGCTGGCGAAACGATGACCCGTTCCGACGAACAAGCAGCAACCTTGAAAGCAGCAAAAGGTTGCAGTCATTGCGGCTGATCAAAGTCATGATGGAGACGGGAAGTGTCTTGGTCAACATTGTGCAACAAAATGGGGCCATCATGTCGCGAGTGCAGAGTCGGATGTCTGGCAGCAGCAGCAGCAAGCCAAGTGTCGACGACGACTTGGACGAGCGAGCGACTCCCACATCTCCTCTCGACTGACTGCTCAGCGTCGACTTGACAGTATTTCCACCAACAACAACGACGCGCATGCTACACGCCACCATTAGCTCCTAGGCTACACCCGCCGTTTGATATATACCTTAATATCAGAGCAACCCACCCAGACAAACGAACAAACATGTCTGTTCCGGTCAACTACCCTTCACCGACGCAACAACACGCGTCGCCGTACTCGGGTCCTTTCTTCGGCGCCGCCAATCAACATGCCCATGCGCCGCAGAACAACGCTGCTGTCTCAGGGCAGGAAATGCCCGATGATGCACGTCTCCGCTCTGAACTGACGCGACAAATGCAAACGCCTTTGATGAACCAGAGCCCGACTCTACCACGCGAACTCGAGCAAGATCATGACCAGTTGCAGGCACAACCGTACAGCAACGTCCTGGTGGGACCAGAGGACATGAGGAATCAAGAGAGACACGGCAGCCCTAACATGTCCATGGGTCAGGAGACTCCCGGCCAGAAGGATCGACGGTCAAAGGTGTCACGGGCATGCGATGAATGTCGTAGAAAGAAGGCGCGTCTTTTGTTGGTCTGATACAGTATCCATGATCAGAGACTGATTCGTCATATAGATCCGATGCGATGCTCCTGACGAATCCGGCAGTACTCCTTGTTCGAGTTGTAGAAGAACTGGCGCGCCCTGTGCTTTCAGTCGCCAGCCCATGAAGCGAGGCCCAAGTAAAGGGTAGGCGACTCTCATCGACTCGACCGTGTACACAACGCTGATATGTTCTAGATACATCAAAGAGTTGGCTGAAAGACTAAATGCACTGGAAGGGCAGATCCATCCTCATCATGGCCAGCAAACAAATGCCGAGCTGCAGTTCTTGCAACAATCACTAGCAGAAGCGGCAGCAGCTGGTGCACCTCGTCGCGACCACGAAGTCCACACGCCTGACCATGGAGGTAGAAAGCGCACTCATGCAGAGTCCGAAGGGTTTCTTGATACTGCTTCTCACCCGTCCAGACCGGCTCCATATGGCAACAACTACGCCGACTCCATGCGTCCGAACCCTTACCCCAACTTGGCTACACCCGCACCACCAGCCTCGATGCAACCACCGCAAGATCAAAGACAGTACGGTCATCCACAAGGAGCCCTGCAGCCATTCTTTAAGTACGGAGGAGATACTGGCCGCCGTGAGAGTGTCAGCACACCCTATGATAGTGAGCCAAGCAGCGGTGCAAGCAATCTCATAGACTGGGATGAAGAAGTAGTCGACGAGTACTACCGCATCATCCACCAGACCTTCCCTCTGTTACCACACAGCAAGAACAACCTCCGTCGACGATTGGCAGACTGCTCTGTTTCATTGCGGGAAGCCTTCCTCATGGCTCTGGAATGCACTATGCGTACCTTTCCTTCGCCTACCTCTACCCTCACGGCCAACAACTCGTATGCTCCCATGATGAAACGTGCTGCTGAACTCCTTGCTGGCTACCCTTTTGACAACCCCTCGGGACATACAAACGCCACGAACCTAGTCTACCTACAGACACTCCTCCTCATGGCTTTGGAGTCGGACAACCACGGTCCAGCGACCATCCGCGGCCAAGCAGGCCCATCACGATCCGAGTGGCTAGGTCGTGCAGCCGGCGTAGCGGGACAACTCGAGATCAACCTCGTTCGCCCACGCGAGCGCTTCGTCACCGAAGGCGACCCGGACAGCGAAGAGCGTCTTTCCCGTCGCGTATGGTGGGTCCTTTTCATATTAGATAGATGGCACGCCTCTTCAACGGCAGACTTACTCAAGCTGCCCGAGAACAGCGTTGTCCTTCTCCCTGAAGACCAGATTCTCCTCGGCGAGTCGACTTACCATCTTGCCCGCCTGAGTTTCATCATCGGCCACCTCGCCTCCATCCTCACCACAACGAAGACCCCAGAAACAAACGTCATGGCGCCTTCCAATCCGGCTTCTGCACTTCTGGGTCTCACTCTAGCAGGCGAAATCGACCGTTTCCGCGAATCAGTCGAGTCCGTCTGGGGCACCCTCAACCTCGTCCACCTCTGCTATCATCACTGCCACCTCCTCATCAAACGACTGAACCCCACCACCGAGCCGACTGAAATGATCGGCCACGCCGTCAAAGTGGCTACGGTGCTAAACCAGCGTCAAACACCCATCACACCACTCAACCACCATTTCGCCGCCTTGTCGGCAATGACGCTGTGCGAGCTGGTAGACATCCCCAAGACGCGCGCAGAAGCCACAAAGGGCATCGAGCAAATCTCCGAAGCCCTAGGTCTGGGCCGTGGTTTCGCAGGCCACGAACAGTCAACAGGGTGGGATTCGGCGATCCGCGAACTCGTCTTGCTGAAAAAGGCAAAGTTGCAAGAAGACAGAGAGAAAGAAGCTGCTGGTGGAGTCGGGGAGGATGGTGTCGCACAGGGAGGCGGTAGTGGATCCACGACGGCGGCAGAAGGAAATGTCTCTGCTACGTCGGTTGTGGGCGGGGATGGCCGCAGGGGCAAGTTCGACCCGACTATGCTTACTAGGTATGGCTATCTTACTGCACTCGGGCAGGGCATGTTTAATGTGAAATAATCGGTGTGTGGGGGGTTTGTTGGGTGGGGAGGTGCTGTTTATATTACTACCTTTTCTCTTTTCTTGTCTTTGGAGTTGCTTTTCCATGGGACAGGGCTGCGTTTACACACGCGGTTCAAGTTTTGCCAAAAGGGGTATAGTAATCTAGAAGAGCTATATTTTATCTCATTCAGAATTGTTCGTCAGCTGTATATGGAGCAAAGCTGTACAACGTTCGAGCAAAGGGATCGTAGCCTCGTGGACATGAACACAAGGCGTAGCAAATAGCAAAAGCTAGCGAGTATCTGTTCATCCATCCATCCGGTCATACACAGATCGAACCATTATCAAAGTCATCCGTTAAACTCCTCCATCTCACACATCATAAACGCCGTCACCAGTAACAAAAACCAGTCACCAGGCCCATTCTCAGCTGTCTCTTGGCTGACGCTGCTGCCGCAATATTTTCATGCGCCACGCAGAATCCACATCTGTAAAGAGTTGCTCAAAGTCTGGATTCTCAACTAAGTCGCAGATCATGTTGTTCAATACGCCTTCTCTCTCCTTTTGCGAATTGGCAGCGTAGGCCGCAAGAGCTTGATCTTGTACGCTTCCATGGCCGGCGCTCCGTGTCTGCGCTTCGTTCTGGAGGTTGGTCTTGAAACGCGGATTGGCAAAGAGGGCATCTATTTCGTCGTCGTGCCGGGTTTGCTGATACTTCTCCGTTGTGTAAGATGGAGCATCGTGATTGGCATTGCGAGGGTCCACGTCCATATGATATTGCATGGTAGGTGCTGGACCGCTGCAGCAAGAAATCGCATTATGGACATCTGAAGAGCAATGAGGCGAGTAGCGCTCTCCATTGCCACGTCTGTTGCCTGCGATATCAGACGGTCGTGATTGATGTTGCGCTTCCAAATATAAATGCTCATCCTTGCGCATATCATCCTCGACAAGAGTCGACCTGGAACGCATGTCAGATGATGCTACCGTAGCATGCTGTGCCTCAGTCGATTCTCCAAAGTGGTACATTGATTGAGGCGTACCTGCGCCTTGCAAGTTGACTCCATGGCTTTGGCCAGAAGTCGAGTTGTCAGCTTCCCCCTGGACACTCTTGGAGGACTGAGCTGACGAAATGGTTCGCTTTGACTCGTGAGAAGCTAGGCGCCTAACATATTTCGGCTTTGGTAAGGGCGCGAGCTGAGTGGGTGGGGCTGATTTTCTCACAAAAGGCAATTCTCTGCGAGGGGGTAGACAATCCTGAAGAGTTACAATCGGTCCAGATGGAGAGACCCTAGTTGGGAAACTGCTAGTATAACTCGTGAGTCCAGGTCTCGTCTCCTGGTTCCTCGCATCACTGAAGCCTATGCTATCATGCTTGCGAGGAGGAGAGGAACTCCAGTTGATTGTCGTGCTGCTAGTGTGAGGCATGGAACTTCTTCTGCTCTGAAATGAGCTAGGAGGCGAGATTGAATCGCTGCTAAGAGTAAATATATTGTCAGATTTGCCCGAGTGTGTGATGAGAGACGGTTCCATGCTGGTTGGACGCGTCGGAGAGCTGCTTCTCGAGTCGGTTCCAGACTGATAGAACGACTTGCTGGCAGCATCTCTGTGGTCGAGATGTTGTCGTTGGTCTTGTGAAATTGGATGAACATGCACAGTGTCGGGCGTCTGACCGAGCACGGTCTTAGGTGCTTGAGCAAATACTGTACTAGGTGCCTGAGCTTTTGATATGTATCAGTTTCAAGCAAGAGTGGTCTCTCAATTGAGAGGAAGTTGTACTTACTTGGCTGGTTGTAGAGTGGGACAGGAATAGAGCAGAGCTGAGGTCGTGCTGATAGTCTGTTCTTGGCACCAGGATCGGTGATGACCATTCCCATGTCAAACAGCTTGACTAGGAGTTGTTTGTAGTCGGAGTCTTGATGGAAGCTCATCTGCGTGCGTCGTGACTAGGGGGAGGAGGATGAGTAAGACTTCTTGGGGAAATGAGGTTGGGCTTACCTCGTTATCGTCCGCATTGTATCTAATGGCTATGGTCTTTGATTTGGTCATGGCAAACATGGGGAGGACGTCAAACTTCTTGAACATGGACGAGTCTTTCACACAAGCTTGTATGACGAGGAGAGAATTGCGAATATGTTCCGAGAGGGGTATGATCCACTGCAACAAGGTTAAAACTATTAAAGCAGTTTGTTGATGAGAACGACATGAACGGAAAAAGGGATCGTCTGTTGAAGACGAACCATATCTTGAGAACCCTTGACGATTCTAAGTTGTAGATCTTGACTATTAGCACCTCTGACAGGTTCGAGCAACACACTGAGCTCTTTGGAATGGATATGATTCCATGGAACGACTGATGTCATCTGAGAGGTAATCTCGGCGTAGGAAAACTTGATCAAGGGGACGCATAATATGGTACTGCCGAAAGGGACTGAGAATTGTCTTTCAGACATGATGGAAGGGTGAAAGAAATCTATCAGATATGGAGTGAAGTGTACATTGATTATGTGCCGATATTGTTGGTCGTCATGTTGGAGAAGGAGTCAGATGTATGAAATAGATCAAATATCACTATCCCTACAGGTACCTTGGCAAGGAAGGTACCTTGATTAAAATGATTAGTCGAAAGCGACATGCCAAGAATGCAGCGGAAGCGGGCCGAGCAGGGACTAGTGCGATATATGCCAAGACTTTGATGAGGGCCCATGTACGGCAGGCAGGGCAGGACAGGGCAGGGCATGGCAGGGTGATCAGGACGCGTTCTTGAGCTTCTCGAGCTTTAATGCGACATTGATTGCGCCAACCCATGTCGACGTCTTGAAGCATCGCGCAACACATTCAGTTGTAGTCCAGGTCGTGTTGTTGACCATGCCGCCCAAGGGAAGCAAGGTGAACGCGCCTGTCAAGCGCGAGGTGTCGATAGAACAGACGACCGAGTACAAGGACTTTATCAAGGAACTGGCCGAATACCATGAGAAGAGAGGGTATTATATCCTCACATACAGAGAAAGACACGAGAAAGAAACAGTACTGACAGCAATCGTACAGCACCGTCTTCGAAGCCGAACCCAAGGTGGGCACCCGCCATCTCGATCTTCACAAACTGTACCTTCGCGTCGTGGAAGAGGGAGGATATGATCTCGTGTCGGACACCAAGGCGAAGCCTCTGATGTGGAGGAAGATTGCAGAAGACTTTCTAGGCAGGAGTCCACATCTGGCAGCGCAGGCATTCATGGTCAAGAGCGCATACTACAAGAACCTGGTGTATGTGTATTGAGAGATGAAGGAGATGGGAGAGCATTATTCTGACTGACGTCCGCCCAACAGCGCATATGAAATCACAACCCACTGGAAGAAGACGCCGCCACCAAAGGAGATACTCGAGGAGGTGACGGCAAAGGGCGGCAATGTCATGGGTCGCACACTCGACAACTTCCAGCGTCCTCACACGCGCGAAGAGGAGAACCTGGTCAACGGCAACTCTAGCGGCAGCGACAACGATGAGGGAACGCCCAAGCAGGAGAAGATGGAGGTTGATGAGATACCCGGAAGTGCCACCGGACGGTCGACAAGAGGACTCCGTCACGCCCCGCCACAGCGCGTCCTCTTCAACCCAGACACTGCCCCTGCTCGTCAGACACGCCACGCATCTGGCAACATACCTTCACCCTCGCCTGCTGCCGCCATGACGAATGGCTTCCACAATCCAGCCTATCCCATCACAAACGGCACTTCCATGACCCTCGCCAATTACGAGCCACGCCAGCAATACCCCCTTTCCCTTAAGCCCGTCACCACTCCTGGCAACAACCCCGAACACTATCGCCTCAAGCGCAAGCAGCAGCAGGAAGCAAACGCCAGCCATGTCGCAAAGAAGTACAAGGGCTTGATGCTGCCCGGCACTGGTTTCATCGGCCCCAACATCTACGTTCGCGCCCAGCTCGCTCTTCAATCTGGCATTCCCGAGGAAGAGCAATACGCCCTCCATCACTTGGTCAAAATCTCACACGAGCGTGGTGACAAGTACCGCTTCGATCAATTCGCTGGTCTTGCCGAGGCTCTCGTGGCAAAGGTGCTGCAGGTCAGCGCCCTCTTCTACGACATTGATTGGTCCATATCCTACGAAGACGACGATACCGCCATTCCTGGAGAGACGACGTACCTGGATGGCATTCACGGCACCGCAGACGTTCTCGCCAAACTCAAGTCGCGTATACCGCTCGACGTTGATGATCATGTTCAACCCTCTTCATTCACCCTGGAACTTGGTCGTATAACAGAAGCCGCCCTGGTCATTCGCAACATGGTCATGCTTGAGGAGAATGCTCAATACATCTCCAGGCTACCACTTATCCGTGATTACATTTGCATCGTTCTCAATCTCAACCCTCATCCAGCTGTCGTCGAGCTACAAAATTACGCCCTCGATACTGCGGAACAGCTAACAAAGTACTTTGACCTGGATCCACAAGATGTTCTCTATCGATCCTTGCTCGCCCAGCTCCAAACCACCGATCGAGGCAAGATTGTCACTTCATTGAAAGCCATAGCCCGTGTCGCCATGTTGTTTCCTACCAACAAACGTCTCGAAGACATACCACTGTCGACTGTGCAGGATGTTTGTGAATGGATGATGATTGAAGACGAAGAGCTCCGATCTGCTTGTCTAGACTTTCTCTTCCAGTACACCAGCATCGCCGATAATGTCGAGACTCTAGTGCTGGATACTGATGTTCAAGGCCTCGTTCGACAGTTGTCATCACTCCTCCTCTTCCAGGCCAAACAAGATCCACCGAGACCGAAACCCCAACAGCCCAAAAAGGACGAAGAACAGATTACTCAAGTACCGCGTCTTGCTCCTGAGCTTGTCCAGCAACTCCTGCGTTTCAATGAGCCTGAACGCAGTTCTCACTGGTAAGTCTGGCCGCTATGTCCTTCCCATGACCATCACTAACAATTCATTTTCAGGCTACGCATGTGCTTTCAAGACGACCCCAACTCGGAAATGACACAAATCCATCTGTGGCAATCATACCAAGGCACTTTCCTGCAATACGCCCAATCTCATCCTCATCTCATCGCTGGTGACTTCATTAAGAATGTGTCAAATACCTTTTCAGGCGCTACTGCACAGGTTGCCGGCTCCAACAAATACGTCATTCGTGGCATCAAACCCCGAACCATTCCCGTCGACTACAAAGGTCGCGAACTCGTGCGCTGCCAATGGCGATCCACCAATACCGATATTGTCCGCGAGTACGGGACTATCTTCTCCCATTCTAGCGGTGCAGAATGTGGAGGCTGGTTTGGCAACAGTGCGAGCGTGCTGACTCATGTGCTGTCTACACATCTCAACATACCGCAAAAGACCCGCGAAACCTCACATCCAGCCGACTCCAACGAAGCCAACCCCGCGCGGCCGTCATCAGGCACACCCTCCGGAGCCGCCGGCCTCGACTTCGCGCGTGCTGCCAGCAATGCCACAAAACCAACTCGCTGCGAGTGGGCAACATGCACACACCAGCCTTCCACGCCAACATCGGCCTCGAGTCTCGCCCTTCTAGCCCGCCACATCGACACCCATCTCCCAGACACAACGGACACCGCCTCCTGGAAGAAACGCCACCAACTCGCCACCGACGACGACGACCCGGCCAGCGGTGGCGGACGAAAACAAGACGCCGTAAACCACGCCTGGCAACGAACCCTCACCGACGAACTACGCGGCGCCGCCGGCGTCCCCCTCGGCTGCGCCCTCGTCCTGCGCAACATCGCCCGCGCAATCCCCAAACTACGTCTGCCTCCCGCCCCAAGCAGCACAACCAACGACGACGCAGAAGCCGGCGCCACAGCCACGAATGGCCACTCCGACACCTCTGCAGCCGACGTCGACGACAAGGACACCGAAAACACAACAGCCGCGCAACGAGATGCGGAAGCCGAAGCCGAGCTGGCCGCTGATGCCGAGCGCGAGGAACATGGGCCCAAGGCGTTGATGAAGCGGATATTCGCGCCTAGCAAGGACAAGCTGTTTTACGCCATGGCGCATAATATCGTGCTCAAGGATTACGTGGGCATTGTCCTGCGCTTGATCGCTCAGGGCGGCGGCTGAGATCGCTGGGTTTTTGTGTCTCTGGTGGTCTTATCCTTTACTATTCCTATATCGAACCTTTCTCTCTTTCTGGGGCTCCGTCTCCACGTGAGGTTGGCGGAGTCGGAAATGGGGGCGATCAGGAAAAAAGTGTACGTTTTTGCATGCGAGGGCGTTCTCGGCTGGGGTGCGGAAATGGACAAAGGCGTCGTTGAAGCTGAATAAGAGAGTGCGTGCCGGTGGAAATTATCATCTTGGAACCTACGCATACAGTGGTCGAAGGTGGGAAAAAGGGAGGGGAATTGCTAATACAGCGTATTATCACTATAGCAGTATCCATTATGAGAAATCACATCATCTACTTCTGAACTTTAGGCGAGACAAATATGTAAATGGTCTCCTCACGTTGATGGGGTTGGTACAACACTGTGATTCCTGTTCCGTTGTTCTTATTGATTGGATCCTTGATTAGACCAGCAGCCAGTGACTATCCTGATGGACGAAGAGCCTTATTCCCTATTTTGATTCCCTTTTCCTTCGCCATATGTCATTCTGCAAGCTATTTACTTTTCCAAGAGTCTCTCTTCATCCATTTCTCAATTCTTCGCTCTGCTCAAGGCAGTCTACTTGTTCTTTCTCTTCTCCTCTTACCTCTAATTCATTCCACTATGCACCGATCTGGAACACAGGAGATGGTTCAGATACTTCTACCCAGACCGCAATCAAGCAATACCCAGCCCGATCCCGCCAGCAGCAGCAGTAGCACTCCCTCCACTCCCGCTCATACCGCCAACATTATTACTAGGAGTACCCGGTCCACCAATCCCAGGTGTGCCTGTCCCTCGTTCTCTCGCTCTCCTCCCCTCCATCAGTCCCCGGAGTCCACGTTTTTGCAGACCAATGACAGCACTCCATCCACCGTCCCAGACCTCGCGTTCATCACGGCTTCTTCTGGCGCCGCTGTTATTGGCACCTGTGGCCGTGCTTGCGCTTCCCGGTGTGCCGTTGCCCGCACCGCCGCCACTCAAAGAGGCAAGACTGGCGTGCGAGCCGAGGGAGGTGGCTGAGTTGGGGACGTCCAGATCGTCCGCTTCGTCGATGGTGCTGGTTGCGCTGCCGGGAATCAGGCCCGTGCGGAGACCACCACGATTGCCAGGGTGTGATCCATTGGCAACGTCTGTGTCTATACGAAGGGGGTTATTGCTACCACGGCCTGAGCTTGTTCCATTGCCTGGAGAGCCATTGCTTGAGATGTTCAGTCCTTCGAATCCGCCAAGGGAGACTGTGCGGGCAGGGTGGACGGGGTTGTTGCTCGATGCGTTGGCGGCGAAATGTACGTCCTTGCCGCCACCGGCACCCATGGCTGCGGCGTTGAATATGGCGGCTGCATTCCTACCGTCGAGAATCCTGTGCAGCCCTTCGATGACTGCTTCGAGGAGGCCATCGATCTTGTAAGGACGCGCAATCTGTAGTAGCGAGCATAAGATTTGCGGTGTCGCAAGGCCGGAACTCATGGGAGGGAGAGAAGAGGTGTAGAGGAAGTGTAGGAAGGCTGTAAGTGTTGGGACCGTGTGCGGGAGATACAAGGTCCTTGGCCTCGAGTTTGGCGGCAGCGCTCTTGCATCAACCGGATTAGAGGTAGAGTGGCGGGTATTCGCCGTCAGGGTTGTGGCATTCGACGACGAGATGCTGGGTGTAATAGTGATGCTCGAGTTGCGAGATGGCGGGACACTGGCGTTGGAAGGGCGCAAGGTCGCTGTATCAGTGCCGGAGTCGAGAGAAGAAGCACATTCACGGAGCAGGGCATTGAAGCTTTGTCCCCAACGACGAGCAACAAGACGCGAGTTGACAGGGATCCGAGTACCATCGATGGCCAGAAACTCCATGTCCGCTAACTCGCGCGCTTCAAGACACATCTCACCAAGTAGTTCGGCTGCGGCACTCATTTGACGACCTCCAATCGAGTCTTCTGCTGAATTGATTTCTCGCATCATGGGTGCGCTCCCAGACACGTAGTCTGATGTGGGGGCACACTTGCGTGGGTTCTCGTAGATACCAAAGGCTTCAAGCTGGACAATGCAAAGGTTGGTGAAATTGAGGCGACGGTTGTTGTAATCGTCAACAAGGTTGCGTTTACGGTTACCGAGAATGCAAAAAGCGTTTCTGCGGTTCCAGAGAACACCTCTATTCCAACTGCCTTGACTGAAAATGGTGCTACCGGGGTCGAGGCGGGCCCAAGTCAGCGTTCGGAGATCTAACGCCCATAGTGAAAACTCTTGCTTGGAAGAGGTCAAGAATGTTCCCGCCACAACAAATGAATTGTCGATGATGCCGCCACTCGGGAATCGAAGGCCTGGTGGTGTGACAGTGCCTTGCATAGGCTTATCCACCAGTGTACCATCGGTCAGTCGCACTTGAAGCTCCAACTTCACATCAAGAAAATTATAATTGGTGTAAACGAGCATCGGTGACCCTGACACGCCTGACTCGGCATCATCTGCATCATCTTCGCAATCATCATCTTCGTCCTGCCTCCCGGGACCTGCACCAATCTTCGCTGCGCTCATGGTCGTAAGCGGAGTGACAACGCTCCTATACGCGCCACAGCTTCGTCCAGACATTGGTTGTGTCGAGGTCCAGGACAGACTACGCAGGTTGAAGACACTTATTTGCTCAATATAGCGATTGGCACTATCCTGTCCTCCGACCACAATCATCTCTGCACCGCCGGTACCGTCAATTTGCACGCCCAAAGATCCTTGGTTCGGATCTGATCCCGAAGGATTATGTTGAATGGCTGATACAGGCGCGTTGGCAGAGGAGAATACGGCAGACGATGGCAGGATAGATGCGCAATGAGCATAACGTCCCTGAGGAGACTTTGCAGTCATAACCTCCATCCAGGTTCGAGTTGGCACATCGTAGAAGTGAATGTCTGACATGACAGTGACCTGGGGTTCTTCGTTCTGAGCGGGGCCACTCTCTGGATTTGTTGGCTCTGGTGACATGCCCCCGTAACAGACAAGCTTATTATCACCGAGAGCACAGACACTGTGGAAGTATCTTGGTGATGGAACATCTCCCTTAGTCTCAAGACGAACCCAATGTCTGCTCAGCAAATCGAGTTCATATAAATCCGAGGTCAAGTGTGGCCTTGAACGGGACACCCTCCGACCACCAAAGACATAGAGCTTGTCGCCGAGGATTGTAGTTGTGGCACCAACAAGCGCGGGAGGCTCTGTGCCAGTAGTTCTGTGCACATTGCACATAAGACCTGACAGATTTGGTGTCTGATTCGGTGTGTTTGAAGCCGCAGGCGAACGTCCATGGAACGTGCTTGAAGCATGTCCGCCATGCGACGAGTCTTGTTCGGAGGCCGAAGCGTAGGCATCACGACCAGACAAGCTAGATTGGCTGCTGTTCACGGAAAGTTGTGCGCTCGAGCCCTTTCGGGAATAGAGTTGGTTTGGTGATGGAGCAGAAGTTGCTGAATCGAGCGTGCTTGTCCGACTGGATGCAGCGGACATGGCCATCTTTGTTGGAGTCGTGAAAGGATCGGAAGAATTGGTAGTGACCGTGAAGCCTTTCCGCTCAGGCGAAGATGAGTTGATCGAGGGTGGCTGGGGGTAGGGAGGTATAGCTATCTCGACATGCCTCGCGTGGGATGTTGACAGCGATTTCTTTACTGAGGCTGGGAGGTGGGAGGTGTCAGACTGAAGCAATTTGGACTTGGCTCTGTTGTCAATTGGTTCTTCCTCGGAATCTTTATAGGCAGGGGAGCATGTCGGAGATACAGGAGAGAGCTCTGGCAGGTAAGGAATGACAATCGGCACGTGCTTAGATTTGGTCGGTACACCTTTGTCACTTGAGAGCGAGGTGCCTGATGAAGCCGACTGCGCAACGAAAGTCGGTGAGCCTTTCGCAGGTGTTCTGCGTGCGAAGATGTGATGAAGACGTCTTGAATGGGAACTCCCAGTTCCTTTGTGAAGCTCTTTGTCTTGCTTCGGTGGCTTCTGGGCCTTTGGAGTTTTTGGTTGTTTTGGAGGATCCGGCTGATTCGAAGCACCCGAGTAGGCGATTACACCTAATGGCATAGACATATCAGCAATGGCCAACAAGAGACTGCCCAGTGGTCCAAAGTATAGGCGTTAATGTCATCAATTTGGCATTTGGAACGCAAGAGACATTGGAAGATGTGATGAAAAATTAAGATGTCAAGAGAAGTTCGGGCGCATTTCGACATGTGACAAGTTCAGTGAAAGATAGGTGAGGTTCGTGACGTGTCCGAGAGCAGGCGTGTTGGCCTGGTCGACTCTTCACCTGACAGGAAGACTTCGGAAGCTGTCGTCGACCTCACCCATCGAATCTCACGCACACTGATCATCACGGTTGCTTTTTCAAGTGTTCCCAAAAGGGAAATAAATCAAGAGTCTTTGAAGACTACATTGTACAGATTTACAAGCAAACGACTCGTGTCAATAGAGGTATACGGTAAATCAACATACCGCGTGCTGTGTTTGTTTAGACCTTTGTGGTTTCTCAGTATCACAATCGATTGGTTCCTGCTACTCCTCCGACAAGTCTTGCTCACTGCAAGCAAACGAGTATCTAAATTAGCCGGTCAAATGTTTGGATGGATGCGGGCTGTGGGCAGTTTCGTATTCGGGGGTGGTCGTTCTCGATTCAGGTCGACCTCGGTGCGTGCCGCGCGTTTTAGGGTAACTAGGGCTACATTCTTCCATATAGGGCTGTCAAACACACTTCACGGTCGGACCCTAAAGCATCAGGTTGAAACAGTCAATATTGTTGACCAGCTTGTATCATATTTGATCATCGAGAATGGAACTCTTAGAATTGAAACTAAGTCATAGCTGGCATCTCCTACTTTGCATCTCTGTCAGTACACCAATTATGAGAAGCGAATTGCCATTCCTTTGAGAGTGACGAGTATCATATCAAGGCACTTCGATCAGACTACTACGTCTTCGAGCTGTATTTGATCGTTCATAAAAGCCTTCTCCATCGTAATAGGAGGAGGGACTTAATGGAGAGTTTAACTGAATCGGGCTATACTTCGTAAGCATATCAGTGTCCAGCAGAATGATGTACCAATATCTTGTACCGTATCCTCCATAGCAGTATCACAATGCAATCAAGGCAGTAAAAGATTAATGTTGGTTCCTGACATTTCTGTACGGATTATTCTTTTTCAAATCTTTCATAGCTACATAAAAAGCGTGTAGATGCCGCAAGCCACCTCTAAAACACCAAGGTATCATAGGCTTTGTTAAAATGCAATTCCCGAGATTTGTTTAAAGAGCAGCGCTGGTCTTCTCCTTGGGGAGAGGGGTGAATCTGAGGTATGGCTTGACAATTCTCATCTCAGGCCAGATCTTCTTGGCGTCCTCAGTCTTGACGCTGGGAGCGACAATGACGTCGTCACCAGGTAGCCAGTTGATAGGGGTGGTGGTCTTTTGTAAAGACAGTCAGCTAAAGTTCATCTTGTTTGGTTTAGTGGTTCCTGGGGGTCTCACCTTGTGCTTGTCGCCAGTCTGGAGAGAGTCGACGATGCGAAGGACCTCAGCAGTGTTGCGGCCAGTGGAGGCAGGGTATGAGAGGATGGTGCGGATGGTCTTCTTGGGGTCAATGATGAAGACGGAACGGATGGTGAAGGCAATGCCCTTGGAGTCGACGTTGGTAGCGTCCTGGTGGTCAAGCCTGCGATACAGTCAGTCGCCATTTTCAAGTCGGAGAGTTTCACTAGGGATAATGCGACTTACATGTCATAGGCAAGAGCAACTTGGCGCTCCTTGTCGCCAATGATGGGGAACTTCAGAGAACAGCCGGAGAGCTCGTCAATGTCCTTGATCCAGCCACCGTGGCTCTCAATGGTGTTGGCGGAGAGACCGATGAGCTTGACACCGCGCTTGGTGAACTCAGGCTCAAGCTTAGCAAAGGCGCCGAGCTCGGTGGTGCAGACGGGAGTGTAGTCCTCGGGGTGGGAGAAGAGGATGACCCAGTTGTCGCCAATGAACTCGTGGAAGTTGATGGGACCGTTGGTGGTCTCAGCATCGAAGTTGGGGGCGGTGCTGCCCAGGCGGAGAGGAGTGCGCTCGGTAGACATGATGTGAGGTGATTTATTTGGTATAGTAATGAGAGAGGTGTAGGAGGTGCGAAAGAATGTTTATGAGAACGGGACGAGGGGGAGGGGCAGCACAAATTACTTGTCCTGAGCACGCAACAGGACCCCTCTGGACGCACGGACAAAGCTTACATGAGAGAGCTCGCCACACTCCTATGTCGGCTTGCTCTATACCCACCTTGACCTTATATACCTGCGTCCTATTTGCCCTAATCCAGAGGGAGGGAGATCATCTTCATCGGTGTCTGACATTCTTGACCCTCCCGTTTTTAGTCCTTTGCTCAAATCCATCGCAAAATCCACAAATCCGTGGGTTTGCTTGTAACAGCTGGTTGCCAAGATCGACCGCAGAGTGGTTAGCATGGAGTGGCTATTCGCACGCCATCGCACGTGACGCCGACTGTCCTCTTTGACATATCGACTGAAGACGAAACACTTTATCTACAGTAGTACGAGGTAAAAGACCAGGCTCCTCGCAAAACTTTCGATGCAGCTTTGGTCGAACACACTGCAATAATTAATGTGTCATGCTCTCATTGGCCAGCCGCACCTGCCTTAGCTGCTCTTACTGCACGCACCTACATGACATACTGCTGGCAGCCGCCCGCGGCGAAATGCAAAAGAAGTGAGCCCCATAGGTCAGTCGTCAGGGCTTTGTCTGCCCTCTTGCCTTTGACAGTGTACCGAGCATAAGAGTAAACTGTGGCTGCAGGACACGCGCCTTGCAATTACTCAGTGAGAATATGCGGAACAAGACCGACAGCGCAAAAGACGGGAGTATATTCTGGCAATTGCGGAGCACGATTGCCGCCATTGACCGCTGCACCCCTCTATTTCCGGACTATCCCCAGATCGAGTGAACCCACAACACCAATACCCGTTACTCCACATTTCCGGGCGGACTAGCGGTAATGGTAGATCTCCCTCATGCCGCACTCTACTTAAAATGTTTATTCCCTCCTTTCCAGTATTCGTATAGCCCTCTTACATATCCTCCCTCCCTGTCGTTTCGTTCCCTGGTCTCTTAAACATTCATGGCGTAATGGCAGACCCAGAGGTAGAGCTGCCACGACCTTCTGAAGATTACGATGTTCCAAACGGGAATAAGACGGACTTCAATTATGCTTCCAAAAAGGACGTCACCTCGGGCGAGGCTGGATGGGAATCGACAGGCACTTCCATCGAATGTTCAATACAATGGGAATATCTGACTTTTGAGACACCTTTGCCTCAGCCAACACGATTGCCTGTACCTGACGCGCACAATCCTCCCCCAGAACAGCCGGATCTGAAGGAATATGAGTCACCCTTCAATTGGAGTCCAGCGCGGAAACGCTTCATAACGTGGCTATCATGTCTCGCCACGGCAATCACTGCGTATGCAGCTGGATCTTATACATCTGGCGATGAACAGATGCAGGCGTACTGGGGAGTATCCCACGTAGCCATCACTGTTGGCGTCACGACGTTCACTACAGGCTTCGCCATCGCTCCCATGGTGCTGGCTCCTTTCAGTGAGATCAATGGCCGTAGACCAATGTTCGTGGTCACTGGATGTCTCTATGTCGTTCTCCAGCTTTGCTGTGCTGTCACACGCTCTTACCCAGGAATGCTCGTAGCACGATTCTGGATGGGAGTATTCTCATCAACATTTTCGACAATGGTGGGAGGTGTTGTGTCAGACATTTACCATGCTGAGGACAGAAACACAGCCATGGCTCTTTTCTCGGGTTCTGCACTGTTCGGTACCGGTCTGGGGCCGTTGGTCTCTGGGTTCATCGCCGCCAATACGACCTGGCGCTGGATCTTCTACTTGCAAGTAATCACATGTGGTGTTGTTCAGGTAATAGTAGTACTGTTCTTCAAGGAGACACGTGGATCTGTCTTGCTATCACGCAAGGCGAAGAAGCTCAACCAGTACTACGAGAAACTTGAAGAGGCTGGATATGTCGGGCTCGATATGCCAAGCTCGTCGGATGCGTCAAAGACTTCATCGATCAGAATCCGCTGGAAGGTCAAGGCCGACGAAGAGCGTGCCAGTCTTGCAAAATCAATCGGCATTTCACTATATCGCCCATTCTACCTCCTCTTCACCGAGCCAGTAGTCTTCTTCTTCTCCCTCTGGATTTCATTTGCATGGGCAGTGCTATACCTCACCTTTGGCGCCATCCCGCTCGTGTTCACAGCTTCACACAACTTCACATTATCTCAGAACGGCGCAGTATTCTCCGCCATCAGCATCGCCGCCATAATATCAACGATAATTGCCATCGTTGCCGAAAATATGACCAAGAAACGCTTCCCACAGATCTCATCAACACCCGAGGGCCGCCTCTACATTGCTTGTTTTCAGTCCGTGCTATTACCCGTCGGGCTCTTCTGGTTCGGGTGGTCGAGCTTCCCCAGTGTACCATGGATTGTACCTGCATTAGCAATTGGGTGCGCCACCATGGGCATCTTCAGCATCTACCTCGCCGTGTTCAACTATCTTGCCGATACATATCACCGATATGCATCATCAGCACTAGCAGCCCAGTCCTTTTGCAGAAACATGCTCGGTGGCGTCTTCCCACTCGTTACCACACAGATGTTCAACGCAATGACCTTTCAGGGAGCAGGGTCTTTCTTGGGTGGCGTAGGCACCGTCCTGACGCTTGTGCCCTTCATCTTGCTCTTCTTTGGGCCGAAGATTAGAGCTAGGAGTAAATTCGCGAGCGAAATAATGGAAAAGTGAGCGAGAAAGTGATATCAGATAATGAATTCAATGATAAAAAGAGTTTCCCATTTTCAGATTATCTTTTTGGCTATGCCCGAGACTAGACTGGCGAGCAGCGTGAACAAGCTCGCAGCTCGCCCCCTTTCAGCTGAACAAGAAGACCTAAACTAAACCCTTAGTGTACAGATGCAAACGAAAAACGAAGAAGGGAGGGGCGATTAGAGGGGAAGAGTGCAAGCCTATGGCAAAGGAAACAAATTAAAAATAATGCAAAAGATGCCGCAAAGGGACAGCCACTACTACCCCATTCTTCCGATACCACCATGCAAGTCGATTCCTAAGAACGTTGTCCATGCCAACCGGTTTCTTCCCAATCATGGGCCTCAGCATCCATCTCATCAACCTCCTCCACACGGGGCCGCTTACCAGCCGCACGAGCAGACACTCTCGGCGCAGCAGCACTGGCAGAAGCGACGGCAGGACCAGCCTTACGTTTAGTCCCCTTTGCCGCCTGCTGTTGCGCTTGCTGCTGCGCCTGCTGTCTCGCCTTCTTGGCCTCCTCAGCTTTTTTGATGTTCGCGGCGCGTCTCTCGTCCATGTAGGCTTGGACTTGTTCATCGCTGACATAAGGCAGAGCCCAGGCGTCTGCGTGTGGAAGGTCGCGCGCCATGGTGATGAAATCGAGGGTTTTGTCGAAGAGCTTGCGGAGCCAGCTTGTGGAGTCGATGTCTGTTTGCTACCGTTAGTTTCTATTTCACCCTATACTTACAAAGCTGGGACTGGATAGTTGGCGGGGTACGATAGCAAAAACGACGCACTTACCTTCGCCTAGGTCTCTGGAGACCTGCTTGCTCATGTGCTCTTCGCTAGCAGCCGTGTCGCCGAATGGGAAAAACGCTGGCATGTTCCTATACCAGATCTCCTCCTTGGGCATCGGCTCCCACCAAGGATCCTGCTCATACCGCTTCATCTCCTCTTCGGAGAGCGTGTGCACCACGCTGCCATCTTTGTCGATATACGACTTTGGCGCATCCTTGCCCTTGCCTTTATCGCCACCCTTGCCCGCGCCACCACATCCCCCTTTTCTCGGGGAGTCGCCTCCGTCATCATCATCATCGTCGTCGTCGTCGTCGTCTGGGTCTTCACCCCGGCCACGACCACGCCCACGAGGGGGAGGGGGAGGAGGGGGAGGCAAAGGGTATTCCTCACTCTCACCCGACTCAGACGGCGGATACGCAGGAAACATGGATTTCTCGAACCAAACCCTGTATCCCGCGTCGACTTTGGCCCGCTGCACCCTCATCATCGCCACACATTTGCGGTGCAAGCTCTCGTCGTACTGGTAGTAAGGGTCGTCCTTGCGTTTCTTCTTGGCCGGCCAGACGGTGCCGATTTCGTGCTCGAGCACCTTCAGCTTGTCTTTGAAGCGGGGGTAGTTCTCGGGCCCTTCGTCCGAGAGGAAGATGATGGCTTGTTGGAGGCGTTGGTTGGCTGTCGAGGGCATCACTAGTTCGCCGTAAATGTTGGGCTCTGGGGCGGTGTCGTCGGGGCATGGCGTGTAGACTGTATCCCTTTTGGCGTTGTTGGCTGCATTGTTGTTGCTGCTGTTGGAGGCTGCTGAGGCCTTACGGGAGGCGGGTTTCTTCTCGAATGTGGTCTTCTTGGGTGAGTTGGCTTTGCTCGAGGAGGCGCTGGCTTTCTTCGTTGTGGTGGTTTTCTTTGTGCCGGCAGATGCAGGTTTGGAGGAAGTGCTTGAAATTCTAGACGAGCTTGCTTTGCTGGCCACGCTCCCTTTCCTCAAAGTCCGTCCTTTTCCTTGGAAGGCATCCTCCTTGTCTGCCTTTTTCGTCGTCTTCTCGTCAGCAGTGCCCTCTTCTCCATGAAGTCCTGTGACTACACCACCAGATCTGGTTTTCATCTTTCGTGGCGGCATTGTCCAAGTTCGAGGTGAATCTTTGTTCACTGGGAAAGATCAATAACTAAGAAGAACTTACGGTATAGGAGTCTTTGTCCTGGTCGACAGAGGGTGATATCGGAGACAACATTCCTGGCGCGTCTTGACTGTCGTCAATAAACATGGAGTTACATTCCTCACAATTTTATTCTTGACGCGAGGGGGGTGAAATTGAAATCCGAAACAATGACATTGAGACTATTTGCGTGTTTGATCCCAATCGAGACATGCAGACTTTGCTGTGTTGTCTCTTGACGGACTAATGTGGTTTCTCGCCCTCAGCAAGGCCATAACGCCCACCCATACACTTTTGCGGCAAAGGCTCTGAGCTTGGCCGGCATGATCAAGTCCTCATAACGGGCGATAATTAGCGACTGTGACATCTCGTTTGTGAGCTTGAAGTCTTTGTCCGCCTGGGCTTTTTGCAAGCACTCATTTCGACGCTTGTCATCCCACCATTGCGGCTTCATCCCCTGTCGCGATTCCACGAGCTCCAAGTACTCTCTAAGATTCTTTTGGGAGACCGTGAGGATCTTCTGTCCCATCCTGGCATGTCCAATTGGATACCTGGCCTCTGAAAGCTCCTGACCCATCACCTTGTTGTCGTTTTCGCGCAATCGAAACGAGTCGATCAGAATGCTATACGTGGCCTGATGAGAGAAGTCATGTAAGTAGAGTCCTCTGCTGGCCTTTCCAAGTTGTAGACAGTCACCCGCTGTTTTCTTCACATGATAATAAGATATTCCGTCAGCGACGGTCATCCACTTGTCTGTGAGTTTTGGCCTAGCTGCTTGCTTTCTCGCTTCAATGGAAGCATCCGACATGCATCCCTTTTTATGTCTTTTCAGCCCCGTCTTGCGACAAGTGGAACAGTAATAGATTGCATGGCACTCTGTGCAGGCCTCCACCGATTTCTTGAGGGTCTGGCAAGTTTCAGAACAACTGAATCGATCAGCTTTGTCTCGTAGATATTCTGTGTCATTGTGTCTCACATTTCGCACTTTGGCGTCAACTGAGCTTGCGATCTTGGCAAGGACCATAAATCATCTGTTACTCGTCAGCTTGCTCTGGGAGACAACAAGTGCCGTATGAGGTACCTAAGAAAGCGTGCCACCTTTCCATGTGGTGCATGTAGCCTTCCTCTAGTCTTGCCATAAGTGTACCTATAACAATTTCTTTCGTCATCCTGCGACCACCACAGTCCAGCATCCAGGCGGCATGCGCTGACAGACTTTTAGCTAGCAGCTTACCACAAGCTCCGATTCATACTTACCACGCCAATATGTCATTGTGACCTCGTCATTCACGCCTAAACTGTATGAGTAAAGATTTTTCAACATGTTCTTGCTGAGATACCTGTAGGCGCAACCACCCATCCCCATTGTTGTAGCATTGTCGAGGTCTCATCATCATGGCCATCCGGAATGGTAAGATCTGAAGAAGGCGCTGCCAAGTATTAGCACATCAACGTCAACTATGGACAGTTGGCCTACCCCATCCTGGTCCTTTGCCGCAGCCATAAGCTCTGAATGCATCGATCACCATATCCAGCTCCAACAGCAGTTCCGGCGAGCTGGAAGGGACCACGATATCTGTGGTAGTCGAAGTGACCTTGTAAGGCGAATTTGTTGAATCTGCATCACATGTAAGTCTCCTCATATACATCAAAGGATGCAGTATGCATACCGGGCCACAAAAAGGAGTCATGGAGTCGTCTGGCCCGTGCTGAGAATGGTAGGTCATCAAGGTCGACGTCTGCGACGGGGACGAGATTTCGCGCTGTAATATCTTCCAATGCGCCATCAGTTGGTCCAAGTTGGGTGATCTGATGGTCTCCATCTTCGTGAATTGCTCCTGGCTCGTTGGAGGACTGGGTAGAGGATATTTTGACACCAGCAAATCCCTCCGTCAAGTCTTTCACACCTGTATCTGTGATACTCTTGTCAATCAGTGGCTCCGTTGACTTCGACTTTTCGGGATTCTTCATCTTCTTGGCCATTCCCAGCTTGTCAATATTTTCTTTCTCCTTGTCGTTTTTGTCGGTGTTCTTATTCATATTATCGGGGCCTTGAGGCTCGATTTTCTCGTCGCTTTCAGACTGAGACGAAAGGTCTGTCTTCCCATCCGGTGGTGTGGGCGAGCCAAGAGGGAGCTCATTGGCAAGCACGTGGTCGGCAGAGGCATCAGGGTTATCAAGCTCGGCATTCGAGTTCAGTCGCGGACCTTCACTATCATCTTCTTCATGTCCCTGCTGATTGGCTGCAGTCTCACTGGCGTCAGACTTGTCAGCATCAGAGTTCTCGTCCATCCATCCAGGATGGTTGACTTCGATAGACTCTTGATGACCGGGCGCGTCCTCATCGTCAGTGGTTGTATTTGTGGTGGCCTTTGCATTGCCAAGCCCCATCTCAGGGTCGTCGAGATCTGTCCCTGCGTTGTCGACCTCTTGGTTCAAGGTTAAAGGACTCGCGTCAAGAACTTCGGCAGTGACGCCATCAGAGGCTGTCTCCACAGGGCCGCCGCCGGAGACCGGTTCGAGATGTATGCTTTCATTGCCGTCAAACAACCCAGGCTCTTCCAATTCAGCTTCTCCGTCCACATTTGCGGTAAGATCTGGGGAAGTATTGAGGTTGGTAGGCTCTATGTTGGTAGTATCGAAGTTATCGCCAACCTCGGTCCCCTCTTGCTCAACGTGTTGTTCTTGCTCCAGACTACCATTAGGCTCGGTAGAGGATGTCAAGTCGCGACCGTCATTCTCATCCTCATCAGATTGCGCTGCTGGCACGTTTCTGGACAGAGGTCGAGCAGGATGAGCGTCATCATTGAGCTCAATGAGTGTAAGTGGTGATGCAGTATTGTTCCGACCTGGCATACGAAAAGGGAGAGCAGCAGGATTGAGAGTGGTAACTACGATAGTTGGTGCGGCATAGTTTCCTTGTGCCCCCGGCGGTGTCGACCAGCCTTGCGTGGCTGGTTCATTGTCGAGTAGAGGTCGAGCAGGAAGGGCGTCGTCATTGGGATTAGTGATTGTGATTTTCGGTGTAACATTGTCGGTACTTGTCATACGGAAAGGAACAGCGGCGGAAGTGGGACCTGTAATTACGATAGTTGGTGCGGCATGGTTTCTTTGTGGCTTGGACGGTTTTGGCCAGCTCTGGTCTTGTCGTCCATTACCACCATACTATCGTGGCGCTTCAACTGGCATGGTCCGTTTCTCTTCGAGCCATTGTTCATCAGAGACAAAGTAGCCTTGAGGAAGGGGGGACATGAACGCCAGATGGGTAGTCTCCGAGCCAAAGTAGGTCCAAATTATCTTGCCAGCTGGTAAGTACATGTTCAAGGTCATGAAATGTTGCTTCTGCATGATGGATGATATGTAATCTAAAGGCGTGTGCCTCTCGAAAGAATGCGAAAGTGCTGGTCTATACTTGAGGATGAATGTGTGTGCTAGTGTAATTACTTTCACAAAGCAGAATAAATATTCTAGTCGTATAGTTGGGGCCAGTGATTTAGGCTTTCTATTCGAGGTCAGTCTTACCATGTGTTTTATCCTGTATTAAATACTGGCAGGGACGATGCACTGCTAGATGTAAACGACAAGGTAACAAACTTTACAAGATATCATTTTTTAGGCGTGCACGGCAATGCGATGTTATCTTCACGAGTCTGTGAACCGACGCGACTCGAGACATCTCCATGCAAGTGTAATTGCATCGAAAAATAAAGATCCTGTTATACTCTTCACAGATGGGAGATAAACAAAGCGGCAGGATATCAGATCGGTGCCAAGCGGAGATCTCCGCATGTTCGAAAGATTCCAGATGATGACGTAGAAACAAACAGCCATACCGAGGGGGAGGCGAAACGATACCTTAGATTCCATAATCATCACTCTCATCCACCAAATTCTCTTTTCTTCCCGTTACAATCTCCATTCCCTACATATACCCAGGACTCTTCATGCGTCTGCCTTCTTTTCCACAACTCGTACGCACTCTTTACGCATTCTCAAACACCACCTTCCGCGCAGCCCCCGCACCTCTCAGACCAGCGCTTCGTCCCACTGCCATCCGGTCTATGCCAACCATTCCCTTTCTGGGCGCACTATTCGGAACCACAACAGCAAACAGAATGAGTCACCCGGTCTCAAAGAGCAATGAGGAGTGGCAGGCTCAGCTGAGCCCTGGTAAGCTTCCATCCCAAGCAAAATGGAAAGTACAGTATACAAGACTAACACAAGCCAGAGCAATTCCGCGTCCTTCGCCAACAAGGAACCGAAGCTCCCTTCGTAGGCAAATACGACAAGCACATGCCCACTGAAGGCGTCTACACATGCGCAGGCTGCGACGCACCACTTTACAAAGCGCAACACAAGTTCAAGTCCGGCTGCGGATGGCCCGCCTTCTTCGATGCCCTCCCAGGCGCAGTAACTAGACACTCTGACCGCACATTCGGTATGGAGCGCATCGAGATTGTGTGCACGAATTGTGGCGGCCATCTTGGACATGTGTTCAAGGGAGAGGGATACCCTACACCTACCGATGAGCGACACTGCGTCAACAGTGTTAGCATGAACTTCAGCAAGGACGATCCCATCAAGCAGTAGGCTTCCTGCCTATACTGCTCTCGTTGAAGGAAAAGAGGTGGATGAGTTTGTGCCCGGATACCTGGAGCTCATTGGTGAATCGTGGATATTTGGAGCTACATGCGCCAGTAGTAGAGCCTTCTGCCTACATGGCATATAGTGCAGCAGTTGGTTTTGCAAAGAAAGAGATACGCGTGTATTCCTTCCAACATAAAATTTGTCCTTTTGTGATCACCTCCTAGCTTTGTAGACGGCCGAATCTGTGTAAAGCCTGTCCTAGCGATCTGTCACATATCTGGTGACTTGCGACAGTCGTGACAATGTAACATTGAATCTACACGAAGTCTCAACACTGCTGAGAGCATAGGGATGAAGTGAAGTATAGAGGACGCGCTAAGCGACGCCTGTATCTTCCCGAATCGTCTGCTATCGAGCACGTTCATTTGTATTCTGGTATCGTTATGCGTAGGATGTATAGATGGGTGAGTCTCGATTGTATGGAGAAGTTGGTATCGATAGAACACTCACTGCACTAGAGCTTTCTGTATTGTTGGAGCCGAGCTCTACCACAGGATTGCATAACCACAATTGAACTTCAAATGATAGCTTAGTACAGTACACGCCTATGCTCTGTGCATGATACATGTACCTTGGTACAATGTTCCCTACTTCAGAAGAGCTTGGGCCATTCAGTTCCTGCCAAGCCAATCGTGGTCAAACTCAAACCGACCTCTTCCATGTGATTTTGCGGGGTCGCACGTTTGTAAACGGCACCACGATAGACGATAGCAACGGATGCGCATCGTCCTCTTCATGTCACAAGGATGAAACAGTATTCCCCATAGCCTCAGACGGCATGATCAACACATCGGGATGATATATGCGACTATGCCTTAGGTCAAGTTCAAGATATCGAGTGGCCATGATGGGTGGCTGGCACCTCCCCAGCCACCGCAGCCAAGTTAGCAGGCAGGGGTGCGAGGAAGACAAAAAGTGAAGATGCTGCTGTGTTGAAGGAAAGGACTATTCTACACGACCATCACTGCTTGTTTATATACAAGTCGACATTGTTTTGCAACTCGTGATTATCATTGCTTCCTGTTACGACTTTCACGCATACCAAGCGCCTTCAAGGATCCATCTCACGCCCTCTCACGATCATCACGACAATATACTCGCTAGTGCAGCAGCATATTCTACAATCTAAGCCGACCCTGTAATATCTTGTATTGTTCTGCAATCGACCTTTCAACGCTCCGACGACCTACCATTTGGCAACCACGACCCATTGGACCAGAAGTACCATCGACGCCCAAGTCACACCTTGACGCCTTATCGTCGTACCACATCGCTGCCCGATTCTAGCCAACACCACCAACCCATCACTATTCTACCCACCAAATTATCCTTCAAGATCAATCGGGACCCCAACACCCCAACCCACACCACCGCATTCCCATCACAGCTCCACAACCCAGCCCACCACGGCCGTCACTTGGGGGTAGAAAGAGCACTCCACTAAACAACCACCCAAACTTCCAACACCAGACGACAAAAACAAAAGCAAAAGATGAAGCGCAACATAGCAATCTTCCTCATCATAATAATCCTCTTCATCGTCCTTATCCTCGTTGGTTTCCTCCTATGGTACCTCCAACACGGCTTCCCGACTGGCAAGTCCAGACGCGGCGGTAGCTCCACTAGCGGTAGTGATGAGGATGTTTGAGTGTTGCTTTCACACTTTCTGCCTTCGAGGAAGAAAAAGCATGGTCAGGCAAGAGTGAAAGAAAAGGGGGCGGAAAGATTGGCATCTTACGAGAACAATGCTTGGTGTGTGAAACAACCACGTCCCTTTTTTCCCCAAGTCTTCGATCGCTTTCGAGCATGAGGGGCGGCGATATGAATGTAATGACAAAAGATGGCGTTTTTGGCTGCTTTGGAACCACGAGGCCGTGGTTCAAGACTGCTCCCCGCTTTAAAGGCGTGTTTTCAGAGAAAGGAGATATTATTGATGGTAGATACCCACATACACACACTCTTCCTCATATGCATCTCTGGTATACTGTCATCGAACTTCCGGGCCCGGTCAACAATTCACAAAGATGAATATGCCAGACGGGATCGTGAGTGAGAATTGAACAAGATGTATAAGAGATTGCCACTATATCGGAAGAGGCTACGATGAAATTATCAGACCACAGAGCTGCTCAGGATATGTGGGTGGTCTTCTCTCCCCTCTCTCTCTCTCCCCACCCATCTCAACGGCCAGTAATACAGATATATATGCCTGATATCCATGCTTTCCTCTCGCTCCTCTCCTTGTTAATATCCCTCGACCACCCACTGACCCAACTCACCAGCTCACCTCCACGTATGCTTGATTTGAACCGACTTTTTTCTTGAAATGCTCGCTTTAAATTCTGACTGACACTGATGATTTCCGATATCGATGATGATGGTTTTCCTTTCTGCTTCTGTCAGAGCTGCTCCTCCATATTTTGCCCCATTATGAAAACATTGAAAACGCCGCGCTGTGATGTTTGATGGGACGAAAAATGAAATAAAGGAAAATGATGCTGCTGCTACGGCCGTTGATGTGTATCCCTCTTTTTTTGCTTCTTGTTCCTCCTGCTAGAGGCTTCCTGGCTTATTTCTTGTTGTTGATGTGGAATAGATGTTTTGTTGCTGTTTGGATATTTTGTGTTGACCCTGTACAGACGAGGATTCGTATCCATCCTCGACATTTTGCAAAAGTATTACTTTTTCTCGTCCCCGTTCACCTTTGCTCCTACTCTTTGTATACTTCCTCCTGCGCATGCCCATCTTCCTGCTGGATGGAGCAAGCCAACTAAACCTGACCGACTGCGCGACCGAAAACATCACCGTCGGCTGGCATGGGTCCGTCGTGGAACATCTTGAGTCCTTTGTTCCTCATCTCCGAGGCCTGCGTATAGGCCGGTGGGACGGGTCTCTTGCCGTTTGCGTTGAGCATACCCTGGCTCCTCGTGGCGACGGCTTCAGCATGGGTATGAGCGACGTGGGGGTGGGAGTTCTGAGACCAGGACATGTCCATGCGTTGATTGTCATCCAGAGCCTCCTCGCCATCAGCGTCAGCGTCAGCATCGGCATCGGCATCGGCGTCTTCGTCTTCAGAGGCACCTGAGCCTGTGCTTGTACGAGTGTTTCGTGATCCCAGCTCTTCTATTGATGAGATGCCATTGGGCCTGTTGGCCTGGGAGTCCATGGACGACGATGGAGTGTGGTTTGCTGCCAACGTCATCTGGGTAGGGAGCCCTTCTTGGTCACGACCAGACGAAGCAGACGTAGGTGCTGCACCAGGTCTTGTTGACGAGGGGGTGACACCATTGCCTGCTTTGGAAGCTCGTACTGCGCCTCTCCACTTGTCGATCAAGCGATCATAGTCCCAAACGCGGGCGTGAGCATCTTTGGTGGACAAGTCCTGAAGCACGGCTGACTCTACAGGCAGCAAGGCAGGTGGTTGCAGCGCGTATTCTTTGGGCAACAGACCTCTCGCCAATTGCTCATACTGCTCTTTAAGGTGTGCCATTTGCTGCTTGGTGGTGGCCAGCTCTTCGTCCTTTGCCTTGAACTTTGCTTCCGCCTTTGCGTATGCACGCAAGACCTCGATCTGCCATGTGGTGGTCTTTGCCTCGGGTGCACAATGAAACCAATGGTTCCAAGCCTCTTGCAGATGTAGGTGGAAGGCGGACATTTCTTGCTCGGAGAGATCTGCACGACGCTGTTGTGTCCGCTTGTGGAGTTGTCGTTGGATGGCTTCTAGTTGGGTGTGGCCTGGTGCGGTAAGGGACCATGACTCGCTGCTGGCAAAGGGCGTCATGGAGAAAAGAGTCTGCGGCGGAGACAGGACGTGTAGGCACAGGGAGGGGAAGTTCATGCTGCAAAAGTCAAAGTCGAAGAGGGCGGGCTGAGTGGTGCGTGATCTAATAGAGTGAGCATACGTTGTTGAGGGGTGCATGGTTGCAGAACACGATACCTCGCAGCGTCGATGCTCCCAAGCACTTCTCGCAATGCCAACTCTGCCGCCTTGCCAGATTCCCTCTCCTCCATCATCTTGGTCCATCCGTTTTGTTCGGTGCTCTTGCTATCTTCTTTTTGAATTCCTAGTCCATGAGTGGAGCTTGCCGTAGCCGACTGTGAGGTAGGAGGGACATCACCTAACCGAGGAGGGAGGTTATTGATGACACCAGTGCTCTTGCAAAGGGTTAGTCACAGTATGGTGGTAGCAGTGATTGACAAACATACCTGCCACGAGGCCTTGTTGAGCATCCAGGGGTTGCTGAGATCTCGTACGTTTTGGGGGCTGACACCGGCAGTGCCTTGAGAGCCAATCGTCATGCGGCGGTCCATCTGGGCATTCGGGGTGCCACTCATGGGTGTACCCATGTCACTGCCTGTATCTCCGTCATGCCTTCCCTTCAGACTGACTCTTGGTTGTCTCCTGGTGATGCCTCCACGCATTCCTCTGATCTTGTCCACATCGTGTATGCCATCTGGTGCTTTGGGGTTCTTGATGATTGCATGTCAGACGTGGCCTGTTGCTGAGACGTGTCATGGCTGTTCATAAAATACCTTTGGTTTAATGTACAAGTCCAGATGACGGCCAAGCGAGGACGAGGTGAAAGCCTGTCCGCAAAACGGGCATTTTCTGTCCTTGGCCGCCTTTGTACCACTCTGGCTGGCCCCATTTGGCCCTGTGTTTGCAGACGAAGACGGGGTCGAGGCTCCCGCTGGAGTCTGAGACGACACTGCGTCGGCCATGGTGAGTGGTGGTGCTGCTGCTAAGGGTCACCTTAGGGGAAGAGGTGCGGAAGGAAGTGTCGTGTTCAGGCCGGGCCGAGTGTGCAATTTGTGTGCTTCAGCTGTGCCTGCTCATGTTGATGCAAGCCCCCGTCGTCAATCACTTTGCCATGCAAAAACCACAGACGACATCAGCGTGCATGTGCAACAACGTGTGTGGATCTCGAGGCAGGATGATTAAGTTAAAGCTCCAACTCCCGAAGTTAATCCTCCGAGGCAGTCTGAAATCGGCCCCCTCAGGATTTCCCCATCCAATCCTACTCCATCCGTCCTAACCACCACGCATGTCATCTGTCATCTGTTTAACCTTAATCAAGTGTACCATGTTTTGAAATGTTACATGCCGGTCAAACCACAGTCGTCCTTGTATTTCTAGTCCTGCGTCGACATAGTATATATAATGTTTTAGAACAGCCGAGATATGGCGTTTCCTCACCTCAACCACAACTAGTGAAGTGTGAACTACAGAGTGTTTAACCACATCCACAGCAACAATGCAGGCTGCGTCAAGTCTACCTCTACAGGATACTCTCTACATATTCAGCAATTGCCAGCATCTTCTCCTCTTGCAACCTTCTTCCCACAATCTGTAATCCGACATGGGCGCCATCATATACATCTGCATCATCTGTTTATGCGTGTCAGCCAATATTGGTACTTCACGCTTTCCTCCTTGCACAACTTACAGGCTTCGAACGTCTTCTTATCTACCTCATCAAGAGGTTTGAAATCAGTATATACCTTGTCGATGCTCTTGTCACATTGCGTGACGGGTACAACCACACTTGTGTAGTCCAGCACGTTGATGACTGCCGAATATAGCAGGTACGTGAACTTGTTAGGTCGGGCTGCTGCGAATGGTGCCACCGGCGAGATGAAGGCGTCGACTGGCCGTCCAGTGCCAGTGAGTTCAACTGTGCTGTTCCAATACTCCATGTACTCTTTCTGCGCCGCTCTCTTTTCCACTTGAGTCTCCATTATTTGAGTAGCGTTGAATTGCTTCGTTTCCGCGATGTCGATGATGTTCTCCTTTGGAGGCTCGCCGCTTAGTTCAAATGCCTTTCTTGCATCTGCTCCACCATCATACGACCAAGCTTTGAAGATAATGTCTGCCAGTCGTTTGTGGCTCGGTGGCTTCCACTCCACTATCTTATGGCCTGCCTCCTCGAGTTTCTTGGAAAGCTCGGCAACCGCTCGAGCTACTGGTGGATGGACAGCACACATGCCGTCATGCTTGAACACACCAAAGACCAGTTGCTTTCCCTTGGCCATCTCCAGCGTCTTTTCTACAATCTGGTCCTGCCACGGCATGGGGTTCACAAGAGGATCGTGAAGCCATGGTTGCGTTGCCAACAAGCTTTGTGTGGCCAGCTTCAAGCCTGCTGTTGAGGTGGCCAAAGGACCGACAACACTGAGGATGCCCGGAGCTCCGTCCCAGGAGTTGGCCATGCCCTCGTAGGGTAGCCTACCAGCGCTCGGTCGTAGCCCATAGAGGCCATTGAAAGCGGCTGGTATTCTGATGGATCCACCAATATCTGTACCAAACCCTAAGCAAGACCCCTTGAGGGAGATCAACGCTCCTTCACCTCCTGAACTGCCACCACAGGATAAGTTCCTGTTCTTTGGGTTCCAGCAGTAATCAATGATGTTGTTTGTCGTCTCACCACACATCAGAGTATGAGGTACAGCAGTCTTGACGTATAGTGTGGCACCGGCCTGACGCAGCTCTTTGACCATTTCCGATTCGAACACTCTTTCCTTGCCAGTGTCTTTCTTGCCTTCAAACGTCCCAATCCAGCCAACATATCCCATGTGTGTGTCCACATCTTTGACGTGGAATTGATCCTTGAGTGAGACTGGTAGACCGTGAAGGGGACCGACTGGCTTCCCGTTCTTAGCAAAGTACTCATCCAGTTCTTTGGCCGATGCGAGAGCCGCATCGAAGAAGATTTCATGAAGACAGTTGACCTGTAACATGTAAGCTACCGTGCTATCAAGACCTGGACTGCAATCTTACCAATTGGTGGGCAATTGCTGCTCGATGACAGAAGGCTTTGGCAACATCGTACGCCGTCCATGTTCCAGTCGTCGTCTTCTTGACAATGCCCGCAGCATCGGTCTCGGTAATCTCAATCTCCTTGTCGCTGAGGTACTGCTGAATATACTTCCCCGTGACGTCGCGCTGCTCAGATGATGGAGGAGGGGCTGGGATACGCCATTCTTCGGGGATCAGATCGAGAACAGAGTCGCGCTTCGCAGCAGCGACCTTCTTCCAATCGCTAGCAGTCATCTCTGTGTTCTCGTAAACTTGCAGAGATCAATGTCTATGTAAAGCAGAGCTTCCGGGGGTAGGTGTCTACAAATGGGCAAAGAGCTAGTAGATATACAATGGCTGAGTAATTCCCCACTTACCACATAGAGGGGAAGATAAAGCTCAAGGATGGTACAGTAGTACCTACGGTTCACTACACGCAATCATTTGACTAACCAGCTTGAAGCAATGCCATATCCAAGTAGATGCGTTCTGTTACACACAGGCTCGGCATGTGTACCACTTCTGTGGACACACCTTCCATAAACAGATAGATGATTGCCTATCGTTTGCGGGCGTAGGCCGCGGCCTCGGCCAACGGCCAATGACACTGGTACATGGAGGGTCAGCGGGGACTACAACGATAAGACAATGTTATCTGAACATGGATCTTCTCATGTGGAGGCGAATAATGCTGTCGATGTTGAAGGCTTCCAGGCTTGCAGACTTGCAGCCTCCCGTAGTGCGCACGTTCATGCGCATTTCCCACGTGGCTGTGCATCTTGATGGTGGCTGTAAAATAAATGTGGCGGTCCAGTAACGACCTTGCAAAGAGGTGACCTTTATCCTTGTAGATGATCAAGCTTCGTAAGTTCAGTGGTCTGGAAGAATCTGTTCAAGGCAAGCTACTCGTATCTGCCAGCGCAAGAATGCATACATATCGGATTGAATCACGTCAAGTCCGGTTATGCCAGTCTTCGTCATAACAATCCTCCTCTCTCCCCAGCAGCATATCTTGCCGCCCAAAGCCCCAGCCATTCCACCAACTGTATCACGACACGCTTTAGTCGACCGTTCCCCGGGAAGTTTGGGTGTACATCCGATCCACGACGACTGGCTATAAAGTTGTGTCCGTCACTTGCGGAATCTCCTCCGTGCAGGACCCGTCACAAAGCGTAGCGCTTGGCCTCGGACGCTCCACAAACGCCGTCTGGCGTGGTTGTTGTCTTTGACATCTCGCCTGTACTGCAAGCTATCGCTGGAACCTCTTTGTTCCGATCCAAGAAAGATATAATCCAAGTCTTTGTTCATCACTGACCTTGATCTTCGCCCTTCGTTCACCGCTTCAAAGCTAAGCCCGCCACTACTGACCAAGTCTCTCCACACTTTACTTTCCTACACCTCTTTTTCCCCAAGAACATATATACCAACGAGGACTACTCTACTACCCGCTTGCTGGACAAGCAAGAAGAAAAACATCCCTTCAGTTATTTATCTCTTGGATTCATAGAACATACTTTTTGACCACCCTTAAGACATGGCCTTGGGCCAGACTGTCACTGTAGTCAACAAATCCGGCAAGGTAGTCAGCACTGGAAAACACCTCGTCAACGTCTTCAATGAAGCCAAGTCTGCATATCGAGAACGTAAAGCAGAGCTCGCGGCAGTACGCAATGTCGAGCAATCAGAACGACAGGCTCGTAAGGCCATTGAGAAGCTATCATTAGAAGACGACGATAATGTGTCTCGTGGATCCTCAAGACGATCAAAAAAGTCTTCACGATCTTCAAGATCACATAGAGACAAACCTCCCATGGAGCGTGGCTACACAGATAGCTTCTACGCAAACGATGATCCTCGGCCGTCTCGACGGAGTCGACCTTCAGGCTTACGCAACGAGTTCTATATGGACGACGGCACCAACCAACGCAACGAACTCATCCGAAGACACTCGGAAGCTGTGGTGGTAAGAAACCCAGAGCGACCAAAGACATCTCGATCTGCATCCTTGAACGACGTCGACATGGATCTCGCATACGGGGAATTGCCACCACCATTACCACTTCGACGCCACGACGACGAAGTAGAGCTTCGAAGCAAGATGACCAAGTTGCAAGGCCTCCTAGACGAGGCAAATTGCATGCAGCACTCCGTCATCGCCATGATCGAGAATCTCCAAAAGAATCCCGATGCACTCGCCGCCGTCGCGCTCACCCTCGGCGAAATCAGCAACATAGCCAGTAAGATGGCCCCCGGCATGCTCACCGCAATGAAAGGCTCCTTCCCAGCCATCATTGCCCTCCTTGCCTCTCCTGAGTTTCTCATTGCTGCCGGCGTCGGCGTCGGCGTTACGGTCATCATGCTCGGCGGGTACAAGATCATCAAAAAGATCAAACAACGCAAAGAAGACAAGCTCTTACTCGAAGAAGGAGACGCCGTCGCCAGCCAAGCCGAATCGTCTTCTCTATCGGAGGCCGAATTCGATCAACTTCGCGAAATCGACAAGGATCTCAGCCGCATCGAGATGTGGCGAAGAGGCATCGCCGACGCCGAGGAGAGCGCTCTGGGCACTAGTGTCGAGGGGGAGTTCATCACGCCGGGCGCGAACAAGTATCTTGTTGGTGAAGGTGTGATCCCTGCCGAGCAAGCAGACTTCATGTCGTCGTCGGGGAAGAGCAAGAAGAGCAGTGGGAGGTCCAAGACTGATAAGAAGGCGAGCTCGAAGGAAAAGGCGAGCAAGAAGAGGAAGAAAGAACCTAGTGGGTTGAGGATGCTATTCAAGACTAGAACATGACGATATGGCATGGCGTGGTTTGTGGAGTTTTGTGCAACAGGACAGTGCAGGTATGGCTGGCAGGCAGGCAGGCAGGTTTTTACAGTACTGGTAGCGTTTTAGCGGTAATCACAGCATTTTGCGTGAGGGTAGTCGTGGGGTTTTATATATGTGGATGTGGGCACTTTCACTTTAGTTCTTATGATAGACGCTTTTCATAGACTGTTCGGTTGCTTATCGTCTAGCTCAGAAATCAATCGTCTTTGCTTATCGGGGCTGGTCAATCAGTCTCCACATCACTGACTACCTAAATGCGTGTCGGTGAGCATGACACGCTGTCGTTGTATCGGAATTTACAAATCTCGCTTTGGTCCAAGCATTGACTCTCCCGGTCTCGTCCTCGAGCACCTCACTTCATTCGACCGCTTCTTTCGTTGTGTTCACTTTATCTCCCTTCATACTTTTGCCATCTGCACGTTTTTCGTGTTTCTGTGCTGATAACACTAATCTGTACACGGCGTGTTCAAAACACTCAGAGGGCAGACCAAATGGTAGGTGCATCCTCTTGAGCTAGTTTTCATAAGACCACAATGAGCAAATGATGAGATCTGATTTTCGTGATGATCTGTAAAGATCACCGCCATTGGTCGATACCGTAGGACATCAAGCTCAAACCTACAAACACGTCCGATACTCCTTCCGCCATGCCAACGATGTTAGTAGATACTACCGAATAATGCTTCCTGTCAGAAAAAGGTAAAAAGTAGATATGAAGCTCTCGGATCCCGTTCCTCAGCCTACGCTAATAATGAATCAACAATAACACGGGTATCAATATTTCAATGCCTCGCATGGCAAAAAACGCCAGGATCTCTTCCAATGCACTGCCTCTTACTCTCACCCTGCTGCTCCCCATCACTGTTCATCAAGTCCCGCCTTTTCAACTTCGTCCCCATCAAGCCAATCTATGACTTCTGGGGCAAGTCTCGGAAGACACGCTTGAAGATATCTTTGCTCTTGTAAAGGTTGACAAGACGTAATCTCTCGTTGTCCAAGTGCGCAGAATCGCTCGCCTGTCCGCAGGGAAAATGTGCTGCAGGAGCCCCAAACTCCTTTTCTAGAAACCTGATAGCTGGAATGCTGCCACCTTCGCGAATGTAAAGTGGCTTCCTTCTGCTGCTGCGCGGAGGCGCTTGTCTTTGGTCGGGTGGGTTCTGTGTGTTTGGAGAAGTAATGTTGGGCGTCTCAGCTAGCGACATCGGAGTGACTGCACTGCCGTTGGCGAGGACTGAGGATGTTGTGGGTGACGGCTTGCTTGCAAAATAGCCGTCCTCCTTTTTGGGGATATTGACCTTGATAGGGGCAGGACGGGCAGACGACCGCCGGCGGTGCTCCGCATCGCGAGCGGAACCCCAAACATCCATGATTGCTTCTTCCAAAGTCTTGAAGATTTGGTTGTTGAAGTCTCCCAACCAGGGCTCGGCTTGGTGATCGATCGTGACGGTCAACTTGTTGTTCGAACCTAGCTTCTCAAATTCGGAATGAAGGTACTGTACAAGAGCAGATCCGGTGTCGTCAGCCTCCTGATTGGGTACAAGCCGTAGAGACAGAGCAGCCTTTGCCATGCGAGGGATGATGGTCGCATTGGTTGGGCCAGACGTTGAAAATCTATGGATCGTCAGGGATGCTTCGCGCCAGCGTCGCATCAACGAAAGTGCGAGCTCCTCAGGGTCGCCAAGGTCAGGATTACGTGCTACCAACGACTGTGTAATGTCTGCGTAAAGAGTCTCCTCTTCTTTGCTGAGCTCTGGGATGGGATCGTAGAATCCTGGTATCTTGATTTTGCCGTGGCTGCCTGACAATGTTGACAACAGCATGACCAGATCTTTGAGAGACTCATCCAGCTGCGAACTTCCATCAACACCACTATGCAAATCCGGGTGATTGCTGTCAACTTGGACGGTAGCATGGATGACTCCACGAAGACCATAAGTCAGGCATGGAATGCGGTCATCCAGCCAATAACTGTTTGCAAGCAGAATCCAGTCAACATCACCAATCAATGCCTTGTTCTGTTGTACGGCCTTGGAGAAGCCTCTTGAACCACTCTCCTCTTCACCCTCAATGAGGAAAATGATGTCGGAGGCCAGGGCTTGCTCGGCGATAAGCTCTGCGCAAGCATATACAGCTGCCATGATGGGACCTTTGTTGTCAGACGTTCCCCGTCCATACAGATAGCCGTCAATGCCTTCCATGGCAAACGGATCAGTCAGCCATTTGCCGTGTTCGTTCTCTGCGGCAACAACGTCGTAGTGGCCATAGAACAGTATCTTTTTGTTCTGAGATGCGGTGGCCGGGTTGCCTCTGAATCTCGCGTATATGACAGGATTAGAAGCATCCTCGGTGGTCAACATCTCCGTGACTGCGCCAAAGTTCTTGAAGACAGTTCGTAGGTAGGAGGCACCCCTACGACAATCTCCCTTGTACTTGGGGTCTGATGACACGGTGCGGTATGAGACGAATCGCTTGAGAGATTCAAGCATTTGCTCTACAATGCGATTGGTTAATATTCAGATCATCACCAGGCTTCGGAAAAACGTACCATCAATGGTCCGTCGGTTGTGTGCAGCGGACATGATACAATCACTGACATCCCACACGGCCACTGTGTTGTCATTTGCTCCCGTCACGTAAAGCGGGCGGCCCTTGTGGTGAGTGAAAGCAGAGGTCAGAATCTGGCCGTCATGGGCGTGCAGTCTGGTGATGCACTGATACTGTCGATCGAATTTCTGCAACTACGTTAGCATTTTCTCGCTGCATGGAGATGGAGCTTGTAGACATACCCGAACATAGCCAGTGACAGCGGCACTAAACAAATAGCCACCACCTATGCAAATGGAGAGGACATCCTCACGGTGAGCCTTGATGCTGCGAACAATCTGTCTTGTTTCGAGGTCCCATACGTTGACTTCGCCTCCAGAACGGCCAGAGTAGAGGAAGCTGCCGTCGAGAGCGATTGACAGGATTGATTGACCTTCTTCTCGTCCATCGTCGAGCTTAGTGAGGAGCTGGATGCCACCACCTTCCTTTGTCTCAAGCCGCCAGATATTGATGGCGCCGTCTCCTCCAGCAGATATGAGGACCTCCTCGTCCATGGACTCAGGGACGACACCTCTGGCGAGCATCATACAGTATACATAGCCGTAGTGGGCGAAATGTCGAATGCTGTCCTTGTCGATTTCAAGAACTTGACCGCCTTTTGCGTGTCGTGGACGAAGGTGATGGTGTGAGGGACGGGGAGTCCTGATGCCTCCCGGACCGCGCGAGTCAAAGAAAGGATCTTCTCGCAGTAGGGGATGATTGTCTGGCTGTGGCTTGGGCCGTCTGTCCTTCTCTTTCAAGTCGTACCATTGGATGGATGTGTTTTGGGCGCCCAAGTAGACAGTGCGTAGGCGGGACGAGTATGCAACGCAAAAGACGTCGCCAGTGTCATATGTCGAGTACAGCGAGTAGACGCGCTCGAAGGTGTTGAGGTCCCATGCATTGGTGATACGGTCGGCGGCGCTGGAGAAGAGGAGGCCTTCGTCTTGACACAGACAGAGATCGAGGACGCTGCCCTTGTGCGCTTCGATGGTTGCAAGTCGCTCGTACGTGTCCAACGAGTAGACTAGGATCTCGCCGCCCTGTGTTCCGGCAAAGAGGTAGTCGTGGGAGAGAGCCAAGGCAAGTATGGAAGAGTCGTTCTTCATGCGGTGGGACAGAGATGGCAGTGCATGTTGTAGCTCGTCGGCCTGCTGCTGCTTGGCCGCGCCATTACGAGTCACGGGCTCGGTGGGTTGTTGGTCGTCGGTTTCCGAATCTGCATTGGGCACTGCTGTCAGCCTCTGCCTAGCAAGACTGAGTGCTGACATGGGAACAGGGCGGGTTGTGAATATCAAAGGGGAGAATAATTATCACTGAATTAGTTTGTCGTGTGACGGAGAGCTTCAAGCTGCTCTTCCCCACACTGTCACCAACTGATCGACCATCAACAATATTCTCACCTTCTGTACTGCTGCTGCCACTGCTATCGCCCAGATATGAGCTCGAGAACTCGGAATCCGTCCACGAGAATCCACAGTTCATGATTGGACTGATAATAGTGCACGCATTTTGATATGAAATTCAGGCTCTGGGATCTTTATATTCTTGAACACCATACGCCAGATTTCTGCAATATTGCGTGCTCGTAGCAGCAGCCACTTTCAACCCCTTGGCCATAAAGTACAAGAATGAGCTGTCCAACGAATCTCTTGCCTTGTTCTCTGAAAATGTTACGCCCAGAGCGTGTGGTACACAAATATGTTGTCCAACCAATGCAATCAAGCAGCCGCCCTCTTGGCGGCTAGAGGGAACAATTTCCACGCATTGCCTCCAATCGTGTTACCATCAAACCCTAGCGACTTTGCCACCTTGAGCACGGATTCCCTATTTGCCTCCATCGTACTGGCTGTCGAACACGGTACACCGCAATCATCCCCGTACACGACGTGCTCTATTCCGACCATCTTCGAAGCCGGCTGCAGACCCGTCTCTGCTGTTGCTGCAGTATCGACATACAGTCTACTCAGTTGCTCCTTGATCTCTTCTTGTGTAATGTTCTCTGGGTTCGGCACCCATGTCTCTGTTCCAAGCAGCATCAAGCGTCCCGAAAGCATGGGCAAGACTCCGCCAGAATGAGCAATCACGAATTTGATATCCTTGAACCGTCTGAAGATGCCCTTGTACAACATGTCTACCACTACTCGCGTCGTCTCGAATGTAACTTCTATCAGTGGCGCCGGTCTCCCGTCGGTAGGTCCAGCATATGCGTTTGGATGCATGAATACCGTGGCTTTCACATCGTTGAGCAGTGCCCATATCGGCTCAGTACGTTCATCCGACAGCATAACGCCCTTGTATACGGCAGATACAGCATATCCGTCTGCATTGAGCTCGGATTGTGCTCTCTTGATTTCCTTCAGAGCCGCTTCAGTATCATCGGTTGGAATGGCGGCAAGCTGCCCGAATCTTGAAGGATGCTTCTTCACTAATTCATGCGCATAATCATTTGCTTTTTTCAACTTGGCAAGATCAGGTGGGAGATAGCTCAGCATTTGCATCTGTATCCCAGCTTGATCCATATATTTCAGCGTGTCCTCTGGAGTCCAGTTCCACGAATATGGTACCATGAAAGCGGCATCTCGCATGGACTTGATCTGTTCTTTTCGTTCATCACCTGCTTGGGGGAGATAGAAATGCCCGTGGACGTCAAGCCAGCCTTGGGGTGCCATGGTATACGAAACAGGGTTGGCCAACGGAGTTACAATATACGAAAGGTTAGTTGAAGAGATATATTTGCTGCCAGTTGGTGTTCAGTACAGGTGCATTTTATGACAGCATCCTGTTCGGATTTAAGCGGATATAGGTGGTATATGATGGCATTCCCAACTCAATTTATTCGATGAACAGCAGTACCTGAACTTTGTCCTGCGTCGGACAGACCAGCACTAGCAATGTGTACCAATTGGCTGGGAGAACACAATATAAATTGGACGTTGTGCTGACTTTCAGGTGTGACTATTTAGCAATGCGCCGGCAAGTCCGATGAGTGAGGTATATTGGATTGACTACCGAGCGCCCCATGCATGACGATTGCAGGGTGCTCAGCAGGAAATGATGTATTTACAGGGCCTGAACCTGGTTGATCCCTTGCTGCCAAAATGTCAAGTAAGCAGAACAATGCTACGGTGCTCTTTTCCGCTCGACAGCGAGGACGAAACTGCCAAGGTGGGCAGTCGTAATAGCGCCGACGTTCCGTAGAGGCTGAGTCGTGTATCGGAGAATACATTACGCACGCCCATCATCAGCTTGGCTTTGCAGTACGGTCAATATGTAAATAGCAACTGTGTAAGCTAAGATCGCACAAGTGGGTGAGATTGATTAAACGAACGAGCGAATAGACATGTCTCAGTGGGCTGTACCTTGCATGTCAGTGATGTGCATGGCAGTGGTGAGGCTCTAAGAAACGCGAAACACGGACCCTGGACATCAATCGTCAGGCGTCGGCTTTGCTTCAAGCACTGCCCCTCTGTTCCAGCAAAGTCCGAAGAAGTGGGAGTAGATATCAGTGTCTGTGTCTGCCATTATGAAGGAGAGAGGCTGTCGTTCTTCATCCCTAAGACTACCCAGTCTGCTACGATTATTCGGCAGGCGTGTCAAAGTTCCTTGATCCCACGTGATACTGTAGCAGTGATTAATCACACGACCACAGCAAGACTTCATTGCGAGGCAACAACACCACCACAAGCATTCGACCTTTAGTCTTCGACCATGCTTGACGAGAGCCTGCCCGCCTTCTTCTACAAGCGGTCGCCGGATGGACTGCAACACAACACGGCCGTCTTCTTTTCACAACATGGATCAGAACCCGAGCCGGCCTATACCTTGCAGCGCGCCGACCCGACGGCGACATTTGCAAAGAACTGCTATGCCGCCGCCATGTTCGATTCGTACAACCCCGAGGTTCTATATGGAGAAGTCATGATCAAGCCAGAATGGACACAACCATCACTCAACGCCGAGGAGATCCGGCGGAATAATGGAGTGCCTCCTCCGCCTTGTCCTATTCTACCGACCGAGTTCACCATTCAGCTATACAACCCAGATCAGCAAATCACAGTCATCCAGAGACCTGGGACATGGGGTGGTAGTGCTTCTTATGAATTCAGCATGCCCCAAACCACCTTTCGCACACCCTCAGCCTCCTGCTTGGATCGCACCCAGGACGACCCCGCCGCCTCGGCGACCACACCCAAGCTGAACTTTGTATGGCGGAAAGAGAGCAAGCTGGCAAAAGACTTGACATGCTACATGACGGGCAAATCAACAGATACGGTCGTCAAGAAGAAGCATAGAGATCCGGATATCACAGTCGCTCTTTATCGCTCATTTCGAGAAGTCACCATCTACGAGCCAAACCTCTACCGCGTGGAAATGGAAGATCCCAAAGGCCTCGAAGTGGTCCTGCTCCTCGGTGCAGCCATCATCAAAGACCTTTACTTCAGCAACAACATCAACCAAACCTTCAACGTATCTGAGCCCGCGAGACAAGCCTCCCGCCCCTCTCCACACATGGGTCCTGTCGGGCCCGGCGCCATCATCCCCCTCCAATCCAATGGCCTAGCCACGAAACGCAAATCACTCCCAAAACTCCAGACCACACCCACAGCCTCACATCCACCTGCCGTTCCTCCCCCGGCCGATCCCCGTCAACAATGGGAAATCGACGCCGAGACAGCCCGTCTCCGTGCCCAAGTCGAGGCCGAAGAGCGCACCCGCAAGGCCCAAGAAGCCGCACGCCGTCGCGAGCGCGAGAAGGCGGACGAGGCGGAAACGCGCCGTCTACGCAAACTCTTCGAAGCAGAGCAGAGGGAGGCTCAACGGAAACAAGCAGAGGTCGATCGCGAGACGGAGCGGCTACGGCGTGAGTACGGGGTCCCTTCGCCTCCTCAGCAGCAGCAGCTGTCTCCTCCGCCCATTGTACCGCCTAGAGATGGCCGACATTCTGCTCCTTCATTAATGCCTATAGCCGAGAATTACCAACACCATCAGCAACCGCAGTCGCAGTTCTTGAGACCAGGAGATCATGCTCCTCGGAGATTGTCCAATGGGCTGTATATGCAGCCAAGCGGATCTCGAGCCCATGCTAGCTCTGCTGCTGTCATGAGCGGAGGGAATCCTCACGTTGGCTCTTCGTCGTCTGCAGCTGCAGGATCCTCCTCATCAGCAGCAGAAGCCAAACGCATGAAGAAGAAGAGTTTCTTTGGCTTGAGGTCTCTGAGTGATGATAGCACTAGTCAGCAGAAACTTGTCAAAAAGGCTAGTGCTATTTGGTGATGTTATATACGCTTTGTATTCATGACAGTAATGGAACTTGACGTACTCCTCGTCCTCGTCTTCCTCGTTGTTAAATCTTTTCCTAATCTTCTTCGTCGATCACGGCCACCTCCTCCTCATCGACACGTACATATTGCGCACCAGCACCCGCACCCGCACGCTCCTGTCTAGCTCCACCAATCTCAAATCACCCCTCTTCTCCCCCATCCGACTCCTCTCCAAATTAACAGGCTTTAAAAGCGAGTGGTGCAGCCAGTTGAGCCAAGGGCCAGCCACACCACCCTCCGCCGAACGCACCACACCATCCACTCCTTCCCTCTTCTCCTCCCCACACTCAGAATCGGCTTGAATTAGCGCCGCAAGCAATCTACCATTGAGACCACAAAGCCGATAGCCAGTGTGATTTCTAACCAGTCCTGAGATCAGTAATTATAACAGACAGAGTGTATTGAAACTGAAGGCGGGCGCCTCGAGTCACATACTACGAGTATTCTCCAAGATAAGCGTAGGAGCAAATATTGAGGAGTATAGTGTGGAGATGCGAATCTGATTCCTCTGATCTCGTTGAGTTTTTTCTCTGATTTGTTGTTGGATTAAACAGGTGTGTTGTTTATCAATCACCAGGACTGTTTGTACTGATGATGCATGTCTTCCTATGTCCGCCTTCGTGGTCTTTATAAAGCAACGCCACGAAATCAATTCAAGCAGTGCGTAAGTAGTTGAGCAGCGGAAATGGGCAGAGGGATTCCAGGCCCACTCTCGGGCATTATACACGATTGAACATAATCTATACTCTGTAAAACAGTCTATGTGGTATCTTGGAAGCCTCTCATCCAAACATTCCCTATTCTTTATCTAAGCCGTCCAGCCAAAATGACAGATCGAAACGTCTTGCTCCCGTCAAAACTGGCTCATAGCCAAGTTTTTCCACATCTCCATTCCTCAATTCTTCTTTTTTACCCATCTCCTCTCATCAGAGCTCTAATGACCAAAGTCCTTCTCCTCCGCGCCGGCTTCATTCTCCTCATCCCCAGCGAACGCGTACTTGGAGTTCTTACGGATCTTAGCACCCCAGAAGTAGAAGATGAAGGGTATAAGACAGCAGCCCAAGGCAATAAAAGCCATGAGTGTTCCGGCCCACTGATAGCCCAAGCGATGAAACATTTGTTCCGTGAAGAGCACCACTCCTGCGCCCCAAAAGGAGCGAATGCAGGTTTTGGCCGCAAGAGCCGAGGCAGCAAGGTGTTGGTAGGAATCCACTGTAGTGTATATTAGCCAACTCTTGTCCTTCTTGTCAAGTGTACTGCATGTAAACGATCTGTATGTGTAGGATATGCCTTACCGAGATAGTTGTTGGCGCTGTTATAGAGGAAAATGAAGCCGAATCCAACACACCACCCTCCCATTGCTGGTCCGGCCCAAGAGAGTTCTGGATAGGAGGTCCATGCGAATATGAACATTCCGATGGTGATGAACCAGCATGAGAACATCATGGGAACCATGCGCTCCTCGGGCGGGGGCTTGCCGCCGTGCTTCTTGACGCGACGCATGTAGTCTTTGTTGACGAGGGGAGCGCAGCATGCGCTCATGATGACTCCGATTGCTAAGGGGATGAACATTAGGCCGGTCTTTCCGGCGGTGTAGCCTTTGCCTTCTTGGTAGATGATGGGGAAGCTGTGCGATTCGTTAGCTTGATATGTTCATGGTTTCCGAGGCTGTGGGTGCGACATACGCTACGAAGAACATGTATAGTAGTCCGTAAAGAACACTCATGTACAACGAGATGAGGAAGACGATGAGTTCTCCAAACAGCAACTGGAAGGGACGAATAATGAATATCTTCATCCTCTCGCCGAACGGACGAGTGTCAAGGTCGCTTTCGCTCTGGTATTTATCATCGTTCTTTTCCCTTCTCATCTTCTTGGCGCGTCGAGCAAGGATAGCAGGGGCGTATGTCTCCGGTACAGTGAAGGTGATCAGGATATATGCGAAGCCCGAGAGGATCAGCTGGATCCAGTACAACCATCGCCAACCAGCTGCTTCTGACAAGTAACCACCTACGAGAGGGCCGATTGCTGGGCCAATGAAGGGTGCTGCGCTAAATGCTGCCATGGGTATACCGCGCTCTTCGGCTTTCCAGAGATCTGCCAATGTGCCGCCCACAAGAACCATGGGTCCACTGAAGGCGATACCGTCTATAAGGCGACAGACTAGTAGTGTTCCGATATTCGGGGCAACAGCACAAGGAATGACGAAGATGACGGCGAGGAGTAAGGTGCTTGCGTAAACAGGTCGTCTTCCGAAAGATTCACTGAAAGGAGCTGGATAACTTTGTCAGAACATCATCTAATGTCTGAGATCGTCTGTTCGCCAGCTTACCGAATGCCATAGGCCCTACACCGAAACCGATGACGAACATGGTAATCGTTAGCAGGGAGACCTCCTCACTAACGCCGAAAGTCTTTTCGGGTCCGGTCAGGTCGGCTGTGATGACACCGCTATTGAAGGCGACGACGAAGCAAGTAAAAGCTACCACCATCGTGCAGTACCACTTGTACACCTTGCTCCAATTCTTTGGGTTCTCAGGGTCGCCCTCGGTAAATGTGACCAATTCCCATCGTTCTACTCGTCCAGTGGCATTTGATCGAGTCTCGTGAAGGCGGAGGCCGGTCGCCGTCTCCTGCGTATACTCTCCCATGTCTGCATTGTTGGAGAGGGTCTGATATGGTAGATCCGTTGGATCACTGAGTGCCTGGCTGAGGACATCTTCTTCTGGAGTGGTGGGTTTCGGTACAGTGGTGTCGTGATGTTGTGAATCTTGCTCCACACGAGTGGAGGATGAGCTTACGCTCGTAGACATATTACTGAATAGTGTATGTGCTAGAGACGACTTAAGAAAGCAATGTGAAAACAATACCAAAACTCGAAGAAAAAGGTGGCATGGCCGATCATGATATATATGTTAAGCAAGTAAGCATTGCCAAGAGACCTACAGCGAGTTATCTCCTACCTGGTGAACACGAGATCCATCTTTCTCTACATCCCCGTTGTATTCCGCATTAGCCATGATACTGTGAGTTGTTTTCTGGTCCTAGTTCGATGGTGGTCTTGTTCCGATTGTGAACATACCCTGACGCTAGTCTACATTCGGTATATCTCGGTGATATCTCTGATCTACGTCGGACGGTGTGCTCTGTAAGATCGTTTCGCGGCTCGTGCGAAGTCAGCCAATCTTGCTGTTTTGTGGCTCGATGGTTTCCTGGGCTTCTTTTACTACGCAAGATCTCTTACATGCTGAAACTGGCGTGATGTATACGAATCCATGAGTAATGGGGTCTTCGTCATTCTAATTGTGGCGTTCGGAAAGGTTTTTCCCTTTCTTCTCTGAAGTGCTTTCCTTTCTTTCCTCAATGTTCAGGAGACTCATGCGACAAGCAACAGTCGTTCACTTCAGCACTGGACAGGCTACACGATCAGTGGGGACAAAGAGGTCCAAAGGAGCGCGCCTCTCGAGCCAACCTGCAAATCAAAGCATAGTATACTACCAGACTATTTTCCTCGAAATGGCTCAATCCTGAGGCTCTCTATCGAGCGCTGTCCCTGAAACTGCCGCAAATATTGCATGCAATTACAAGGCGCATCGTGAAACAGACAATCAGGTCTAGTCTACCCTCAGGTCATAGTCTCCTCGGCTCTGTTCTTCGCGTCGTCAATATGCCATGCCTTGGTCTATTCTGCGGAGTTCGGTCCAGAATATGAAAAGGACGCATATGAAGTATTACTATCAGCCTTGCAGGTCCCGAATCTAGGTGGCGATCCTCGTTATTACCTATCGACTGCTGTTGTCCGTGTGTCGTTTCCTTCGATCCCAATCGCTTTTAGTCACCCTAGTCGGCCCGCAATCCGAACAAGAGGCCCCTGCTGGACACCCTTGAAAGATGCAATGATCTTCGTACTTGATATTAGCCATATGTTGAAAAGCAAATCCGGGTCCGACTTTCATCGATCATGAAAATGATGAGATCGTCATGAGTGCGTGTCTTGCAGCGTACGACTTCCTTTGCCAGCTCGATATTGTCCGACACATTTCAAAGCAATCGCCGAGAGACTACGTCTGTTGCCACCTGTTCGACCAATAAGCCATTGCATCAACTTCCTCTCTCTCTCACCTCCCCTTCATCATGATGATTTTCTGTGTGACTGCATCGTTATGTCAACAGTCCCTGCCGAACTGTCCTACTATATCACACTGACAACGTTATCGGAACAAGGGGCCGCATGGGACTGGGAAACAAGAGTCCGTGTCTGGACTATGATATTCATGACTTTCTGTCTAGGAAAAACCTTATCCTTTGCGGGAGTTACCTAGGCCATCTGCTTATGCCAACCAAAATTTATCGATAATTATCGCTGGCTAGTGTCACACAAGCAGATAGGATCTAAAGTAACGTATAGGTACGTTCTCGCAACTTCACAGTCCCTGGTCTCATCTAGACACTGCTGGCTATCTCAATCGTATGTTCAACCAGAGAACATCACACTACTGCCTTGAAGAGGTTCCTTGCAAACCATCACTTCAACAGGTAAGGTAGTCTTGGCATAGACCTTGCCCGAGCTCCGCCGCGACTAGCCGCTTGTGGTAGGTATCTCGAACCACCATTCATACCTATCTATCTTTCATCAACTCAATCATAAGTATCATCCACACAATCTCAATCTGCATTTGTCTCGACTACAAGATTTTCTCTCCATACCTGAACATTTGAGTCTACGAAAATGGTTTCTAAGAAACTGACACCACGCATTATCATACACGGCGGCGCTGGCAACGTCAATCGCTCAACTCTAACCCCAGAAGCCCATGCAATATACAAGTCAGCACTCCTTGACATCCTAGCTGAATCGCATGCCCTTCTGGTCAGGCCCGAAGCTACAGCTTTGGATGTTGCGACACATGCTGTGCATCTCCTTGAGAACAATCCACTCTTCAACGCAGGCCACGGAGCCGTTTTTACTACTTCTGGAACTCACGAGCTCGAGGCGTCTGTCATGGTTAGTAAGGGCTATCGTAAACGGGGTGTCGGTGTCATGCTAGTCGACAGGGTCAAGAACCCGATATTGTTGGCCAAGGAAATGCTCATCAGAGGCGAGGAAGCCAATGGAGGAGGCGCCGGGGGGCATGCTCAACTGGCTGGCGAGACTGTACATAAGCTCGCTGAGCAATGGGGTCTTGAGATGGTCAAGCCTGGGTACTACTGGACCAAGAAGCGATGGGATGAACATAGACGAGGTCTGGGCAAAAGCACTGATGAATCTACCTACCTGAAAAAGAAGCGTGCAGCCGACCGCACGATTGGCGATGGTGTAGCAAGCACAGATGGGAAAGATTCAGACCAGCTAGTGGTTGACTCTGCTGCACCCGACGATCCATCATGGGATGGCCGCGCCTACCTCCCTCAAGGCACCGTAGGCTGCGTTGTCATGGATAGCAACGGCACCCTTTGCGCCGCCACATCAACGGGCGGCCTGACAAACAAACTCCCAAAACGCATCGGAGACACCCCCACCATCGGCGCGGGCTTCTTCGCCGAGCAATGGACAGAGGCCGCCGCTCAACCACAGACACATCAGTCGAGGATGATGTACCAGCCGCGTCACTCTCCGCCCGCTGCAGCCCTCATGAACGGAGATGTAAGCAGTGTGTTACGGGATTGTCTACCCTCCCTAACCACATACATCCCTACACTCTCTCCCTCACCCTCCACCTCCACCTTTACATCTACGCCTCTCCTTACCAATACCTTCTTCACTTCCGAGAAACCCTCCTATCCCCGCAGTCGCGCAGTAGCCATTTCCGGCACCGGAAACGGCGACTCCTTCCTCCGCACGTCCGCTGCCCGCACTGCCGCCTCAATCGTTCGTTTCTCCTCCTCCCCTTCATCATCAATTTCTCTCGCACAAGCCCTGAAGCAAGTCGTCGGTCGCGGTGGTCTACTTCAAGAAAGCGCAGGCGACCGCTGGGGCCGCACGGGCGAGGGCGAGGGCGGTATGATTGGCATCGAGCTGCTTCCGTCCAGCGGGGAGGGAAAGGTATGTTGGGATTTGAACTGCGGGGGTATGTTCAGGGCGTATGTGGACGATGAGGGGAGGCATGTCATGGGTGCTTTTTGGGATGAGTAGGTTGTGTTGACCTGGATTTGCCAATTTGTAGATGGTGGATGGGGGATAGTTGGTGTCCGTGTCCATGACAATGGAAAGAACAAATCAGATTTAGATGACGGACGGCGCATGTAATCAGAGCAGATGGTAGAAGTTACGTCCATCTCCGCCCTCCTAGCTGTAGATACGAAACTGTCACGCCCGTGATTTGACAAGTTCGCATCTCAAGACTCAATGGAGACACCCACGATTGGTGACACGCCCTATGCTCTGCTATGCATGTGAGCTATGGGCGTGTGCACTTTTTGTTTTTTTGTGAAGTACAAACCAGCCAGAAGGCATAGTGGTTCGCCCATGAAGAAGAGATACACCTAGCCTGTAGCCGCCTGCTTAGATGTGTAACTATCGAGAATAATGATTCTTGCCCGGGGGAAGTGGCACATAAGTCATCATAGAAGCAGACAACAACAATGAGTGCTCCCGAGATACTAAAAGCCGAACTATCATGTTAACCACGAGAAACAAAGTCATGACAGAGATGTTGTAAGTGATGATAATTTCATCGAACGAACGGACAGGGTCGCCCTGATGACTAAACCACATGCCACGCCTATCATACCTTTCAATCTACTTCGTGTCACCAAGGCGCTGGGGTGGGCTCTTGCCCACTACCCTATCTTAGTATCCGCCTGTGAATCTCTGCCCTAGTCAAAATCGTTGAGTGGCTTGTTTCCGTTCCACCCCTCCGAGTCTATAGTATATTCATAAATCAGTTCTCCAACGATTGAACGTTTGAAGTGGGCTCTGAACATTCTCTGTGCATCTCAAATCACCTGGGAGGACCGACATAAATTTTCAGGATCAACGGCGTTTCATCTGCTGCTGCTGCTGCTGAGGTTGGTAATGGTTGGGGGGATGGTGTGGCTATCAAAAGTAAAAACAATAAAGCACATCTCGCGTTTCCTCTTCTCCCCTCACGTCCATTCGTCAACTTCCTTGTCATTCAATCAAGACCATACACAATAGATACTCCTACTCTTCCTCCCCTACGATACAATCTCACTCATAAGTCCGTGAGGTCATTTCATGCCTTAAGTTTGGTACTCTGCACAGTGTCTCAACTGCTGCCAGCTAGATATCAATGCAATGCTTGGTTCGCGACCCGAATAGGTTCTGAATCTTCCTCTTCTCCAGAAGTGGACGCTAGTATCTCCTCTCTTCCTCAATCCCCGTCTGTCCACCCACCCAAAAAGGTCAAACGGGCAGTGGTCGCAATGGTGTTGTTCAGATAAAATGCAACAAGGTGGAAAAGAGACGGAGGTATAATGCAGTCAGGGAGTAAAATATGCAGAGTGCCGCTGCCAAATGCACCATCGGATGTCGCCGTTGTTGGTATGCTAATCAATTATTAATCTTCGTTTCAGTGTCTCCTATCGTCCAGCGTGGGTATGGCGCTCGCGATGATGACGTGGGTATTGTTGTTATTGTTGTTGTTCTAAGGAGTGGCTTGGTCTGTCATCGCAATGAACAGATGGGTATATCAAATGTTGGTCCTTAGTGGACGCTCGAGTTGGTTCAGCAGTTCATCAAGCTGCTGCCAGTTCTCCTGACTCAGGGCAAACTTGCGGTGTTTGCGAGAAAGGCAGTGCTGAGGTGTGTTAGCAGATAAATTCGACCATACAAGGTCACAGGGAAGACTTACAGTTTCAAAATCATCGAACTTATCCCTGCAGTTCTCACAATAACCCGGCTTGAGCTCTCTTTCTACTGCGACCTTTTTGCGAGCAGGTTGAGTGTGACGGCGACGTCCATCTTCTTCACCTTCAGGATCCTCGTGTATGTGGCCAAGAGTCTCCTGTGCCTTTCGCTTGGCAGCCCTTGGGGGTGGAGCTCGCTCGCCGTTGATCGCTGCTCTCATGTCATTGAGATATGATGAATGAATCGTTCCATTTGAGGTTGCACTGGCTCCTCTTTCCAAAACTTTCCGCTTAAGTGCATGGATCTCCTTGCTCGTACCAGCACGGGCTCCAGGCGCGGTAGAAGAAATGGCCGTAGAAGAGACGATTTGGGACCGAATTGCCGATGTGATGTTCGAGGGCTGAACGCCAGACGCTGCCGGCTCGCCTCCAATAAAACGAGGCATGGCTCTCATGTTTGCCTGCGCACTTCCGAAAAGCGGAGGCATACTTCCAATGTCGACAGAGGCCTGTCGCTTGGCGGGAACGGCCTTGGGAGGGTCCAAAGGCTTTGCGAGCTCACCAGTAATATTCTGCAAGACCCTGCGAGGTGATTGTTGTCCCTTGTTTGCTTGTCTTTCGGCTAGCACACCTTGTTGTGTTTGAGAGTCGACGTCGGTCGTGGCCGCAGCTCGGCTACGAGTACGTGGGGCGGTGATGGCAAGTTGGCGTTCCTTTTCTTCATCCCTAGCCCTTTCCTCCTGCTGTCTCAATTTCCTGGTGTGAGACGGATCCTCAATAAAGGGACATCTTCCGACAGGAGTCAGGCGAAATTGTGGCCATTTGCCTTCCTCCTTGGGTGTGACTTTCGGGTAATCGCGAACCATGACCGGACGGGTCTTCTCATCCATGTCGTGAACATACAAGTAATAGCCACGGAAATGGCACATGTCCTGTGCGGCAACGGCCATGTCGCGATCAGTAGGTCCAAGAACCTTTTCATTACGCAGCATCTGCTGCAGATCGGTCTCTTTGCCTCTCTTGGTCGGGGCGAGGGCAGAGGTGGCATGGCTTCGAGTAAGATAGGAGGGTTGCTCGCCCGTGTCAGTGTCAAACATGGTAGTCATCATTCTTTGCAATTTCTCGAGAGCCCATATCTTGATGTTGAGCTCTCTAGCTTTGTGTAAGATATCATTGTTTTGAGCGATGAGTCTACGCGGCTCTACACCGTGAAGACTATACGTGGTCAGCGTGAGTCAACGATTGAACAGGATCTTGGATGAAAGGTACCTCTGCAGGGTAGCATTGTGACTACGCCCTTGAAGAGTGGCCTCGAGCAGGTTAGCAGTCTTCCTCTGAGCACCCGAGAGCTGGGGCTCTTGAGAGCGATCTAGGAGAGAGGGATCAATAGTGCGCATGCTGCCATGGCCCTGTTCGGACTTGGAAGAGTGAGCATGGCCATCTTCAGGGCTTGTGCTGGTCAGCTCCGAGGGGATGGTGCGAGTAGTGACAATATGGGTGACGGATCTCGAAAAGAACTTCTCTTCTTTCTATCAAAGAGTCAGTGGAATTTGAAATGGCATCAGGGCGACGAGACATACAGCGCCCAGATACTGAATCTGCCTCGAGACTTTACTCCGAACCTCCTCGGGAACACTTTCAAAATAAAAGACATATTGCGGAAAGGCCTTTTTGTAATGCTTTTGCCATTGGCGAATTGTATCCAAACTGTCGCCCTGCTTCTGGACGCGGGGATCAATCTTTTGGACGGTGGGCTTCCTATCTCTTGCCGCGGCGAGTTTCTTTTCAAAGGCAGTAGGTGCGGCGCTGGAGGCCTTTCTCATGAATAACTTGGAATCTGCCTCTTGCTGGGCGAGTGATTGACGCGTCAAAGTGCGTGGAGCAGTGTTCTCGTCATATTCGGCATCAACAGCCTGCTTCTTGGGGGGTGGTTGACCAAAGACTAGCTCACGTGGATCCGCGGCCTGGGTTCGAGTGCGCTTGCCGCCGACGGCAGTGACGGTGCGGAAAGGCGAGTTTACGGCATTGGTGTTGTTGGCGAGAGGGACTCGTCTACTCGTCATTGTAGAGTCGGTCGGGGGAGACAGGAGAACAGAGGCTGCGGCCATGTGCGTGAGTCCGGCGGAGGGAGGGGCACAGGCACAATCACCACAAGCAGCTGCACCAGGACCAGTAAAGGCAATCTTGACGCGCTTGTTTTCAAAACAGACCGGACACCATCATTTCCTGGGACCCACAATGACGACCGACGCACTATTACTCGAGGACAAGCAGAAAATCAAAAGGAGCGTGGGCACAGCAGTCGCGCAGTGTCGTCGTGTGGTATGAGAGGTCGGACTGGCTGGATGGCGGAGGATGTTGATGGCTGGTCGTCGTTCCCGGATTCTGTTTTGGCAGAGCACAGCACCAGCACCAGACGCGTTGGCAACGGTCAAATCTGACGCAGTCAACTTGAACCACAAACTTCCTGCCGCCGTTTATTATGCATTGCTTTTATTGCCCGTCAATTTCACCCATGCACTCACCTTTCTTTACTCAGCTTCGATGAAACTGTGTGCCGCTATATCTCCGTGCTCATTATCAATTCGACCCACCGCGAAATTGCATTTTATATTATTATGAACAATCAATACCTTCCACCCGACAAACATTGCTCGCCCATGGCAACTACATCATAATATGCACTTCTGCATCCACAATGGCTCGTGCACAACTTTGGGCGCGTGCCTCTTCCTCAGCCCTACACATGTACCGTCGTATTGTACTCTCTGTCTCTTTATTTACAAGACTTACTTACACCATCTGCCGTGCATTATCCACAACTCTGTTTCGACGTCTTCCCCAGCACGCTGTGACGTGCATATTTCACATTTTTAGATTTATCCGCTGCACCCCACAAACAGCCTAATCTCCAGATCTAGTCAGACGTATCATCTTACAGCCAACGCCAATAATCATACACGACCCCTATGCGATAAACGATCAATCGCGGCTTCGTCTTTTGCCATGCTTCGTCCGCGATCGGCTTTATCGTCTTAGGGCTTCAATGTCAACAACCTCCTTCACCGCTTCTGTTGTCAGAATATATGGACCTTCCTCCATCACCGCAACACTGTCTTCGATGCGGATCGCCATGCCTCTGAAATGCTTGGGCCATCTATCGTGATCAGGTACGTAAATACCTCTGCTACTGATTAGCAACCAAAGATATCGACAAAAATCCTATCATTCCACTTACGGCTCGACTGTGATGCAGTGGCCCGCCTTCAGTCGATCTGATCTTGGGTAGCCTGGAGCATCATGCACATCCAGACCAATGTAGTGTCCAACATGGTGTGGAAAGAGAACATCAAGCGCCTGATCATGTTAGCGGCAGAAGAACTGGCCCGGGAAGAAGACAACCATACATCACCAGACATGTCGAACCCAAGCCCCTTCAGTCCATCTCGTAGACCAGTCTCAGTCACTCGGTGTAGCTTATCCAAACTCATGTCTGCGTCTTCGCGACAAAGTGAGACCACGCTCCGTTGCACCCGCAGGATCATTTCGTACAAGTCCTTCTGCGGATCAGTGAACTTGCCATTGACAGGCCACGTTCTTGTAATGTCCGTAATATAACCTCCATACTCGCCGCCAGCATCAACGAGCACCATCTCGCCATCTCTCAATGGCTGGTCATTGCGGACATAGTGGATACTGAGACCATTCTGACCACCCGCAACGACAGGCACATATGCCCAGCCATCCAGACCTTTTATCTTGAAGCCGTAATCGAGAGTCGTCCACAAGTCTTTCTCAGTCTTGAACTGGGTACGCATAGCATCTGTGAAGACTCTGCCAGACACTTGACCAGCCTTTCTCATGTTCATTATTTCATTCTCGCTCTTCAGCAAGCGCAGCTTGTTCATGATTGGTCGGAGAGATTTGACATTGCTTGAATGCAGGAGTTTCTGGAAGCCCTCTGCCTGGGATGTTGCAACACCACTGAAGTAGCGGCTGAATGCAGACTTCGACCTCAGGTTTGCTAGTGCATCGGTGTAGACTTCTTTGGCACCCCCAATGATCTGAGGAAGCAAGGTCGGTATATGATTGATATCACCTGCCTAGACCGAGCGTTAATCTCGTGTATATTCTCATGGACTGCCAATACGACGCACCTCATCTGCATTGAAGACATCCTGAGCGGCCTGAATGCCACTTCGGGCACCGTCCCACTGTTCGGCCTTGGGGTCCTTGGGACGAACGAACAAATGGAAAGTGTATTCGACATCTGAGCTACCCTTTTCTTTTCAACTATCAGCTCTTGCTCCTTGTGCGCTCAGCATGTGCGGCGTACGCACCAATTATAGCCAGTGATTGAGGTTCATTGAAGCCTATTATTCATATGGTCAGAAAGGAAAACGACTACTGCTCGACTATGTATGTGCACACCAGTCAGGTAATAAAAGTTAGGCTCCTGGTGGAACTCATAGAATACAGCGCCAGAGCGGTATTGTATATCGGACGAGGCTAGCACCGCAATGCTGTTTTGCGGAAGAGCTTTGGCAAGGTTGGCACGACGATGATGATACTCGAGTGCGGTGATGCCAGGAGTCACTGTAGGAATGCATCAGAGAGTAGTCTCGAGGAGTAGAAGCTGGTGCATCCTACATTCGCCCGGTGCGATGAGATGCGGATGGGTCTCGTGTAGAGGTTGCCCAAATTGTAACTTCGATGCGGATATAAGAGTGCGCCGTACAGGTTGCGCGAGGAATGGCTTCTTAGCCGTACATGTTAGAGGCCTCCAGTTCGCCCGGAGTATTGCAGCACCCCTCATGCTCTACTATGCTCAACGCTGAGAGTTTCGAGACGAACAAGCAGGACACTTTGTTGCTTATTGCTTCACTTGATCGGGTGAACAAGTCCGAGAAACTGGACCCTTGTTTCCCCACGTTTCTGACACTCTCACTTTCAATGATACGTCACAACGCATGATGGGATAAGGTATCCTATTTATTCGAACCGGTGTCGTATATTATACTTTATTGCACCTTCTCTTCTTCCTGTCACGTATCTGCATCTGTCCAGCAACGGCGAATGTTTCGGCTTCATCTATAGTCGCCAAAGTGTTTCCAACAAGGGTGCTCAAGATGTCGGCGGATCTTGAGTCTTTTTCCGCCCATCTTCAGAGCTCCACCCGCGTCCTGGCCTTACTCGGTGCCGGCCTTTCTGCTTCCTCTGGACTTCCAACCTTTCGAGGTGCGGGTGGTCTATGGAGGACACACGATGCCATGTCTCTTGCAACTCCAGAGGCTTTCGATGCCGATCCTGGTCTTGTGTGGCAGTTCTACAGCTATCGCAGGCACATGTCTATGAAGGCGAAACCAAATAGAGCTCACTTCGCCTTAGCTGAATTAGCCAGGAAGAAAGATGGCTTCATGGCGTTGAGCCAGAACGTGGATGGTAATGATTAGCAGTATCAAGCCACAAATGTGGAATACAAGGCTGATGGAGCAAGGTAGGTCTGTCGCAGCGTGCTGCTCACCCACCAGAAAAGCTACAGTTACTGCACGGAAGTCTTTTCAATGTCAAATGCACCTCATTCTACTGCAACTATCACGATCAAAACTTTACAGACCCGATAGTACCAGCTCTTCAAATACCGCTGGACGAATCAGATCCAACAACCAATAGAGCCCGACATGCCGAATCGAATGGGAGCCATGTAGCAGAACAAAGTAAAGAGCTGGACATATCCAACGAGAATGTCGCGTTGCCATCACTCAACATATCCGACCTACCAAAATGCCCCAAATGCAACAAGGGCCTACTGCGTCCCGGCGTAGTATGGTTTGGCGAGTCTTTACCCAGCAAGGTCATATCAACTGTCGACCAATTCATCATGGAGTCGGAAAAGATCGACCTCATTCTGGTCATAGGAACGAGCGCAAAGGTGTACCCAGCTGCAGCCTATGTTGACCGTGCGAGGGCCAAAGGAGCACGGGTGGCTGTTGTGAACATGGATCGAGGAGATGCGCCTGCGAGTGGTGTAACAGAACAGGACTGGTTCTTCCAGGGAGATGCTGCGGAGATTGTTCCGACCATGTTAAAGGGTGTGGTCGGTCAAATATAAGGATAAGCCTGGGTTGAAAGGTGAGACATTGGAAAGCGCTTGGACTGGTCTGGACTATTTATTTTGGAACCTTGACGAAACGAGCATTACGACGATAATATAACAAAGCGAAAAGCACATTGAACGCACTGTATCATAATCTTATCTATCAAGCATTTGATACTCGATACCTTTAGCTGCGATACTAGTGGGCCCACAGCCCATGCGACATGCCACGTCGGACTGTCTTTATCATGCGCTCGAGCACAGCTTTACGTCCGGCCGTATGGGGGATCTCCCATTAGAACTAATGGTTATGATGGCATATTGTGGTCAATGCCTACATGTTCAAAAGATCCTCAAGCACACTGAAACATATTATCAGCCTGTCATGGCCGCTTTAGCAGGCAGCGTGATCAGAATAACAAATACTTGATGCTCGCGCTTCTAGACCGGTGTAGCTTTCTGGGCATGACAGAGAGAGTTGACGAGTTGCGCCAAGCACACCTTATCTGTGGCGGCGCGGCTGGCAGGTCAGCGCAGTGGAAAGGACCTATCTCCCGGACGGATTGCGAAATTAGAGACATCTTCCTCGGACGCTGCAAATTCATGTCTCTTATGCATCCTCACTCTGAACAACTGCCAAAATCTGGTCGCTGACACTCTTCCCGACCTATAAGAGCAATCAAGGACTCTTCGGCAGACGCAATCCGACACTCTGGATTGCTCGGATCGTCGGTATTCAAGCGCCAAGCGCCCACGTGGATTCTTTAACTTCGACCGCCTTGCAAGTGACAGCGGACATTCCGTGTCACAACATAGCAGCGTCCTAATCCCATAGGACGCTGTCGCGTCAAGAGTCCAAGGTGCGTAGAGGTTCAGTCCTCTCGCTCACCCCTCCTTTGAGGGAGGCGGTGGGCATTGCGATCCATGTTGCGCCGCGATTTGTGGAGTGACAGTCCTCCGGCGCCGAGGACTCGAGATGTAAAGTCATGTCAAGGTTTCAAAATGCCCGACGATCAATCTAATTATTTTCTGAATAGGAGAACTACCCCACTTTGTTGTTCAGCTGGTGGTAAGTTCACTGACTCATGGTACTTGTTAGAACGAGCATGCTAACATTTTCTCAAGGTGTACCGGATTCGCGACAGTGATAATCCTTGTGAGAGTATGCGGGAGGAAGATTCGTGCAGGCAGGATCTTCACCGAGGACAAGATTATGCTATGCAGTCTTGTAAGTGTCCTAGGTGTCTGAATAAGAACCAATCCTGATAGTGTGCAGATACCTCTATTGATACGCATGGGACTGGTGCATGTCATCCTATTATTCGGCACGAACAATGTCAACCCAGACGGATTGACTGAGCTGCAAATATATCACCGCTCTATCGGCTCCCGACTCGTCCTTGCGTCCCGGATCTTCTATGCCATGTTCATCTGGGTCAGCAAATTGACAGTTTCCGAGTTTCTGAAACGTCTGGCGAGAGCGTCTTGGAAGAAGAGCTACCAACGAGGCCTCCATTTCATTCGCATCTTTCTTCTTGTCACGTTCCTGGCTGTCGTAATCGCCACGCTCACGGAATGTCAACCGTTCGATCACTACTGGCAAGTAGTGCCTGATCCAGGTCCTCGATGTCGGCAAGGCTTTGCCCAGCTCATCACTATGGGCGTAGCAGACATCATAACCGATATCCTACTGGTATGCTGGCCTATACCCATCATCGTGCGTTCACGAATGCCTTTGAAAAGGAAACTCTCTCTAGTCATCCTCTTCAGTCTCTCACTTTGCCTTATCGGGATTACCGCCACCCGTGTACCAGAGGTCATAGCACATGGCGGCCGCCAACAATACCGAACAGTATGGGCATCGTGCGAGATCCTCGCATCGGCCGCAGTAGCCAATGCGGTTGTTCTTGGGTCGTTTGTGCGAGACCGTGGTATAAAACGGAACAGGTACAGGCGTGGCAGCACTCTGGACAGCATCGACAGAGTATCAACACGACGGCCAACTCTTCTCCCGACCGATAGCGACGAGGATCTATTCCGCGCCATGGGCTGTCGCGTACCAACTGAACTCATGAGTCCCAAATCTCCAATCATGCGGCCCGCGCCAGTGGCAATGGCATCGGAAGACTATTTTATGAGCGGGGCATCACCTACACCCAACCCCCTGACCCAAGTGAGATCAGGTCAGAGACGTTCAACCCCAACCCTCAATCTCGCCACTATATCAGATAAAGACGCAGAGCAGCAAAGTCCCCACGACAGCGCAGACGCCCTCCCGAAGTCCGAAACGGAGACTCCGGCCCCGTCTACAACGCACCCCGATACCAGCCGCATCGTCTCCTTCTGGGACGTCGGCGGCCTGCTCGAAGACGGTCCCTCGTCTAGCGTTACCACATCACACACCTCATCCTCCAACGCATCCGAAGGAGTCGTCGCACACGACTTTGCTTCTTCCGCCCCCGTCATGCCGCCTCGACCTACAGCCCCGAGGAGTCGAAGCTCCCGCAATATCTTTGGTAGTCTGCTCAGCGATCGTCTCTCCCCTGCTGGTCTAGGGCGTCGTCGGTCCTCGCAGCCTGCGGAACCAGAGCCCGTACCCGCAGCGGGGCAGAGGCGGTCAGGAGAGAGGGAAAGAGGGGGCTCCACTGCGACGACAGCTGCACGAAGGGAAGAGCAGGAGATTAGCTTGCAGGATGTCGGAGGATTGTTGAGATGATTTCCTTGCCTTTTCTTTTGTTCTCAAGCTCAAGCGTCGGATGTAGATTTGGTGTAGTAAGGTATAAACCGGGGCAGCACGCGTGAGATAGTGGGTAGGAGTAGGGCAGGTATACAGGCCAGAAGTCAGGTGGGCGGTACATACGATACACAGGGCAGGGCATACGATCCCAGTGCCGGGTTTCCTTTGCGCGCGTTTTTCATCACTTTGCAGATGACGCGATTTACTATACCCCCTTTTGTTTTGTTATCATCTTTTCCTTTTGGACTAGTCTGTTTAGGGACGAAAAGTAAGAGTATGATGGAGATGATGGCAATATATCGCGTCTCTACGTCTTCACTTCCACGCTGATATTTCCTATTTTCCGTTTGGGGAAATGATGCAAAGTAAGGTAAATACTCATCGTGATGATGATAAAAATCTATACCATATTACGGAACCCCCTCAGCGCCGCTTTTGTCTTTGTCTAGCACTTTCGATGGGAAACAAAAGTAGTGGCACACTAAACAGTCGTGTTCATCTCGTCGCTTTCGCCCACCCGCTCGGGCGCAGCGCTGTCCACAGCGTCCTGATCAGCAATGACTTGCTGCTGCGCCCTCAGCGCATCTTCAGTGGCCATGGCATCCTCTTCGGTGCCGATGCCGCTTTCACCAATAGGGGCGGTGGCGTCCGCGTCCTCGATGTCCTCGTCGATGTCAGCGTTGAGCGCGACGCCGCCGTCTTCGTCGATGATGGTCTCGGGCTCCTCGGGGGCAGCAGCTGCGCGGTCTTCGGCATTTTGCTGGCGGCGGGCTTGGCTGTGGTCGATGAGGGGAGTTTCGTCGTTAAAGAGGCGGAGGAGCATGGCTCGGCGTTCTTCCTTGGGGAGCATGAGGTTCAGGGCTGAGATTGATCGCCAAAGAGGTAGGACGAGGTGCTCGCTGCGAGGTTATAATGTTAGCATGTGAAGTTGTGGCAAACGGAGGATGACTTACTTAAATCCGTCTTCGTCGCTGCTAGGCTCGACACGTAGCACACAGCATCCCATGCCGATATCTCTGACGCGCTCGCCGATCTCGCCGAGGCCTTGCCATCCGTCTCCTGATACACGTGGAAACATCTCGATGAGGAGTTTCCTCAATGTCTCTCTCTTGGTCAGACGCACGATTCTGCCCTCGCCAACCCATCCCTCGAGGATAGGAAGACCTTCGCTCTGCACGCGCCAGCGGCAGACATCTTGACCTTGGGCGTCCTGCTTGACGAACATCTTGACGCCAGAATGCACGAACTTCATGCCGCGGCCCTCGTTCTTGGTGAGGATAGCCTTGGCGAGTGCAGTCGTGTAGTACATGGCCTTGACTGGGTTACCAGAGGCATTGCGGACCATGAATCTGTCGCGTGGGAAGCGGGATGAGATGTCATAGAAGCTGAAGATGCTCTCGAGTTCGGGGTGATCGGGTGCGAGGTATTTGAAGGGCTCTTCATGGGGTTGGTTGTTGCGACGTTGCTTAGTGGGCGCGTTTGCGACACCCTCGCTTGCCGTCTGGCCATTGGAGTAGTCCTCCGTGGGCTCGGACTTTGCGATTTGGTCGTCTCGGGGCTGGATGGAAGGAGGGAGGGGATAGTGCTCCATTTGGCCTACCTCGCCAATGGCACCAGAGCCGACAAATTCGTCCTTCTCGGTCTTGACGCGCTTGGCATTGGCAGTGGCAGAATCTCCAGCCTCTTCCAGATGGCGCTTGTTCGATGTAGGCTCTGCATCTGTGAGAGCCTCCTTGTTTTGTCTTTGTGCTGCCGAAGCGTTTCCTTGATCCATGTGTCCATCAGTGTTAGAAGGAGCATATTCCTCCAAAGTCTCGAGCTTGGGAGCGGGGCCATCTTCAGCAGTCTTGGATTCGATCTCCTTGGCGATTGAAACAACGGAAGGGGTCGTGTTAGTGGCCTTGCTGTCAGACTCTGGCTTGGCCTTGATCTCGGACTTCTTCTCGAGCACGGTGATGAAGAAACCACCAGTATCCTGCTGGTGAGGGTAGACACGCACGCATCGGTCGAGGGGCAGCTGGTGCCCTGCTGGGGCAAACATGCCTGAGGCGACACGCTCGAGGCTGGCTTCAAACTTCCTTGACTTGGCGTCCTCGACTTCGGAGTAGTTTTTCCAGATTCGGCCTTCCTTGTCCATGACACTCCAGTCCTTGAGACCAGGTTTGCGTTTCAGCTCGGGCAATTGAGTGCTGACATCGATAATGTCGACCTTTTCGATACCTCCGCAACGCTCAACGGCGCTGGCAATGACAGCCTCGTTCTCGACCGGATTCAAACTGCAGGTGGAGTAAACAACGCGACCTCCAACCTTAAGCATCTGCAGGGCGCGAACGAGAATCCTGACCTGGGTCATGTAGAGACCGAGACCGTTACCAGGAATCCAGTCTTTCCAGATGTTGGGGTTCTTTCTGCAGGTCCCATCACCGGAGCAAGGCACATCGGCCAGAATGCGATCAAACTTCAACCACTTGCTCTTGGGCCTCTGGCCGGCTGGCACAGGGTCCGCTGGCAACTCAATGGAAGGAAAAAGCGTAGCATCGTGGTTCATAACAACCAAGTTGGGACTGTTGAGGCGCTTGACTTGGTGAACCAGCATTTGAGCGCGCGAGTAGTTGACATCGTTGGCAACAAGCAGACCAGTGGATCGTCCCTCATCGCTATAGTCTCCCTCGGCGGGCGTCTCTCCTGCCAGAACGTTTCTCAAACGAGATTCCTCACCAGCATGGAGCATTTCCACGAGCTGGGCACTCTTACTTCCAGGAGCGGCGCAAAGATCGAGCACTGTGTGGTGTGATTGAACGTCCAAGAGAAGAGGGGGAATCATGGAGACAGCCTCTTGTCTGCTGATGTTGCCGACTGCCGTTTCGGAGACCAGGAACTTCTGGAAAGCAGAGAAAGGCGCAAACTTGCGAATGACGTTCTTGGGGGTTGTCATCTGGTACGCCAGCTTCTCGGGGTACCACTCGATGGGCTTGGGTGGCTCTACAGCCTCGTCGTTGAATTTCATCGAAGTGATTTGAGGGATAAAGTTGTCATTAAGATTCTTCTGGACAGCGAGGGCGTGTCTGCATTGATTAGCCACAGCATTAACGCGAGTGCAGAAAGTAGTCGCACCCTTTGCTGCCACAGAATCTGAAAGAGTTGGGGAGTTCTCTCTTGAGCGCGGCCCAGAATTGATCTCTTTCCTCTCCTTCGGGCACAATGTTGAGCTCATTGTAGTATCTTTCGAATTGCTCATTCTCCTTGACGACTTCCTGGTAATTTTGACGACCACTCGACCATGCACCACCACCACGGCCCTTGCTACCGCCACCCTTATTCTTGCCCCAGTTCTGTATCTTGTCAGCTTTTGGCACGTCGCATATCTCTCGACGCAATTACTCACTCCTCTTTTTCTACCCATTTTTATATTGATATGTGAGTGAATTGTGAGCGCGAACCAGTCAAGAAATTCGTAGCTCCAGAGATCTCCATTCATGCACGGACGAAACTCTAAAAGCCTAGAATCTTATCTGATCCGAGTCTGCCCTTTCCTCTTGGACCTGAGAACGAGCGAACATAAAGATATCCTCCTCCTCCTTCGCTGCAGCTGGTCATGCATCTTGAGTTTGCGAGACACCGTTTGCAGTGTAATGTGCATATGATAGAATTGGACGTGAGTGGCAGATCGAGAGCAAACGTTCAATTTTCTGTGCATCTGTATCCACCTGCTTCGTCCCGTCGTTGATGTTCAAGGTACCCTCTGTGACAGTAAAAGGATAAGTTTGCCATGGTGGACCAAACATAAATGCCTTGAACTCGATGCTCCATATCCTTCTCATCTCAAGTAATTCTCAACGCCCTGTAGAATTCTCAACACAGTAGTCCTTGCCACAATGACCTTCATGAGAGTCGAATCTCAGTCTTTCGACTTACCCTCGCCTCCTTTGACAGAACCGAATCTTCCTGACCAACAGCACGTGTATTCATAGTCACAGGTGGCTGTTCTGGCATTGGGTAAGCAATGCTCACTACAGCGTTGACGATCGTCGTGGCTGACCTCTTTTCATCTTCGAGCTCTCCCGTATACTTTACAACCACGGCGGCACAGTCTACATAGCTAGCCGAAACACTGCGAAGGCTGATGGAACCATTGCAGCTATTACATCAGCCCACAGAGGCTCCAGAGGCCGTTTGGAATATTTGCAACTGGATCTTGCCAATTTAATCACTATCAGGAGAGCCGCGCATGAATTCATGAACAAAGAGTCCAGGCTCGATGTCTTGACAAACAATGCTGGTATTTGATATTCTGGGAACACTATTACAAGAGTACGAAAAAATAGCAGCAGGAATTATGAGGTCCACAGATGATTCGAAATCACCACAGGGTTTCGAACTACAGACATGTACATTGCTGTTACATAATGTGGAATTGACTCTATACTAACACAATTGGGAGATGGCCACAAACGTCTTGGCTCCATTTCTCTTTGCACAATGTCTCGCTCCTGTACTCCTCAACACAGCGTTCGAGAGTGCAGGAAGCTCTGTTCGACTCACATGGTCAGGCTCAATAGCCGTAGATGTATGGTCACCTTCTGGCGGTATGACCTTCGACATCAAGAATAGCCCGATCTGCCACACTGACAGCAGCACAAACTACGGGGCCACAAAAGCGGCGAACATCATGCTTGCTTCCGAGTTTGCCAAGCGATATCCCCCAGGCGAGAGTAACATCATCACAAACGCATGGAATCCTGGAAAATTGAAAACCGAGCTACAGCGTCAAATGGACGGTCTTAATCCGGGGACCTATTCACGAATGTTGTATGATGTGAGGAACGGAGCTTGTACGGCGTTGTTTGCCGGATGGAGCGACGAAGCTGGCAGAGTTGCAAACAATGCCAAGTACATTTGGCCTTGGGGGTGAGTGCCCTCTTTCGTTCATCCTTGGATTACTTGCCGCTCGTACTAAGAATTGGAAGTCAATTTGGCAGTCTCAGAAGCGATATCGCCATGGCTTTGAAGGGCGAGTCTGAGGGTGGCACAGGCGAAGCTGCGAGGTTGTGGGATTAGTGTGAGCGAGAGAGCAGTCCGTATGCTTAGAACTATCTCCTGAGCCCAGCATCCCTTGCAACGCAAGACACTAAGCTGTCTTCATCATAATCATGATGAGCAATCGGAGGAACGGGAGCCTTCGGCCCTGCAGAGCTGCGTTCACGATTGAGGAGCAAACTTTTGTTCTGATTGACAACGACGAGATAACATACACTACCAACACCTCGAGATGATATCCAGTTTTGTTTTTCATGCATCATGCATGGCATATTTCTTGTGGCGTTCTGCTCGCCCACTTCGTCAACATGCATAGAAGTCAAAATGCCCCGGAGCCTGACATGCACATGCCACCAAGACCGCCTCAGCGGAAAGCAGCATTGAGCGTATCACAAATCGAAGTGATGGCATCTCTTCCCGCCTGCAACACGCCATCCATGGCCAAAAAGGGATGCGGAAGTCCTTTGTGCACTCTCACGTCAGTACTGACCCCAGCACCATCCAGTTTCGCAGCATACTCCTCGCCCTCTCCCCTGAGAACGTCCATCTCGCCCATCACAATCAGAGCTGGTGGAAGCTTCGACCAGTCACCTTGCCAGAGTAGGGGACTTGCCTCCACATTACTCCAATCTTTCTCATCGGGTAGGTAGTGCTTGCGATACCACATCATCTTTGCGGCGGGCAAAGCAGCCGTGAACTCGAGTTCCTTCCAGACTTTGCTGGTCTCAGTGGTGGCGGTGTTGTCCATGACTGGCACTATGAGGAACTGTGATACGAATGTTGGATCTCCAAGGGCAACACATTTCTGTGTCATGACCGCAGCCAGGTTTCCACCAGCTGAAGAGCCACCTATTGCGAGCTTGCTTGCGTCGATGGGTAGCAGAGATGGAGCGGTTTCTTTGACCCATCGAACAGCTTCCCAGGAGTCAATGACAGCAGCAGGAAATGGATCCTCCGGTGCAAGTCTAATTCTTTGCGTCAGCACAAGACTATACAGGATGGCAACCGGAATCATTCAAAAGTAGCAATAGGGTACAAACAGACCTGTAATGTACGGTGACCACTACACAGCTAGCACGGGAGCATATGTGCGTGCACACCACATTCTCTGTGTCAATATCACCTAGAACCCAGCCTCCGCCGTGGTACCAGATAGCAAGAGGCCAGCCGTTCTCCGGTGCCTTGCCTTCAGGAGTGAAGACGCGGACCATGACGGGTGGACCTTCGCTCTCCTGACGCTGCACCGCATAGTCCTGTGTACTACCAACTTTCTGCATCGGTCCTCTGCCGAGGGGCAGACCATTCTTACGTGACTCCTCTACGGATTGGAGGTGAACCTGCTGCTGGTTGATGGTGTGTTTGTTGTAGAAGTCGACATATTCAGGTGCCAGCCGCGAGGCCACAGAGTCATGAAGAGGGTAGGGAGGTTGAGACATGTTCAAAATGATAGTGGTGGACTTTGTAGTGTCAAGAGTCAAGATATGTTAAGGTGGACCAGGTCTACGCCATGAGAGAAGGTCTTCAATGGCCAAAATACCAAGACAATGCTCCGCCGTTCTCACTATATCGCATTCATTTTGCCTATCTCAATCACTTGATCAGCGCAGTCCGGCATGATGAGTGCTCTTGAATCAGAGGCGAGTCTAACTCTTAACAACTGCCTGTTCCGATAAGAGATAGGCGGAGCTCGTATATAGCTTGGGCCGATCCCGGCCCGCCCTCATCACTGCCCGCTCCCCGCATGCTGCGTGGGGTGAGCGAGAAGAGACTCGTCGACAATTGTCAAACGTATTTGAACTTTCTAACTTCATCCCTGTTTCTCTGGTCAATTTTGCTATTGATCCATCGCAAATATGTCCAAGACCCCAGTGCTTACCTCCAACGCTCCAAAGCCGTTACCTGGCATTTACTCACAGGCAATCATTGCCAATGGAACAGTATACTGCTCTGGCGCTGTTGCCATGGATGCCGAGACGGGCAAGATTATTGATGGAGACATTCAAGTATGATGAAATTCATGAGCTCTTGCTTCAACTTTTTGCTGACCTGAACAGGCACACACCGTAGGCAAAGCAAGTCCAATGACATCTAGTCAACATATCTGACCTGCAGCTAGCACCAATGCATCAAGAACCTCACTGCCGTTCTAGAAGCTGCTGGAACTACCATTGACAAGGTTGTCAAAGTCAACGTGTTCCTCGCAAACATGGACGACTTTGCCAAGATGAACGAGGTGTATATGACCTATTGGGGAGACGTGAAGCCTTGCAGAACGTAAGCTGCCAATTAACTTGTCTTCAGAACGAAGAGACGCAGCGTTTGCTGACAAGACTGCTTTTTAGTTGCGTGGCCGTCAAAACTCTACCTTTGAACACTGATGTCGAGATCGAGTGTGTTGCAGTGCTTTAAACAAGGACGAATCGATTGCCTCAAATTTGATAAGGGTTAGATGCGGGCGGAAATTGTGCATTGAGATGGGAAGAAAGATCCTCTGTTTAAATGTTGATATTCTTTATTCATTATATTGCACACATCTAGCATCTCCGTATCTTCGAAGATGACTATACATCACTTACCTACCTTACCTTAGTTTTCATGGCTTTATACCTAGATTGGTTCGGGAGCGACGTATACCGGTCCGACGGCGCACGAGTCAGCAAGTCCGGCGAAAGCCGTGGCGAGGCGGCAGCCCAACTAGCGTGTATTACTTATCAAGGGCTCTGATAACGACTTGGGACGCGAAGTCAAAGAACGAATGCGTTGAAACATCGTTCTCTCCGGCAATCGACTGCGCGTTTCTCCGCTGTTCTGCCATCTAACTTAATTGCGTGCATTGCTATACCTTACCTGAGTCGCGGCGATCGCCCCCGTGTGTATTGCTCGGCGACTTCCCTTCTGGAAGCGATGCCGTGCAAATGAACCCCGCCAACGCCCCCAAGAAGAAGCGCTCTAGTCAACATTCGAGTGCGGCCCTCGAGCTCGAGGAAGCTGAGAATGATCCCTCTGGAGCACCCACATCACCGGTCGGCAATGGAACGTCGACAATTTCTTCCTCGAACTTCCGCAACGTGAGCGCATGTAATCGATGTCGCCTGAGGAAGAACCGATGCGATCAGAAATTACCGGCCTGCACGAGTTGTGAGAAGGCGAATGTAAAGTGCGTCTGTCTTGCGATTTTTGTGATTAAATATGATACTAAACATTGTTCCAGATGTGTTGGCTTCGATCCTGTCAGCAAACGCGAGATTCCTCGAAGGTGAGACATTCCTTGGAACACTAAATTTACTATGACTGAATGCGCGTAGTTATGTATACTATCTGGAGAGTCGTGTCCAGCATCTCGAAAGCCTTCTAGAGGCGAACAACATTGAGTTTGCCGCAGCAGATGATTTCAGCTTGAGCGTGAATCCTGCCAGTTCCCATGATGAAGAGTCCAAGGCAAAAGCTTCCGGACTCGGTGCGCCATCGGGAGGTGCGAAAGCAACGATAGCCCAGACTCAAGAACAGCAGGACCAGAAGAAGCTCTCGAATCTCGTTCACAATGTTGGCTTGGTCTCTGTTCAAGGCGCTTCAGATGCGCGTTATCTTGGCTCCACATCAGGTATCTCATTTGCGCGTGTAGTTTTCGCAGCCGTCAAAAGTTCTATATCTGGGACTCCCTCCGAGCGAGGTGGTGTGCGACCATCCAAACCATTAAGTGGAGCGGCGGCCGCAGGCGGAACCTCAATGCGTGACTCCTTCTTTGGTCTGCAAACGAAGCCTGCTATCAAGCCCGCTCCATTTCCGGAGCGAGAGACTGCGCAGGCTCTTGTTGAGCTTTACTTTGAGCATTCTAATCCGCAGATACCTGTGCTACATCGTGGAGAATATATGGACCTATTCGAGCGATGCTATGCGACTGATGAGAAGAAAAGAACACCGCGAGAGCTCTACTTCCTGAACATAATCTGCGCAATTGGTTCTGGCATAATTATGGACACATCCGATTCTGGCCAGCAGGGAAACTCGAATTACGGCGATCATTCTTCCGAGACGCTGGAAGAAGCAAGCAGGAAGCGGCGGAAGATATCTAATCATCAAATACAGCCGGAAGAATATCACTCATCTGCGATAGTACATCTGGAGTCATTTCTGGGGTCGTCGCCTGCAGCCGAGGGATTCGGTGGCGGCCTTGAGGAATTGCAAGCAGTTTTACTTCTTGCAGGCTTTGCTCTGCTCAGACCTGTTGCTCCTGGTTTGTGGTATATTGTCGGAGTGGCGGTTCGCCTTGCAGTAGATCTAGGCCTTCACAATGAGGACCCCGAGGCCGTCATGGAAACGACTAATGGACTCCCCGATCAACCCAAAGCAGGACGAACAAACTCCGAGACGGAAGAAGACGGCCGCAAGGAGTGGATTCGTGATCTTCGACGTCGTCTATGGTGGTGTGTCTATTCATTCGACAGACTAGTGTCTACTTGTGTTGGCAGGCCGATCGGAATCACTGATCAGGTCATTACAACAGAGTTTCCCACTCTGTTGGACGACAAATGGATCGGGACAAGCGGCTTCATCACTCCACCTCCCGATGTCTATGGCTCGATACCGAGCTATAAACATGTCTCATATCACTATTTCCGTCTTCGACTGCTTCAATCAGAAGTTCTACAAGTCCTGCAACATCGCCAGACACAGCAGGTGCGAGAAAGGGGCGTCAACGCTGGAAACAAATGGATGCATACTGGACTACCTTCACCCTTCCTGCAAAAGTACTCAAGTTTCCGAGAATGGCGGAGCGACGTAGACAGGAGGCTCTGGGAATGGATACAAAACTCACCTACTCAAACAATGGCTGGAGTTGCGTTTTCACCCCTTTTCCTGGAGCTTAATTATTGGCAGACCGTCATCATGCTCTATCGACAATCTCTGTCAGTTCCTCCATCTTTAGCTGGCGAATTAGATGCGTCTACAGGTGATGATGTGACCAGTCCGGGTCACGTGGATTACGAAGAAGAAGGTGACGAGGAGATGGTCTTCCTCAAGGTCGCAGAAGCAGGTCAAAAAGTGTTGAAAATCTACAGGCAACTGCACAGAGTCAGACTTGTTAACTACACATTCCTCGCTACTCATCACTTGTTCATGTGTGGTGCGTAGACTATCCACTACACGAGCGATTCCTTATTCTGATGCATGACAGGTATATCTTTTCTCTATGCAATCTGGCATAGTGTGGTTGTCAGGAGCAAGTTGGTAAGTCGCCATGGAACTTCACCGCGTCCTTCATATCCTTACTGATTACTTAGACTCTCGACGACGTTGACTTCACGGTCCTTGCAGCGACATCTGTGCTCGATGATCTAGTAGCAAAATGTGGACCAGCCGAGGCATGCAGAGATGCTTTCGATAGAATGGCTAAAGCAACAATAGCAATGGCGATGAAAGAGACCGGATTTGGTCAAGATGCCCTGAAACATCTTCCAGAAAAGGTACAGGGACACGCACCGAGCGTTTCCGCCAACATGATGGCACAGCCTTATAATCATGATGAAGGAAATATGTTAGACCCCAACCTGCGTCAACATCAGCAACAAAGACAAAAGCGACCAGCACCTCGTTTCGATATGGACCTCAAAGATCTCTTCTCCGATGACGAGTATCAAAATCGCCCCTCAAAGTTTAGACGGGCTCAGTTCCAACCAGCCCGACCGACCCAAGTCAAGCGGGAGCCGTCAGGCTCATACCACAGCGCAGGCTCCGCCGCTCCGCAGATGAATATCCAACAACACAACCCCTATCGGCGGCAGCAACAACCCTCTCCCCAACAACAGCTATTCTCCCCCGCTACCCCCATCGACCCCTCGTTGCAAATCTCTGCAAACCACTCCTCGAACTCTTCACCCAACCAATCGCAACATCCACAACCGCAAAACACCTATTTCTCAAACACGATGCAAAGCTATCCCGGCGCGACCGCTTCCTCGTCTCAACAAGATCGCGGTGGCTTCGGCTACAGAAACAATAACAGCAATATGTTCGACTCGCTCGACTTCCTCGACAACTTTCCAAGCAGTAACGCAGGCGCAAACGGCTCAAACATGACAGGCGGCCAGATCGGCGCCGATGGTGGCGCAGGCGGCTTTCCAGACTACGATCTCGGCTTCGGCGTGGGCGGGTTGGCATTTGATGGAGGGGCGGGGCCTTCGTGGGATGAAAACGGGGGCTTCGATCTCTTTGATGGGTTCTTCTTCGGTAGTGGTGCTGGTCATACTGGGGGCTAGGCCGATTTGGGGCAAAATTTTTGTGGTTCTTGTAGCGGCTCTTTGTGAATATAACTGCACGATCAGCTGGCGAGAAAGACAACTTTGTCCGCACGCATGGTTTTTATTACGCTGGACGATGTTACTCCCGTATCAAGTATGAGAATGACCTGGACGAATTTGGTAGATACCAAAATTGATGTGTGGTTTCACAATTTATACAAGATCAATGTGTAGATCCCTCATGCATGTTATGACTGGAGCTGGGCTGGCTTTCGGTACAGAGGACCTAGGTGGCAGCAGTACGATTCGTGTAATATCGTCTTCATATAGTCCTTAGTGTTTAGGTGGAATAAAAAGACGTGTGTATATGTATATTGTTGCGATTTTGGAAAACCGGACCTCCCCTCAATCTCGACAACGAAAATCGCCACTGGCAGGGTATAATGCGCCGATGTGTCTGACATGCTCCAGATAATCCGTATAGTCCACCCTCTGCCCTTTGCCAGTTCAAAATCCAAACAAACTCCAAAAATTTGGCTTTCAGGCGTCTGAGTACACCCGCACAGGATCCTGCCGTGCTGCCTTGTCAAAACTCCTGACTCATTCGAAATCCCAAACTCCCACCCAACCAAAGCCATTTGCAAAATTTCAAGAAAGCCTCCGCCGAAAAAAATTCATATATCTTCACTCTCGATTCATGAGTCGGCATGGCGTTGATAGGAGGGAAGGGCATTTGCCGATTCGTTCGTCTCAGCCGTGCATTCTGGGCCTGTCATGGTGCCCGACTCTAGGCTTTGAACATCCAGATATGGCTCGTAGCCGTCGTCAATCTCCATATTGGCCTCGTCCGCTTTGCTATATGCTCGGTTCTCCTCAACCATGCATAGGCAGAGTAAAGATCCGATCAGAGCGACGAGACTGTTCGCCCACCAAGGTAGGCCGAGAGCACCTACAGAAAGACCCGCAGATTGCACAAGTCCGGAGAGTGTTGGGCCGAAAGCTCTGCACAAACTTGCAGAAGAGGCGGCAACACCATTAAGGGTTCCGAGTACTTTTCGGGATGGTGCCGCATTCGCAAGCATAATCGCCAGAGAAGGAAATGAGAAAGCTTGTGCAGTAACTTTCCAGACAAGAACGCCGTATATTCCTGGCATTCGGAACTGTTCAGGGACTAGCGTCAAATAGGGGACCAGGATGTAGAGGATTGGGTAGGTCAGTACGACCAAGCGGAAAGTGTTGACGCTTCCCAATCGTCTGTTGACCACGGGAAACACAAAGATCGTGATGAACATCTGAATGAAGCCCTGCACAGAGAGGATGAACCCAATTTGTTTGGTCGGCAGTGCAAAACCGCCGACGAATTTGAACGGGAGATTCGGCGCCTGGTGAGATTCAGGCATACTGAACAATACTGGGAGCAGCTGCTCGGCAGAAATAGTGTGGTAAGCCAGAATGCCATAGGAGACAATGTTCAGAATGACTTGTCGCGTGAACGGATTGGGCAAAGATTTTCGGGATCGTTGCTGAGTCTGTCCTGCCGATTCTTGTATTCGAAGAGGTAGATCGCCGACAGCGACTGGATTCAAAGCAGGAGAAGACAATTGCGAGGAGTAGCCCGGAGGTGAGTCGACGAGCAGCGTCAATGATTCCTCGCCAAACCCAACCTTCTCTCCACAATGAGACGAGCGAAAGAAACTGAGAAGCCATCGTCCGGTTTCGATGCCAACATCCTTGCGATCTCTCTTGTCTTCATGAGTCTCCTCCAGGAAGAGGATGCCGACGACCATACCAAATAGAACAACGCCAGTGCACACTAGATTGGGCAGCAAATAAGGATACTTTTCAAAAATAGTTCCAGCCTCAAAATAGCCTGGGTAATTTCGTACAGGATCGGCAAGAGTGCCTCCAAGTCCTGATCCAATAATTGATCTATGTGTTGTCAGTGTTTGGCAGGGAAAGGCACATATCGGCCAACTCACCCCAGACACCATACAAATGGCATAATTGAGTATGCACGCGCTGCCAACCATGTGAGACTTGATCAAATCATTCATATCGACTTGCTTACCCTGATGTGCTTCCACAGTTACAACTTCAGCAACAGTAGTTTGCAGGACTCCAATATTGCTGCCCAACACGTCAGCGTATTGAATAGTCGGGCTTTCCGAATGCCAGCGTACCCGTTGAGTATACCGCCTAAAGCACGAGCTATGAGCGCAGTCGGTAGGTTGGGCGAAAACCCGAACACGAGCATGCTGATACCCGTGCCAGCGAGTCCAGTGAGAAGAATTGGCTTGCGGCCAAATTTATCGCTCAACTTGCCCCATACAACACCAGTGGAGAACTCAGCGAAGGCAAACGCGGACGTGACCATTCCAGCGTAGAGTGCAATTTGTTTCTCGTCGCTAGTGATGTGAAATGAGGAGACCATGTAGTAAACATAAGGGAAGATGGACATGAAGGCAATTGGCTCGCATATTCGACTTAGAGCTGTGATGTAGAAAATTAGTATGTAGTCAAAGCTATCTTGTGCTTCCGAATAAAGTTCATACCTAGTACAAACAATTGACGAGTCGGGAATGCTGTTGAGTGCTTTATCGGGTGCCAGTTGCTGGCCTGGGTGGACGCCATAATGAATCGAAAGCACAATGGGTGTGGCAGAATCAGTATTGTGCGACGCAAGTAGGCGCGAAGGGTGGAAGTCAGCGTGAGACGCCCAAATCGAAAACGGCACGCTCTTCTTATGACTATTCAGGAATGATCTCAGACAAGGAATGCGGTAGCGATTGCCAAAGTTAGATGCGTGACACGGCAGGAAATGGAACCGTAAACTCGGAAACCCGCTGGCCAACGCACAGGAACTGGCAGAGGGCAGATGGTCACCAAAGCAGATTTGAATGAGCAATCACGAAGCGGGGCGAGAGCAGACGGTGAAGAAAGATGATGAGAGACGCAGACCCACGACGTGAGCAATCGCACGACCAGATGGCTAACAGGGGAGGGTAATTATTGCCACGCCCCCGGTGACGGTCCAAACGAGGGACAATCCCCGTTTGATGCCCGGAAACCATCGTGCCATCACGAATGGTCTCAGCAGTAGTGTGAGCTTTTGGCGGATGCTTCTGCCCCTGTCCATGGTCGAAACTCTGAAGAATGATGTGAAACCATGGGCCAGGTCCGTGACACACGCGCTAAGGCATTCCGCGCCCTCGGATCTGACCAGCCGACCCAATCGTCACTACCGGGGGGCTCTCGGGACAGATGCCGCCGTGAAGTATGTTAGCCCTACGCTCAGATGGGTCCAGCTCACACGTTTCGCCCTAGATCATCATTCATCAGATCATTATATGTATGTCATGACCTGCTTACGCTTTCGCCTCGAATTATTCCATGGAAGCCCGATTGAGGCCCCGAGATTGTTGTTCGATAGCGAGCACCTGCCACGTCTTGCAGGACAGCGCGCTTGGCGGTGTGGCCAAGGTAGGTCGACACGTACGTGTAACAACAACCCAAAGTCATCTCCCGCGCATACATACATCTATTCCGCTCGCCTGCCTACCTGCGTGTCCACGACGCACCCTCGATACACAGAGCTGGTCTGCAAATACGTCTGCATTGAGGGATCCACCTCCCGTGCGGACTACTATCGGGTTTGATTAAACTCTTGTCGGCAAACAATGTTTTAATTTAACAGATCATCGGGGACTTTCCAAAATATGATCTGAAGATATCGATACGGATGAACGGGCTCTGCAGTCAAACCAGGCCGACGGGCCCCGGATGGGTCGGGTATGCAGCTAGAAGAACCTTCCAAGCGGGTTCTTCGCACAAGTTCCCACGCCATCCCTACTCAATTTTAAACGGTTAGCTCAGGAACCGCTCCGAGTTGCGCGAGTAAGGTTGAGATTTAGCCCCGTCAGAGTATTTGCACCCGTACTTAGCGAGGCTCCACTTGGATCAGCCATGCTGTCGGTATAGACAGACGTCATGCCAATCCTTCATCCCCTTCCCCTCTTGTGTCTCATTACGGTGCTGCCTCCCTAAATCGTCCCCCGCGGTTTCGAATCTGAGTCACGACGTCTCGCATATCGTATGGCCGAGGCCACGACATGTCAGAGCGCAGTCTGCTTCGACCTTCCAATGCGAGGATTTGGTTTTGGGGGCCATTGTCGTAAGCAATCACCAGAGTCGAACCGAATCTATACCCCTGTCAGCCGTATGCATCAGCAGCATGCAGCATCACCCCAGAAAGCACAAGCAAACTGTTTGTCGGGGAAATACAGCAAGCAATCAATCACAATCAATTCTGCCGTGGGAACTCAAATCGCCGGCTGCCCCGTGATCGGCCGCTGCATGATATGATTGTTGGCATAAGAGCCATGTCCTGCGTACCAGGTGCTGGGAAGCGCTTCGGTGGAACGTCGCCCATAAATCTGTCAATCATTGATGCCATGGAGCCATCATATTAAATGATGTAGGCGCCGCCGCATTTCATTACATTGTACTTATGCCGCCGCGCATTCACTTTAGCTCTTTACAATAATAATTTACCCCAGCACTCGTTGACCGCAAACAAAGTTGCGCGTGACCTGTCATTTATTTTCAGCCGCGCAACGGGCTTCGTCGATCCACAGCAGGCAAGCCACCCAGATGCAATCAGCGTCCGCATCCCGCAACGTTTGACATGTCATGTTTTCCACGCCGAACATGTGCGATAGCGGCCTCGGCGCCTTTCAGACACAGCAGCGTCAATTGGATTTGTACGTAGAGGAGATCGCTTAGCATAACACGCTCGTATCTTGTAAGAAGACTAATGGCAATTGCTGTTGGATAGTGCCAGCGTGAAGCAGGCGTGTCCAAAAGGCATATACATTGTGCCCACACCCAAGGATCCCAACATCTGGCAAGGCGTGCTTTTCGTGCGCAAAGGTGGCTACTCTTTGCGTAGATGAACTCAAGAGGACAATTTCTCAGACATCTCTAGGTCCATATGCACCCGCCATCCTCAAATTCAAGATCTTCTTGTCGCTTTCCAATCGACCTCCTGTGATAGCAATTTCGACAGATATATTCCACCCGCTTGTCACACCTTTGACCACGTACACCTACACCAATAGTGATACTGGTGCTGATACTGTCAGTGCCTCAGATGAGGAGCGTCTCCCACCCGGGGGCTTCAGCCTGCGTCACGGTTTCCCAGAATGGTTCCGCCACAAAAAGTCGATTCCGGCAGCAGAAGAGCAGCGTGACAATGCACAAAGTGATAAAAAGGAGGTAGATATGCCGGCAATACCGGTTGTAGAAGATGGAAGCACTAGCACACCAAGCACGTCTCAAGCACGCTGTGGCGCGGTAGATATCGCACGCATGCTCTACTACATGAGAAGCGCTTTCGACTCTGAAGTTCTCCTCGACAAGGTGCCTTTAGAAGCTGCAGGCAACCCAGGTGCATGGCATGCTTGGCAGGCACATCGAGCAAAGATATCCGGCACAACGACATCATCTACAAGGACCACTCAGCTCGAAAGTGCGTCATACGCACCGATAAGCCAACAGCCTGGCGGTGCCAGACGACCAGGCCAATGGAATTGGGAGGGCGTGTGGGAGGAAAGAGTCAAGAAGGGCATACTCGCCAGTGTCTCCCAGAGTTCGCTATACAGCAATGGCCAAGACGCTGATCTTGTAAGCTATGTCATGTCAGATTCTGTTGCACAAGCTAATCACAAGCAGATAAACTTTCTTGACATTGATCCAGAGTATCTAGAAAAAGCCGCAGTATGGAGACATGACGTTAAAGTAGAGGGTGAATCTGTACCCGCATAAGATGGGCCGCATAAGATGGGCCGCATAAGATAACGAAACACCGACTAAAACCGTTCAAGTCCTGCATGTATTTCGAGATGTCGACATTACGTATTCGAGCTTCCCGCGTGCTTTCAACGCGTCCTTCGGTCGCGACTGCCTTATTCGCGACTATGGCGGGATTAATACAATAGGGGCAAACTTCGCGATTGCCACGTCCTATTTCTTCTTGAGTTCTTGTTACCCGCTGGAGGTAGACTTCTCTGTCTGTCAGTAGAATAGAGAGGATATTCAGCTTACATGATCATTGGCTGCCAGAGTACAAGCGCCGGCGGCCATGTCTTCAAATAAGGAGGTACAGAAATACGCCCGCAGAAGCTCGTACGGATGGGCCTGACGGTTGTGCAGAACAAGAGACCACAAGTGAGCGTGTTCTCTCCCGATCGCACTCCACCTTTTGTGCCTACATATGGCTGTGTATCCGGACTTGGAAGCTCGAAACCTCTGCAAGCAACCCGACGTACTGGCAATTCCCAGCCCGCATCCACCGTGGACCCACCAGACTACCTCTTGAGGGTACGCAAAACCCGCGAAGATCTTAAGACCGCGGCACAAGCATACCCCGCCCAAGCCGTGCAAAGACGGCCATCAGTTCGTAAGCGCGTAGTATCTGTGGTGAGAGATGGCCTCCTGAGTCGCTCGAGAAGCAGAAATCTCTCTTTGATTGATAGCAATGCTACGGAGTCGAGCGCATCACTTCTTGTAGAACCACTTGTTCTACCGCCCAAAACCCTGGATTCCTCCATGCCCAATAGCATGGACAATGCTACCGATCATTTCCCGCATGATGCATTTGGTGAACTCCGGGTTGAGCTATCTACGGTTGCAACAACTCCTGCAATTGATGTAGCCGAAAAGAAGGCTACGTGGGTCTTGGTAGAAGCAGAAGCGACAATGCTGCTAACTGGGACTGGTGATGATACTGCACACCGCACGCATAACCGTCATACTTCTGGGTCGAGACCTTTAGACGTCATTGTGGTTATCGATAATTCGTTTGTGGCATGGTACATATCGGGTACCCGCATATTGACACTTCACAGACCATTTGTATCCCTGCGTACGTTACAGTGCATGAAATTGGTCTTGAACCAAATATGTCGCTTTCTGGAGGTCGGAGATCGACTAGCTGTCTTCTGCACTTATTGCCAGCATGAGGCGGCGTGTCAAAGAAATGAAACCACAGGATGTCAGCTGCACGCCTTGAAAGCTACAGACCTGCCAACTCTGGCAAAAGAAGTGGACCGCATCCTTCCTGCTTCCATGCATGTTCTGCAAACCAAGCAGGAGCAGTCGAAGTTTTGGAAACAACTCGTGCATCTCGTTTCCACATCGGGTGCAGAGCATCAAATCTTAAGATCCGATATTGCGCAGGTTATCATTCTTTCTCCGAATCCACAAGAGCATGCAAGCCTCCTACGTGGGTTGAAGCCCTGGCGAGTGCACCAATTCCAGTGTGGTTTATTCCTGGCACCCTCCAAGGAAAATCGCTCCAATGATGGTTGGTCTTTTGATGTGCCGCTTGACCTGAACATCGAATCAGGTGGTTCTCTTCCTGACCAAACAAGTATGCGCGCGCCTATTCAAGCCATGCTTGGTCAGTCACGTACTAGACAACGTGCCGGATTGCTTTCCCATATCAGCACAGACTTCACGTGCGCAGAGCACTGCACTATCAAGGAGGTTGTGAGACACTCGCGCATGAGCAAATTGCGACCCGGGCAATGTGTCACAGTGCTCATCAAGGTTGCTGTCCCTGTCCTCAAGCCCGTCAGCAAACGAGAACCAAAAGACAGCGATGATTTGTTCGCGGAACTGTTTCAGATGCTCGGTGAGGACGAGACACAGCTGTTCACATCTAGGATCTCGTACAAGCATTCTTTGCGGCCTACGACCACTTGCACAACGGACGACGCCTGTACAGTCCGGCGGTTTGACGGCCAGTCCACATGGGCTCGCAAGGAAGAGGCAGACACGTCGGGCTTGCGCGCAGTCAACTTCGCCAAAGCTATGTTTGTGGCGAAAACATGGCCGCCTGATGCTGCACTTGAGCGACTGCAGCGAAAATTTACGCCAACCCTGTTCGACGAGGACGATGGTCTTTGCCTTGTACGGGAAGAGCTGGAGTTTCAAGCGCATGCACGAGAAGCCAGCCTTGCAGTCTCATCGACTGGCATTGTGCATGCATCTTAGTTACCGCCTGCTTGGGAATAGGTAGAATTGCACGGGGCAGGTCCCGGGCTACGCGTCGTCCACGATATGTGCTTGTCGGGTGACGACACGTGATTAGTCGACGACATCGGAGGCGAACAGTCATTCCGAATAAATTATTATTAGATTCATGCTCTCTTTGCTCAAGGTATTCTATACAGATGCAGAATGACCTTTGTCTTCTGATCATTCTGCTCGAGATCTGATCTCCTTTTCTAGTGACCATTACCTCGTACCTCGTAATCAAAGTCATGCCGGACGGGCACACCGAGCTAGACAGAATAGAAATCACCCAGCAGTAAACAGAAAATCCAGCAGACCAGTCCACGTGTCTATTCCTGATGACAGTACCTTGGCATTGGAAATTGAACACTTGGGAGTTGAACGCGGACGGGGTCGTGCCAATCTACCAGCTGGTAGATATCATGCATACAATCATGCGTCAAGAAAAGGGTGGAAGAATGGGATTTGACACTCTCCTCGCAGTACGAGTTTTTGCAACAGGCAAGGGTACATGATTGCACGACGGAAAGGCACTTGGGCGCTTTGGCGAGTCGAGAGTTCGGTAGTCCAAGACAAGGCAAAACAACACGAAGCAAGGGAGTTAGACGAGGGGAGAGGGGGGGGGGGGGGCCCAGGGAGGTGAATGATCGCGTGTGCAGACTGAAATCAGGCAGTGTTTGCTTTGCTTTTTGCGTATTTGTCAATCTACTGGGACGTCGCAGGGACATGAGACGGGGAGATCCGTAGATGGTCGATTTTTATATTGGCATCAGGTGGCTGCGACATGTGGTACCACAATATCAGGCTGGACATTGAGGAATGCCCAACAGCAGAAAGGTTAAGATTGGCGGCTTAGCAAAGACATCACTCGTTCCATGGAGCCACTGCAGCGGAGACTCTTCTCCACTGAGGAACATTGCATGACTGGGAGATTGGGATGGTGTGTTTTTCCTTTTCCCATTCTTTTATTAGACGGTGCGACATGACGTCTGGTTAGACTTGGTGTGCATGCCGGATATTGGAGCAGGCTGTGGACTTTATTCCCGCGAGCCCGAGGCAAAGGACATTGGAGTGGGTCCGGCAAGCGACACAGGATGCGTGAATGCGTTGTTATCAGTGTGGTTTGTTGTGTGGTTGACGAAGCTGAATGACATGCAGGGCTGCACGTCCGCTGTTGCATGCGATCGGTGTGGTTATTGGGCCAACCATGTACCAAAGTGCCGGGAGCTGGATATTATCTCGCTGCAGGTGCATGGTCAATTCGGTGGTACCAGGCGCGTATCCCAATGTCGCTATTTCTCTTGTTCTACATCGCATAGCGGTCCTGCACTTGCCAGTGTGTGGCTGAGCCGCAAGGAACCAGTGAGAATGCTGATGAGATTGACGCTACACCGCAAGTTTCCTTACGAGAACAGTGAAGGAACAGGTTGACTGCGAGTCGATTCCTAGTAGAGCAGGTCGGAAGTGCGTACTGTGAGGCAGTAAGGCGAGTGCAGCCAGACACGGAAAGACGTCCGCAGTCAAGGACCAATGGATCTTCGTGGACATCAGAAGTGGATAAAGGGTTAACTACTTCTTGGTTATACGGTCGATACCACCCATCCAGGGTCTCAAGACATCAGGAATGATTATGGAGGCACTTTTCTCATCCCAGCCATTCTCCATGATGGCAGCCAGGACACGAGGTACAGCCAGGGCAGTGCCATTGACGGTATGTGGCCACTCATGTTTATGGCCAAAGCGATCAGTCTTGACGCGAGTAGCGAGGCGGCGACTTTGGTAGTCTGTGCAAATGCTGGCAGAGGTGACCTCACCCCAACCCTCATCCTTTTCTTTTCTCGAGGGAAAGAAGGCCTCGATGTCAATCTTGCGGGTAGCCGAAGCACCGAGTTCGGTGGCGGGCATCTCCAGTACGCGGCAGTGCAGCCCCAATGAGGTGAGGATCTCTTTCTGGATAGCGACCATTTCGTCAAAGAGGAGCTGTGAGTCAGAAGGAGTAGATTCGGCAAAGTGAGAGGTCGGGTCGTGGTCGGGCATGGTCCAGGCGAACATTTCGACCTTTGTGAACTCATGAACACGATACAGGCCCTTTGTGTCGATGCCTCTGGCGCCTGCTTCGGCACGGTAGCAGCGACTGGCGCCGATGACTTTCAGTGGTAGATCAGCTTCCTCAAGGATGGTATTCGCCTTCATACCGGCAAAAGGGATCTCAGCAGTACCCGCTAGACATAGCGTCGGCTTGTCCTTGTCCTTTTCAGGCTGAGCAATGGCGTAGATTTGTTGCTCGTCATTCTGGTCCCGGGGCTGAAAGCCACAGGCGGAGGCGATATGGGAGTAGATGATGGAGGGGGGAGAGATGATGCGCCAACCGCGCTTCATAGCCGTGGATAGAGCATATTGGATCAAGGCTTGTTCTATCAGGGCGGCCTCGTTCTTCAAAAAGTACCATCCCCAGCCTGACGTGGTTGCCGAGCCTTGAAAGTCGAGCAGGTCAAGCTCTTGGCCAATGTGAACGTGCGATTGCCAGACGCGGTCAGAGAGGGAGGACTCGGATTCGGGGTGGTGGTTGAGGTATTCGATAACCTCTGGGACATCTCCGTTGGGTGTGTGGGTACTGCTGAGGTTGGGCAGCTCAAGGGCCAGAGTGTCAATCTCATCCTGCAGCTCCTTCTCTTTGCTTTCTATGGCGGCCAACTGGCTCTTCAGCTGCTTGGCTTGGTCCAGCAGAGCATCTCTTGAAGTCGGAGGGGTGTTGACGTCGCCAGCATCATCAGTGCGTGCCAGGGCACTGGCGAGCTGCTTGCGCAGGACGTTGTTGTGTTCTCGTAGACTACGGGCCTCCTTCTGCTGGGCCAGCCATTGCTCGTGTAGCTCGAGGATGCGCCACGAGTGCTTGGCCTGGCCCTTGTAGTTTCGGTCTATGCAATTCTGTTCATATAGCCCTGGTGCATTGCGGATGTGTCTGATGTCGATTGTGGGTTTCGGGGCGAATGAGGGTCTGGTATAGCTGCGCGAGGGACTGACGCGGTTCCACACACCACTCAGCAGTCGCTGTTGGCGTGTAGGACGTATGCGAGCCGATTTCATGTCGTGCTGATCTGTTGACAAGCACACAACAAGAGGACAAACACATGGCAAAGGTGCCCTTCATATTTCATAATTTTTAAATCCGAGCTCCGGGGAAAGTGGCCGTTGCACATCTCACGTCATGTCACCATTGTCCGTGTTCCGTTTCATCAACGGCCATCCCGAGACCATTGCTTCCCATCTGCATTGACATTTGACTGTCAATCCAAGATGCATCACTAACCAAGGCAGCTTCTTGGTGGACGCATAACAACGTCTGCTTGGTCACATGGAGCAGATGATGTTTGTCTGTCTGGTGGCTGCGCGGCATCTGATCGTCTCCAGCCCGCGACATCTCCAGCTTTCCTGCCCTCTGTTTACATGTACTTGATTTTACCTTGACCACCACCACCATCAACCCTCTTGCACCCCACGAGTCAATCTTTGCCAGTGCCGATTGTAAAATTCATATACCCATTCAGGACAAGTCTTGTCCACCTTCGAGACATCAAAGCGAGTCAGCAGCGACGTCTTGACGATTATGAAACATGCGACATCGCTTGACCATTTCTCGCCAGACAACTGCTCGTCCTTGTATCAATAAACCCGTGCCCACCAGTCTGCCCCGCCAGCCACCCCACTCCCAGGCCGATTTCTTTTCTTCACTTCTCACGTCCATTGAACCCACGCCTCTCTCCACCTGATGGTTTCCCATATCGAACACCCGGATCAGCTTGTACCCCGCCGTCCATCATCCGTCACGTCGCGCGCCTCTACTTCACGGAGACATCGCTCTTCCCGCTCTCATCATGGCAGCTCTTCGTCAACATCTCAGAATGAGTTTCCTATCTTCTCTCACACCGGAGAAGTCGATATAATAATGGCCTCGGCCAACGGTCGGCAAGAGCAGCGCTATCTCCTGCACCGTCTTATCCTAAGCCAGTGCTCTGCTTTCTTCGAGACAGACCTAAAGCACGACACATTCTCGACTGGGCCTCTTGCGCGAATAGGCGACCTGGAGACACCAAGGACGAGTATAGATTCGACTGCTCCTGTACGTCTCACGTCTTCTTCCAAGACGTCCTCTACCTTTTCAGAACACAAGCGCTGGCGCTATGTGCTCGACTGGCCAAACACACTTGAAGGCCATGTCCCGATCCTTGTGCAGCGAGAGCCATTGCCGTCTGTGGAGGATTCTCCTCCTGGCCCTCCACCAGTGTCTCGCAACAAGCCTCCGCCTTCATCAAGCTCTTTCTTTCGCAGCATGTCCAATTTCTCAGCCCTCAATCTAAACAGCCAACCAAATATTAGTTCCGGCCCAGATGACGAAGTTCTTCGCGATTACGACAATCTATTTCGCATCTTCTACAACTATACACCTACCTTAGACAGTGTAAATATTGCAAACGCCTACACCGAATGCAAGGCTTTGTTGCACCTAGCCGATACGTATGATGCGCTAGATGTTGTGGGACCTAGAATCGACCATCATCTTCTCCGCTTTCAAGGTCGTCTCTTCAAACAGATTGCAAAGTACCCCCCGTCATATCTCAAACTCGCCTGGCTCGCCCGATCGAAGGTCATTTTCGCCGAAGCCATGATTCACATAGTGGGACAATGGCCGCTCGCCGCACCTCAGCTACGAGGTCAAGTAGATCTATCTGTAATGGATCTTATCGAAGATAAAGTTGATGAACTGGATGAGATCAAAGCAAAGGTGGAAGCAAAACTATTCAGGCTTACACTTACCACCAGTAGAGGTGAGCGGGTGACCCCGACCAACTCATACCTTGATTGGCTGGCCATGAGTCTGTTTCGTCAGTGGATTGCCGAAAATACCACCCCTCCACCTGTTTCTATTCTCAAGGATTCTGCTTCTCGCCCCGGCTCAGGCCATACGGTCTCATCGTCAAACGACCGCGCTCCAGCACCCTCATCATCTGGTAGATCTCCCTCTTCACGCACCCGCAGCAGTAGTAGCAGTCGTCACAATACACACCATCCATCACAGTCTCAAGCCCTCGTCTCTACTCGCCATGTTCCTCCCCCACCACCTTACTCGCCGACCGGGACATCACAACAGACCTTCAACTCAGGCCGCATCTACCGCCACCTTGGCTCCACTATCAACTCCGCCTACCTTGCCCACGACGAACTCAAGCGTTTCCTCAAACTCAGTCCCGACCTCTACACACGCGACAACCTTCGCCGGTTCGAGCGCCGCATGGACGAGCTGAAGAATCTAGCTCGGGATGCTGTGCGACCGCTGACGAGAAATTGTCTCGAGCTTGATTTGAGTAGTTTGGCGGCGAGTAATGGTGGAAGCGGTGGTGGTAGTCTGGGCTATCTAACATGCACAAGGATACTGAATGAGGATTTTCCATGGGATGACTGAATGAGTTGATGCATCGATGAGTCGATCAGTTGATATCTTGGTGAACGTATAGAGCTTGTTGGCTGGAAGAAAGGTCGAAACAGCATGGAAGGAAGAGATGGACGCCTCTGATATGACGATTAATGAATCTGCACGAAGTAAAGAATGCCACATTACGGAGAATACCAGCTTGGATTGATTTTTTCATCAGAAAGATTGTATAAAATGGGGAGGAGTATATTTTGTGGATATTGCTCACTGCTCATGGAGTGTCATACCTGGTTGTCCGTACTGCTTGACTTGCAGTTTCCTGATATCCCCAAGTAACTCTTTCCTTGTCCGCAATCACGTTTTACCACCTATCAATAAAGCTCTTTCACTCAATAACGTGTCATATGCCTCAAGATGAAGACAGATCATGTTCTCTGCCCTCTGATACAACTGTCGCAGGCTCTAGACGAAACCAAGTGCGAGTCTTCATTTCTTGCTGACTCCTCGCCGTATGCAAATTTGGCTCAATCATCCTCGACATCAGCAACAGCCTTTCTACCACCTCTCTTACCACCCCTCTTGGCCGCAGCAGAAGTCTTGGTATTCCTCTTCTTCTTCGCCGGTACCTCAGGCTCATCCTCGTCACCATTCTCAGCCTGCACAGCGGCCTCTTCTGCGTTCCCATCCTTGCCCGTCGCGTCCTCCTCACTACCCACACCACCCCTCTTCCTCTTGGCCTTGTCCGCCAACCGCCCAAGCGCGCTTCCCAACCGTTTACTCCCCAGCTCTGCCTTCTTCCTAGGGGCATACGACCCGGCGCCCGCACCAGCGCCGACCCCACCCTCGAAGAATTTAGTAATATTACTCTGGGTACCCTCGTCCAGCCTCCTATTCATATCCTTGATGACAGGAACCAGCACCTCGTCCGTACGCTCCGCCGACCAGCCAATCGTAGCCATGAGGAACGACCTCAGCGCGTCCAGGTTGGGAACGCCCCACTGGAACGGTGAGGGATCACTGTCGACTTCCGGCTCCAAGTACGCCAGATCAACCCTAGGATCCGGGAAGGCAGGCGGCAAGAAGATCTTGGTGGCTTGTCTGCGGAATTTCCTCTGAAACGCGGTGGTGTCTGTGGATTTTGGCAGCGTGCCCATCTGCACACCCTCGAACCATTTCTTGAACTCCACCAGCGACGGGAACTCGGAGAGGATCTCGAGAGCGGTGACGGGGCCTACGCCAGTAAGACCCTCGGTGTAGTCGGACCCCAGAAGGTGGGCGATGCCGATCAGTTTCTGCCGCGTGAGGTCGAATTCCTTCTCCAGGTCGGAGCCGAGGTAGCACTCGACGAACTTGGCCTGGTTGAACATGTTTTTGTAGATGCGCGTGCCGCCGAAGAGGAAGCAGTCCGAGTCGTCCGTCACGATGCCGTCGACCAGGCCGAGCGTGACGAGCTCGGCGCACTGTGCTTCGGCCTCCATGGGCGCGGTGATGTACGGGAGGCCGAAGAGTTTGAGGAGTTGTTGGCACTCTTGGATCATGACTTGGGTCACTTCGTCTGCGTCGCGGCGGTCCTTTTTCTGCTGCGTGCGGAGCTGTTTCAGTTCGCGCTCGTAGTCTTGGATGTTTTGGGCTTGGGTCTTGTTGTTTAGGGTGGAGGCGAAGCGGGCGTGCTCTTCGGCTTCGACGGCGAGCGTGCGCATTAGTTCGTCGTCTTCCGAGTCGCTGTAGTAGCCGAATTCGTCTTCGCCAGCTTCTGCGGGTAGGTTCTGGTCGGCAGTGCCTGTGACTGGCGCGGGTGTGGTATTTGATACTTGTGGGAGCTCTACTTGGCTCGCCTCCACTATATCGCTTTCCTGAGCAGTGTTCTCTTGTGCAGTGGCCGGCGTTTGATCTGCCATATCCACATCTTCAAATTCTGGTGATGGACACTGTTCTGGTATGTCTACAGATGTCACCAGACCGTTTCCAGCTGGAGATGACTGTTTCAATCTTTCTTCGTCATCACTGTCTTCCCATTCGAAGGGTTCATCGTTCGCATCAGAGGTAGTCTTATTCGGCGAAGCAATGTTTTCTTGAACCTCTTGCTGTTTCTTTGGACTCATACTAATTTGCTCCGTCATTTGCTCGGTATCTTTTGGCCGTTGGATGGCAGGCATGTCAGAGTTGAGAGGAGGCTCAGTGCTAGGTGGATCAGCCAGCATAGCGTCTGCCATGTCACCCATCGTAGGCTCTTTGGGCTCGACGGCCACATGGCCTGTGGTGGGAAACATCTCGTCGTCTGACGAATCGACTTGAATGACATCTTCGGACTGTCGAACCATCTCTTCATCTGCCTCAAGATCAATCACCTCTCGAGAAGGATGTTTATGTAGAGTAGGTAACGTGTCGAACTGAAAGTTGTTGTCTTTCTCAATCTTTGCCTTCTCGCGGTCTTCTTGCTCGAGTTTTCTCTGCGCCGCCATATCGGTGTCGAGATTGCCCTCAAACCATGGAGGAACTGGTTCAGATTTCTTGTTCGAGGTGCCATCGGCACGTTCAAACCCACCAGCACTTTCCTCCTGAATCTTTTGCATCTTCTTCTTGCCTAGTAAAGAGCTACCCAAGTCCAGCTTTTCAAAAGGAAGAGGTCCGCCGAATCCGGACTTCTTAGGTTCGGAGGCGAGTGTCTGGTTTGATATGGCTGGCTCTGGGCGAATGACCTTGCGATGTGGCTGGTACTTGGACTGGCGAGACTCTGCTAGTGCAGACTGAAAGTCCATATCATCACTATCACTGTCGTCCTCGTCGTTCTCGAGGATGGCCTGGTCGTTAGTATGCTCTGCTGAGGCACCAAGCGTGTGGTTAGTGTCGTCCAATTGTTCTGGACTGGCGCTTCGGGCGGCAGGCACGGCCTTCCCGGCTCGACTGTTGACGATGTGTGCTATAGCCATGCCCTTGCCACGGGGAAGCGGTCGTTCCTCATCCGCGCGCTTTTGCTCAAACAGGTCCAGCCAATCCTCTCCGTCCTCTTCTTCGTCGTTCTCATCATTTGCATTATCTTGCTCCAGTGACATTGCAATAGCACGTTGGAGATCGTCATCGTCCGAGGCTGCAGTTTCTTCCGTCTCTTCAAGGCCAGCCTGCTCTTCGTCAGCCACGAACAGGGACTCTGGGTCATCCTCTACAGGCTTGGCAGGTATGGCTCGCCGCTTTGCAGGACCTCTTCTACGTGAGCTGTATCCGGCGCGCCTTTTAGCAATTACGCTTCCACCTGTGGCATCCTGTTGAGCCTTCATCTTTGTCAAGCGATTTAGGCCCTCAATTGGAACATCTTCGAACTCGACGTCTTCTTCCGAGTCTTCCTCTTCTTCATCCTTTTCTACACGATCAACGTCTATTGGCTTGCTCTCAGTCCTGCCTTCATCATTTCCCCCGACCACACCCAAAGCCCAGCCTCCTTCGACACCGTCATTCTTCACAAGGATATATTCTCTACCCTTTTCACCAGCGATGCGACCGCCAGCGGCACTGAACATGCCATCATCGTTTGGGCCATTGATGTTCATGAGACGTTGAGTGAGCTCGTTCCTCTCAGTCACACGTTCGATCTGGAACTTTGAAAACGCCATACGGTCTGGAAACATGGTGTCGAGCTGCTCTTTGGAGTAGCCCATCCTCAATCTACTTCTCAGCCTGGCAGCATTGAGAATGTTGTAGCGATCACTCGCAGGAAGACTTGTGAAGAATGGACTGTCAAAGTCAATCTTGGAGAAGTCGTAGACATTGATGTCTTCGCCCGTCTCAAATTGTCTAGCATACGCCTCTAACTCTTCCAGAGACATAATCCTGGGGTCATTCGGGGCCATCTCAGAAATAGGCACATCCAGGTTGGGGAGATGGTATTGGTCTGTTTTCTTGAACTTTCTGTTCTGCTGGCGCTCTTTCTGCGTCATCTGAAGCTCGTCAACGTAGACCAGGTCTTCACCAATATCTTCCTCTTCCTCTTCGCGAGACCCTTGCGCTGCCCTTTTGCGGTTGGCTTCATCCTCTTCTGCTATTCTTTGCATCTGCAAGGCGAGCAACTTTCCAGCAGTACGCGTAGCATCTTCTCTTCGGCCTTCTCTTCTTTTCTTACGGCCTTGAATAGTCTGGCGTTTGAGTGCAGGCGCACCACCATCGAAGACAAAGACTGGTTTGATGCCGATGAAGAGGAGTTTACAGATACGCCGGAAGAATCCCACAACATGGCTGTTTCGCAGAGCATTGCCCTCTTTGTCGCGCACTGCTTTCAGAAATTGGTATATCCAAATGGAGGCATCAACTGCGAGACGCTTCTTGTTCAGCGTCTCGATCTTGATTGGACGAGCACATGGTTGCACAACTGTCCATAGTCCGGTGACACCCATAGCACCGTCTCCGTCTTGACCAGCATGTCAGGTAGTTTCATATGGAAACTTTGGTGAATCAGTTGCCTCGATGATGAGCTCGGCTGGTCGCGAAATCACGAATGACTCGGTATCACTTGACGTCATCAAGAGGCTGAGTCGCGAAGTCACATGCGTTGCCAAGATCACTATACGACGACTGACTGAGCACTGTACCATCGTTTCGAACCAACGATAACGTGCGAACTGCATGTGGCATGCGCTCACATGGCGCATCGTCGCAAAATGCCGACATATGACAGACGTCTGGCGGCAATTAGTGCGTTATCAAGTCACTCTGTCCTACATTGCGACCATAAATTTCTTTTCAAACTTTGAGTGACCACAATCTTAAGCTTATAGCGAATACTTTTATCTCCTCGCCGAACGTGCGGAGAGATTCGGGGGTATTCCAAGACCCTGGCACATGCATGTTGCTCCCACTTTCACATGCATCTCTTGCACGCGGCTCAACGTCCGATGGATGTATCACTGACCAACCAGTTTTCTCACTCAACGCATTCCACGGCGCTTATCGTTCAGCGATCCCGAGAGAGACATTTCATATAGGAAGACTCTGGCCCACTTATAGTCTGGCAAGTATTCATATGGCTTTCTTCATCACATCTCACTCGCGCAACGGACCAATAAAGTGCTAAGCCACATGGCGACCATTTCTCCAAGCTTTGTTGGCAGAGTTGATCATTCTGACGACGATGCCAATATCTCCCTAATCTATGCCTTTCTACCCCCCGTGGTTCGACGATCAATGCCCAAAGTTCGCTCGTTGCGTCGTTCATTCAACAGCTATAGATCATTTGGCGGCCACTCTCGAAGTTCCAGCATAGATAGCACGGATTCTGGTCGGACCACACCCCCACCTGCTTATCATGAGAACCCAGCCCCGCTTACGTCTATACTGTCCGATGATGAGATCTTAGCGGGAGATGGTACTGGATCTGGTTCTGGATCAGGCAAGCGAGCATCCTTTCTTCAAAATGAAGAAAATGGGATCCAGTGGAAGTATGCTAGTCAGGGTAAGAATCTAAATCTTAACCTCAATTAAGCTCGACTACTTTTCACAGCTGACAATTCCATCAGGACTGAACCTCTTGACTTTGTCGGCCCAAGAGTCTTCATTGCCCACGTCCGATTCGTCCTTCAGTAGGCAGCTCTACATTGACGCCGCAACCTACCTACTTCGCGGCCTGCCAGAAGAACTTACCAAAGAGGAATTGATCAGCTTGAAGGCTTCCACACCGCATATCATGATCCAAACCCAAACACCAGTGGGCCAGCTAGTGCTGAGAGAGGAAGAAGTGCAAGATGTGCAAAGACCACCGCAAGACTACAACCCGACAGTACTGCATCGAATGGTGTCCACGGTGGTCCTGCAACTATTCATGCTCTTCTCACTGCTCTGGCCGTATATCCAGGTCTTTGTTCGCAGCGCGTATGATTATGAACGCCAACATCACATTTCCGAACGCTTCGCCACATCCACCTGGTCAACAGCAAACGCGATTGGCAAGCGAACAGTCTCCACAGTTAACCTCGTGTGTACTTGGAATGACGGTCAAGTAGGAGAGACGCTCGAATCAGTCGTCACCTGGTGGATTCAAGGAGTGGCAGGTGGCCTCTGCGAGGGCGTCGGAGAGGGCATGGAAGCATTGGGAGTGAAGCCAAAGCTACCCCCACAACGGAGAGCTGTCTCCCATAGAAGACAAACACGTGCATAGATTATGGAAACGGTGCAGGATCACATAACGGCCTTTTGAAGGGAAAGATGGTCGATCACGACAATGATAGATTGAATTAATGACACTTGATGAATTTAGATGCGGCGTTGGATACCTAAATGAATATACCCAAAACCAAATGCTCACATACCCTGCCTCACTTTTTATGTAATTGCAGCTACAGCATTTCGGAGTCCCCGAGCTGTAAAGGGTAAACTTTGCGATTCGCCCTGTTGGACACGCCACGACAACGACTGCGGGGCTGAATCCTTCCGGCGCGGGCTTGTGCATATATACCTCAGCAGCCTGTTTACAACGCATGTTCCACCCGAGGAGATCAGGGAAACAAAATAACCTGCGCGGGGCTGTAACGTAGATAGTGGCCCATTACTACGATAGGCAGCAGATAGACCTTGTTCATTCGGTTTTCCACCACTCGTGCCACTACTACCATAATCGCTACAGAACCGAGAAGCATACCATACTCTTGGCAACCAACGCACCTACCAAAAGCATGAACTACACGCCTCCACCAGCGCCCAAAACACCCTCCGACAAAGCCATAGAGTTCGTTTGTAATCGCTGTTTCCACCGCAGTCTGATACTGCCCGAGACCAGCCAGCATGGTCCATTGAGGGTTTCTTTTGCCACGACTACCAATTTCGACGAGGATGAGCGGTTGCCTGCGGTGTTGTATTGTTCGCCGATGGGGGCTTCGAGGTATATGCTTATGGATCTGAATCATACTGCGCGAGAAGCTGGGGTTAGGATGGTGTTGATTGATCGGTGAGTTCCAGACCTTCACTTTTCTATTTCTATATAGTTTTTATCTTAGAAGAAACACGAGTAAAGGTGGAAGAAGGTGGTTGGGACATATGACTAAAGGTGACAGGCCAGGCGTGGGAGGATCAGACTCCGTTCCTCTGCAGCAACGAATAGACACTTGGATCGAGACTGTCCCGGCAGTTCTCAAGAAGCTGGGAGTTCGACATGTGGCGCTGGCATCGCATAGTGCAGGGACTATGTATCTACTCAACACGCTCCTTCGCCTGCCTGATATACTAGACCCCGCTCGGCCCTTCGCGGTACTTTCAGGTATGTTTTCACACACATGAGACGGCCGCTTCATTACAGTGGAAGACCAGCACGTTTACATAAATTAGCCCCATTTGTACATATGGACCACTCGAATGTTGGCTTTCTCAACCTGGCCTCCAAGCTTCCCCAGTCCTGGATAGGCGGCTGGGACCATATCCAGAACTTTGTTGGTGGAACAGTGATGCCGAGTGTAGGTTATAGCGCTGGGATTGTTGAGGGAGTTGCAGATGTCTTTCGGAGCAACGATAGCACTGCGGTCAGTGAAGATGCGTCCAAGATAATGGATGCATATGGCTTTGACAAGGAGACTTATGCGGAACTGGGCAGGGTGCAGGGAGCGTATGCTCGAAGTGAGAGTACAAGGTATGTGCTGGCACCTTTATTACCACTTGCAGGTATGCAGCTGACACGTGAGAAAAGTGGGATAAGTCAGGACACGCTGCTATGCCTCAAGAAAGGAGGCAGTTTCTGGGGAGCATGCGATGATTATTCTACTTATATCGACAACCTCGTCAAGCAGTTGAAGGAGCTACAAGATTCAGGACAGATGCAGAAGAAGCTGAGACTGATAGCCCAGTTTGCTGCATCTGATATCATGTCAGGAAAAGAAGGCCAAAGGTACTTTGAAGAGTGCTTTGGTAAGGAGGGAGTGAACAGTGTGGTCGACTTCGAGTCGATCGTTGTGCCCAAGACCAATCACGAGACGATTGTGTCGGCGCGAAAGCCCGCTTTGAGGGCCTGGCTTGGAGAGGTCAGAGCAATGTCCTGAACACTGACAGAGTCAAGGCATTTGCGGTCCGGACAAATGCGGACCATGATGTAAACATGTAAACCTTTTTGAAGGTTGATTATCCGTTGATATGCGAAGACTATGCCAAGGACTTTCGAGTGTTGAGCAAAGGCACAAATGCCACGATATCAGGTAGGTACGCCAAGTGACCTCGGTTGAGGAAGTGCACTGTCAGAAAGGTCATGACATGACTAGAATAAATGGTGGATTGCACGCCGTTGCCTTGGCCGCATGATGGTGAGTCGGTCAAGGATTGAGGGTGGAGAAGCGAGAGAGTGACAGTCGCAAATGACGATGGCTCGTGCAAGCCACCCGACCCCAGGCACATCATCCAGCATCAACAGTCTCATGCGTGTTCCAGAACGCTACTCGTACACTTCCGTTATCGCAGCTTCCCCACCACTTTCCTTTATAATTAATTTCGCCGAACCCCTGTCCGTGATGCGATAGAGGCTACTGAGGCCACACTTACTACTCGTCTCTGTCCTTTGCCTGCTACAACAATCACAATCCCGACGCCATGCACGACCCGTTCCCCATACCAGCGCCGGCCTGGCTGGTCAAGGCCACGACACCCATAGCAGAGGCTCTATCCTTGCCCACCCTCCCCTTCCACGTCCACGAGATTGTCCTGGCATTTTGCATGTACCAGGCTATTCATTCATACATCTCACCCTTTCTCTCTCGCTGCTTCGTTCCCCAGCGATATGCCGCCTTCAACCAACGTACCCGCATCAACTGGGATGTGCACACCGTTTCATTGGTGCAGTCACTGCTCGTCAACTCCACCGCCCTATACATAATGTTCTACGACGAAGAAAGAAAAGACATGAATTGGGCGGGCAGGATCTGGGGCTACGATGGCATGAGCGGCATGCTGCAGGGACTGGCTGGTGGATACTTCATCTGGGACCTCATCATCACCATTAGGTATATGCACATTTTCGGAGTTGGCATGTTGTTGCACGCTATCTCTGCAGTCACTGTCTTCTCTCTCGGCTTCGTAAGTGCAAGCTTATGCTACAAATGGTATATAAAAGCAGTAAGAGTGCATAGCTAATGATCGATCCACACAGCGTCCCTTCCTCAACTACTACGGCCCAGTCTTTATCCTCTACGAGCTCTCCTCGCCTGCCTTGAACATGCACTGGTTCATGGACAAGCTCCAACTGACCGGCTCCGTTTACCAACTGATTAACGGCATCATCCTCATCTCCACGTTTTTCTTCTGCCGTCTGGTCTGGGGCAGCATCAACAGCGTCTACGTCTTCACGGACATATGGCACGCCATGCAAAACACTGGCGTCCTATCTGGCAGCCTGGCCGCCGATGCCAAGAATCGCATCACAGGCGAGACCGCTCCAATCGGTGCCTCAGACGTTATGCAATACGCCGGCGCAAGAGAATTACCCGTCTGGTTGGCATTGGCATATCTGGCCAGTAACATTGTGCTGAATGTGCTCAACTTCTACTGGTTCTACAAGATGATTGAGACGCTGAGGAAGCGTTTCGACCCTCCGCTTGGCACCAAGGGCCTGCACAAGGAGGACGAAAAGGAAAAGGTGGACCCGTACGTGGATCCCAACGTGGACATTCAGAAGGGTGTCTATGCCGACGGGAGGAAGACTCTCGAAGTCGAGGGGCGGGACAACAATAACGTTAGAAGCAGAAGACGCGGCTAGGTACGAGGAGCTTCTTTGACAATAATGAGGAAGAATAGCTCTAGGACCAGCGAACGAGGAACAGTGCGAGGTGGGTCAATCATTCGGTGTGCTCACGCACGCTTATGTTGCTTGGTTGGTTGGTCGAATTGACCCATCTCCGTAATAATTTGCGATACAGTACACGGTCCTTGTCCGAGTGGAGCATCAACACAGCTTACGAGCCGACTGCCGAGGCTCGACGTGATTCTTTTCTCAGTCGCTGGTGCTTCGTTTGGACATTCACCAAATGCACTAGGAAAGTCCCATGAAGTAATCGGGCAGTAATTAATCATTCAAGTAAATTTCGTTATGTGGTTATTCAATTTCTCAATGGGAAAGAATCTCCCAGGGGCAAAGACACCACATCCGCACAACATAACCCCTCCTAATCTCATTACAAAGAACCGTCCAATCCGAGCCTGCTTCAGCTGTCGACTTGCCCCTCATGTTCAACCTCTTCTCCATCCATTTGTGTTTACCGATTTGAGCCGACAAGGCGATTAGAAAATGGCAATAGCTCCAGGAGGACTGCCAACACCTCCCTTGACATGCAACGGGGCACTAGTCAAGAAGAAACTCCACCTCCCTTCCTTCTCACAGACTTGACTCAGTGTCTCCAGATCCCACATCTCGCCAATTGGCGTGCCCCACTGCACAAGCAACCACTCATGCAAACACCACCCGGTCTCCATTGGCGGCGGCCACGCCTCAAACGCCACGGTATCGCCCGCCACGGCGGCGAAATGCTGGTCGTAGAGCCATCTCACCGTGGCCTCGTTGTTCTGCACACCAATCGCCACACTATTCTCCTGCGTGCCGGCCTTGCGGTCGGTGGGGTTGGCAAAGTTGTGCCATCTCACGTAGCCCGAGCGGACCATCATGATGTCGCCAGGGCGGGGCGTGAGGCCCTGATACTTCATCGTCTCGACGAGTTCGGACGCCGGGATCTCGTGGCGGGTCACGGGGGAAGGTGGATTGCCGTGTTTGTGCTCGTACCAGCGGAGCCAGTCGACGAGGATGCCGCGGCCGACTATGCCTCCGCGCTCGCACCAGTTGTGCGTGCCGTTTGTGATTGATTTTGTGGCTTCCGTGTGGGAGAGGCCGTTGTAGTACATGCCTGTCTTTTGGTGGGCAAACTATTTGCATTTAGTAAGACTTTCTTGTTTGTCTCTATTCACTTTTTCCTTTCAAGAGTGACTGATATCCGCCTTCTGCTTTATTTCAGTTTGCTAGGCTTGGGTATACTTACGTGCTTCAACGAGTCCCATTGACTACCGGACTGCGTATTGATATAGAGTTCGTCGTCGAGGGCAGAAAAGCCCAACTCCTTCAAATCAATGACCTTCTGATGGAACTCCTTCCTGCCGAAACCAGGAAATTGCACATTCTCGAGGGGCCAATCAAGCTGGATATGCTGGCCTGTTCGAATCTCCTTTGCCGCCGCCTGCACGATGGCCGGAGTGAGCAAGTTGACGGTGCCGACTTGGTCCTTTTTGCCTGTGCTGCGGTCGTCGAAGAGACCCCAGCAGCAGCCTTGGGGCTGCCCTTCGACTTTGGGGAGGTTGTCAAAGGCGGGGAACATGATTGTTGGAGTGCCGGTTATGACGGCCGTGAGGGCCTGGATGCGATCACCGGCTTTCTGGAGGGCTGTTCTTTCCTTGCCGTCGCCCATTGCTTTTGTAAAGTGCTTCAAAGAATTCAATGGAAGTGAAATTGTAAGGCGAGGCAAAGGAAAAAATGGGCAAGCTTTGTCTCTTATAGACATGACGTTCATATACTTTTGATGTGTATACCGCATGTATTACCCCGCAATTCTTATGGTCCTTGTTCTCCGCTGCGGGGGAAGTGCCACGGCAAGGCACGGCAGACTTTCAGTAGTGCGATCGGTACGCCATATTTCCTTTACTGCGGGAACAAATCTGCATAAACGACGGCTGGTCAGATTGGTAAGGTGTGCTTGCTTGCCGTGCTGAACAATAGCGTCAGCCTCAAACCAGGGAATTGAGAGCCAATACATTTGCATACATATTTCCGCATGTGCACGCGGAGAAGCCTGCGAACTGAACCAAGAACACCCATGGATGTCGTATTGTGAAATATGGTGCAGGTTTAGCTGTCTCGGCGTCGTGGGAGTGCTGATCTAGCTGGTACCAATCATCAAATTTGCCGAATAAATAATGTCTCGAAAGCAACGCCGTCTATCATTCTGGCATCTGTGATGAAACATTTAGACAAGTTCTCATCATGGGGATGATGATGCTGTTCTAAAGCTGAGAATCTGACCCGAGGCTGCTCGCTTTCTCGCCAAGGCACGAAGCAGCTCAACAAGGAGTAAGGAGCATTAGCCGGATCATGATTGGAAGAGAGGGATAACACTCTAAAGCTTGAGAGCTTATATGGTGTCTTATTGATATGTACACAGGGTAGCTTTCATGCAGTCAGTCAGGACAACCAGCTTTCATCGAGCAGCAACACAAACGCAGTTCAAGATCTGTCAGATAGTCTATGTAACTCCGAGTGATAGCTTTCTCCCACCGACATGGTCTTGATCAAGCGCATCTGTCCGCCAGAGCGGCAAAAGGCTGTTATCGCCATATCAGCATCTGCTTCTGCGCCAACACTCTCCATCAGCGGAAGCTCACCTTTCCAACTTGTCATCTCGTTGCGGATTGGCTCGACCACGCGACCAGGAGTTCCCATCACTATTCGTTTGAACGGAACTGTTTTCAAGCAGTCTCTTCCGGGCAGTATGCTCGATACTCTTGCCCTTGGCACTGCATACCTTGTTCCAGCATCTCTCGATGGACGAGTTATAAGCTCCGGAATGTTTCGGATCAACGATGCTAATTTCCATGGAGGGGTAAACCTCCACCTGCAGACTTGACGCAACGCCCTTTCACTCAACTCTTGACTATCCCTGCTGATGGCGAAGTACAAGTGACACATGACTTGCCAATCAGCCGCATGTTCCAATATGAGGATGGATACAAGACGCAAGATGTGGTAGGCGAGACTTGGCGGCTGATTCTTCATGCTGGTCACGTTGGCACAACTTGGTGGTGCTGGGGTGATTTGAATGGCGACCTCAAAGGCCGCAAGCTACATCAGTGGCGTGAAGGCTTCCGGCCAGGAAAGAGTGTCTCAGGTCTTAGTGAGCCCGAGTTGAATAGCGGAGAGTGGGTTTTAGGCTGTAATCCAACGGAGCTGGTATTTGAGGATCAGTCTTCCAACTCTGAGTTCCGCTTTATTGAATGAAATCGTACTCTGTCCCCAAATGATCTATTGAATTCTCCATTCCACTCTTCACAGGACGACTTGAATAAGATGCTCAGGTGTCCCGTGGCTTGTAGTAATGCTTCCCTAGAGACCGGCAGCAGATCCGACTGCTTTACCTAATACTTTGGCTCACATGTCGTAAGGCATGAGCTGAGTAGTACATGTATGCTCAAGGAGAGTTGTTTTCATGCTAGGCCTTTGTCCTCGGGACTTCGAACGTTAGGCTTGTGGCTGGTCCCGGAATCAATCAGTTCCACCAGAAGCTCATGCTGAAACTTGTGCTGAGACTCTCGATGTAATGCCACCAGCCTACGGGTATGTAAAGACATTCGCCAGGTCTCAAGATGCCCTCGATGTATCGAGCGTCGTTGAACTTCGGAAATCGTCTTTCGAAATCAGCTCGTTCCTCTTCGAGATCCTCCTTCGATTTGAAATCCGGTAGCTCGAATAAGTTCCTTGCTAGTGAAATGTCGACGTGGGATGTGTTTTCCATGTTCACTCCCGCCTCGTCGATACCACGTGGGTAGAGGTTGTGAGTTTCTGAAGGTGGGTATAATCGGATGTACTTGTGGCCCGCTACCTGGCATAATATATTGTGATAGGGATCTGTATGCATAGGACTTATAGTGCCAGCAGGTCCTAGCCATGCATTTCGCAATGGCTCGTCTAGAGCATCAACGGGCACGGTAGATGTATATGATGCATCTGGTGGTGGTGGACTTGTGTAACAATAATCTGGTGTTCGTGTGTCTGCTGCCAGATTTGGAATCTGGTCGAATAAATCATGCTGGGCGAGATAGCCTGTCTGCTTCTGCTTTGGCTGCAAAAGATAGGTGCGCAGGTACTCGCCAAAGGTCATGATCTTTTGAGACCACCCTTCATCTGTATAGCTGCGACCAAGCTCGACGGGAACAAGTCGTCTGCCTCCCAAAGTCGATCGAAGAAGGTACGATGGATCGCTCCACAAGTGCTGCGGGTCAGCAATAGCAGGCCAGTCACTGATCACATCCGACATGATAAGAGGGCTGCGATTCTCATCGACGTGGTGTTGGAATGCAATGAAGTCAAGCTTTGTGCGACGAGCGATAGTATCTCCTTGAAGTGCTATGGTAGGAGCAGATGGGAATGCCCCTGCTGGAGCATCACCAAGAGGCTTGACGAAAGCACTTAACAAATCAAGCACACGATTGATCAGATCTCGGCGTCGCGGCGCGGCCGTCAAAATGACAGCCATGTCAAGAAAATAGACGACACTCGTGATCGAATCGCTAGTCACGAACTTGGGATGTGCAACTCCACTGTCTGAAGATTCTCTATTGACAGGCAAAGATCCGCTCCTCTTACGCTTCAGATTTCGATCATCATCTGATCTTGAGACATAGGAAAGCAGTTGTATTGCCTTCCATAGACTCGCATCTTCATATAGGCGTCTCCAGGAGATGGACACGTCTGAATGTTTCCAAGTGTGCAGTTTCTCATGTGCAAGTGCAAGAACGTCATCTGGCCTCCGCTCTATGATTTGCAAGGGCGCTGGGCCGCATTGTTGGATAGGATCATCCTCGGACAGTGTCACGATCCTTTTGCGGATCTCTTGAGCAAGCGACAAGGGATCATTAGTGCTTGTCATCGCCCGAGTAATGTCGAATTAGATCAGTGATGGCATATTGACAGAAGATGGAGATCGGAGTTTAGATTCGAAGATAAGAAAGTTTGCTCGGTTTGCACTAAGATTTTCGAGAAAGTTGGAGACGGCCAGGACAGACATTTCGCGCCAATCTACTCAACCCGTACACCGCTTGGTCAAGATGGCGCCGGAAAAGACAAATGGGGCTCCCAAGGGCGTAGACAAGTCGGCAGCAAGAGCTTGGGAAGGGTTGACACCGGGACTCTCAGAATGGATGCTGGACGCCATCTCCACCATGGGCTTCCAGCGCATGACGCCTGTGCAAGCCAGTGCTATTCCTCTCTTCATGGGGAACAAGGATGTCGTCGTCGAGGCTGTCACTGGCAGTGGCAAGACGCTGGCCTTTTTGATTCCAACAATCGAGAGACTGCTCCGACTGGACGACCCGATTAAGAAACACCATGTCGGCGCAATCATCATATCTCCGACACGAGAACTAGCCACCCAGATACATGCTGTCCTGCTGTCTCTGCTGGCCTTCCATGCTCCGTCGGCGGCTGCTCTGGATCTCATAAAGGTTCAAGACGAAGACATACTCATGGCCGACTCAGAACCACCGCCACCGCCCAAGTTCTCCGCCTCGACTCCCAAAGTTGTGCCGCAACTGCTCCTGGGAGGCACCACCAAAGCACAACAAGACATCTCCACCTTCTTGAAGTCCTCTCCAAATATCCTCATTGGCACTCCAGGTCGGTTACTGGAAGTCTTGTCCTCCCCGCATGTACACTGCCCTCAGTCATCCTTTGAAGCCCTTGTCATGGACGAGGCAGACCGATTATTGGATCTTGGCTTCAGTGATACATTACAGAAGATCCTCTCACGACTACCCAAACAGCGAAGGACTGGTCTCTTTAGTGCAAGTGTCTCCGAAGCCCTGGACCAACTTGTTCGCGTAGGCCTTCGCAACCCCGTCAGGATAGCAGTCAAGGTCAAGAGTGCTTCAGGTGCTCAAGACAAGCGCACTCCTGCGAGTCTGCAGATGTCATACATCACGACCAAACCCACCTTGAAAATGCCTGCACTACGCCAGCTTCTAAGTGACATGGAATCACCACCCCAGAAGACTGTTCTTTACGTTTCAACCTGTGCCTCTGTCGATTATTGGCAACATGTACTACCCGCCATAATACCAAGCTCATACTCCGTCGTCCCTCTCCACGGCAAGCACCCTTCAAATGTCCGCAACAAGAACTTCACCAAGTTTGTTACCTCTGTCTCGCCTGCAATCCTCCTCACAACAGATGTCGCTGCCCGTGGCCTCGATATTCCTCAGGTCGATCTCGTAGTACAGCTAGATCCACCTAGCGACCCCAAAACCTTCCTTCATCGATGCGGACGCGCTGGGCGCGCCGGAAGAAGAGGCCTAGCTGTCACCTTTCTGAACCAAGGCAAAGAGGAAGACTATATCGAATTCTTACGCATCCGCCAGACCCCCATCTTCCCTCTAACCTCGCCTACGATCACTCCAACAGATGCAGACGGTCAAGAAGCCAGTCGAAAGATCAGAGACGTGGTCCTCAAGGACCGATCCATCCACGACAAGGCACAAAAGGCCTTTGTCAGTTGGTGCCAAGCATATAGCAAGCACGCCGCTGCCAGTATCTTTCGTAAGGAGGACATTGACTGGACCGAACAAGCAAATGCTTGGGGTCTGCTTAAGCTCCCCAAGATGCCCGAGCTCAAGACGTTCACTGGCGACAAGCGGTTTGGCCTTGATATTGACTTTGATACATACGCATTCAAGGACAAGACGCGGGAGAAGCACAGAATAGAGGAGATGATCAAATACAAGGCCGAAAAGGCCGCCAACAAGCGACCATTCAGGGAGAGCAAGAACAAGGAAGAGCGGAAGAAGGAAAAGGCCTGGACTTTGCAAAAGGATGCAAAGGCCACAAGAGAGGCGAGAAGGGAGAAGAAACAGACCAAGCGCGAAGCCGAGCGTATTGCCGCCATGAACCCTGCAGAGCTAGAAAAGGAAATGGAGTTGCAGAGAATGATTGCACAAGTGCGGGAAAAAGGCATCGAGGAGGATTTTGAAGGCTTTGACGATTGAGAGCGCATATACCCCATCATATACCCAATGTTTTGGCGTTAAAAGACTTCGAACGACTTACTCTTACATTGGCAACCACCGTCCTATCATCCTTGTGCTGGCCACGCGACATACTGAGGGCGCGCTGGTAGTCTGGACGAACATGTTCGATTCCAGAAAAATCTGCCTACCAACTCGACATTTCCAATTTCTGCCTTGTTACTCAAGAACATAGGAGTCTTCGGCTGTAGCCTCTACTTGCAGCAAAGAAAGCAGGGCAGCTCCAAAAGCACATCTTGACTGGAGCACCCTGCGCTGTCAGCTAGAAATTCGACACATCTCCAGCAAATTAATATCATAACTCGAGATTTGAAATTTCTGCCTCCAGATATGAGCATAAGAGTTCGTAAGGACTGGCTGAGATCTGACCAAGAAACAAGGAGTGGGCGACCAATGGTCTAAGCAATTACTTGTCTGGCCTTGTTTTCAGACCGCAATTCATAGATCTCAGAAGTCCTTGCTCGTCACGCGACCTTCCGAGTCTCCGCCATTGCATCTACCTACCAAAGGCATGAAATTTGCGGAGAGTCCGACTGAAAGCGGAACGAGAGGAGGCACAACCATGGAGACATGACTCACGCCAGGGCACAGCCCGTTCGTTGCTCGGTATGCTGCTGTTTTCAAGAAAGGTCACATCACAACTTGTGGTTTGAAAATCCTGCCTTCCAACACCATATCAACCTCGTTCTTCCAATGATGAAATGCTGGCCGGAAGCCTTTCTTAGTGCTCGTTCAGCCGTTTCTTTGCACTCACACTCATCGTTCCTGGCTTGCAGGGGTGGCGGGTGTGCCGGGTGTGGCCATTCATCATCCTATCAAGTGCACAAAGCATGATTTGCCTGATATCGACAAATAGTTGTTGATCCGGCACTTCTGCGCAGTACCCTACTCTAATGTACATCTGCATTTATCCCTCTCACAGGCGTATGCACATCGAGCATAACCCTGTGTCAGGCCGAGGGACGACAATGACAGAACTAAGTCTGCTTACCCATTTTCTTGTCCTCGTGTCTTGCTGCAAAGGTGAAATCACACTTTCCCGCTCTTCAACATCGTTGCGCTCAAATCCCATATAAGCATCATATAGTCATCCAACACCAAACACCAACAAAGCAGCGGTGGTCCAGTGGCTAAGACGCAACTTTCTCAGCACTCGCTGGAACGAGGCCACTGCGTTCGGTTTGGGTTCCGTGTGTATCTGGAGTCCTCTGGAACACTGTATGCGGCCACCCTTGCCAAAGCGGCCGGAACCGCGATCAGGACTGGGCGCGAGTAGCAATGCTCCCCTCATCGCAGCTGTGAAGTTAAGATTGTAGGTCCGACTCCTACCCGCTGCATTCACCACCTTTTTGTCCCCACGCGAGTCGCTCTTTTTATTCTTAGCATTCTTACGCTCACTGCCCCATATAACTATCATACAATCCTCCAGTACCAAAGAGAGCGGCGGTGGTCTAGTGGTTTAAGACGCAGCTGTATAACGCACTCGGTTGACTCGCCACCAATCGAGGAAGTCTACTTCGACTGCCTTGGGTGATTAACACCAGCTGAGATCACGAGTTCGATTCTCGTCCGCTGCATTTATTTTTCGGTCTCCTCTGCTGGTGTTTAGAAATGAAAGTGAAATGATTGTGGAAAGAGCGATCCTCCTTTTTCGTAACTTGAATCCTCGAACAACTTCCAGTCTTTCACGACGCCTGATCAGTATTCAAAACTCAATTCACTCATCATCTTGGTGTTATCAATTGATAAGTGTTCCATCGCTACAGATATCAGTTGGAGAGATTATTGATATTACACGTTTCACACGGCAACCACTAGAACCTTGATCGAAAAAGGACAACACTCGCTTTGAGGAAGGCGATCCTACACATCCGTTCTTCTTCAGATCGACTATCTGGAGTAATGGAGCCTCTACCTCCGCCCGTCTCGCCAACCATTGAAAACACTCCTCCACGGCCCAGCGACATATACGAGCAAGAGATGCAAGAAAAGCGTGAGAGGGCCATGCAAGACGAGCGCGCGTATCAAACGAGGAATGATGCAGCTATTGCAGCGTCCTTGTCGGACTACAACGCTGTTCTGCCCAAGAATGGCCAGTGGGAAGAATAGCCTTCGCTCCAGAAGCCTCCGCAAAGTAATGCAGGTGGTCGTAAGACTGTTGAGAAAGATGTCGTCACTATCAAAGCCCGTACTCAGAGCACTGAAGACGAGAATAATGAGGGACAGATTGCGCCTCAGAGACTGACCGCAGAGGAGCTCGAAAGAACAAAAAAAGACAGTCTTGTTGCCGACTCGGCTCTTTCTCTCAACGCTGTCACCTCCAAAGACTCCAGCCAAGGACCGCGAACGTCTCTCTACCCAGATACGAGTGATAACCAGCCAACAAAGAACGACGTCGTCGGTGCCTCAGCTCTTGCTCAGAGCAGTGGTACTCCAAAAACTACCAGTGAAAGTGTCCCTCCGAACCCAGCCACAACGGTTCTGCAAACCACAGGGACAGCTGCTGATGCTCTCGCGACTCTTTCTCTCAGCGCCGGGATCTCTGACCCGGTCAACGAAAGACGACCTGTTTCATACACTGGGCCTTTGACTTCATCGAGAACTGCAAGGCTAGACCAAGCAACAAATGCTGGAGAAAGATCGGACGCACCCTTCGCACTCAGCAACGCAACGGGAGCGTATAAACCACCGTCACCAAATAAGATTGAGCGCCAGGCAGCACTGAAAGCACTGACAGATTATGGGCCAGAGTCTCAAAGGCCTCACCCTGTTCTTGCTCGCGAACCATGTCCTTGCTCGGCTGGTATTGGAAAAATGATTCGATACACGCAAGAGATGACAAGCAGAGGCGAGGCGCCTAACGGCAATGGAGGATACCAATTTTTGAGATGGCACAGGAGCCGCGGCATGACGCGGCACGTGACAGTGTACGCAATACCGTTATTGATGAACGATGCCGGACAGATCCTCTTTACTTCCTTTCCCAATAGTACATGGACAATACCTGGACAAGAGGAGCTCTACTATTCAACCACGGGTAAATTCTTCATATCGCCCGATTCTGAAACGTCGACTTGGATACCCTTAGAGAAATTTCGATCATTGCATCTCAGCAATGGTCAACATGATCACATCAGCGAATTGATGGGACTGGGGATGAAAAGGGCGTTGAAGTATATGTCAGGACGGCCACTTGATCAAACCCTTGAGAGAGTCTACGATCTGGAGCAATGGTCCGAGGCGCTCTGCCAAGATGTCCGCAATACTGTGCGCAACGCCGGCTTGAACGAAGGACTCAGGACAGCCGGAGCGCGGCATTATGATACTGTGGACCAGTAGAACGATTCAGGTCTGAACATGCAACGTAGTTGGCCTGTGAAGCCACAGTATGCGTGGAGAAACTGGTCGGGTTCGGATTTTGGTACAAACTTTGACCAACCCAGACTCAAACGAGGTCCAATTCTACCTTCACCAGCGTTTCGAGAGCCTGAGATCCTAGATTGGTATGCACGTCCGATCGGGAGTTGGCCTGAAAGATGGGTAGCAGTGTGCACGGTATACGAACGAAAGCAGGATTCAGTGGAAGCATTTATGTGCACAAGACCAGGAGCGATAGTTGGCTGGGCTACCAGAGCACAGGTTGAGAGTGTGGTTGGGTCGGAGGAGCTGAAGCAGATATTGTTGGCTGTGTTTGACATTTTGGAATGTCCCAAGCACGGGAGACGTGCGGTCAGGGAAGAGGGGGATGAGGAATGACATTCGTGGTAGGCAACGAAACACGTATTTCTTGTTACAAAAGCCAGGCAGAGCATATTGTGTCGATTGCTCGAGTTTACGTGTGTCAGTAAGACATCTTATACATGATCACTTGTGGAGTGAAGTGAAGTGAAGTGAGGTGCAAAAGATGGCGGCGTGGAGCCCCGGAAAAGCACAGGGCAACGGACATGGATTCGCAACGGGAAGCAACAGCAACAATGGACAATGGGACCCTTGAAATAATAAACATGACGATTGAACATCGATTCCATTTGCATCCGTTATAAAAACGATACAATCACTCACTTTTGTATCACCATCGCTCAAGATGCCAGAAGCACTCGCGACGACGAAGCGAAAGTTCCACAAGCTCCTCGATAGCCGCTTTGGTTCCACATCAACACTTCCCCCACTAAGCGCAATAGCCCCCAAGACCAAGACAACAGGATCAACAGAGACACACACAGCTGCCTCGGAGCCAGCAGCGAAGCGTATCAGATCTGGAAACGCATCCATAGCGTCAGCAGCCAGCACACGGCATCACCCGAACACCTCGTCTACTTCGCTAGTATCTTCACGGTCCATCAGGACGGTAGGCAGGACAGGCGCGGCCAGTGCGCTTCCTCCTCCACAACCGACACGTGAACCTCCCAACTTTGCACCCTGGAGTCATGAGACTTTCCTGGGGCGTTTACGTACTTTTAGCCGAGTCACGCTTTGGCACCCGAAGCCCGAAGGCGTGAATGAAGTGAAATGGGCAAAGAGAGGATGGAGTTGCGTCGACACGAACACAGTGGCTTGCAAGGGTGGATGCGGGAGCAGAATACTTGTCGATGTGGAGCCTGTTCCTAGACGGAGATACGAAGACAAGGAAGACAGTACTGGAGACGCTGCAGGACAAAACGACGACAACAAAGAGGAAGAAGAGATGGATTCTGAAGAACTGGAGATGGCACTGGCGGAAAGGTACAAGCATCTCATCATTGATGGACACGCCGAGGGTTGTCTCTGGCGACAGGCCGGATGCAAGCCCGACATATATCGCCTTCCAATCGTCAAGTCCACCGTCTGGCAGCCCGAAATACGCGATAGCTTCTCGACTCTTCTCAAAATATCCACTTCCTTTCAGCATACCCACCTCAGGCCCGACGACATCAAGCCGACTCCAGAGAAACTGCTAGCAGATCTACCAGAGGCCCTTCTTACCACATCAGACACGGCCGCCGACGAAGAAACCACCCCTGACGCTGGGACAACATCGCCCAATGCATCACCAGAAGCCCGCCAGAAAGCTCTCCTGATAGCAATGACCGGCTGGCGTGGCGTCACCGAATCCGGCACCGAGCTCCTCTGTTGCGACACCTGCTTCCAACGCATCGGCCTATGGATGTATCAACCTGATTACAGACAGACACGCTTCTCCACCACCACTGTAGATGAAGACGAAGCAGAAGAAGAACAGGACCACTCCCTTGATCTTGTAGATCTCCACCGCGAACACTGCCCTTGGCGTAACGCAGAGAGTCAATGCGCGACTGGAGACTACGCAGGTCTCCCTGCATGGGAGATTCTGCACCGTGTGCTTGCTCGTTATGCGGATGAACACCGACGGCGTTCGAGGGGACAGGTCGGTGGCATGGCATCACGCACTGGGTCTGAGATTCCCGAGACGGGTGCAGATACTGCTGCTACTGCTGATGTTGGGGCAGGTGCAGGTGGGGACGAAGGGGATAACCCGGATGGGTTCGGGACAGAGCTGATGCCTGAACTTACGAGGGAGGAAACAGAACGTTTGGACAAGGAGAGGAGTTCTAGACTCAAGAGGCTCAAGTCGGTGTTTGGGTTCAATAAGAATAGGACTGGACGACCGAACTCGGGGTTGATTTAAGGAGTTCGAGTGCCAGCCAGACTTTGCTTTGATGGTCTGAGTCTGGTTCAGATTTTACGAGGAGCGGGGGGGAAATGGAACGAGACTTCATGATGCACAAGACAACAGCTGATGAAATGAGAACGGTCCTAGGGGCTTCCGCAATTAGCAGAAACATAGGATGAGCAAAGCGAGAAAAAAAATAGCTCTCAGGCAGAACCAGCTGCCACAGACCAAGCTCCACTTTTCTCATTCGAGGAAGAACTACCTACTGGTGACCAGTCCCCCACGTCCTCTCCCAGCCAAGGTAGTCAGACAGATACGTAAGAGAATATTGCGCTAACGTCCACCATACAACACGCCCCCCTCGTGCGCTCCCGGGCCATGGTATCCAGTATCCTCCACGTCATCATACGCGAACTGTCCCTCTGGAACTGTATACCCGCTTCTGTTATACCTGGTCGCTCCCGCACTAACAGACTGTGCGCCGTAACCGTGCTCGGGTACTTCGAAGGCTTCGCTTCGCCTTCCGTGCTTGTTATCGTCTTGGCCGTCGTTGTCGGAGTCGTAGGCTGAGACGTGGAACGAGGGGAGGGGCTGGAGGGGGTGAGAGGTGTTGTGGTCTGTGTATCGGCGGTTGTTGCTGTTATCGTCGCGCTCAAGGGGGTAAGGTGCGGCGGCAGAAGAAGAGCGGTGTTTGGAGTCGACGTTGTCGAGGTCGTCGAGTCGGTAGTGTTTCCCCTTCGAAGCATCCAGACGGTGGATATGTAGGTCTAGTGTTAGTGCCGCTAGGGTCGATACCCTGAAGTACTCCATTAGTGATCTTGTTCTTGGGTTAGAGGCCCACGTTTAACATCTCTTTTCCCACTGTGAGACTTAGGAGAGGGACTCAAATTGAGAAGGCCGGGAGTTCGGAGGGAAATATGATGGAGAGAATGGACGACAAGAAGACAGAGAGGTATGAGAAAGTAAGAGGAAATATACATACAGTCCGAGTAACGAAAAGGTGAATACGGCTTTGTAAATTCTGCACACCATTATCCCTGTGCTGTCGTGCCAGTTGCTGACGTCGCAGTAGTGGGTCAGTGTGCCCCACATGTAGTAGGATAGCATGCCGAAGCCCATTGCCCATAGTGCTGCCAGCACGCTGTTGAGGACGAGGTTGAAGAGGGGATTTAGGCCGCTGAAGCAGTGGAGGAGGATGGTGATGCTCAAGACGGCGACGGTGAGGAGGGATACTACTGCTAGCTTTGAGGTATCAGTAATGATTCTTGGGATTCATCTGGAGTGATGATTATGGGGTGGTATAGATGTTGATCAACGTATACAGAGCTGAGGTCCGAACCCAAATGTTGCAAGAAATGAAACAAGACGACAAACAAGGATGAACGAGGAGGCAGTCATCAGATGGGAAGAAAAGCGGATTGCACATACAACTATAAAAGTCCACGGAGTCGACCAATGGTCGTGGGTCAAGTGATACATGAAGAACGACATGATGGCCCCCACAATCATCGCCGAGACTAATTGTGCCGTCCGGAGCGCATGGACGGGTACTCGCACTTTTGAGTAACCTGATGTCGCTGTCCGTGTCCGATGTTTGTTGAAGTTCATGGTTGGGAACATGGTTGTGATTGTGGTGGTATAACGACAGCCACTAAGCTGTGCCACCAAGATTGGTACGTGTATACCAGGGAACTTTAAGCTCTGGATGTGAACTAGAGACAGCTCCGATATTCGTGAAACAATGTCAAGATATGAGAGCAGGAATGGAAAGATGAGTATAAAAACGATATGCGACTAGCTATCCTTGTCGCCCTGCAGCAGCTACAAGACAGGAAAGTAGACAGCGGATCTCGACTGATGTAGACTGTAAACTGATTTAATCTGGCTTTTACTCTTTCTTGATGGAGGCATGCAAAGTGAAAGATTGGAGAATACTGTCATAGTTTGATTGAGAATGGAAACGGACCGCGAGCGCCTAATAAACCCACTGATCCTACGACGACGGCTGCACGTCTGCTTCAGGGTAATGATTGGCGCTCGTATAGACGAAAATGGGCGTTTTCTAAATTTGGAGGATCTGAACCTCCGGCGGCGAAACTGAGCGTTGATTGGTTCGCTAGTGGTAGCCATGATCCAAGTCTTGATATTTCCTCTCGTCGCTCGTATCCAATATTTGCTAGAAGACATGTTATGGAGGGGTCAATTGCTTTGAGTGATAACATTCAACTTCTCGCTGAATTCTCCTCTTCGTGATGTTCCTTGTGCGTAAATATTGAGTACGAAGTGATCAGTCAGGCCTTTCACTGAGGCCCGGCCCATCTCGCCCTTGAATGCACTTTATATTGCAGGCTTCCCGGCTTTGCGTCAGGCAGTAACTATTGCAGATGCAGAGCCGATGTCTAGGTTTATGGTCACTTCAGTGATTGAAAACAGCATAAGGTCAGATCATGGAATATACCTTTCACAAAGCACTCATGCATTGATAGTCCTCGTCATGTTTTGTCATGCTAGAGGTCATGCAGTTTGAGATCTCTTAGAAAGTGATAGACCAACAAGACTGACAAGCGCAAAGCCCGAAGTTCTGGTACGCGGCAATGCAAACCAGGCTTGAATGCTGCAGACTGAAAATGCTAATGGCGGCGCCTCATTTTCATGAAAGTCACACGATGCAACGTGAAGACGTAGAGACTATTCTCCTTTCAGTTGTATAATCTTACATTGCAAGATACAGTATTGATCCTCCAAATAACAGCCACAGACCACTACTTGATCTTCTTGGCCTTTAGCTTGATCGTCTCCCCATTGACAAAGATACCCTTGCCCTTGTATGGTTCTGGTCTTCTCCATTGGCGAATCTCGGCAGCGAACTGCATGACTACCTCTTTCTCGCAACCTTGAAGCAAGATGCGTGTAGGTTGAGGCGTGCTGGCCTTGACGCCTTGGGGAATTGGCAGCTCAATTGGATGCGAGTAGCCAACCTTGAGCGAAACGAATTGTTGCCCAGGATATTCGGGCTGCTTTGTGACGGCGGTGTTCTCGACGGTCGCACGATAACCAACGCCTACAAGTCGTAGAATGGCAGTGTGGCCTTCACTAACGCCGAGGATGTGATTCTGGAGGTATGCGCGGACGGTGCCTGTGCCATTGTCAATTACAAGTACATGCAATTACACTTCCATATCTACTAACCCCACATCTCTCTTTGCTTTCTTTCTTCTTGGTCCAGAATGCTCAAGGTATATGCTCGCTTGGCCTCGTCGGCATTGATGGTCATGTACGCAGGTATCGGCATGGTCATCTTGCCCAATGGTCCCTCAACCTCCACAGTAGCTCCCTGTTGCGTCCTACTCACACGTGCTCCTGCTTTTTGGATTGGTGCCTGGGTGATCTTGAAGGAGACCTCTGGTGGTAAAGACAGCGGCGCGCTGCCAATCTTTGACCGACATGATGAAGAAGTTGAAAAGGCGGATGCTCTTTGAGACTGGAAGGCCGGGAGAAGGAAGGACGGTATCGACACTTCGGTGTGTTGTGCATTGTGAGCTGCATTTAGGCAGCGCCGCCGTGCAGACGAGAACATGATGGTGGTTGTGTTGTGTTGTGGGAATACTGGTCGCCTCCAAAACTTCTCCAGCTTCAATTAGACATCAGGGCAACTTCGGGGATTGAGCGTTCTGGTTTCGGTTCTTGGCAGTGGGCGGCGCCGCTGCCTCCAACTTCCGCTCCGCGTGACTGCCATTTTACCTAGAGTACCATTCAAAGCTCACTTCTACTCCAATGAAGTTCGAGTCAAGACAGTAATTGGTGAGAGGACGACCGGAATTGGTGTGGGACGAAAGCAGTTGGCTTCACTAGATTCTGACGTCTCAAGTGAAATAATGGTATCGACTGCCTAACCTCACCCATTATCAGATTGTGTTTCAGGTACGAATGCTCACTACATATATATTGTACCCTCTATCCTCTATCATTTTTTCTCTCTCAAAACACCTCGAAACATCGCTGCTGCCTGGAGTCCTGGATCCTGGGGCCTGGACATCAAAAAGGAAAAAAGAGCTAACAGCATCAAGTCTCACAGATCCTCGATACATTACACAATCTCACCCACCAAACTTCCCACCAAACTTCCAGATCATCATGACTTCCATGAAGATCTCTACCATGCTTGCGATCCTCCTCCTTGGCCTGACTTCGGTCAGCATGGGAGGAGAGATCTCTGGTGCTCATGGTAAGCTTTTGCTCGAAGATCACACCTTCACCGAGTGTCTTGATGTTGACCTACCTTGTTAGACATTACCAACCAGATCTCTAATCCAGCCGTCAACATGATGAATGACCTCTCCGATAGTGTCAAGCAAATCTCTGCCATCATGAACTCAGTCGACAACATTCCATCTTGCACCAAAGTCGCTTCTTCCGCTCTCCTCAGTTCTTGCTCCCAGCTTGGCCATTCCGATGCCATCAGCATCGACCAAGGCCTCGACACCATGCTTGACAACACCAAATCAATCTATGCCACAAGATTGGCCGTCTGCGAGCTGATTGAAGCCAATGCTGCCGTTCCCAGTTCCTGCTCTTCTTTCAAACCTACCAAAGTCAACACCAAGGAGGGCTTCTTCCGTGGCTTCTTCACTGCCAATGGTCCTACTAGACCTATTGCTTACTACGACATTTACGACAAGCAAACTGCTGACCAGCTCGATGCTTGCAAGTCTTCACTCCACAAGCAGCCACAGTCATGGACTTCTTACTCCAATGCCAGACAGAACGCTGTTGTCATGTGCCATGCTATGAGAGCAGAGATCGAGAGAGGTATTGAGAACCAAAACAATCTCTACTGATCAAGCTGACTTCCAAACAGACGATGCCATTGAGTTTCACAAGCTCATGATGGATGTCAGCGCCGGATCCCAGGCCAAGATGGCCGCAGCCAACGCAGACTTTGAGGCTTTCCTGAAAGACTTCAAGGAGCTACGTCACGGTATGCATGCATTCCAAGTCGATCTGAGTGCTGGAAACGCAGAGCTTTCGAGCGCCATTGCAGAGCAGTGGGAGCACATCCGTGGAGCAGCCGACGAAGTTGTCATCAGCGTTGCCAAAGCTCGTCAGGTATGTCTTCTTGCCAGTCTATCACTGGTGAGCCTGTAGCTGATGATCCAAGGTCACCAATGACATGTCCGTGGATCTTGACGACTACCGCACCGAGTCCGAGTTGGTGCACGATGCATCCTACGCAGCGCTGAAGAGCACTCACGAGAAGCTCGTCCACGCCAACTCTGCCGCCACAGAGCTCAAAGACTTCTCGACCGATAATCTGGCTGTTGGCAGACATATGTCACTGGAGCTAGAGGTTGGCACATCTGTTAGCTCTTTTCGAGGGAAGATACTAACCTCCTCCAGACAATGTACATCACTACCGCGGCAGCTATCGAATTGACCCAATCACTCAGGACCGAGATTGAGCAGATGCGCCTCCGGATCGATGAGTCTCACAACCATGTCAACCTTCTGAACACCAAGCTGGGTGTCTTTACCTCGTTCTTGCAGAACATTGGCAACGTCATGGAGACCGTCTCTACGATGACATCTGCCGTCCTCATCGCAGTCTGCAGTGTCAGTCTGATCAGCGTCTCCCTCGCTACCCTACTATATCTCCGACTCTTTCGTCATTTGTTTACCGCTTTGGCAGCCTTGGTTGTTGGTTCTGGTAAGTCCCCAGCTTTCATACATACTCACCAAGCTCTAACATGTCCTAGCACTGACTACTCTCTACATCTTCGTCCCTTGGTCTTCGGCTTCCGTTATTGTTGACCATGGGCTCATATCCGCTCTCGCCTTCATGCTCGTGATCGGCACACTCTCGTTCGCCTTTGCACTTGCTGTCAGCCACTTGAAGAGCTCAGGCGTAAAGGCATGTCATCAGGTTGCCACCTTTGGTGTCACATCTGCTGCAATTGAAGATGAGCTGGACTAATTAAATACGATGCTGATGAGACCTTGCTTGATGTCGCCCTTCATCAACATGCAGCATTTCGACAGCCAAGTTTGTCTCGTGGACATGTCGATGAGGGAGGATGGACTTTGCTCGTGACGTCTTTCATGGGTCACTTATGGATCTTGGGCTTCCCTTTATAACGACGACAACGAACTTCTGGCTGTTTCACATTCAGGAATTGCGCGATCTGATACTTAATTAGCTTGCATCTCTGGCCTGGCTTACACTAATGTGGCTTCAAGCAATTTTGAAATATCAATATAATGCTTCATGCTTCATGCCTTGTGCACTTCTCAAGCCATATTCACAGCGCTGATTCGTGATATACTCCATATGCTATCTGTCTTAAGCGAAAAGGTGCATAATTGTTTCCTTGGAAGATCTAAAGTAAGTCAATACTCAAGTGAACGTGAAGGCGTCGTTTCCACGTTCACAGTGCAAGCTCTTGCCTCCGAGTCGCTTAAACTTCGGCCTATTCTTGCTCATGCATCTTGCGTTTTGATGTCTACAACCAAAGCACAGATATAGCAGCGATATCACCCAAGCATCTTTGCGACTAGCATACTGGAGAAACAGGCTGCACTCGCACAGGACAGTGCTGAAGGGGGCCCGGAAAGGCGCGTGTGTAGAAAAGATGGCGGTCCCAGAAGATAACAGCAAGCAAGGAAAGGCCTACAATGTACTTGTACGGCTCGCTTTGCCGCCGTATACGATACATTTCAAGTCCTCGACGTACATGAGGGAGGCAACAATGGAAATGCTGGACAAGACTGTATGCAAAGACTCTCTGAGAGCGACGGCGCAAAAGGCTGAAGTTCGGTAAGCAGCAATGAATGACACTTCTGAAGCTCGCGACATGTCCATACTGACTGCGAACAGAGAAGCTCTCGGCGCAGACCCTGCTTTCTGGAATGAGATGGTCATATTATTCCGTGCTGCAATACCTTCACTAGAACGCCGGTCTTTTGCCGTTTGGGATCCATCAGCCGTCGATTATGAATCTACATCTGGCAATCTCATCGCAGCGCATTACCCTGGACTATGGAAAGATTTGGAGAGGCTCAACGACTTGGTGTCAATATCGAGGAATGTCTTGACAATAGGAGAAAGAGCACAAGATTTGGCAGCCGAGTGTGCATTTGATCAAGAGGTTTTCAGGCTTGTGAATTGCTGCGTGAGAGTCACGGCAAGAGGATTTGATGGCGATGCTGGGACTGGCGACGAGGAGAAATGGCAGTGGATTGTGAATGCTTGTACGTGTGTCGTAGAGGATGGGGATTGCGACTATCGGGATACTAATTGCAATATTCAGACAAGAAGCTGCTCATCACATCATTACAATTCCTCAACAACCTCGTGGCACAAAATGAGCGGCGAAAACTCATGCTTTGGGTTGCTTTGTTCGACAACTCGACCGAAGGGATACTGTCAGATGACCCAGACGATTCTACAAGTCCGCCGTACCTAGGGAAGATGCCAGAGCCGCCTGTGTCAACTACGGATATACTGGTTGCCCTGGGAGAGTCCGATCAAGCAAAAGTCGACGCTGCTGCAGATGCTCTGAGGGCGAAACGCTTACTGGCCGGTAGAGATCAGATGAAGCCTCCTTCGAGGCCCGTTTCTGGATATGTTCTCTTCGTCAAGCAATTCCAAGGAGAAACTAGAGATGAGCTTGGCCCTTCTGCTACACCAGAACTTGTCGCAAAATCACTAGCAACTCGATGGGCAAACATTTCGGACGCAGATCGTTCATCATGGAACAGACATTACGACATTTTGATGCAAGAATACGAAGCTGACCTTGCCACCTATAACGAGTCGAAGCGCGCTGCACAAGAAGAAAAGGCACAACTAGACAGGGCCCATACTAGCCAAGTGGCTGCACGACTTGCTCATCTCGAGGAACAGCTTAGCGACAAGTTTCGCATTGATGGCCCTCGAGTAGCCCCATTAGAGATTCCTCACTACGCCGAGGACGGTACTGTCTCGTTTCCAGAAGAACGCCAGGATACTGGCCCGAGGCCTCTAGAGGAAGAAGATTACAAGATGACTTTTTCCGCCGAGGCAGGCACCAAGATCCTCGAGAGTGGAAAGTCCGAGCTGATGAAGCGTCTTGAGAATTACCCGCCTCCACCTCCTCAGCAATTGCAAATAGCAAGCCCTGCCTCTCCCATTGTTTCTCCGTCATCTCCCGTATACGACAACCGCACAGACGAAGGTGAGGAGCCCCTTGAGGAGGAAAGTGAGGAAGAAGAAGAAGAAGAAAGTGAAGAAGAAGACGAGTATCCTGGTTCCACCGAAGACGGGCGTGGGCTCCTCACCGACGTCCCGCTGATATTGGGCCCATCGGAGATTGAGGTACTTCCCATGATTGTCATGTCTGGAATTGTACCTCCACCAAGCTCGCCCCATATAGGAACTACGACAGAAGAAACCAACGCGATTGTCAACATGCACACTGTCCGCTGCCACCTATTACTAGCTCAGGACAACGGCAAGAACCTGCTTAGAGAGCTGTTGATATTTGTAGCAGCATGGGACTTGCGAGAGGAGGAGCTCTACTTCAAGTTCATGGTCAAGATCATGGAAGCGATACTCGTAAATGGTCTCATGCCGTACGCCTATCACGCTTTCAGGGACAAGTCGCGGTCCAAGGACATCATATCTCCTGCTCAGGCCGTTATCATGAAGCTCTTGACCAACATTTTCCGCTCTCGAGCCGAAGCAGCCAAAAACAAGCCGGATAATGCAGCTGATTCAACTCCATACCCACTCAAGGTGGACGTGCACATTGTCAACTTCATCTTTACCGAGTTTAGACAGCATATCATCCCTCAGACATGCGCTCTGATCTTCCTGCAAGGCAAAATCCACCAGAACCTTGCATCACCAGAAGACTTTCCACTCAATCTCTGGGATATGGAGAGGATGTACGAAGGCGTCTACCAATATCTTGAGTTCTTCGCTGTTCTTACCGAAGAGAGCATCTGGAAGGACGTCATGGCAGAGTGGGAGGTTGCGAGTGAGCTCGTAACACTCTTGAAGGAATTGGAGGCAGCAATACCAAAACTGGGCCCAGGCGGTACGACTCACTCGCCTACTCCGAGACGAGCTGTCGCTCCAGCACAAGGAAGTGTTGCACCTCATCCACCACCACCGGCTCCGTCAACACCCAAAGGTCCACCCGTCAGCGTTGAGAGACCATTCGACCTCTCTCCCGAGCTGGCTCCTACCCTGCCCCCTTTGCCAGTCCCCGCCGCCGAATCCGCGCCTCCAAACACCACAATCTTTGAGGCTGAGACACCCCTGGCCTACCCTGAAGATCCTCAAGACGAGCCTTCTGACTTCGAATGGAGGAATCTGAAGAAATTGACCGTGCTCGTTCTCTCCTCCTTGATCTGGAAGAACCAAAAGGTTCAGGATCAAGTCCGCGAGTATGGTGGTCTGGAAGCGCTTGTCGGATGTTGTCGCCATGACGAACATAATCCATACATCCGCGAGCATGCAATCATGTGTCTTCGCTTCGCTGTGGAAGGCAATGAGGCAAACGCCAAGGTCATCAAGAAAATGGCGGGCATAGAAGGTGGAAGCATGACACTGAACCCATCTTCTGCCCTCGCAGGCTATCATATTGAGGGGTCCGTGCCGCAAGAAGTCCTCGATACTAACGGCTACGAGACCTTCATGGATGGCAAAGGCCAGGTTGGATTGAGGCGTAAGGACAATGCCGCCGTGGCAGGGGCCAGCTACAGCATGCAGCAAGGCCCATCAAAACCAAAGACTCAAACAAAGATGACGGCGGAAAAGGCAGCAGAGCTCATGCAGACAGCCCTCAGAGATCTGCCACTAGGGGACAAGATCCTTGGGGACAAGGAGAAGAAGGACGCGCTCGCCAAACTGGATAGAGCCTTTGAGCAAGCTCAAGACAAGGGCAAAGGCAGGAGGTAGAACCTCGGCCAGCGCTTCCACCTCCTACAAACATTGCCATCATTGCAGATTTCAGTGACTGCTGCTCATATGCGGTCCTTGCTGTACGGTTGTCGCCCAAAGATGGGTGCATCCCCTGCTCTCTTATTCGCTCCTGCAATTACCGACGCTCCTGCCCGCCGGGAGGCCTCCGCCACCGAATCAGCTTCTTCATCAGCAGTCAGATATCCTGGCGAGGCAAAGCTAGAAGATGTGGACCGAGTCAGCGTTGCAACTGCACTGTCCAAGACGAAAGAGAAGCAAGATAGAACAGTGTCCAAGGCGGAGCGACAAGCTCGTGAAAAGGACACCGGTGTTGGCGAACAGGCACAGTTGGATGACACTTTCCAGACAGAACAGGCTGTGCTCATAGTACGGCCTAAGCCTGCAGACAGACAGACAGCGCATTTTGTGCAAGCAGCGTTGCTCAAAAGAACGCGCAAGGATGCCAGGAAGAAAGCACCGATTGCTAAACACGGGTTTGGAGCCGCGGACCGCATACACAACGCGAATTCGAGAGCAAAAGCGCTCGTGGTCGGCGGAGGGACTCAGCGTGCCCTCGACAAGGGCAAGCGCCGGACCATGCAGGCTTCTACGGAAGGCGCCGATACAGAACGGCTTGACAAGCCCATCATCACCTTCGATGCTAACGTTGACATCGCGAAGCAGGACAAGCTGAAGTCGGCGCTTGCAGCTCAAATTGATAACACCAATGCGCAAATGGATAGCACTGTGAGGCGACTGCACGCTCACGAGGTATCCAAGCAGTTGCAGGCCGTGGTTGGTGTTATCGAAGGTCTTCGGAATGCCGTGAACGAGACCGAACCTCAGACGGCTCCTTCTCTCCGTGCGCATTTCACCTCGAGGATCAAAGTGATGCATAAGCAGTTGCTGGGTCTAAGGATTAAGTTGACGCCTTATCTACAAGAGGTCAATTCTGGAGGAACTGCCGGGACCAGCAATGATGCGGAAGATGGGATAGCCAGCAACCACGAACACGAGCAGTTGGTAGCAAGTGTGCCCAAGTATGCGGACCTTGAAACTCTTACTGCAGCCCTGGAAGCTCAGAATGCGGCCCTGATACAAGAGCTTAGCAAGACGAAGCTTGAGCAGGCGCCACTGACAAGCAAGACTGTTCCTGACTCCTTTCACCATCTTCCAGGCTTCATCGGTGCCGAGCTAGAGAAGTCGATAAGATTCGACCCCCTCTTTGTCTACTTTGCGAAACTTGAGAATGCTTCGCCGGCAAGGTACGCCGCAGTGCAGGCCGAGTACGCAAAGCAGAGAACCATGGTGCGCGATATAAAGGCTGCGAAGCTTGTGCGGGATGTCGACGCGTTCGACCGCGCAGTGTCACGAGTTCATGAGATATGAGATGTATGACGAGAAAGGAGTACTGGGATGAGGGGAAAGGGAAAAGGGGTTGGTGGTATTCACTAGGGAGAATAAGGACACTGAGGCTTGGATGGATTAAACAGCATAACGAGGCACCCTCTTGGCTTGGTCGGTCAGCCCAACTGAGGAGAACAAGTGTAACAAACCAACGCCGCTGATAGTCATTTATGAATAAAACCCGGAAGGGAAAAAAATGATTATAATTGTTAAACCAATTTTCAATACGAATTAGATCATGGTGTATATATTCCAACACGTCTATAACTCAACGAGTCCAAGGAGCAGAAACGGAACCACGACCCTCGTCATCGCTGAGTTCAAACTCCCTCGCACTCCCAATCATCTCCTCCTCCTCCCGTACCCGTCCAAACTTGCCCAACGGCCCACCATTCTTCTCATCGCCCGCATGCGCAGGGTAGGGCTCACTGCACTCCCACGACGAAAGCCCAGGGTAGTACCTCCGCCAGCTGAAATAAGCCACGGACACCCCCAAGCAAGAGCCGACGACCACATCGAAGACGTCGTGGCGGTAGTCCTCGAGGCGGGAAATCGCGATGAGCAGGGCACCTAGAAAGGGGCAGAACGAGAGGAGAGAAGTCCAGAGGCCGGCTCGGGGGAGGAAGACACGGAGTTGAGCCATGAGGAAGAAGGAGAGGTAGCCGAACCCCGAGAAAGAAAAGGAGCTGTGGCCCGAGGGGAAGGAACGCCAGCCGTCGTGGAGGATGTGGTGGTCGGGCTGGGTGCAGCGTTGGTGGGAGATTAGTTGGTGTTCTGGTGTTCCTGGTTCCTGTAGACACAAGACGAGTGTTGTCAACTACTTGTGCTTTTTTCTTCTCCCATTTTCTTCTGAAGAAGAAGAGTGTATGGAGAAGGGACTGGGAAAACGGGAGTAAGGTGGACATACAGGCTGGCAGCGGGAGATGAGATCCGGTCGAGGTCGGCCGACTGCATTCTTGATCACGTCGGTGATGAAGAGAGTCAGGAGCATGCTAATTGCGAAACCTAGCATGCTCACGTGGGCTTTGTGCGGTTTGAAGAGTGCGAGACTCCATATGGCTATTATGGCGGCGGGGATAACGCAGGCGTATATGAGTAGCCAGACTAGCAGATGATGCTTCAGTATTGATTCCTCTTCTTCCATTTTCCCCCTTTTACATTCTGATCTCTATGCGATGAGGTATGCTTCTTGCTAAAGGATATGTATGATATAAAGGTTTATGACTGACCCACGGGAACATGTTCTGGATCTGCATGTGGATACTGGATGCGCCTGTCGTCGAGCGAGAACATGCGATGGAAGGGCTCGGTGAAGAGGAACAGTTGGGACAGCACATATATTGTTACTAGAATGGCGAGACCAACATAGTCTGCAGCGTAAGGTTCCTGTATAACAAATTCGTGTAACAATTAGTGTCTGCTATACCAAGAAACAAGTGTTGTCATCATGATATTGAAATGCAATAGGTCTCGTGCGTACACATATCTGCCAGACTCGGGCAATGAATGAGGAGTTGTCCTGGGTGACGGCTCTGGTCTTCCGGGCACTGGTGTGTGAGTCTGACCCCGGCATCCTCTCCTCTCACAGCGTCCACCTGGTGAACAAAGACTGACAAAGACGATTGGGAGGATAAATGGTATAGGAGTCTGAGGCCAAGAATCACTTACCCCCGGACTGAAACACAGGCTCGCCCCCACGTTTCAGCTGCAGGCCAGAAAGTCAGTGCGTGACAGGTACAGGTACATGTACCCTTCTCTCATCTTTCCTGACCATACTCCCATATGTTCCAACTCAAGGTCTGTTCCACCTCCGCCTGTCGCTCTTCTGCTCGCTAAGTGCTTGGGCGACTTTCAGTCTACTGGCTCTCGTTCGACATTACAACAATGGCAGAACAGACACAGGCGCGCGTCCCCTCTGCGCCCTTTCCCGAGCCTCCGCCATTCTATAAACACTTTACCAAACAGAATGTCGCCAAGCTACGCGAACTGCGCAAGGAAGCGGCAAAGAATAGACCAGAGGGGAATGACTCCTCCGACGGACCCAGCATAGATGTGTTGTCATTGCCGTCCGAATTGCGATTCCTCGTACCGCCAGAACCGCCTGCGGATGGACGCTATAGAAGTTTTGGCGCAGACTATGATGTGTGTACTTCGCCCATAAAAGGTGTAGATTGACGAGTCGGCGTACTAATGAGGAGCCAGCTCGCGCAACCCTCTCAGTCGCTCGAGTCTGCCGGTATTCAGCAATTATATCCCGCCGAAGCAGCAGACAGCGAACAATTCGACCCGACAGCCCACCTCATCACCCTCACCCGCGCCGTGCTGTGCAAATACCTCGAGCTGGTCGGCACCATGAGTGTCAACCCAACACAGGGCACCGAGTGCGTCGAGGACTTACAAACCATGTTCTACAACATCAACGACCTCATCAACCGCTATCGCCCGCATCAGGCCCGCGAATCTCTGATACTCATGATGGAAGACCAGATCGAGAAAATCAAGGCGGAGAATGCCAAGATCAAGCAAGTAAAAGATGAGAAACTGGCCACTATGCTTGCGGACATGAAGAAGCTGCAAGACACTTCGTCTATTGGGAATGGCCAGGCTGAAAGCACAACCTCCGTCTCTGTTGCGAATAGAGCAATCTCGCCCGAAGAAAAGAGGAAGCAGGCACAGATGAGCATGTGGAACGCTCTAGACGCTGAGTTTGGAGACTGAAACTTGAGATTTGAAAAAAGTCATCTAAATCGTGAAAAAGTACCTCCATACTCCATGGTAGAGTACGGCGCAACCACTCGGACTACCAAAAGGGAAAAGCAAACACTTCCATGACCGGGTCAGCCCGCCCCACGGCAGCTACTGGCCAGCCATGATCTTCTCGCGCTCCTGTCGAGACTTGGCCTCTGCGTTTGCGGCCGCGCCTGCGCTCGCGTTGCCCATGCCTAATCCGCTTATGTGCGAGGACTTCTCCGTTCTTTCGGTCGAGGAGCCGTCGGCCTCTTGCTCCTTGCTTTGCTTGCTGGACAAGGCACCGGAGAGAGCGCCGAAGATGTTCAGGTTCAGACCGGCCTAATAATATGGTCAGTGGGTTGCTACTTTCACCTTACTTTGCCGGTGAGATATTCAGTAGGGGAGTGGGCAGGGTTATGTTTGCCACGCCGACTATCACTTCGCCTGCATTGAAAGAAGAATAAATCATAGGTCGTGATATTTGAGTTATGTATTCTAGTCTTGATGTTGAGAAACGAAAGCCACTTACAGACGCACTGCCACTTGCACTAGCCTCCTTTTCCTCACGCTGAACCGCCGCCTCTTGCGGTCTGCTAGCAGCAACCTGCTGGTTCTTTGCTGGCTTCTGAGTGACTGCTGCGGAAGACATGATGAATACTCTCTTTTCAAGAAGTAATAGAGTGTAATGTTTCTGGTCTGTATTGCTTCTATGCTTTCTATGGAGTGAATAAAGCCACAGTGACTTTGTGAAATGGATATTTGGTACTTTTGGACTTGTGGCTGGAGTCAGCTATTTGAATTGCCCTGCCACAAACCTGATTTTGGTTGCTTGAGCTGCGGCTCTTGAGCATTGCGTCATAGGCTCTTTTCATCCATGGATTGTACCTTGAGTTAGGTTATGTAGGATTGTATGGAGAGTGCTGCATATTCTTATCGTATCTGTCTGGCATAGATCAGGATCATCAGAAGTATCACAATTCTGCAGCAGCCCATGTATGTAGCTTTAGTCAGTATGATACAGTCATAGTGAAGCTCGCATGTATCAGTCTGCCACAAACAAATGTTGGCCGCGCGTATACTTGAACACAACTTTGGGAGGGACAACCCAGAGGCTCGCAGGTAAGATGGCATAATTTCGAAGCTTCAAGTACATGAGATGGTCTTCATAGCTACCTTATACAAGTCTTTCAATGTCAAGACTCTTACAAGTAGAATAGAAAACATTCGCAAGCGGTGAAGACATGGCCCATCAACCCCTCCATCGCCAAGGCCGTCCAACCCCACTAGAAGTTTGAGATTCGTTCATGGCAGACGCGCCAAAGCAATGCCAGCAGTCACTAATTCGAAACGAATCCCTATCTTCTCCATTTTCTCAATCTCACTCCTCATCCTGGCTATATCACTCCTGCCAACCTTCCTCCCCCGATTGCGTCTACTATCCCGCCAATTCATTCCCACCACCACAACTCGCACCCTCACATCACAAACAACTACAGCAAACATGGCCGAATACGCAAAGGAGCTCCACATTGCCCAACTAGCCGTGCAACGCGCCACCCTTCTCACAAAGCAAGTCTTTCACAGCCACGCCAAGGGCACCCTGAACAAGTCTGATGCCTCTCCCGTGACCATTGGCGACTTTGGCGCCCAAGCCCTCATCATCGCCGCCATTGCCGCCAACTTTCCCTCGGACGAGATTGTTGGAGAGGAGGAAGCAAAGGACCTGCGCGAGAATGCTGAGCTGAAGAAGACGGTATGGGATCTTGTACAACAGGCCAAGCTCGACGACGCAGCTGCCGAGAAGGAGCTGGGTGGTGCCATTCAGAGTGACGAGGCCATGCTGGAGGCTCTAGACAAGGGCGCCAGCAACGGCGGAAACAAGGGCCGTATCTGGGCTCTCGACCCCATTGACGGCACAAAGGGTTTCCTGCGCGGAGGCCAGTACGCAGTCTGTCTTGCCTTGATGGTCGACGGAGATGTCAAGGTCGGTGTCCTAGGATGCCCCAACCTTCCCGTCGACGACTCTGTGCCCTTGACCGAGGACACTGGTGCCAACGCCACTGATGCCGAGGGCAAGGGTGTTCTCTTCTCCGGTGTTCTTGGTCAAGGCGCCACCTCCAGACCTCTTGGTCGCGGTGGTCTCCTCAAGGAGCAGCCCATTTCCATGAGCAAGGTTACCAACCTCAACGATGCCACCTTCTGCGAGAGCGTCGAGGCCGGCCACTCCTCCCACGGCGACCAGGCCGACATTGCAAAGAAGCTTGGTATCACCAAGCCCTCGGTACGCATGGACTCGCAGGCCAAGTACGGCAGCATTGCCCGTGGTGCTGGTGAGGTCTACCTCCGACTTCCTGTCCGCAAGGACTACCAGGAGAAGATCTGGGATCACGCTGCTGGCGACCTCATCGTGCGCGAGGCCGGCGGTGAGGTCACGGATGTTGCGGGCAACAGACTTGACTTTGGACAGGGCAGGACGCTCGCCAAGAACAAGGGTGTTGTTGCTGCTCCCAAGGCTGTTCACAAGGAGGTACTGGATGCTGTCAAGAGCGTTCTGGGTGCTAAGCAGTAAACTTCCTGAGAGAGAGTCTGCGCTTTGATAGATACATAGGACTAGGTTAACAGACCATGGGCCTCACGATATAGGTTCATGCATGACATATAAAAGCTATGATTACTCAAATGTTCCTGCATGCTCTGACAGAGTCAAGATCGCCTTCTACGACACGGCAGTACGTGACAAGAGAGCGTGTATAGTAAGCTGCCCTCTACACTATGCTTGAAATGATCCCACTTAGGTCCAGTCTTTATAGGCATCTACCTTCATGCACGACAGGTGGGCTAACGAAGCATTGCTATCAAGTAGCATAGTAGCTCGATCCTACGACCTCGTATTCTAATATTTGGCCGGGTACCCAAAGGAAAAATAGCTTAACCTGTCAAGCATAAAATGAGAAGCACAACGCTAACAAGACGCCACTTTCATTGTCTTCTCTTCCCTAGCGACGATACAAATATTCACATACTGCAAGCGAGTACCAATGCATCAAGGTATGGATCCCCTCACCTGTCAAATGCACGTCAGATCTGCACATGCATCTTGACACATCCAGTCCGACATCCCACGTCACACCACACACACCTGCTTGCATCCAAGGAGAATATTATTGTCTGGTCCAGCTGTCGCAGGTCTTGCACAATTCGGGCAACACTGCCGAAAATACGAGAACGAAACCAAGATTTTGACCAAGCAATTTCAAACGCTAAAGCCCCGTCCTCTTGTTTCTCAACGTTCCGCCCTGTTCGTGCAAATGTCGATCTCCCGTGTTTTGCATTACGGCTGCAGGATAGATTATGCAGGCACCCTTGCAAATCGTGAACGGGTGCCAACAGCTTGATGAAACAGACAGACAAAGCCAAGAATCACAGACAGATGGGTGTTTTGAGATAGTCGCTGGTTGCAGACCGATACTTTTGTGCTACCTTGCCTGTTCACCTCCACCGCTACCAACACTACGACCCGTGTAGTGCTGGGGTTTTATGCGTGCGACACAGATCACAATGGGCAACTCTCGCCCGCCCCTGTCTGCTGGAAGATCCACAAGATCGCCTCCCCCATGGAGGTTTTTGGTTCCACACATACGCGGCCCAAGCTTTTTTGGTTGGTTCTGGCCGGTTAGGGTTTCCGCCTCTTTTCAAGTTTATTGTTGATGAATGGGTGGCGGTCCGGCATTTTCTCTAATAGCTTGTAGTACTAGTTGTTGTATTTCTCCCGACCTTGCCTTTTTACCTTTTTGACTTCCTTTCCAGCTTGCGACGACTGCGGACCGGGAAAAAAGAGTAGAAAGATAAGACGTGCTACTGTTCGTTGCTTCCGATACTGCTGCTCCTGTCACTCGTTTGCGCCGGGCCACCACCAATTGTCAATCAGACTCTCGCTCTTGCCCTGTTATTGCTGGACATTGTCAAACAGTAACTTGCCCTGTCGTTTACAACTTAGCCTTTTTTTCCGGTCACAACTTCCTGCTTATCGGCGGTTCCCAAGGTCGACCAATCTCGGTGTTTCACGCTTCTTTCTCTCGACAAATCGACCCGCAAACGAAGGGAGTTTCGTCGCCTTTTTTTAATTTATTTTATCAGACATCTTCAAGACTTTGCGTCTTGCTTCACTTTGAATCACTTTTCCTGCTCTACGGTGCACACTCGATTAGAGTCTCTTGTTCAACAATAATGCGGTCCACCATTGCTCTCAGCCTTGCTGCCTTTGCGGCATCTGCTTCTGCTATCCCCACTATCTCCGCAAAGGGTTCGCAAACATGGCATTCCACTCGAGACAATGTTCCACGTTCTTACAAACTCGTTAGGTTCAAAGTTCTTCACCAGTGATGGCAACCAGTACTTTATCAAGGGTTAGTCGAGACATTGCGATATAGGTCGCCAAGCAGATGTACTAACAGCATGTAGGAATCGCATACCAACTCACTCCTGATGACCCGCTTGCCGATGCCAACCAGTGCAAGCTCGATTCTGCTCTCATGAAGACGCTTGGTGCCAATGCTATTCGCGTCTACCACGTAGACCCCACTGCCGACCACACCTCCTGCATGTCAACTTTTGCAGATGATGGTATTTATCTCTTCGTTGATCTAGACACCTTCACTAGCCAGATCGATCCGGTAAGACAGATTCTCCTCTTTTGCAAGGTTGAGATTCGTGTGACTGACAGGTTACCCAACAGGAAACTCCATCATGGACCCAATCGCAGTACTCTGCGTTCCAAGCAGTCATGGATGAGTTCCAACAATTCGACAACACTGCTGGTTTCTTCGTTGGCAACGAGGTCCTGACCACTGGTAACAACTCTATCGCTGCGCCATACGTCAAGGCCGCCGCCCGCGATATGAAGGCATACCGCGCGTCTAAGGGATATCGCGAGATTCCTGTCGGATATTCTGCCGGTGAGTTGGCTTGAGCATTGCCGTGATTCAAACATTGACTAATTGTTGGTAGCCGACATTGCCTCTCTGAGACCTAACCTCCAGAACTACATGGCCTGCGGCACAAACTCTTCGGAGGCTCTCGACTTCTTCTCACTGAACGCTTACGAGTGGTGTGGCGATTCTTCTTACACCGTGTCTGGATACTCACAATTGAACGCCAACGTCACCGACTACAACATCCCCATCTTCTTCTCTGAGACTGGTTGTAATACCCCCAAGCCTCGCACGTTTGACGACCAAGCCGCTATCTTCGGCTCGGACATGTCCCCGTACTGGAGTGGTGCCATCATCTATGAGTGGATCGAGGAGAGCAACGACTACGGCCTGATTTCCTACGGACCCGAAGTGACGGCTACTGCGACTGGCAACGGCGTCTACGATGGCTATACCCGCACCGGCACTCCGACCCCCATCTCTCCCGACTTTGACAACCTCAGCACGCAATGGGCCACCCTCTCGCCTTCTGGAATATCCATGTCCGCATACACACCGTCCAACAGCGCGCCCTCTTGCCCGGCTTACACTTCTTCGCTGTGGGAAGTCAACGGCAATGTAGCACTTCCCACTTTGGGCCAGACATACAATGCTGCCGTTGCGTCATCCATTACCGCAGGCACTGCGGCGTCCAGTGGAACCGCCACTGCTAGCGGCAGCAAGGGCGCGACTTCCACCGGTACCGCAACCGGTTCTGCGGCTTCGTCTACTCACACTGGTATGGCCAGTCCGGGAAAGGAAATCGCTGGCATGAGTGCTGGTCTTGTTGCTGTTATGCTTGGCTTTATCTGGTGGTTGTAAACGGGCAGAAGAAGCAAGACTACTAGCAGTCTGTAATGCGGTCCTTTCTTCTCTTGTTAACTCTCTTTTTCACGATTCTTGTGGCATGAACTTAGACATGGAACATGATTAATCTTTTGTTTAATGAGATGAAAACATGGGTGGGCGTCAGTGTCCGCTCTTTTCTGCTTTCCTTCTTTTTCTTTACATGAGTGGTGATTGCTTGATGGCCGGCCTGTGAACCCGTGTTTCACTGAGGGATCTTTTGCATTGACATGCTCAAAAGCGCGCACACGGTCGGATCTAGCAGATCATTCCAGCTCTGTACTGCCTGGGGCACTTTTCACAGCATAAATTGCATGATTGGGGACGAGGACGCTAGCACGCAATAATTTTCGATGCCTTCTGAGATCCAAGTCTTTCTCTTTTTCTCTCTCTATATCATGCCCCTCTTTCTGTAAAATTTCCCCATCGAGACTTATACCTTTCCTCCTCCTTCAGTAAGGGAGTGTCTTTCTTGGGGTTTTCTTGTCCTCTGTTTTGCTTCCGAGTGTCCGGACCTTCCTGGCCAGCCTGCCGGGCCTCTGATCACTCTGGGATTCGTTTTCACGTATGAGGGGTAAATCATCTTTGCTGTTGTCGCAGTTACATCGTACCTAGACTCATCGGGTTCCCTTTCTCATCTTTGTAGATGGTTGGAGAAAGTGTATTCGAGCCTTCCCGCAGCCAGAACGTGGGACGGTGTGCGGCTGAGTCGTGGCAAACATGTTGTCAAAAGCGAGAGGGGTACCCTGTCCATATTTGGATCTTCCACTCTTTGCTGCTCTGGAAGCCTATCTCCTGTTCCTGTCCATTTTTGCTGTTGCAAGGGTAAGCATGGACGGGTGTGGTCGATGGTGCTGTTTTTCTCCCTCCTTCTCTAAGCGCTCCGCGTTATATTCGCTTACGAGATGGATGCAGAGAAACCAGCTTCGTAACACACGCATTCGTGTCATTTTCAACGTGACTTCTGATCATCATGTACTCCAGGTAGGCTAAGATGGGGTCTACCTCTTGGCCATATTGTGACATGTACAGGTGCGGGACTAACAAGTTTCAACTGTGAGATCGGTTGCAAGACAACAACAGCTGGATGTCGTGGTGGTTGCCCATCAAGACAATTGCGACAATCGAGTCTGTGCCTGCCTGAGTTGGCTGCGAGATAATATGATGTTCGAACCTGCTGGAGTTGAAAATGTGTTGGTAAAGAAAAAGTGGATATGGGTCTATGGATATCCGCTCTTCATGCACTCTTGAGAGTCGCGGCGCGGGGATATGTGAGGTTTGCTCCCTTGAAGCAGGCACACGTCTAGCAAGCCATCGCTGGGACACACACGCACCCTCCAATTGAGAACAGAGCCTGTACATCCCCCAGGCTTGGCGACACTTATATGCAAATACTGCAAGGCCGGATTTGAAAATCATCGAGTTGTCTTGCCAAAAGAGCTGGGATGTCCCTCTTTGCTCTGCCGCAAGTGCAGGCAGAAGTGCGACCTGTATTTTTCTGGTCATCTCGTCTGCTCGGCTTCGTGGTCAGGATGATCTCCAAGGCAGGATTCAAATCCTCGAATTATTGGGCAGATTGGATGAGATGGCCCTCTTTTCTCTGCAGCAAGAGCAGGCAGAAGCACAACCTTCACTTGTCTAATTATCTCATTTGTTTCGCTTCGTAATAAATAGGATATGCAAGGGGGGAATATCGAATCGTCGAGTTATGTTGTGAGAAAGGTCGAGACATCGCTGCATCCCTCCGCCTCAATAACGAGCAGGAACCAGCTTTCTCGTAATCTCGTCTGCTTGACTTGCGAGCTTAGAGGAGTTGACAATGCAGGGTTTGGTATCGTCGATTCTTTTGTAAGGGCCCTGGGACTGATGTTCGGCTGAGTAGATGGGCAGGTAATCCACGTTTGCTGACCAGGGGCTGACGCATTAGAAGGTCAGATGCATTGTCCCTTGTGAATTGCGTGGCCCCACATCTCCCCTCAGACACAAGAATGTATGTCAAGCATGCACTGCCTTCAGTCTTGATGTGCAAGCTGATCCGGTTGCTAGATGGTCGATTCGGTCTTGAGCATATATCCCCAGTCTAGTCTGCGGACAGTATGGCATGGCATATATCTCCTCGCGGACGCGGTCAAGGGTCGAAAAGGTACCCACGAAGCTAATAGAATAGTCCAACGTCGGTCTTGGATATCCAAGACCGAGGGTCGCTAGATGTCCTTGTCATAATCATGCAGCTACTCCACTACATCACGACGCAAGGTGGTGGCGCACTCCTTCCTCCAGCCTCGGTCGTGGTCATGGCTGCAGTCCTCGCAACATCCTCGAAGACCTCCTTGCACAGTTCACCTGTCAAAGCCGAACACTCGCAATATCGATCACAGCGCATCTCCTGCGCGGTGTTTAGGCCTTCGTAGGGGAACACCATGCCTTCGACACCCTCTCTCCTCAGATCACGCTTGAGTCCCAATAGAATGACCGGCATGACCTCGTCGTAGTTGAAATGGGTCTCGACAATGTGTTTCCATCGAGTCTGGACAGACTTGAGAGTTGCGCGAGAGGTGATGTCGTAGCAAAGAATGATCAGATCTGGACGAAGGAGTGTATAATTTTCCGGGCTGCTAGTGTCGTAGAATTGGAGGTGAAAAGGACGAGCACCAAATTTCGCGTCGAACTTGAAGGGCTGATCACCGTCTTTGAGGGTTGGTAGGGTCCTCGTTGTACTTTGAGGACCTAGTATGATTCGTCTTGGATGAATTGTTAGGGCTGTCAGGTTACTGCAAAGGAAAGGGCTCGAGATGAGGCGAACAGAAGCGTGGAGATTTATGTTGATGGAATGAAAGATATGATTGATCATAGGTGCTATGCAGGAAGAAAGAAATGCGGCGCAAGGGTAATGGACGGGCACGATATTGTGGCTCAAAGAAGACGTTCAATGCTGTGCAGCTTGAAGTAGAATGGCCAAGGGGGACGGCGCAGCTTAAGTTTGTCTTAAAACAAAAGGCGAATCACAATATGCAGTACAGTGAAGCTGAACGTGCAAAGGACAAGATACGTACGACAGAAAGGCCGACTTGCCCACATCTGCATCACCAAGCAGCAGTATGCTTATTTCAGGGGCATCCATGTGAAAGAGAGGAAAGGAAATGCAATCAGGTGAAAGGGTAACAGTAAACAGGGACTGAAGTGAATACAAGCAATACAAGATTACCTGCTGACATTTACGGACAGCTGCAGGGGAAAGTGGGAGCGAAATGCATCTGGCTAAGGTATGCAATGCACAGCAGGCATGGCGTCAGGCGTTAGCGTCGTTGCCGATCACCGGTTCTTCTGAAGCTTCCCCGAGTTTTAGGAAAAGTCTACCTGGACATCCCGCCATGAGGGACAATCATCTTTCGAGCACCCCGCCTATTCTTATACCAACACTCCTCACTCTTGACCCTCAGAGCCGAGAGCGGGCCCTCGTGCTGTTGCGCCCAGACTGAACCGCCTATCCTCACGCCATAATCCTTTCCCACTTGAAACTCCGGCCTTTACTCTGGACTAGAAAAAGATATAAAAATACTTCCCTCTGTCCATCATGGTGCGCAATCTCGTCGTCATGGGCGGTAGCTCCCACCCCAAGCTCACAGAAGTCATCTGCAACCACCTTGGAGTAGAAAAAGCCAATGTACTTCTCTCCAAGTTTGCCGTGGGAGAGACTCGGGTGGAGATCTTCGACTCAGTCCGCGGCAAGGACGTCTTTATCATCCAGTCCGGCGGTGGAAAGGTCAACGACAACCTGGTCGAGCTACTCATCGCCATCTCCGCCTGCAAGACGGCATCTGCCAGACGTGTCACCGTCGTTGTGCCTCTATTCCCATACTCAAGACAAAGCGATATCCCCTACAACAAAGTCGGTGCTCCCCTAGCAAAAATCCCTACACACGGCGCAAAGCCCGACAACTACACCTTTGACAGCCGGCCGGCTACCCCTGCTCCTGGCCAACCCGAAACCGGAGGAGTCAAGGGTGGAGACCTGCGTAAGAAGCTCATGGACATGCACTTGGCCAATGGAGACAAGGAGTTCCCTAAGATGGGACGACGATCCACCGTAAACTCCGTCACCTCGGAGAAGTCCGAGTACCTCGACGACGGTGCCAACGGCAGCGGTCTCACCCCTGTCGTGACCAATGGCAGTATCGATGGCGATAGCACCAAGAAGCACACCCGCACCGAGAGGCCGCCTCACTTTGAGCCCCAGCGCGGCTACAAGCAGTGGGTTGCGCAAGCTGGTACTCTGGTCGCTGACCTCTTGACTTGCGCTGGCGCAGACCACATCATCACAATGGACCTCCACGACCCGCAGTACCAAGGATTCTTTGACATTCCCGTGGACAACCTGTATGGCCGTCACATTCTGCGCCAGTACATTGTGCGCGAGATCCCAAACTACGAGCACGCAGTCATTGTCAGTCCAGATGCTGGTGGTGCCAAGCGTGCCACTGCTATCGCCGACTCACTCGGCATGCCATTTGCTTTGATTCACAAGGTACTTTCGACCAGTCCAGACAGAATGGCATTCGCTAACAGATGTGCAGGAACGTCGTCCAACACAGATCACTGACCGACAGAACGCAACCATGATGCTCGTTGGTGATGTGACTGGCAGAACTGCGATCCTGATTGATGATCTTGCCGACACGTCAAATACCATCACCCGCGCAGCCAAGCTCTTGAAAAAGGAGGGTGCCACACGGGTGATTGCCCTTCTCACACATGGCGTTCTCAGTGGCGATGCCATTGAACGTATCAACGCAAGTGCATTGGATCACGTTGTCGTCACAAACAGTGTGGATCAGACCGAGCACTGCGCTCGATGCCCGAAGCTCGAAGTGCTCGAGGTCGGTCACGTCTTCGCAGAGGTAAGCACATCGAAGCCCGCAAAGGGTGTTGTAGTTGACTAACATTCAACTTTGTAGGCTATCAGAAGGGTCCATCACGGAGAGTCCATTTCGGTACTCTTCCAACACGATTGATCGCATTTCATGCGTTTATTAGGAAAGGATGCAATGATTGACGGTGTTGAATTGAAGATTGCAGAGTAGCGCAAAAGCGTCTCGAGATGATTGTCTCAAGCATGTATCGTGCAAAGTGCTTCACATGTGCCCGTAATGGTGCAACCTGCCTACGATTGTTCAGGCTGTGTCACGGATTTTGATGTCAATTCAGCGCAGATGATCGGCGAAGCACAAGGCACTCTTCAGCCGTTCCAAAAGGGGACCATTATAGAAAAAGGGATATGATATAGATGAATTAAACATGAGGAGCATGCTCTCCGCCACGGGAACCTCAGGATATCGTTCTCTGGATTGCGTGTCAAGCTTTAGGAGATTCACTGGGAAGTGAATGGACGTTTCAAGAACAGCACACTATATCTAGACCCGAATGGCAAGGAGATGCTCGACCAATTTCTTGCCTTTCTTTTCATGTCCACTACCACAGCCACTATGCACATTTTCTCGTGGGCACTTCATACACCCAGCGCAGCAGCAACGGCTTGTAGTCACAGCATACAGAGACAGAAAGTCACTGAAATACTCTCAGTACAATCGCCCGAGAAAGCTTCAAGTATGTTGTAATCATGCCTCGCATCTCGGTAAGTGGTCAGTCATAATATATTGGAGGGTATAGCGATGTTGGACAAACAATGCAAACATCAGACTTCCGCTTTTGTCACCTTTCCGCAATTACTTCCGCACCTACCTGAATTACATATTTGGACATTCCTTGCTTGACCGTGTGCCTGCTATATAGATGCCACCCAAGAGAGCATCCCGCGCTGGGGCAGCCAGCAAAAGGACACCAGCGCGCACTCCGTCGACCAGCAGCAAGACGGGGACAGGAAAGCGTGCCAAGCGCGCCACCACCCCCAGCACCGCTCCAATCCGCAGAAGTAGCAGGCTTCGAGCATCTTCCGCCGCTCCCAGTGACTCGGTAGCTGAATCAGTAGCTGAATCGAGCATCGCGGGTAGTCAAGCTGCCAGCTCCGAGCCTGAAATGGGACTTGAGATATCCGATGGAGAGGGCGTGATACCGACCATTGAGGAGGAGCAAGGAGAGCAGGCGGATGGTATGTGTTTCTCAAGGTCCATGATGAGCTATCTTGGTATAGCGGACTAACGGCGCAAAATCAGACGTCATCACAGCCATGAGAGAGGAGATTGCGCGACTACGCAACACAGTCGCGACACTGCAACAGAAACCACAGACACAGACACAGACACAGACACAAACATCCAGCTCGGCGGCGCATCGTCGACGTCCCAGCAAAGACCTACGGTTTGCCATGACGATTGGACAGCCAGCTGCAGCCATTGCTCAGGCAGCCGCGACTTCCCACCGAGAACCAGAACCAGAACCTGAACAGACGCCTCGCCAAGACAAAGAGGCAGCTGCAGAGGCAACCTCATCATCTACCGAGCAACAGCTCGTTGTCTCGTCGCAAACAACACCGACGTCGCCAATGACATTTACCGCCAATACAAATTCATCCGTCATGCAGACTCCCAAAGCACCCATCCCAGCGTCGCCTTGGGGCCTTCGCACCTTGTTCAGCTCTGCCGTAAAGCGCGCCTTTGGTCGCAGTACCTCTGGAAACACGCCTCAGCAATCCCAGCGCGACACGTCCACACAACAACACGACAACAACACTCCACTCAAACAACAGCAGCAGACACAGACAACACTGGACTTGATGCAGTCTTCACCCTTCTCGCCCGCCATGTCAAGCGATACTCCCTCCCTCAACACCCCATCGCGTCGCACGCAGCAGTCAAGACAGCAACGCCCTGCTCAACCTCAAACTCCGACCCCAGCTCAGAGCACACATCAGACGCCAGATAGGAGCGTTCGCACTGAGCGCCGCCGTGGTGTCATTGGATCAGCCGCTCAAACTCCAAGAACCAGCGCCTCCACCCCACGTCGCAGGACGCGCCCCATTGAGCCAAACGCTGACAAGCGAGCACACATGCTCGAGCAAGCTGCAGAATCGAAACGCATCCAAGACGAGCAAGCCGCCGAGCGTAAGCGAATCCAGGAACAGGCTGCAATGCTGGAGGAAGCGAAACGCGCTGCAGAGGAAGAGCAAAAACAGCTCGATGATGATGATATTGCCCAGCAGCAAGCTGGCGACAAACGTAAAAGGGTCAGATTGGACGACATCAAGGAGATTCCAGCCCGCCTTCCCGGAGAGTCGTCTGGCACCTTCAGCTTCCGCCCAGAGTTCTTTTCGTACGACAGCGACAGTGATGAAGAAGTGGAGCTCAATGCTGCTGAAGCCGACGCGCTCATCAAGGAGCACAACCAGGAGCGCCCTGCCAAAAGGATGCGATACGAAGACAACGTCTTCCAGGCCACCACACCAAAGAAACCCGCCACTCCAGCTCCATCATCCACTCCCACCAAGTCTTCAGATTCAGCTCCGACTTCATCTTCTACACCCTCCACTCCCATTCCTTCTTCTGTGCAGCAGCAACAACATGCTAAAACGCAATCGTCATCGATATACGGCTCCCAATACAAACCAAAGAAGCCATCCGGTTTGAGTCAAGTTTCCAGCATCAGCCCCGCCGCTGCCACTCCGCCTCAAATTTCTGCCACACCACAGCAGATCTCTGCTCTTACCCCGGCTCCACTTTACTACAACACTCCCGGCGGCCTCACGGACATTACCGAGTACACTGAGCCATCCAACACCCCTGCTGTCGTCTCAGTCGCACCTCTGTCAGCACAAACCCCTGCTCCAGCTGCTCCCATCACTGCCGTCACTCCAGCCGAGACCAAGGCGTTTAGCTTCCCCGGTGGCATCCCTCTTTGGATCTCAATGCCAGACATCTTCACACAAGATATCGTCGAGCGAGCTCTTGCTACACCTCTGGCGGAAGCGGAGATTGAAGCCGCCACTGCACGTTTTGCCGCGGGCATTCCAGGTCCACAAGCTCACGCAGTGTCTGCTTGGTAGAACGGGAACGATCAAAGCAGAAGCTTATAGGTTTTTGAGATGGTGGCTTTCCCTTATCAGCCACCACTGTGAGACAATGTATATATATTATGACTAGCATGGAAGAGCGATGGGGTCTCCACCCCTTTGATTTTATATATGAGCAAGAAGCTTCACATACCCTATTGTATGTGATGACTGGTACAGTGTGTTGTGTGGTTTATCGCGTTCCGTTCTCTCCACAATGATGGCACCACAGAATCATTGACGGAAGCGTTGTTGCGATTGTAACAACAATAGCAAGGAAGTAGTTTAGATACCCTTATGAACTGAAGCGAACTCTTTCTCGCATATATTCATGTCCACTTATTTTAGTTTAGTGCAAGCCTGAATCTGGCGTCCCTTGGGTTGTGTTGTTAAGCTTTTCTCTCCTGCCAGACAGCAACGAGATCTGCGTTCTGCACCACGGTTACGGTGGTTGGTCTGACCTCTTGGTGATGCATCCGGTTGGGAGAAGACGGATCCCACGATAGATAGGGACAGTCTGTTGCAGTTGCTCATGCCAAATTATGCATGTGCTGGCTATGCTAATGCATCATGGCAGTAGTTGTCGGTTTGTCCATCCTTTCTTCGTCCTTGGCGTTTTTTTATCCTCCAGCACCAAACTGAGTAGAAGAAAAGGCCTCCACCAACGCCACGCTATGAAAGCAACCCAAACTTTTTCGCCGTCCTTTTTCTACAGCCATCGATAACGAAAGTGCCAATCCATGTCATTTCCCCGGCCTTTCTGTTTTCCCAGTGACATCCCACGCTCTGAAGGATGTGGAAAAAACACATCGGAGCAAAAGAAGGAAGACAACGAGTCAGAGAAAGAGGCAAAGAATAAAGAAGAGACAAGATCAAATGAAGAGTTGGAGCACTCTTCTCAATCTCCAGTATCGAGTTCTAAATCAAGCTGTACACCATTACTAACGCCGTAGTCCTCGAGTGTCAATTGGTCCTTGAACGGCCGCTCGCCCTGGCGCTTGAGCATGATCTCGTGGGGTTGACGACCGATTCGCGCGGCGACCATTGCTTTGAAGGCTTCTGTTTGGTTTCATATCCCGTCAGTTTTCTTTTTCTCCTCGAAATTGTGATTCGTGTTTCTGATGGATGTGGATGAGGGAGGGTGGATATGGGGGAAGGGGAGGTACTCACTAACTGGGTCCGAGGCAAGACAGGGGATGGACGCTTTGGTGCCCAGTCTGTCGTTTACGTTCACGATAATCATGGGTTCCGTCATGCGTGGTGCGGTCGCAGCAGCGGGTCGAGAAGGTGGTTTGTCACCGGCAGACGACTTGTCCTTGTCCTTCCTGTCTTTGTGGCGGTCTTCGCGCTTCCTTTCGCTGCGGGGCGATCGTGCTCGGTCGTCGCGATCTCTTCTTGGGGACCGGTCGCGCGGTCTGTAGCGGTCTCCGTCTCCGCCTCTGCTGTCTCTGCCGTAATCTCTACTGTCCCTGCCGTGGTCTCTGCTGTCTCGGTTGCTGTCTCGTCGAGGCGATCTGTTGTCGCGTCGAGGTGAGCGGTCTCTGTAACCTCTGTTGTAGTCGCGTGAGGAAGACCCAGAGCCGGTGATGCTGGTGTCCTTGGATTTGTCCTTCCATCTGAAGCCTGAGCTTGATGACTTTGGTTTGCGTGGTGGTGAGCGAGACCGGCTGCGGTCGTTGTCGCGTGAGTCCGCCATTGCACGGAGGTGAATCGCAGAAGTACGCTTCAGCTAGACCGACGTTGCTTGTTCCTGAAAAGAATGTTCGGTTTGTTCTTCAATAAGAAGATGCTGCCCGAATGAAGATGACTTTGAAAGCTGCATGAGGTAGTCATGGGTTTGAATCATAAATGTTGATGCCAAGACCATACCCGAGTCATGCAGTATAATATCCACTGCCGACGTCTCGACATCTGTTTATTACTAGACTATTACCATGGTAGAATCGTAACAAGTGGGAAAGGTTGTATATCCATAAGTCAAGGCCAAGATGATGCTCACCATCAAACGGCCCACGCCAACAACAGTCCTCTACACCGTCTCCACGCGCTCTGTAAACCGCACCCTCGGCGACCAAGTCCAGCGCCTCGCTATCGCTTCAGTCCGCATTTCAATTGGCCTCTTCACTTTTGCCATCCTCCTCCAAAAAGCAGACATCTCTTTCCCCATCCACGTCAAAAACATCTTCTTCTTCCTGCCTCCATTTTCCCAGCACCTCACTCAAGGCAATCCCGCCGGCAGACTGGCCTACCTGATTGCCTCCACGACCTCCTGGAAATGGCTCCTCCTGCCTAGTCTAGCAATTCTCTGGTTTGTCTTCCGCAGAGGATACACAGAGGAGTCTCTCCTTGTCATTCGCGGACTAGGCGTGCAGACCTCGACTTCTTCGCCTACGTATCTGTCTACTTCGTCGGCGAGATTCATTCCTACCTCCATGATTCAAGATATTTTCATCTACGAGGCTTTCAAGGGATTCGAGGTGCGGTTCTATCTTGCTATCGTAATCGAAGGCGAGGAGGATGTTGTTGTTGTTTTCCCGGTATGTTTCGACCATGTTTTGGAGTGGTTTGGTGGCTGTGCTAATCATGGGGGTCTAGAGTCTATTGCCCAAACGACAGATCTTGGAGGAGGTCTGGCGAGGAGCGAGAGCTTGTCTTTATGAGCCGAAAAGCTGAAGCGAGGCTTGCAGCTTCTGAAGCCTTCACTATTGATACTTTGTACTGGACAGCAAAATCTCGAACGTATGTAACCAGGTTCACAGTCATGGGATCGCTTTTGATATTGTTCTAGCCCCAAGGCGACTCAATGACGCTGCTTATCCATTATCTTTATGAGATCTACTCGTTGACTGGATCCACTGGCTCTTTTGGTGGCTTCTTGCCATTGACAAAACCCTTTCTCTCCGCATAACGAGCATTGATCACATCGACAGTCTCCATGCGCGACTTTTCCATCACTGGAATGTACTTACCAACCGGCCGGGCCCAGTTGCCGCCATCATACACTCGCACACTCCGTTCCGTAGACGGCGGCAGACCAATATCAGTGGTTGGCTTGCCCTGTGCAGCGACCACATCAAGCAAACTACCAGCCAGAACCTCGTCGATCTTGCGCTGACGCCAGACTTGCCAGAGGTCATCCATGATGCCTCCTCGGCCATATTTGCCATCGCCACCGTCCTTTTCCTGGCTCTTGTTTGTCTCCCTGCCGCCATTGTCGCCAACGTATATCCACTCGAGAACATCCTCTTGGCTTTCCTCTCCAAATTCGAGACTCTTCGGGAAGATGCAATCCCACAGGACCAAGGGAGCATCAGTCGCCATTTCGTACTTTGGTCTGGTAGGATTCTTTTCCACGTCTAGTAGATCAGAGACAATCGACGGTGGCTCAAGACCTTGGCCGACCAGGAAAATGACAGCAACCAAATGCCGCACCTGATGCCATAGGAAAGCAGAACCATTGACGTTGAATGTGTATACTTTCGGTGGTCCTCCTCGATGAGCAGTGGAATCCACATTTCCATCCACAGCCTCGTCCGTGGCTCCCCATTGCGCAAAATCCGACTTTCCCACATATCCCACAGGACCCTCCCGCATCGGCACCTCAGTAACACTAGCATGGAAGATACGCCTCTCAAAGTTGGTAATCTGCTTGGCCGGATCGACCTTGCAAAAGTTGCGGAAATCATGCAGACCCTCGTACCTCTTGGCCGCATCCTGCATGGCCTCGATGTCCAGCCATCCCTCACGCATAGCCTTGCCCCCTTCCGCACCAGCAGACTCAATCATGCCCTTGCGACCAGGCACAGGCGCATAAGCTGGCTGCGTGAAGAAATAGCGATATCTGCGCTCTCTACAGGAGAAGCGGGCGGAGAAGTCCTCGGGGAGGTTAGGACACCAGGCTAGGACGCGGATATCCTCTGGCAGGACCCTGTTCAGCAGCTGTATATAGGATAACTCATCCTTGACCGGATCCCACTCTTGTGTTTCCTCCCTGATATACTCCTTGCCTTCTGCTTGTGCTTTCTTCTCCGCAGCCTCCTCTTTCGCCCTGGCTTTCTCGAGAGACTCTGCAGTCGGGCGATTGCTCCGCACACGTATCCCTATCACTTGGCCGAACGCGGACACGCCTCTGTCTGTCCGTCCGCACTTGCTGTATTCTGTGCCCTCCCAGTCGATCTCGCCTTCTTTCAGCTCTGCAAGTCGCGTGGGGAAGATCAAGCGGGTCTTTGTCAGGGCTTTGAAGAGTTCTTCCTCTATGGTCGGCAAGGGCGTGGTGTTGTTTGTGTGGTGCTCGAAGCCATTGTAGCGTTGGCCTAGGTAGGCGAATTTGAGTGCGATGAGTCGCGTGTTGTATTTGGAGGGATCAAACGCCTTTTTCGGTTTCTGCTTCTTGATGAATTTGGTGCGTGGCGGTGCTTGTTGGTGGTCTTGAGGCGGGAATGATGAGAAACTGGGAGATGCGCGGTATGAGAAATAATGCTTCTTCTTTTCGTTTTCACTATCTATGGTTCTTTTTCTCGCGAGCAATGGCTATGTGGGCCAATTCCACGGTGTGATATGACATGATATGATATTTGGTTCTACCTACCTCTCGTTCTGCCTCTTCAATTGAGCCTCCAGTTCCGTGACTCTGCGTACCAAGTCCTCGTTGCTCCAAGAGCCGTAGTCTGGCATTACCGAGTCCATGTTGACTCGAGCTGCTGCTCTATCGGCTAGTCCTCGCACAGCAGTAGGGCAATAGTGGCCACTACTATGCACACTCGTCCGTGCAAGCACAGAGCCAGACCTGCTGAGCGGGGATGATGGCAACGGTAGCAGCGAGTACAACAAGGAGCTGCTAGTGCGTACAGCCTTCATTCACTGGACTAGAACGCGATCCCCTTGGCGAGACGAGAGACGAGAGCTGAGGCAGTGCAAAAGCCCAGGCGACAGAGGGCTCACGGTTGTGTGTAGTGCGCAGGTGTAGCTGCTTCTTCGTGGTAACTTTTTTAGGCTTGGCTTGCGACAGAGTCATTCACAATTCATATCATGATTGCGGCAAATATTCGGCAGACTAGGTAATCGCTCTGGTTGCCCTGATAATTCGCTGGCGTGGCTTTCAGGGGACAGATGGAAATTTGGAAGAAGAACTCTATCTAGGCCTCTCTGAATCGTGCCACGCACACCATCCGTGCTGATGCCAAACATGAATAGGTAGGATGCAGACTCCTGCCAAGAGGAGAGGCGCCGCGGGAGAAGCATGCGAAGAAGAAGTTTGATGAGTCCCACTTGTTGCCACGTCGGCTGGATGAAGCTGCCCTGCCGACTGTTTTCGGGCGGACTATTTTCGCGGCGACCTTCCGAGGAAGGGAAGAAGAGCGCGGCAGTAGTCTGGGTAATTTTGGCGACACGAAATTTTGGCGACAAAGTTGCCTTGCGTGTCTTCGCGGACTCGCGGATGTCAAAGTGGGACTCGAGGCTCAGCCACGACGACCATTACTTGTCGTGCTTGTGTAGCTGCTCATCAGCTCGCGAAAGCTGAGGCTTGAGACAGGAGACCTTGTGATTTGGTGGACTATTTATTTTGGTCAAATATGGTAAAGCAAAAGACAGATGCAGAGTGAGTATTATGAAACCAATATGATGGTGGAACATAAGTATTAGGATTATGTTAGTATTGTCTATTGAACAATAATCTCGATGTGCTGCCATCTCGATAATAATGCATACGCTTTATGGCTTCTTTTCTCGCCATTTGGGGGGTATCGTAACAGCAATCAGTGTACAAAGCAAAAAAGCTAATTGGGCCGCGTGCAAGTAAGCATGTGCAACAGCTGGTCCCGGAAAATGCAATTCAGAGTCGTTTCATCATGTTACAGCTCTCCTTGCTTATGCGTCAGAAGGAGATCATTCGATCGTCCAACCTCCATGCATGCACACATGCATCGCCATAGCAAGGTCATCCCAACCAAATCTCCCGTCTCACAGAAAAAGGGGAGGTGAAGGTTTGGAGTTGTTGGTTTTTGTTTTCTCTGAGCATGTGAAAATCACAAGCCGCATGAACGAGGTGGCTGGCAGTTTTCGGCGCTGCAAGGGAGACATCGAGACGAGTTTCGCGGGCTGATGCGGCTTGTTTTCTTTGTCCGCGCTTGTCCGCCCCGGTAAATCCGGTCTCTCCCGCGATTGGACGAAGCCCCCCCAGATCCATCTTGTACCTGACAGATATCAAGATGCAAGCTGCGGATCATGAGGAATAATGCTCCACTATTGCTATTGTACGTAGCAATAATCGTCCTTGTAATTTGAAACATACTGTTCCACGTCGACCCTTTCTGTGGACGCCGTTTCGTATATGGCAGGCGGTAGCGATGCAGCATAAGCATGCTTATCCTTCGGTCAGTCCTCGGTGGTGGAAAACGTCCCGCGTTTTGCTACCGATGACGACCGCAGAGTGTTTGTTGGGAGGCTGAAGTTTGCAGTGCAAATTCCTCTTGTTTTTGTTATAGTGGAGTACTATTGCTCCACAAGTTATTGAAGTTGAAGTCATGGTCCGCCTGGGACTGTGAAGGCCCGGAGTGTGTCCATTGATGGAAACTCAGTCTTTCCCGGATTTAGTGTTTGCCAGGCGGCTTGAATGATGGTCTGAAGCCAAGCTTCTTCCTCCTTTGCCATTTTCGCCTGGACTTTGGCAATCTTGGTCCGCTTAACACGCATTCCCGGCTGTTCCGGGAGCTTAGGATAGATCGTCTTTGATGATGTCTTTAGTGATCGTCCGCGGTCAGAGAAGTAGGAAAAGGATGGGAGAGGGGTTTCCTCTGGAGTTTGAGGAGGAGTCATCAGCCTCTCCAGCCTCTCGCATTGTTTCATGAGATCCTGCATGCCAAAGTTGAGGTCCTGAGCCTTGGTCTCAACATATCCGTAGTAGTCAGGCCCCCATAGCTCGTCCTCTGCCATTGCTTGTCGAAGTGAAGGAAGGAAAAAGTCAAAGGAAGGTAATGTGGGTCCGTTCTGTGGGCATGGTCCTTGTTCGTTCGAGAGCATGCATGCGGCAAGCAGCATGCGAATCTGAAATTCTCCATCGATGGCATGTTGTACCACACATCCAGGGCAGGCCTTGCTAAGACACCAGTCTTCTTCCTCGGCCAGGAATGACTGTAACCAAACAAAAGCATTGCGTCCTCGGCTGCGGAATGCAAACTCGATATCCGAAGGTCTTCTTGATTTGGTGTACCTCTCTGCTATCGAAGTAGCGTGGCCTGTAAGAGCCACAACAGGAGCAAGTAAAGCATGAAGCACATCTCTCATGACATGCCAGGCTTGAAGGTCATCGTGGTTCTTGGAGTAGTGTTCTTCACAAAAGTCATGACAGGCTCCGTCTGCTAGATACTGCCGGAGTATGCCAAATCCCTCGGATTGGTCCAATAATATGGCATCCTGTACAGTGATTATGAATGGAGTGGCATTCGGTGATGCCAAACAATGAGCGCTCATCGTGGTGGTTTACAGGTGTTGATAGATCTGACTCATGTGCGTTTCAGTCGGACAAAATGAAATAGGTTCCCTTGGATGTAAAAGGAAGGAGATGGACTCGCTTTCTATGTTATATACTCCGCCCGTAATAATGACAACACTCTGCCGAGCGCTAGGGTATGAGACAATTTATCCCCAGACCAACTTGCACATAGACTTCGGCGCTGCACCGGCCACGGATGGAGCCTTAATCGATGGCATGTGACGGTACTCGTGTCGGGCAGCTGGAAATCGACCAAAGGTGAACGTGGCGCTCTGCTTGGTCCAGAGCTTGCGGTCAACTAATTGAACCCTGACTCGACAGGCGTTCTGCGCGAAAGCCCTGCCAAACGCCTACGAACCCTGGGTGCAAGAGCTTTCCCATTTCTGGCAAAGTCTTCTCCGAGCTCCAGTGTACCGACTAGGGATGGTCAGAAGGCGGGCGAAAATGGTGGCACGGCGAACAAATGCGTGGCCGTAAAGGAGTGTCGCCAAAAGCACTAACCGACTTTGGTCGGTCGGATTACGGTGCGAGGTATCGCGGAGCGAGAGGGTCTTCCTCGGCGCCGGGCTTCGAACAATTGAGATTTGATAAACGTTAAGCGTTAGCAACGGCCCAAATCGGGCTCGAGGGTCAATCATGAATCGTCAGTCGTCTCGAGTTAAATTCATGAATTCGCAAGCAATTCGTCCAAGAAGGTTCCATGGCGACATGCCTTACGATCATGTTCCGCCATTCGGTGTTCCCCTCTCCCAAGACTTCGCACGAGAGACTTCCGGTGGCTAACGACCCTGGTTATGACGCCCTACCAGCTTTCGAAGTCTTGCAAAAAGCCGTTGCCTTCCTATGTCGCTTTCGTTCTTGCCGCGAAATTGTGCGCGACAATAATAAATAGCAACGTTGTCCAAGCTCCAGATCATGCGGTGTGCAACATGTGCTCGTTTCAGTCAATTGGGTGTCGCCCGGATGGCTCTTGTGCTTTCTTGTGCATAAAAAACATATACCTAAGGTAGTCTGCTGAGAGTTTGACGCTCGTGTTCGCCAGCCATCTCCAAGAGCAGGCGCTTCTCGCGTCAGCTTGTTGTCTCACAGACTTCCGCCATCATACGCCGACCAGAAGACTTGTCATCCGAGCGCTACTTGGGCCATGAAAGTCTGGAGGCTTCAAACGCGCACGTGGAGAGTGAAAGTGGGGACCCCGCTCTGGAGCAAATCATCGGCAAAAAGCACCTCTGCTTATTTCAATGATATTTAATGGTATCACAGTCATTAGCCGCGACGGTTACTGTCAAATGAGCCGAGGGACAGAATTGATGTGGAATAATTCTTCCAGACCCGGCGACGTTTCTCTTCGTCGCTATCGTTGTCCTCCACCATTAGCGAGCCGTATCCTCCAACATGGCACTGACCTCGGTCGAACGCAAATAATGCGAGTGGATTACCCTTCTCTTTCCAAATTCTCCCGGGCATGCGCTATCGTATCTTACCGTGCTTACCTTAGTTAATATACAGCACAGTACTGTACCTCACTCACTCACTCATCTGAAGCGGACCGATAAGCGCAGCTTCAAATAGGGTTCATGACATCTCCCCCGCATACCTCCAGGTCAAGGACGTTGCATTCCGTGTCAAGTATGGTGTCACAGGCGCTTTACTGCAGATGTAGAGTAACTTACCCAAAACTCACTTTGCACGTACCCCGCCATCAGACATTGACACTAAGGAAATATGATAATCCTCGAATCTTCCTGAGGCATGAGGACTGTATATCTGCCTCACTAATGCGTCTCAGGTTGCTAACCCATTTTCCACCCGGAGAGTATGGAACCGTACTTCGTGGTACATCTAGGACAATGTTCTTGCTCAGGTAGGTCCTTTCTGTTTCTTATCAACCTTCAAGTGAATTATCGAGTCCGTGATGAAGCTCAGTGCTTGTGTGTCTGCTGCTGTTCTGCTGGCTACTGCCACGTCAGCTCATCCTGGGGCGTCTACAGAGCATGTCGCGGACAATACTACCCTTGCCTATCCCATATGCCAGAATCCCGGCACATTTGCCAAGGCTGACGGACGACTATTCAATTTCAATGGTACCGGAACAAAGTATTTCGCTGGTACGAATACTTGGTGGTTGTCTCACATTCTGAGTGACTCGGATGTTGACACAGTATTGAGCGAGATCAAAGACGTAAGAACACTTGGCTGGCTGGCGTGATTCTTTGTACACCTGACGACTTTGATCGCAATACTGAACAAGAGATAGACACAATTGCAGGTCGATCGTGTATGGGGCTTCGGCAGCGTCAATGAAGATCCTGGCTCTGGCACTGTATGGTTCCAACTACTCAACAGCACTGGATCGTATATCAACTGGGCTGCAAATGGCGTTCCACGTCTTGATGCCGTAGTGTACTACGCCGAGCAGCACGACATCAAGCTGGTGCTCAATTTCGTGAACAATTGGAGTGATCTTGGTGGTATCGCAAGCTATAACGCAGCTTTCGGTGGAAACGGGACGAGTTGGTATACCGATGCAACAAGTCAACAAGTCTACAAAGACTATATCGAACTCCTTGTCAACCGTTATAAATGCAGCTCTGCTATATTTGCTTGGGAATTGGCCAATGAGCCTCGCTGCCACGGATGCCCGACATCAACCATTTACGATTGGGCAACGGAGATCTCAGCATATATCAAACAGATCGACCCAGACCATATGGTAACGCTGGGTGATGAAGGATGGTTTGCTACGCCGAATGATATTGGAGACCGATCATATGCCTATGGAGGTGGAGAAGGTGTCGACTTTGTCCTCAATCTCGGCATCGATACTCTAGACTACGGCACATTCCATCTTTACCCAGACTCTTGTAAGTCCAGATCGTTTGCGCTTCGATGTCACGATATGCTGACTGGTAAAAGGGGGCTACAATGAGACCTGGGGATCAACCTGGATCACCGAGCACGACAGTGCTGGTGCCAACGCAGGCAAGCCCGTTGTTTTGGAAGAGTACGGTGGTCCACCATCTCCTCACAACCACACCGAAGTCGAGGTTCCGTGGCAGAAGACTGTTCTTGATGACACAAATGTCGCCATGGATCAATTCTGGCAGTTTGCTACAATCAACTTGGCTACTGGTAGTCAGTATGACGATTATGCCATTTGGTACAATGACACCGAGTATACTGTTCTTGCTAGAGAGCATGCCGCGGCAATGTTGGAGAAGGCTGTGTAGAATGCAGCTCAGATGGTTTTGTGGAGACTAGTTGTTAGAATAATGCGTACTCAACACAATGCCATGCTCTAATTCAATTTTCGTTCGCATTGTTGTATGCGACCGTGATGTTGGACAGTCCTCTCTTCCTGGGTATTCACATGCACGCCAGAGCACTATAGCAAATATGCTGCTTTGATGCCTCAATTTATTGATTGATACTACCTTACCTTACCTTATGCTCACGTGAAATCGGCCTTGGCGTGCCAGATCGCGACGTCATGTGCTTCGTGTCACCATCTCTTACGTGCCACGTGCCTGTCTCGCCATCAGGTAACCTTTCATATAGAAACCAGCCTTCGTGAACAAACCTTGTAAATCATTACCTTGTAGATGCTCACGACTCAATCATGGATCCTACGGCGTACGTGGTAGGTCTTTGCCCATCATTGCTGGCAAAGGCAGAGCAGAAGTTGATCGACCTCCCCGATGAATTGTTACTTCGCATATTCGCATATCTGGATGTTCCCGAATTGTTGGCCATGTCTCGCGTGAGCTCAGGAACAGCTTCACTTTGCGTTGTTCTGCGCTGAGTTGTCTGCAGGTGTCACTTCATTTCCGCAGCCTCGCCCTTGATCCTCTTCTACACTCACAGCGTCTGCATGCCTCGTCTGTCACACTATCATCGTTCTTACCGCGCAGACCTCGGCTACAAACGCTCCAGCCTCCCACTTCGTCTATATACCTTACGCGCACGCATGTAGCCGCACGCAAACTTGGTTTTTCGTTGGCTCTGGTGTCACTGAACCGATCACTCTCTCGAAGACCGCCATTATCTACGCTCGTGAATGCAAACATCGTACCCAAGGACTGTTGTCGAGTCCACCGCGAGAGTGGCGAGATGCTCATCGCAACCGGTGGAATAGTCGAAAGGAAAAGACGACTAGAACGAGAGAAGATCAAAGAAGGGTTGAGAGTGTGGCTGGAGCGGAAAGCTGGCGTGATAGGACGCAGAAAGGATGTTGTGGTAGGTGTGCTTGTTTGGAGGTTTTCGAAACGTGCAAAAGGGATGGGGCAGGACTGCAACGAGCGTTCTCGCCCAAGCCCTAGATCATGGGAGAGGCCCGAAAGCGGTAGAGTCACAGGTCTCAAACGTTTCTGGGAGGACCTGATAGACTCTCCACACGTGTACTCATGATCAGTATCACGTTCTTACTGATGCATTAGTAAAGGACAAGTCACGCCTTGAACGCATAACAAAGAACACGTAATATACATCGAAGCGAAATAGGACCACACTTTTTTGTCTAGATGGCCAGGTGTCAAGAATAGTTGGGGATGTGAATGATTTGCTGTATACCTTACTTTATGACGCAGATCATTAAATGAGACGCCATCGTAAAGTGCCTAGTGCATTGGTTCCTCGTTTAACAGGCGAATCGGAAAGGCAAGAGTCGCTCTCCTTTGAGTCAAGTAGGGCTCGACAAAATAGTATCGTTATTGAGACATGACCTTGCCTACTGGGCGCAGGCAGCACTATTGATGCTTGCTTGTCACGAATGTAGTTCTTATTGTTGCTCGATGATTCTACAAGCATCTCTCTCTCGTGCACGCGCTGTAGCGATCTGTACATTAATTCCCGTGGTACCTTGAAATATGCCGCGGGGGGCTTGGCGGCTTCGGCGATTGGACGGATTTGAGGCTTAACGTACAAGTGGCCTCTAAGGTACTCAAGAGGACACGCTGCCATTGCGTAGTTACTAATATTTGAACTTCACTCTTGCCCCTTTGGCTTAACAACCATTCCTTTGCAACTTCGCGAACCACTTCGGCTCAGGTAGCAGTCTTCGCTACTACTCATCCAACACAGGGAGCCGGCTTCCGCAATCTGAAATTCTTCAATAGCTAGCTTTCTTTCGATTGCAGCTTGGATCAGATCGAAGTACAATTACAATCGCCTCGACAAGATGGCGCGAACCTCGAGGGCAGAGTCACGCTTTGCGTGGTCTACCATCTTTTATCTTCTTCTTGTTCTCGTTGCCCCCATGGTTCTCCTCGGCACTCCTGCCAGAGCACAGGAGTCTGGCGCCTCCAAGGACAGTCAAATCACTGGACCAGGTATGCACCCATTCACATGTTTCCTCCAAGAACTTACCTCGGAGTCGCGCATGCTAACAATGTATGCACAGTCATCGGTATCGATCTCGGAACCACCTACTCATGTGTGGGTATCATGAAGGGAGGAAAGGTCGAAATTCTCGTCAACGACCAGGGTAACCGTATCACACCATCTTACGTTGCATGGAACGACGAGGAGAGACTCGTTGGAGATGCCGGTATGCCTTTATTGCAAGCTTTTTGTGGTAGGACTTGCTCTGACTTATCTTCACAGCCAAGAACCAGTTTGCATCCAACCCTCTCAGAACCGTCTTCGATATCAAGCGTCTCATTGGTCGCAAGTTCAGCGACAGAGATGTCCAGCGCGATATGAAGCACTTCCCATTCAAGGTCGTGAACAAGGATGGCCAGCCTCGCGTCCAAGTTGAGGTTCAGAAGTAGGTGGATTTGAAAGCAAAGGATCTAGAAACATACTAACCATTGGCTCAGGGACACCAAGACTTTCACCCCCGAGGAGGTCAGCTCCATGATCCTAGGCAAGATGAAGGAGGTGGCCGAGTCATATTTGGGCGAGAAGGTCGTCAACGCCGTCGTCACTGTCCCCGCCTACTTCAACGACGCTCAGCGTGCCGCCACCAAGGACGCTGGTACTATCGCCGGTCTCAATGTTCTTCGCGTTGTCAACGAACCTACCGCCGCCGCTCTCGCTTATGGCCTCGACAAGACTGACCAGGAACGCCAGATCATCGTCTACGATCTTGGTGGTGGTACTTTCGATGTTTCCATCCTGACTGTCGACGAGGGCGTTTTTGAGGTCCAGGCCACCGCCGGTGACACTCATCTCGGTGGTGAGGATTTCGACCAGAGAGTCATGGACTACTTCACCAAGATGTACAACAAGAAGAACGACGTCGACATCACCAAGAACCCCAAGACCATGGGTAAGCTCAAGCGCGAGGTCGAGAAGGCCAAGCGTACTCTCTCCTCTCAGATGAGCACCCGCATCGAGATTGAGGCCTTCCACGATGGCCAAGACTTCTCCGAGACCCTCACCAGAGCCAAGTTCGAGGAGCTGAACAACGACCTCTTCAAGAAGACTCTCAAGCCTGTTGAGCAGGTCTTGAAGGACGCTAAGATGAAGAAGACTGACATTGATGACATTGTCTTGGTCGGAGGATCTACCCGTATTCCCAAGGTTCAGGCCATGCTCGAGGAGTTCTTCGGAAAGAAGGCTAGCAAGGGTATCAACCCTGACGAGGCCGTCGCTTACGGTGCCGCCGTCCAGGGTGGTATCCTCTCTGGCGAGGAACAGGTATGCTTTGACTACATGCGCAGAGGAAGAAAAGAGACTGACCAATCATTAGGCTAAGAACGTCGTTCTCATGGATGTCAACCCTCTCACCCTTGGTATTGAGACCACTGGTGGAGTCATGACCCACCTCATCAAGCGTGGTACTACTATTCCTACCAAAAAGTCCCAGATCTTCTCTACTGCGGCCGACAACCAGCCCGTAGTCTTGATCCAAGTTTTCGAGGGCGAGCGTTCCATGACTAAGGACAACAACCTCCTCGGAAAGTTCGAGTTGACTGGCATCCCAGCCGCTCCCCGCGGTGTGCCCCAAATCGAGGTCGCATTCGAGCTTGACGCCAACGGTATCCTCAAGGTCAGCGCTGGTGACAAGGGTACTGGCAAGAGCGAGAGCATTACCATCACCAACGACAAGGGCCGTCTTAGCACTGAAGAAATCGAGCGTATGGTTGAGGAGGCTGAGAAGTATGCCGAGGAGGACAAGGCTACTCGTGAGCGTATTGAGGCCCGCAACGGGCTCGAGAACTACGCCTTCTCTCTGAAGAACCAGGCCAACGACGACGAAGGTCTCGGTGGCAAGATTGACGAGGATGACAAAGAGACTGTAAGTTGACACCACGAGTATGAGAAAATTGTAACACAAGCTAACTTACTACACAGCTTCTCGAGGCTGTCAAGGAGGCCCAGGACTGGCTTGAGGAGAACGCAGCCTCAGCCGAAGCCGAGGACTTCAACGAGCAGAAGGAGAAGCTTAGCAATGTCGCATACCCTATCACCAGCAAGCTTTACGGCGGCGGTGCTGGCGGCATGCCCGACTACGACGATGACGAGCCCGGTCACGATGAGTTGTAAGAAGTGAAGGTCTACATGAGAATCAGGCAGGCGTTGCAATAGAAGATTTCAAATGGGATATTTAGCACTCTTCAACTAGCATCTCAAGGTATCTTGTGCTTTAAGTCTCGAGTGGTTGTGCCCATGGGCATAGAACTGTCGTGTGTGATGTTGCATGTAGTGTTCGTGTATTGTATTGTACCGCCTCCAGCGTGGCGCTCAACTTGAACTGCCCTGAAGCTTGCTTGTCTTACCATATTAGAGTTGACAAAGTGCCGATCCGGGGTTAGTGCCCGTCTCATAGATGAAACGTCGAAGACGCAACCCCTGAATTTCCAAGCGCTACAGCAGGGCAGCACACTTTGCGACACGACTCATAATCGCAATAAGTGGGCAGTCGACGAGTTATCGCATCGGCGGCTCAATTGTGTAACTGCAGAGAGCGGCAAATGGTTGTGAAACTCTTCTAGACCATCTTTCGCTCTCGTCGATTCGCTCATTCTCATCTTGTCTTGTCCCGCACCCCATCGTGTTGACTTTCGACCGACCACTGTCTATCGCTCGCTATTGTCGCTCCCTGTCGCGCCACAAGCATTGTGTCAACAAAGCGCCTGCCTCTGGTGTTAACAATCTCATCAAGATTCGCCGTCGCAATGACGCCTTCTCTTTGTCAATTTTGAAAGAGCATTGTGGACGCGGCATCAAAGACTCCTCAACGGCGAACCGTTGCATTCCTTACCACCTTCCAGCCATCCCGACCAGGTCGAACTCTCCTTACGCGACCTCCTTTGCTTACTTGAATCCTTTTTCCTCTTCTTGCGAAACGTACTCTCGTTGAACACTTTGCATCTGCTGGCAGATCTTTACACATCCACTTCACGCCCACTTCGCTAGAAGTCGTCCCCAGGACCATCTCCACTTTCACCCCCACATAGCCAACCACACTACCTTACCACACGCTCCACGTCAGCTGGTCTGAGCCACAACCTGCAATATATATCACCATGGGCTGCTTTGGCGATAAGGAGAAGGGTGACGTTGACGAGTCGCACAAATGGACCTATCTCGTATGTATTCATGTCCCAGTCCTGCCCCTCTTCATGTGTGAATGCTGACCTTTGCCAGAATCTTCCCGATTTCAGTGCTTCTGGCGCTCTCACATACTTCTCCTACGCATGGCTGTGGTTCCTGGCCATTGTGGCAGTCGCCGTCTACGCCTCAGATACCTTCACCGCCGTCAATCTTCTTGCCTACGATAAGTGGTCATCCCAGATCCAGCCCTCGATACCATTGGAATACTCTAAATGGATCTTCGCCGTCTGTATCATTATTTCCTGGGTCCTGTGCGCCTTTGAATGGGTTCGTGCAATCAGAGTCATTCGACGCGACTCTGTTGCCGAGAGCTACATGGATCCTCTTGCAGTCACCCTTCAAAGCATGCGACCCCAAGGATGGAAACGCTTCTTGGTTTTTGCCGAGTTGACCAAGAGTAAAAAAGGTCTCGACTACCTTGCTTTGTTCGTTTATTTTCAGCTCAAGGGAGCCCTTCGCATCATCGTTGCAGAAGCCCCGCGTCAAGTTGTCAATGGTGTCACTCTATACTCTGTCTTACAGGCAGACCTTGTCACCACCGGCGACCATGCCGCGAGTGACGGGCACTCTTCTATTGAGCAGTTTTTCATCAACATTGGCACTCTTGCCGACACTGATGGACGCGAGCAGGCCATTGTGCTGTTCACTATGCTGTTCACCTTTGTCATCTGGGTCATTTCTGCTCTGTGTTTACTCGCTGCCGTCATCCTTTACCTCACCTTCATTTGGCATTACATTCCGCAAAGAGACGGAAGATTGAGCATTTTCTGTAGACGAAAGATTGATCGTCGTCTTACCAAGGTTGTTAGTGCAAAGGTCAAGAAGGCGCTCGAGGACGAAGAGAAACAACGGCTCAAATCAGCAGCAAAGCCATCCAAAAGCCATCATGACTTGCCCGCAAGACCACCTACCGATAGAAAGCCTACATTGCCTGTCATTGGAGCAACAACACCTCGCCCTAACGATGGCAGACTTCCCGACTTCAAACTTGCACGTGAAGACTCGCAAGCGACCGTCTCCTCGTTTGGCTCACAAGCATCCGCTCAGGTTGAAAAGCCGCTCCTACCTCGTCAGCCTACTCTTTCACGAGAGCCGACGTTGCCGGACTTGCACGCCATGGGATCCCGCCCAGGCATGCCTTCTCGGTCTGCCACTGACGCCTCGAACTTTTCAAATGTCAGTCACGAGTCGGATGCGCCGCTGCTGAGGAACGCTACAGAGATGGGGTATGCCGACGAATATAACATGCGTCCAAGACCGACTATGGGTAGGCAAACGTCTGGTTCATCGTACGGCACGAGACCAGCCGTTGGAAGGCAGGCGTCTGCTTCGTCGTATGGCTCGAGAGCACCCTTTGACAGACAGGGATCTTCTCCTTCTTATGGTGTGAGACCAATCATAGACAGGCAGATCTCTGGGTCCGCTACCGGAAGAGGCCCGCCGATGAGGGCCATGAGTCCGCTTACCGAAGTCTCAATGTCGAATGATGGTAGCGAGAGGTCGTCTGGTCCAGTCACTGGACCGGGCGCACAATACAACAACAACCCATATGGCCCCGAGCGAAGATTCAATCCTCAAGAAGATGACTATCCCCGCTTACACGACCCATTGATGCGCCAAGGCACCCAAGACTCGAACTTTACTACAACAAGCGCCCCAATTCGATTTCAGAACCAGGACCAGGGCCAAAGCTTCCACAGACCGATTGCTCCTCCTGCCCGTGCGGCTACCGCGGTACCATTCAGCGAACGCTTCACCCCCAGCCCTACGCCATTTGGTCAAGCTGCGGCAACCGCGGTTCCTTTTAGTGAACGATTCACCCCAAGCCCAGCACCATCCGGTCAAGCATTTGAAATGACGACCAGACCACCTCCAGCACTACTACCACGTCCTAGTCCATCCCCGAGTCCAGCTCCTGGTGCAGACGGTGGCGGTGCATACGTAGCCTTCAACCCACGTTTTGCATCTCCAGGACCTCACGGCGCGCCTCCTAGACGCAACATGACAAGTCCCGGAAACGGATTGGAAGCTGGAGTCACCCACCACTTTGGTGTTCCACAGCGAAGTGCGACGGCGCCTCCGACGGATGCAGCAGCAGCATATGATGGGATATTTGACGAGTATAGTGGCCCGCCTCACCACCAACAACAACATGATTTTGAGGTGCCCACACGCAGCGCCACGGCTGGACCGGGTGGCCATGAAAGATGGTGATTGTGATTTATGACATGATTTTTTTTTCCAGGTAGCGTTTTCTTCCTTTCTTGATACCCAAATATGATTTTCTTGAATGTCTTCCGCACGTCTCTTTGTCAGTGAACTTGGGTGGTATGTGACTTTGTCGTACCAATAATTGCGGGCAGTCTTCTCTGCTGGAAGTCTAGTATGACCTGCCTTGGCTCACAGGCTCGAATTTGTTACAAGATAGTCATTGCATGAGACTTGGTGTCACTGTCAAACACTGGTAGAATGCACTTGTTCATAAAATTCATATCTATCATAAAGTCTAAATCTCCTCCCCATTCCAACCCTTTTATTTCCCCATCCTGCCACCACCCCCATCTTCTTGCCCACCTTCCTCCTCCTCCCTCTCCCCCTCGAGCCAAATCTCATGCCCATCCCCTTCCCTCACCCAACCACCCGCAATCGCACCAAGCACAGCCCATCCAGCCATACACCACCACGCCAACCCCACATATCCCTTTGACAACCCCAGCCCATACAGCCAAGCCAGCACAACCGGCCCTACAGTCCTCATAGCGGAGCTGACGCTCTGGCCCAGCCCATGAATCGTGCCCAACACGCTAGGGTGCGGACAACAATTATTGACCAAGATCGCCGTGGCAGGCAGTGCAAACGTGCGCGCGAGCACCTGCACGAAGAGCACAGCCGTGAGGGACGTCCAGAGGAGGATACCGGATGCGGGGGCCGGTGGAGAAGAAGAGGTGGGCACGACGGCGAGGAAGGGCACGAGTGTGTAGGCTAGGGGGAAGAGACAGATGGCTAGGCGGAAGGAGCGGACGGTGCCGAGGCGGAAGGAGAGGCGGGGGTAGAGGGCTAGTTGGAGGGTTATGCCTATTACACCTAGGATTGCCAAGGCACTTCCGATTCGAGCGGGTGGGAGGGCTAGGCCGCCGGTAAAGGAAAAGGGAGGGTGTGGGATGTAGTTTGGTGGTAAGTGGAGACTTGCATTTGGGTCGTCGTTGCGTGGGCTTCTGGGTGAGGTTGTGGGTGGTGTATAGCGGGGTGTGCTCATGAAAACGAAAAAGAGGCTGTTGAAGGTGCCGACGTGGCAGGCTAGCATGCCGTGGGCCATGAATGTGAATAGAACATTGGGCGTCCAAATACGGCGGAAGGGTAACTTTTGTTTGATCTTCTTGAGTGGTGGAGAGTGAACGTGTGGAGTGGAGGACGAAGAAGCAAGTTCGACATCACCGGGCTCCTGCCCTGATACAGCTTCATAATCTTCATGGCCGCTCCTGTGCTGTCGACGAAAGTTCGTTCGTGCTATCCATCGGGTGAATCTAATGCCCATGTCTGGCTTGTCGCGTAATGCTTCTAGTGATTCTTCCAGACCAAGAAATAGAGCCGTTGCTGAGCAGAACAGAAAGATGGCACTGACGAGGTTGGGGAGTGCATATGGCCATCTCTCCATCCACCAGACGCTGTGCTCGCCACCAAAGGTGGAGTGGTCGCCGAAGAGGGCAGGATAACTGCTGACGGGATCTGCGAGGAGACCTCCTAAGATTGGACCAATGATCACACCAATATTGAAGGTCATGGGAAGACTGGATTGCAGTCAGCATATTTGTCATGTCTCGAATCGCGCTCATGTCTGTAGACACTTACAGAAGGAACGCCCGCGACTGGAACTTCTTTTCGCGAATAATCTCAGAGATCATCGTTCGCATGACGCCAATGTTTCCATTAAGTGCTGAAAGATGTCAGAGAAGGAAACAGAGGGACGTAAGGGAGAATCGACACTCACCTCCACCCAGAAAACGCCAACACAGCGCAGCGGCAAAAGAAGAACTGAAGCCAAAACCTACAGCACCAATGGCCGTCCCTAGCAGTCCTATCAAGATGACCTTCTTCCTGCCCATACGTTCCGAGTCGGCCATTCTGCCCCACAATATGGCAGTACAGAATTGAGCACCCGTAAAGGCTGCTTGCAACAATCCGGCCTGGTTGGAAATAGTGCTGTCAGGCGCCGATGGAGAAAAGGAACGCAGCTGGTAGAACATGTACGATTGCAAAGACGTCTGCGTCAGTGGCTCTGACAGGCGTGCAAGAGTGAGAATGACCAGTTGATCTTTGCGAGGCAATGACATCCATGAAACGGGCTGTGGCTTTTGAGGAGTTCTGGAGGATGGATGAGGTGGTTCGATGGCAGTGCCAATGGCTCGCTCATCTTCCTCGACCGGTAAGGCATCAGTGGTGGTCAAGAGGGGTACTTCTGCTTGATCTATTCCATTATGCAGGGCTGTCTCGTCTTCATCTTCGTCTTCAGACGCTGCATATGCACTGTGTTCTATGTCGTCCTTGGATATGCTCCCATACTCGTCATTCTGCTGGTCGAAGCTTTTCTTGGGGGACGCATTGGTTGAGCAAAGTGTGGTTGCATTACTCTCCGCGTCGGAAGTTGGAGTATCTGGCGAGGAAGGCCATGTCGATGACGCTTTGCTCATCAAGAAGCGAGGTTCAACGTGGATGATAGAGTGAACACGATGGATGAAAGCGAGAAGTACGATAACAGGCCACGAGAGTACAAGAGTGAGGTCTGGTATTGCTATATATTAGGTATAAAGACATCTAGAACGAGAGTGCAAGGCAATGTCTGAATTGTCTTTACGGCGTAGATTCATTGGCCGACGGATTCGCGGCGAGATGCCGCGATTGCCGAGCCGCTTGTTATTGATTGAATTTCGAGATTCAAGTGCAATGCGTGTGTTCACGAAGATGGAAAATTATGAAAGGAAATATGATGGGTCGCCTCAATCGCAAAAACCTTCCATTGCTCAATTGAGCAATCCAACAAATAAGAAAAATAGAATATACAGTCCAGAAGATTCGCCTCGCTAAAAGATCAATCAAAGCAGCCAGAAGGAGCAATTGCCCGCAATGAGCGGAGAAGCTCTGTCGTGGTGTATTGGGGGAAGGTGAGTAATCGAAAGCTGCTGCGCATTCCTCACGTACCGGTGGCCACACTCCTATGACTCGGGTTCGGGGCCGTCAGCTGCCTTGAAGACACTGGAGAATGTCGATTAGCAGGTACTCTCTAAGTCATTGTTAAGAGACGACAAACACTTTACTCAGAAGATAGTCCAGAAGCTATTTCACAATGTCAGTCATGGCTAGGGAGAGAGTTGTCAAGGTAAAGAGTACCTTTTGTGGACACTTCTGGCGTAATGTGATGACGGAATGTGTAATGCGGCGGCCGTCGTTCCATTTGACATAGCAAAGAAGATCCTCCTCTTGCTTGCCGCGTACTGTGATTGGTCGCTGCTCCATGTTTATGATGGACTCGATATCGTCTTCCCAGGAGCCGGTAGGGAGGCCCATTTCGACAGCCGTGGGACCATTGGGCTTTCTCTTCTTGTTGTTGGCGCTGGACTGGACGTCAGGAATCGATTCGGCAGGCGGCGATTTGCGCTTGCGGCCTCTTTTCGGGGCGGGTGTTGCAGGCTTGTTGACGGGCTTCCCCTTGATCCGCTTGTGGTAAGCGGCGAGGGCGGCAATGCCCTCACTTGGGCAAGTCAGACATGGTTTGAAATGGGCAGAGTGAAGGGGCTTACAGGTTCTCTGCGGGTTCCCAGGTTCTATCTGCCTTTGCCTCGTACCCTTCCCATTTGACCTCGTACTTGAGGACACCCTGTGCTGAGGATCAGTATATGAAGGGGTTGGGTGAAGAGTGGGATCTGAACCGACATCGTCGTCGACAGCGTGGGACAGAATCTTTTCTACGACATAGACATCCTCGTCCTCATCCTCATTCTCTTGATCGTGGTCGTCGTCATTGTCTTCTCCTTCGGCAGGGACATCCTCTTCGTCGAGGACGTGATCGTCTGCGGGTTTCACGGCCTTCTTCCCGGCGGCCTTTTTGGATTGCTTTGGGTCTTTCTTTGCGGGCATGATGTCTTCTGCTCCGTCAGACACGTCTGAGAGATCTTCGTCGGTGATGATAGCTGCGAGTGAAGGATCAGTGAGAGTTGTGCATGAAGAGATATGGCTCAATGGCATACGAGGCATGTTTTGAGGAATGCGCCAGGCTGGAGGGCAGATCGGATGCGTCAGTTGTGAAAGAAAGAAAGAGTGATGAATGCGGAAGTGGTGGACTAGGCTGAATGACGCTTGCGGGGGTAGTATGGCAAGGTGAGGCGACTCGGTTGCGCGTGTCAAATCGCGTGATTGTCAATTGTGAGACGAAAGAATAGCTGTGGTAGGCATAAAGCAGCGCTTCATACACATTTCCATCGAGGGGAACGCGCGCGTGTCATGACATGCATTGCAGTTGCTCTTGGCGCTGCACCGCGGAGGTGCGCACGGTTCGCCGAAATTATCAGAGATGAGAGACCAGACGGGCAGTTGCAATGCGGCACAGCTTGAGGAAGGAGCAGCTTGACTGAACACATCTGCCCTGCATTTTATTATATCACAACCTGTCGAAATAGGTCATCTTGGTACCTTTTCATCACTCGCTACTTGTTATATACCCCCTCTCCCGCGTGTGTTATAGCTCCAAGGAGAGCAGGTAGTTCAACATGGCCATGAGTACGTGTTGCTTTGTCCCCGTCCAACATTGCATTACCGTTTCGCTGACTCTTTTTTATAGACCTGGACATGTCAAATGGTACATGACCTATTCTATATTCCAGTTCGCCGCCTCTGTCATTGCAATACTGATTCCTCATCCATCCAGCCCAAGTCACGAGAGACGAAAATGGCCGCCCCTTCATCATTGTCAGAGATCAAGGCAAGAAGAAGAGACAACATGGAAACGAGGCCGTCAAGTCGCACATTCTTGCCGCCAGGACCGTGTCAGACATAGTCAGGACCTCCTTGGGTCCTAGAGGATTGGACAAGATCCTCATCTCTCCAGACGGCGACATTGTCGTAACCAACGATGGCGCAACCATTCTCGGACAGGTACACTTATATCGCCATCCACACAAGACTAATCTCCCCAACCTACACGTGACTGACACCTCTCTCTCCCTCATAGATGGAAATCTCAAACCAAGTCGCCAAACTTCTCGTCTCCCTCTCACAATCCCAGGATGCCGAAATCGGTGACGGTACCACTGGTGTCGTCGTTCTCGCTGGTGCTCTCCTCGCACAAGCCGCCGACTTGATTGACAAAGGCATCCACCCCATCCGTATTGCCGACGGTTACGACGCTGCCTGTGAGGTTGCCGTTGCCAGACTGGACGAAATTGCAGACACCATCGAATTCTCAAAGGAAAACACCGAGAACCTCTTCAAGGTCGCAAAGACCAGTCTGGGTAGCAAGATTGTCTCAAAGGCACACGACCAATTCGCTCACATCGCCGTCGACGCAATCCTCAGTGTAGCCGATCTCGAGCGGAAAGACGTCGACTTTGAGCTGATCAAGGTCGATGGCAAGGTTGGAGGTGCCCTCGAGGACACACTACTCGTCAAGGGTGTCATTGTCGACAAGGACTTTTCCCACCCGCAGATGCCCTCCGAGGTCAAGGACGCCAAGCTTGCCATTCTCACCTGCGCATTCGAGCCTCCGAAGCCCAAGACCAAGCACAAGCTCGACATCACCAGCGTCGAAGAGTTCAAGCGCCTGCAAACCTACGAGACTGAGAAGTTCGCAGAGATGATTCAGCAAATCAAGGACACGGGCGCCAACGTCGTCATCTGCCAGTGGGGTTTCGACGACGAGGCCAACCACCTTTTGCTCACCAACAAGCTGCCTGCTGTGAGATGGGTCGGAGGTCCTGAGATCGAACTTATCGCCATTGCCACCAACGGAAGAATCGTCCCCAGATTCGAGGATCTTAGCGCTGACAAGCTGGGCAAGGCTGGTGTCGTGAGAGAGATGAGCTTCGGTACTACGCGCGAGAAGATGCTCGTCATCGAGGAGTGTGCAAACACCAGAGCCGTCACCATCTTTGTCCGTGGAAGTAACAAGATGGTATCGTCTTACCCTGCCTCTCCTTCTTTCAGAAATGAAATGCTAATTTGTGTGATACAGATCATCGACGAAGCCAAGCGCTCGCTGCACGATGCCCTGTGTGTCGTCCGCAACCTTGTCCGTGACAACCGCATTGTGTACGGCGGAGGTGCTGCCGAAATTGCCTGCTCGCTCGCTGTTGAAGAGGCTGCTGTCAAGTCACCCGGTCTTGAGCAATACTCTATGCGTGCCTTTGCTGATGCACTCGACTCTGTTCCCATGGCTTTGGCCGAGAACTCTGGTCTCAGCCCTATTGAGACACTCGCACAAGTCAAGAGCCAACAAGCTAAGGAGGGTAACACAAGATTGGGTATCGACTGCATGCAAAAGGGCAGCAACGGTAAGTTATTCCAGGAGAAGCACCTCTATGCGATATAATGCTAATGACTGCTGTAGACATGAGAGAACACTTTGTAATCGACCCCCTCATCTCGAAAAAGAGTCAGTCACATCCCTCTCCTTCTCCGTGTCTATTTGCTGAATTTCTCATCTAGGTCAACTGCTACTTGCTACACAACTTGTGAGGATGGTATTGAAGGTGAACAATGTCATCATTGCCGGATCTGATGAAAATGACTTTTGATTGAGGTAAAGAAAAAGCGAGAAAGCATGAGAAAGGCGGTTTTGTAAAAGATTCCATAATAGAGGTGAAATTTCAAGCCCTTCTCAACAGGGGGATCTCCAACCCTGTACCAGCTTGAGGAGAAACATAGGCGCATGATGCCAGTGTATTGAAAGTGACGATGTGATGTTTGAAATGGTGGCGATTTTTCTCTTGTATTGTGGCCAGTGCCCTCTAAGGTGTGCAGGAACAACCCCATCTCATGACTAACCAGCATATAGTATGAAAACCCCAACCCACACCCAATATACTAACTCCGAAAAGTCCAGCCCTCGGAAACCCCACCATCTAGTACCCCGTGTACTGATACCCACGCAGCCCGCCCACGGTCGGCACACCAACAATCGTCTCCGCAAATTTACACCCTCCACTCCACCCCGCGGGCATCGGAAACTCCATGAACGGCTGCACCGGCACCACCTTGCCCACAGAAGCAGGGACACCAGGTCCACAAGCAGGCGGCCCACCATTGAGAGCGAAGAACCATGGGTTCGGCACAGGCAGGGCAGGCAAACGAGGCAGAGACGGGTCCGGCGGCGCGGGCTTGTATGCTGCTGCTTGAGAGAGAGCAGGTCTCGTGGGCGGGAGAGGCCTGGCTCTGTAGCCCCTCGGGGCAGGAGGGGGCAGCATGGTTGTGAAGCGGGGTGATGGTCTGGCGCCGGAGGGGTCACGAAGGATGAGGGGGCGGGAGATGCGGTAGATAGGTCTAGAGAACGTTGTTGGTGGTGCTGCTGCCGGTGCTGCTGTTGTGGGAGAGAAAGCAGGAGGGTCTCGAGGGACGGTGGTGGTGGTGGTGGTGCGCGGCAGGAGGTTCTGCGGGAGATGTTCTATGCTTGCCAATTGCGCTCTGAAATGGAGGAGGTTGACGCGTACGGCCAGGGTGAAGAGGACGAGGAAGGTGCAGGAGGCGAGGACGAAAGAGAGGTTCCAGAGGTGGAGGCAGAGATTGCTGGTTAGGAAGGAGATGGTGGCTGTCTAGCGGCATGAGGTCAGTGTACTGCGCATATGTGTTATAAGGCAGCGTGGTGCAACATACGCAGGTCCAGCTGCCCAGGCAGAGAGAGGAGGAGGCTGACCAGCAGCTCTCCAGCACTTCTACCATCTGGTAGCATGCTATGAGGACAAGAATGATGGTGGTCTCCATTGTGTCTTGTAGTGGAGGGTGGTGGTGCTGTCGGGATGCGTAGGAAGTTGTAGGAGAAAATGGATGTTGGCGGAAGTGATGGTGAGAATGGAGAAGTGAATGAGCTGGGAAGAAGAAGAGAAACAGAGGAGATGAAAAAGCTCGCAGATATTGGTGGATGGTTTCCTTCGACAATAGCTACGGTATACAATAGTTTCTGCCTATTGATGGATCTATTTACTATACCACTGAATGGAGGAGGGTGTGCTATTGTGAGTCTTATTGTGCAGGTCCTCTTTACCACAACCTCACTTGGGGCAAGCGCATTTGAAAAAGTGTTTTCAAAGGTGGCTGGGAAGTGGATTCGTGCTATATAGAGGCACATAGTATCGTGGATGGATGTGGGTGAGGTATGAGAGCAGAACTACCTGACCTTTTCATGTATCGATCTCAAGGTATAAGTTGCTTATATACAAACCTTCACGCCTGGCAATGATACCCCAAATCCATAGTCCATGCAGCGGAGATCCCCTTTCACTTTTCTTGAAGCCCTCGTTGATTTTGCGCATCATGCATAGTTTAGTAGTCTAGCGTATTCTTGATGGCGTCGTATACCCGAGCTACGTCTGGTATGTTAAAGCGCTGCAGAAGATGATATGTTAGCCTCACAGACATATCTTCAGACACATCTATCATCGTTCAGTCACCTACTTCATAAGCAAGGCCCATATGCGTGCTCCATCCAGCTATGCGGGCAACTGGTGCTTCAAGTCTGAGGAAACATTTCTCTTGTATCGTAGCAGCGACCTCGGCGCCAACTCCAGCATTCACCATACTCTCGTGGACTACAATGGCTTTTCCGGTCTTATTGATACTCTCTATTATCGTCGGTCGATCCCATGGGTAGATAGTCCGCAAGTCAACTAGCTCGACTGAACAGCCAAAGTCCTTTTCTGCCTTCTCGATGGCAGCTGAACACGTATACAAAGGTGTCCCGTAGCTGATTACAGTCACGTCCTTGCCAGTCTTCAGTACTTCGGCTTTGCTGAGGGGGAGCTCATAGGCTTCGTTCGGTACATGTTCGACAGCAGCTCGGTACAAAATCTTTGGTTCCATGAATACGACCGGGTCATTCGAGGCGATGGCCGCCAGTAGCAGACCTTTAGCTTGGGACGGACTCCTAGGCACGACAATTCTGAGTCCAGGAACGTGGGTGAACAACGACTCCGGAGATTGAGAGTGATATCTGTTCCACAAATCAGCAACAGCACTATGTTTCTGAACAATAGGAAGCAACCCACAAAGCACCATGTCCCACGCCACCACAAGGCATCCTTACAACCAACCCACCACACCCTTGCTCCCCAGCATTGACACCCGCTCTGAATCTCGCCTTGGCCGCCTCGTTGACCAGCTGATCAAATGCAGGATATACATAATCCGCAAACTGCACCTCAGCAACCGGCCTCATCCCCTCAAACGCAGCACCGATGGCAAATCCCACAATGCCTTGCTCAGACAACGGAGTATTGAAGACGCGATCGTCTCCGAATTCAGTAGCGAGATTCATGGAACAGCGAAAGACGCCTCCGAACGCCACATCCTCGCCGAAGAGCAGCACGCGGGGATCTGAACGCAGCGCATGAGATAGAGCACTGTTGATTGCCTGGAAGAGGTTCTGACGGGTTGTCGTCCCGTTCTTGACAGCGGTGGATAATTCCGGATGCGCGAGGGCGGACTTGGAATTGTGGTTTAATAGAGGTGTGAGGGAGTAGTCTGTGGGGATATTCAGGCGTGCGTTGGTGGGTGCATGGGAGGAGTATGTTCGTTGTGATATCCAAGACACCCAGCGAGGCGAGGGTTTTAGTCCTTTCATCTCTGTCTTGTTTTCTTTTCCTTTGGTTGCGAAGGATAGGACGTGGTACGCATAAAAACAAGGATATGGAGGTTTGATTACATGTATTGACAATAATGTTGCTGGACCATTGCGCGGTTAGCGTCGGCTGTAGAATGTGCGGGGGTCTGATTCCTGGGGTCCCCAGGGTGAAAGAGCGGTGCTCAGGCACCCTCGTACGCCACACCGTTGTTTAAAGGTCCGCTTTACAATACTCTATACATACTATTCAAGAGATGACCTCGAGGATGAAAATGGAAGATATTATATCAGGCCATAGACCCTCTTCTGCACTACATATACAAACTTTCTCCTCTTCTTACATAAGAAACATCGAGCAACCGTGCTTGGAGACGTGAAACTGGTCGTATGTATGCTTCGGGCTCGTCGGATTCTTCACTTTCCTGCTTTGCTCAATCATCGTCGTGTTGGTTTAGCAGAGGGGTGCTGTCACCACTACCACTTTTGCTGTCCTTGTTGCGGAACTTCTTTCCGGCCCTCTTCTTCTTCTTCTTTTTCTTAGATCCTCCCTTGTCACCATCAGCGTGGTTCTTGGAGGTGTGATCATCATTGGCGCCATCATGTTGAGGCATTGGTGATGCTCCGTGGTCGGTATCAGATGAACTGTTGGTTTCCAATACTACCTTTTTCATGCCTCCCACGTCGACAATGTTCTCTGTGATGCTGCCCGAGCGGGCTGTTCTCGAGGCGCGGGGTCTACCCTGGGATGGTTCCATTTCTCCGACAGTAGAGGAAGAGCCTGAGTGATCTTGAGATTCGCGAGAGATAGGACGTGATGTACCACCTTCTACAATGAGTTTCTCTGGCAAATCTGGCTCGTCACGCGTCTCCTCATCCTTCTTGTCGGATGACTTTGGTCGCTCAGGGGACGTATGCTCATCTGCAAAGGCCGCTGCCTCGGCTGCAGTCATCTCTTTTGGCAGAAGGTTCGAAGGATCATGAGCAACGTCGTCAGTCTTGCCGTCTGCCGCTGAGGTATCTTTGGCTGGCGATGACATTGTACCGTAACCATGCGCAGCGAAAAGGGCTCCATTTTTAGCGTCCTTTCCAGCATCTTCCACTAAGCCAGCACCCGCGCCGGCTTCAAGAGTTGATGGGACATTCGGTGCGTGTGCGCTATAAATACTTGGGGTACGTTGCGACCCTCCATCGGCGATGGATCGTGCCTTTGGGACCTGTCCTTCTGCGATTGTGCCGACACCAGGCTTGATTTTCACGGCCGCAAACTTCGTGGCCTTAGGGCGACTGGCAACGTTGCTGGGTCCAAGATGTTTCAAGTGCTGCCTCAAATCATTGGTGTTTGATCGGAGAGTGATGGGCTTAGGTCGGTCAGCGGTGCTGACCGTGCTGCTGCGCCGTCTCAAAAGTACCGTAGTCTCACGAGAGTCGTCCATGCCACTCAGAAGGCGTGTCTCTTCATTCGTTTCGCTTTGTCCGTTATTAGGTAGAGCTTCGCCGTTTTGGATGTCTTCAACCAAAGCACCTTTTGTGTATCGGGTACGAGGAGCAGGGGCAATTCGCCTGATAGCTTTGTGCACGTCCACGAAGACATCAGACTCGTCAATAATCTCCTCTCCAATGAGCTCTTCAATCACATCTTCCAAGGTGACGACACCAAGGGCACCCTTATCTTGACCAGGGAAGTCAGAGACAAGGACCATGTGAGATTTTCCTTCCTGGAAGAAGTTTACAATGTCCAAGCAGCTGGTATCGGGAGCGGTTTCCGGGAGAGTGGCCAGGGCAAAGTCGCGGACGCGGAGAGCGTCCTCTGGGTCGTATGTGATCAAGATCTTAACCAGCAGCATACCGATAAAGTTCTTTGGATTCTCCGGAGCGTAGATGGGGATACGGGAGTAGCCCTGGGATAGTATAGTGTCCATCATTTTTTCGTCCAGGACGGTCTCAGCAGACATGGTGAAGACGTCTTGCATGGGTGTCATGATGGCGCCAACAGGCTTATCCTTTAGGTCCAGGACGGCAGTGATGATGGTAACCTCGTCCTCGTTAAGGCGCTCGCCAGGAACAGTCCCAAGAGTTTTGTGGAGGGTAACCAGAGTCTTTAAGCCGGCCTTTTTGTAAGTGGTGCCATGGTCCTCGCCAAGTAACCAATCCAGCAGCTTTGCTGTGGGCCAGGCCACGGGAGCCATGAGCCACATCAAGGCCAGGACGAAGGGAGACATGAAGGCACCGATAGGAAGGCCGTATCGCACGCAAATGGACTGAGGTACAATCTCTCCAAAGATGACTATAATAGGGTGTTAGCGATGTGGCTGTCCACACGTGGAGTGCCCATTCTTCTGCTCGAAGACATACCAATCAGCACAGTACTGCCCAGTACGGCAGGCCAGCCGCCGCCCAAGGACCGATCAAGAACAATTGGCAGAGTTTCGTTTGTGATGACGTTGCTCAGTAACAGAGTGACGAGGACCCAATGCTTTCCTCTTTTGAGAAGGTTCAACACCTTTCCTGCGCTTTTTCTCTCCGATCCCTCGCCGGATGTCGCAATGACCTGCAAGTAGACCTCGTCTTGGCCCATCAGAGCAATAGTCAAGCCAGCGAAAGCTCCTCCTAGAATTACCAGCGCTGCGGCAACACCCAGGTAGACGTAGAGATCCGGGTCGCCCGGAGGTATTCCCTCTGGGCCATCATGATGACCATCGGTGGTAACAGCTCGGGAGAATATAGGAGCGGCATAGGATAGAGGTGTATGGATCAGGCCAACGATCAGAAGCTTCACCATAGACAGAGCTGCTGGTGATACCGTGCCCGTACGGGCGGTGCCTCCGCCAAGAGGTCGGATCCTCCCAGCTTGCTGAGCACCAACTAACGACATGTAAACCACCTATACAAAAAGGTGTTTTTCAAAAACTGTGCGAGATGCACCTTAATGTGAGCTGGCGACTCTGTGCGGAAAGGTGAGCACACCGTGCAAAGTCCTTGGCGAAGTATTTGAACCCTCTCCGGTCCGTGCAAGCCAGCCCATACGCCATTGACGGTGGGGATTGCTTGACACAAGCTCGCGAGAGCAATATGCTCTGAGAGACATTTCTTCTCGCTTGTTATCAGCGCACACTGCTCAATACTCGATCATACTAGCTGAGAGAGTGCCCTCACTGCCTGTCCATAGGCGCAAAATCCAATATCTGCAATGTAAATACTCCGACACATTCGTATTGGAAAGCACAGGCCCGTGCCTGTCCAGGAGGCACGTATAACAGGCATGAGAAAACACACCTCATTTCCTGAACGAGTGCCGCTTGTTCCCAAACGTGCTGTGTACAGGGGTAGCCCAACTCCATCGACTTGCTACGAAGGTCGAGAAACTTTGCTGAGTGAAATGAATTCACGACAGTCCACGTACAGTACGAGGCAAGCGCAATCTTATCAACGGTCTAAGTTACATGACTCTGTCACTCGTCAGTGCGCTCTTCTTTATCTCTTTGATTGCGTATCGTGCTTGGCTTTCCCCAGATAGTGAAGCTATCTCATGGACGCAAATAACGATTGGGGCGGTCACTGTAAGGTGAGAGCTTTCGTTAGGGGCGGACCTTTCTCTTGTACTACAAGGTTAATGGAACATGAACGTAATAAGGGGCTGTATCACTGTATACGAGTATCAGAGGCACGTTGTCTGTCTCTAAGACAATGCTGCCTGGATCCTTTTGGCCAAATGCTACTATACTGCAATAGAACATCAATTAAGCACACAAGAACTGCTGCACTCCAGGGAACGCCATCAAATGGTCAATCTAAGAACACGGCTCACACTTGCATTGCATAGCAGTCTGTCTGGCTTTGGCTGTATAAGGCATCGCGACTCACTACTATAGTAGTCTGTTGCGGCATCGATTGTGCTATGTCCAGAGAGTGTTCAAGTGCGATGGTACATCAATCCCGTCGCTTAGGAGCTGATCGCTTCATGTCCACGTTCGCATGAAATACGGTCGGAAGAGCACTCGGCGACAAAGTCCTCATAACGGGTACTCAACTCCCATGTAGGGGGGGTTTCTACGGTACCAGTATAAGGACCAAGGTACAAGAACAGGCTGCTCCGCAAAACAGTAGTACTCATACTTCAGGTCCAAGCCGTACCTCAAAGTTCATGGTCGTATGCAACCCGGGTCGAACATGGGGACGCCACAAATACCACTGGCATGGGTTTGCTTACGCCCTCATTCCGGGGAACGTTTGGTGGGCGTGATGGATTGCGGTTAAATGCAACACCATCGTGGCAATCCTTCCGTGCGCGTGACCGTTCTACGGTATATTATCCCTAGCACCTTCGGCATCTTTGTCTCACACTCGGGGTGCAACGAGGCGATGCTCGGTTGCCTGAGCCAGAAGCATGCTGGATTTGTGTCCACGTGAGGGACCAATATCTCCAGTCCTAGCACGCCATGATCAGGAGCGGGCTGGCTGCGTAAAAGAAGCAACCTCGCTACTCGGTCCGGGTTCTATCGGAAGATATTTTCAGCCGAGCTCTCCACCGGAAGTTTTGTTCGCCCAGACAACACATCAAGCTGAACCCCTTCATGTGGGGTTGAAATGTGGGATTAGATGCGATCCGACTGGCCAAGGCCGGTCAGGGTCTGACAAGAGCTTCCAGAATCGATCAGCAGAGACGGCGCCCGTGACCCAGCGACCTGGCCAGGTCGTATTACTCGAACGCCCGTCTCGAGTTGAGCATTCCAATTGATTGAAACAACAACGACCTGCTAGTAGGAACAAGGCTCTGCCGGAACTTACTGCGGGGGAATGTCAATCAGGTGGGTTGCCCACGTACTCCATGCTTGCTGGCTCAGACACATGAGCAGCATGACCTCCCCAAGTGTGATCCTCGTGGAGTACTGGGGTAAATCATATTCAATAATTTGGTTTCAAACTTGCGCGGATGATCATGTAGGCGCTCGAACTCGACGTCGTACATGCGTTGGACCGAGTAATTGATGCATTCTTCATACCTACATAAGGGACATGCACAGATACCCCTGCATTGTTCTATACTCGATAGGGTTCACGCTGCAAAAAGAGAATAGGTGAAAAAAACTTAACATGGAGTATTAGCGCACAATACTCCGACAAGTACTTGAACTGCAGCTCAGTACTACTTCGATTGACAAACCGGCTATGTGTCCTTGGCCGTAAAGAGACCGAGTCTGTTTGCCGCAAGGGCGGTAGATTGCCGGGCCTCAAAAGAAGCCCACGTTTGCGAGCCTTGTCATGCGATTCATGCTACCAGTACACGTGGGCCTCCTCGGGTGCTCCGCCCGTCAGAAACCTACAAGACCCGCCGGCGCATGACATACATGGGACTAGATAAAACCGTTGCAGCGACACTTGGACGCGCACATCGGCCAAGCAAAAAAAGCCCTGAGCGAAGATGCTCGAGATCTGGCTAGCTCATGTGTTTTAGAGTAATGAATAATGAAGGTGCGACAAGCGCTGCTATATATCGGCATAAATTGAGGCGCGGGCGGATTACCTGTCGCGGCAGGGCTTTTCTGGAAGCAAGGCCATCTTCTAGCTCCACGTTCATGCATGACGGTGGATGAATGAATAGTGACCGAACGATACATTGTGATGGTATATTGTAGTGACAAACCTGCCGGATTTCATCCAAATGGGTGCATGTATTAGATGAGACAGCGGACAACCGTCGATATAGCAAGCAAGGTACTCTTACCAGGTTGAGTTTGTGCGCTGACGCTATCGTCTGGACGCGGAGTATTCGAATCTGGAAAACGGATTCCCCAGTCCGTCGACGATGCGTTGGCCGGTGCATTTGTGCACGGAATTTAGCCTCGGACAGGTCATGCAATTCTTGGCCACAAACCGCCTTACCGCCGAGGTGCCACCAAGAAGCTTTTGTCATTGAGCTAAAGCGTTCCGTTAGATCCCCGTAAGGAGCAGCTAGCAGAGGAGAAAAGGCACTTGCATACATATGAAAGCCGACGGGCGCCCTTGAATCAGCTATCGAGTGTTTTCACGCCCAGACTAACCGCTGTCATCCCCTCCGTCGTTGTGACACGCCCAGCATCACCACTGAACAAAAGCACATCCAGTCACACCGTCTCGCCTCACCCCAGATGACCTCGCAGGAATCCGTCGCCTCCGCCGCAAGACCAAATCGCGCCCTCGTTACCGCGTATTGACGATCTTGACGCAATCTGCACCCGCAAACAGCGACCCAGCGACCAGCCGGAGTCGCCTCACCCATATTTGGACATCCACCCCCACGCAAACACCCACCTCCGTCTGCAACCACTGTGAATCACCGCAACCATGCCTTTTCGACCGCAACACTCGTTGCTCAAAATCGACGTCGACAAAATGCACACAATCGATACTCGCTCCGTCGAGGATCTTTTTGGCATGTGGTCCGGTTAGTTCTCCCTGCAACGCGTCGGCCTCCTCCGGCAATTCACTAATCATGCGTACAGTCTTCTCCAGAATCTCCGACGCCATGGAAGATGGAAAGCGGCTGGAGAACCTCAGCTGGCGGTTATGGAATCGCGAGACCTTCTGCTGCTCACCGCAATCAGGAAGGTGTAATCTTCCGCCACGTGCCAAGCACATTCCTGTCCCCGCCTTATCTAGCAGCGTATCATCCAACGAATCCGACTTTGACGAGCACGAGCTGGAAGCGTCACCTCCTTCCCCAATTGTGCGACCAGAGCTTTGCAGAGGCGACTCGTCCGAACACCGAAGCAGAGGTCATGAGAAGCACATCACCCCGATAGACCTCGAGAAGATGGTCATGTCTATCCAAGAAAAGAAGAATCTCGAACCACTTCCCTCACTATCACTACCCGCCCCCGTAGTGTACAAAGAACCCGCATCAGAGTCCACGCCGACCGACCCCAAGCCATCATCGCTATCAAATGTAAATGTTGCCCAATCTTCTGGAAGCCTGGCACCGACCGGACATCCTCTGGACTCCTCGGCCTCTGACATCGCAAGCAACGCATCCAACCCATCCGGCAACATGGTCTCATCGGAAAGCTCATCGACCGATGTCAGCACGCATGAGATCATCCGTGGATTCGAACCATCAAAGATGTCTTCTTACAGGTCGCAAACCCAATTAGCTGCGCCACCAGTCCCCATATTGAAGTCATCGCCCCAGTACAGGCAAGAGCCTCTTTTAAAGCTAAGCCTGCCAAAGAAGAAGGGCGCGACTTTCACCCTTGGCGGCTCGTCTGGCGAAGAGGAGAGCTCGCTTGACAGCCACATGGGCAAAAGCGTCAGCTCGCTCTCCAGAGGTCTACAGAAACCTCTGAATAAGCACACCTCCTTCAAAGATATTGTCAATTCAAGAGCAATCACGGAAAGCCCGGTCTTTGAAGAATCAGATGACGAGGACGATGACGAGGATGGTTACGAGAACGTGATTGAAGATGACGACGAAGACGAAGATTCCTCGGACTGGGAAGACGATGCTGGAGATAGCGGCAGTTCATCTGTCGATGAGAGAGCATTGTTTCAGCGTGTGGACTCGCGTCCTGACATTGCTTCTCGTCGCTCTATGCTTACAACCATGATGCATGAGCCTGATCGCGCCAAAGCACTAGCGAACGCCGCCTCTCGCTCTTCGCCAGCACTTCGTCGTTCCAGACAAACATCACCAAACGGACCGTCTGCGACTCCCCCGCCCCGCATGCAAGAATACGTTCCACGAGAAGGTCCAGAGCCAGCCCAACCGCAACCTATCATGGTAAACACTCCTCAAGGGCAGCAATTGGCACTCTCTCCTCGAACTACCCGACGCAACATGTTGTCCACTGAGCTCACCGAATCTCTCCGCAAGAACCTGTTATGGGAGCGCCAACACAAGAGCTCGAACAACTTGGCAGCCATGAAAAGACGGCACACCTCTCACGACATCAAAAACCTGAAGCGACATCCTGAGCCAGCGCCTGTCATGTCCATGAAAGACACGGATAAGAAGAACTATTCCAATGATTACTTCCACCAAGGCCTCCAAGAGTACCACGCAAGGGGTTGGTGATCGACCACAATCACATTATTTACTTTCGACTCCAGTATAGCATCTTCTTTAGCATATTTGTTTTCACAGTGGTAGTTCACCACTTGCATCAGCGAACGGCGCTCAAGGCGTTATGGATTTTATGGGCGGCACAGCATTAGGCCACAGAAAAGACATGATTTTGATACCAGCACGGGCGAGTATTCTCTCAGCCACGGCCGCGAAGTTTTTTGTTTACCGCTTTTTTGAATATCAGGCTCGCAGACTCAGTCTGAAACTTCAATATTGTACCATTAGCACATGCATTGCGTTGCTGACCATTATTGTGGACCGCTTTCTACTTGATACCAGCAATCAAATGCACTCATCGTTTCTCAATTCCTTCACAATCGACTTCGGTCTGCTCCGAACTTAAATGACTTTCAAATCTGTCAGACCGACTTATGCAAGAGCGGAAGCAGGCAGGCTTGCAGCCGTATTTTGCATCAGCGGTGGGGTGGTCTTGTGCAACTAAATCATGTACAGCGACAGGTCAAGTGATGAGCGCGTGTCTCCCGCCTTGCAAGCTCGATATCGTTGCATTGTTATTTTCATGATCCCAATACAAACTAATGTTCGCCCCCTGTGTGTCCCAACAGAGTATTCGCACATGCTCCACACGCTTAAGTGACGCGCACATGGGATGAGTCGGATCGAATTATTCTCCACAATATCGTCACTCGTCCTGTGAAACACACGTGGATTTTGTTTGTTCGGCCCTTTTGCGTCCTGAGCATGTTCTGATGATTCTCGGGCAACCCGGCGCCAAGAAACAGAATAAGACTCATAGTGGTTGCATCATCCATGCTCAAAGAATTGTGACCATCATGCGTGATGTGTTGAAATGTACCTTACCTTGTACAAGAGTGCGGCTCACAAAATGGTGAGTCTTGCCTGTAAGATTGGTGCATGCGTGACTCACCATGACTCAAAAATAGACTGAGTTGCTTGCTGCTTCGGGCACAAAAGCTTCTCTGTCACCATGGCACAGATGATGTGTTTCTTACCCCAGAACGATCATCTGCTCTTCGCATAACCTAGCAACCACAACACATCCCTTGCAAGTAAGGTCGACATTTGATTCGGAAGCTTCGCAAAGCGATCGAATAAACTCTGGCGTTTCCAGTAACGGCAACAGGTGCGTCTACCTGCAGACAAGACATGCACACTCGTGATCATCTGCTCATTGTGTGCTTCGCTGGCAGTCATGCCTCCTTCCTGGAAAAGAGGTGATCAGATCATCGCACCCGACGCTTCTGCAGACAGAAAGGAGGTGAAGCAGATCTGCCGCTTTTTTGTATCACGGTCCGGTAAGATGAACTGTCCTTTATATTTTTGGTTCGCGGGACGAATGTCTGCCGAAGTTACCGCAAGGGACGTTTCTCAGGAGAATGGAGCATGATGTGTGACATGGTCTGTTGTGATCATTATTGCAAACGACGGACTCTTCGCAAACAGCTCAACCTGGCAGTATCCATGTGTCGAACAATCACATGCCGTGCTAGCCACTCGGCCATGCCATGCGTTATGCTCGTGAAAGCGAACCGAGCTTGTGGTCTCGTTTGAAAACCAGTCTTTCATTGGAATAACAGTTCCACACACATGACTGGAAATGGCGGCAGTTCTGGCAACAATGCAAGGCCAAGATGGTCTTTATCGTATCTTTCAGTGTGAGAGCGACGGCTAACATGATCTGTTCTTTCTAGGATGTAGAGCCGGCAATGAATGTCGATATGTACACGAACTGGTCCCAAAGCAGACAGTTCAGTCGGAGGACAGTCCGCGTAGGCCTGACGCGGCACAAATTACTCCCAGTGAGCCGTCGAGCCAAGTTGCGGCTCGAGAACCAACCCGTCGATACCAGGCACCACGAGTCAATGAGTCCCGTGTTGTTGCTCGTCCAGTTCCCAAAGCAGAATCCGAAGACCCAAGGGAGTTTCAAATCGGACAAATTCGTCGCCGCTTTACCCCCCAAGAGCCCGGGTCTGATGGCACAATTTTCCATCTGAAATTGGCACCTTCTGATCCAGATTTCCCTTTTGAGATTGATGAGCTTTTGTGCACTCTTATCGTTCCCCTAACATATCCCACGGCTGGAAAGCCAAGGATTCAAGTCACGAATAAGGAGTTGAAGAGAGGATTTCAACTGAATATCGAAAATGGGTTTGCGGAACTTGTTACAGAGTTTCCAAATGCTACCCTGCTTGGTCTTTTCAATCGACTGGACAAACAGCTCGAAACGCTATTGTCGAAAGAGATGGCTGAGACCATGAAGATAGTAAGGCCTCGGAAGGAGGTGGTGGAAAGATCACCTAGCCCTCCTGTTCCAACTCCTCTACCAATTCGTACTCCTCCTGTACATGAGACGACGCCGTCCTTCACAATGGATCAAAAGACGAAAGCTCAGGGCAAGAGACAACTACAATTACGACAGATAGTTGCAAGATTGGGGCGATTGAAAGGCTTTGTTGAACACACAGATGGCGTCACTTTTACAGTTCCTTTTCAGCCCATCAAAAAAGACTCACTGCCAGCATCGGTGAAAAACCAAAGCTCTGTCCGTTTGATTGTGCCGGAGCTATATGATCTAGTTCCACCCAGGATAGAATTTCATGGCAACAACGCTGTAGAAGCACGTCGAATAGAGCATGCTTTCAAGCAGAGAGTCACAACACAGGCTGACAATGCACTCCTCGCGCATGTCAACTACCTAAGCCAGAATGCTCACGCTATGGCTACTATGCATACACCTGCAGAGTTAGAGGAAGAACCGACGTTCCCAATTGCAGAGACCATACCGAAAGAAGAAGCCCCTTCCGCTACAGCTCCTGATCAACACCTTGACAGTGAATCTGGTAAGACTCATGTTCACTTCATTCCTCGACCACCGGAATGGAGTGCAAGTGCTGAAGGAGATGACTGGAGTAGCGGGGACTCCTTTTCTAGCGACGACGAGGAGTATAGCACAGGAGAAGATGAACAGCCAGCCGCAGCTGCAACTGAGACCACGACTAGCTCGGTTGAAAGAGGCATTCTGCTATCTTTTCCTGGTTTGGAGCTGTACTCTGTTGAACTTCTAGAGCTTGTGTCTCTCAACATCACAGTCAAATGCGAGAGATGCAAGGAAGTCACGGATGTGTTACGTATCAGGAACAACACGGCCGGAGATCATACAGGTATGAAAGATGAAAGCTGCAGGAAATGTGCAAACAATCTGGCAGTAGGCTATCGAATGGATCTCATACACGCAAACTCTTCAAGAGCAGGTTACCTCGACATGGACGGGTGCACTCCAGTCGACATGCTCCCTAGCAATTTCGTGCCAACCTGCTCCGAATGTTCTACTCCCGGTCCAGCTCCTGGTATTGTAGCAGTACGTGGCGATTCAGCCATGGCTATTTGCCGAGAATGTCACAAGAAGATGACCATCAAGATTCCCGAGATCAAATTCTTGCGCGTCAGTACGGCTGCGATTCGCGCAAGCCAAGCACCTCTGCGAAGAAAACCCAAGGAGAATCTGGGTATTGTCGCTGGTCAGGAGTTGCCTCAGCGTGGACGGTGCAAGCACTATGCCAAGTCCTACAGATGGTTCAGATTCTCGTGCTGCCAGCGAGTGTTCCCATGTGACAGATGTCATAATACAGCCAGCGACCATCCGGAAGAGCATGCGAATAGGATCCTATGCGGACATTGCAGCAGAGAGCAAAACTATTCACCGGAGCAATGCCATTTCTGCCACAATTCCTTTGTCGCCAAGCGCGGACAGGGCTTCTGGGAAGGAGGAAAAGGTACGTTGATGTTTCATTATTCCCTTCCACATGACGGACCGAGATACGCGCGGATTTGGTCCGCTGTCTTTTGCTTCTTTAGCGGAGTTTTGGTTCAGTGGTCGCGCGTGCATCATGCGCCCCTGGCGATCGACAGCCGGTCACAAGGACCGCCAAACTGGAGAAATGCGAACCCCGGAATCTGGAAGGCCTTCCCCGCGCGGTCAGATCCCTGCGTGTCGATCGATAAAGCAATATGGCAATGCGTTCATCCGGCTCGCGCCAATTTACGAGTCGTCATGGCTGTTTATCCTCAATCTCTGACACGTACACACACTACTTTGCGAACCCCGCATCGGGGCTAATCGCGATCACAACTTGAGACCATCGCTGACACTAGGTTTTCGACAGGTACTCGTGACAGGACGAAGATGTCCCGTAAAGGTAAGAATGACTCGGGAGGCGATCAGGCCTGCTGTCCCCGTCGAAGCCCGCGTGAGCATAGATCCGAATCATCGACTGACTCGTCACCAGATCCTCGAAAGTACAAACGAAGACCAGCGACTAAGCCTAGAGGATCATAGTCGAGCGCAGGGGTTAGCATACCCTGATGTATTTGTGTATACTTTTTCCGACCCCATTAATGCGGGGAGTGGGGATCGGTGGCATGAAGTCACGGCGTTGACGTATGCAGGAACGAGCAAAACGTGCCCGGAAGCGTTTCGGATGGCTGCATGCTTGTATTTTGTGATCCGGTAAAGAAACACATTGATGGACTGAAAGAGGCAACGATGTTTTCAAGAGGCTAGCCGAGTTGTACTGTACTTCAAAGTTCCGTAAAATGGTCACGACTGATCCCAAGATCAGACTGTCTACTTCTCGTAATGAGTATCAGAGCAGAGGCAAAACCTTGCATACATATTTCAGGTGTTGAAGAAGGACTCTGTGTTTCCACAATATCTCGGCAGATGTATGAACACAAGTGCTGCATCCCCCGATCTCAAGAGGTGAAACATAGGGTGATGCGTGTAGTTCAAGCACTCGCAAAGCAATCCGCGATGATAAAAGGCCGTATAAGGTTGACGTTGAAACATCATGGTATAGCAAAATCATCGTGAGAAGCGGTCGGGTCAACTTAGCTCGTCCATTGGGGCTATTGGCTCGCGTTATCTGCTTAGACGTAGATCAATGCTGGCGATGCACCAAAGGTAGCAACACACTGGTCGAATCTGCAACGGAGTGCCAACAAGTGCTCAAGTAGAGCCGCAGACAGCGCGAAATGCAGGCCACTCAGACAACATCCGTCCACTCGGTCCTACCCAGTCTAACGATATCGGCCTGCGACAAAACCCACACTCTACGATGAACCTTACCTTGCACACACTGTACGCCCGCACTGACCGCAGCTCTCGCAATGACACCGGCGTCCTGCGCCCACGCGTCCTTGAGCCAAGGACTATACACAGCGCCAGCGACCCCAGCGACCTTTCTCAGCACCAACTCGGCCATATCCGGCTTCTCCCTCGGTCCCACGATGAAGCCCGGCCGCAAGATGACGGTACGTTCGAAGCCCAGACTTGTCACCGCGTCTTCCAGCTCGCCTTTCATACGCATGTAGGCGAACCAGGAAGAGGAGTTTGCGCCGGCGGCAGAGACGAGCACGTAGGTTGTTGCGCCGGCTTGTTTGGCGACTTTTGCTAGGGAGAGATTGAGGTCGTAATCGGTTTTGCGTTGGGCGGCGAAGGTTCCCGCGGCGGTGCGTGTAGTGGCTAGGGCGGAGAGGAAGAGGGGGGTGTTTGAGGGGTACTGGGATGGCCAGGTTGATGGGTCGGCGGATATGAGGGGGTGGATCTTTGGTGATGAGATGGGCAGTTGGCGACGGGCGTAGGCGTGGAGGTGGGAGATTGAGGGGTGCGCGGCGAGGGTGGTGAGGATGTTGCTCCCCTTTGATGTGTATCTTGTTTCAGCGCTGGACCTGTTGCTGTGTTGGTGAACTTGCGCAAGGTCTGCGGTACTTACGACTTGCCCGGTAGAGCCTACTAGAACGGCTGAGGTCATTGTTTGCAGGATTCACCACTCAAAGCTGTAATTGAGTACTACTCTGTGTACCTCGTGCTATATGTAGCATATCTACGTGCTAGGCAGCAGACACCCCCTCAAGATGTCTTATAATCACCGTAGACAGCTTCTTATGTCCGACGGAATAATAAACACTGCAGGACGGGCTATCAAGCGGACGAGTGCACGGAGCACCACTGACGTGAATCCATCTCGTACATGCGACCTCATCATCGACACTTTCGACGCCCAATCCCGCGAAACGCGCGCTTCCACTCTTTACGTGCCCTACGTGACACTGTTGCTTATCTCTCGCTATCTATGCTATATGCCCACCAAGCCCTGCTAAACATGCTATTGCGGGTCCACTGGCTCTTGACTCTTTTACAGGAGCACGTTGCAGGCTGAATGCTGATCACGACCGTGTGAGATCACCGACCTTTTTTTCCAAACACAACTTCCCTAAAACACTTTGTGCAAAGAGCGCCATTGCTGTCGCCGGCAGGTAAGCTATTCTATCTTGTTGTTTACTTTCTCACTTCAGAAGACTGCGTGCCCAATTTATCGTGTCTTCTTCGACCGCCCACGTCTTGCTACAACACAATCAGATTGTCATGATGTGCTGTGGTTGCGCAAGGGACTGCTATGACACATGTCCAAATCTATATCTGATGGCTGATTTCCTACCATCCAGGCTCCAGGACTTTGCCATCACATACATATCATGCTAAACGTGAGAGCGCTCAACGGCCTCTTGAGCGAAAATGCAGACCAGAAGCTCTTCCTGCGGTGGTTGTAAGTTATATAATCGAACTTGCGGTATGGAAACCAATTAATCCAATCGTCTAGCATCATGACGCCAAATGGCTCACTCATGGCATACACTCTACCAGCCAACATGAAAGAACTCCGAGATCAAGTCGCACTGGTATCCATATCCTGGAAGGAACATCTAGAGCGCAAAGACAGCGAGAACTTTGAAACCCAACACGTTCAAGAAGGACCCAACGAACCATCTACTCGCTTTATACGACCAGATGCCCTAGAAACACTAACGATCGAATTCGACAACCGTAACATCATTGTCAAATATTTGCAACCCAAACTACTACTCATCCTAGAAGGTGGCGTTCCACCTGGACGACGGAGACCGCTAAAAATCACAGCAGAGGCTCCTGGCGATGCGCGCTATCCTTCAGATGACATGGCCGACTCACGGAACGGTTCCATGCATGGTTCTGCCCTTCTCAGTTCTTCAGTAGGCTCCAAGGCCTCGACCACGACGAGTCAGGCGAGCTATAGAAGACTCGGCGTACTGCACATCCAGCGCAGGAAGACGGAGATTATGGCACAGACGATCAAGGAGGAGCTTCAACGATCGGGTTTCCAGATGCCAGATGATCCTACGAACAAATTTTTCTGATCTATAAGACCTGAGTGTGATAGCGAAAAGGAGGGCTTTGTCTCAGCTCCGGCCTTGGAGACTGTCAGGCCTGGAAATTGGCCACATCATTTGCTTTCTATATGGTAAAGCGAGTGATGAGTTGTTATTTGCTTGTCGTTGATGATACCACTTTGTCAAGTTTGCAAGCGTTTCAGCGGGAGCAAGGGGAAACAATAGGCATAGAACTGTCAATCCATCATCTTTTCTTGTATCTTGTTCTCGTTTCTGTAATATCGTCCTTTCACCAAATTGGGACTGATAATTATGCGATATGCATTTACCTCGGTGCAAGTGTTTTGTGTACCTTACCTTACCTCAATTGATCATTAGCTCATGTGACGTCATGACCACATAATTCATGCAATGACGACGGACCACCAAAGGACATTGAAACCACAGCTTACCTTTAGATCCTAGAGACAGGCCTTTACTTTGCACGATTCTACACTACTCTTCTCCAATTGAAACACCTCCTGGGGCTCCAAGCACAATCCTCACGAAACTCCAATCCCTACCAAGCTTCACCTCAAACCACAAACCACAACAATGAACATGTTCCGCACACCCCTCACCCGCCGAGTCCTAGCGACAACCTCTCGACAGACCTCGCGTCTCTCCCCCATCACTCGCACCACCAATGTTGCCGCCGTCCGACCATTCTCCCAACATTTCCAAAAGCAAGCAGCAAAGGACACCCAAGACAAGGACAGCTTGAAGCCAGAGTCGAACGAATACAGCAAGAGCGGGTCTGATACGCAGGCCGCCCAGGACGATGCCGCCTTCGACCCTAGCAAGACGAGGCCTGAGGAGCAGGAGAACTCATCCGAGGCTGAGAATGGTGGGGTATGTGTTCTTCTTCCCCCCCCTCTCTCTCTCTCTTCCCTTTCACTCTCCCCCCTTCCCACCTTCCCCCTTGTGACTTGGACGTAGCACTGCCAGAAGAGTATCAGCTGATAGGATTCGTGATGATGTAGAAAGATAACCCACTCAACGTCAGCCCGGCCAACAAGGACGTGAGCAAGCCGAGATCACCGACTGAAGGCGGACACGAGGGCTCGTCGTCCGAGTCGAGCGGTCAACCTAGTGATAGGGCTAGAACCAGTGGTGGAGGCAGCCCGGACAAGGGCGCCAAGGGTCAGAAGTATTCGTCGTAACTTTTGCGGGAACATCTGTCAAGCATTTTCCGGTGGAGGAGATTGGAAATGAAAGGTGTATGACAGGACTTTCTCTGATTGGTAGTTACGTTCTCATATTGCATTATTCTGGTGATCGGGAGTTTGGTTCAGCAAGTGAGACGTTGGCTTCGGAGAATAACAAACAATCACATTGACACTCACATTGACACAAGGGTGCCTTGTATACATGGACTCGAAAGACTTTGGTCATTATTGCTTTGAAACTATTCACATATCGACAAAGTCAGATCTATCAACATCTCAATGCCGATATGTACGTGCTTCACCGTATTTCCCTTCCCTTCCCTTCCCTTCCCTCCCCTCCCTTCCCTCCCTTCCCCGTGTCTATGTGTCATTTGAAGGAGACAACGGCTCATCAATATGTACATCCACCTTCGCCCGTCGATTGTGTCATAGGACCTGATATGAGAGGCATCATTCTACGCAGACCTCTCGAAACCCCTAAACGCCATCCCAGATTTGCCGTGTGGCTTCCTCTGCCCTTTTAGGAAAATAACGCCGTGCGTGAGCTCATACTCGTAAGTTCGAAGCCAGGAGAACAGCCCATGAAACAAAAACATAAAGACAAAAACATGGCAATTACAGCGCAGTGGAGTATCTTTGGAGAATCATCAAAGCAAAAAGTGAGGGTCCCGTCGAAAGTGTGACAGAACTGAGACCAAGGATAGCAGATGAGAAAGGCCAAAAGAAGAACTAGCTCGAGCTTGACGATGCTCCAGCAGTGGGAGCAGCGGAACTCTCGCCAGGTTTCTTGGAGCCGTCTTGGCCTCCTTCTTCACCGTAGAGGCCGTTTTGCTCAATGTAGTGGACGACGACTTCAGGGACAAGATAGCGGATGCTCATGTCGCGCTTGCGGAAGAGGCGGATCTTTGTGCTGGAAATGTCGTTTTGCACGAGTTGTTGCACGACGTGGATGTTGTCCTTCCACCGTTGTAGGGTCGATAGAGCTTCATCAATATCTGTTCCAGCTCGCTAAGAAGGTAAAAGTTAGTTTAGGCCATGCATGAGTGGGCGCGAAGGCGTGAAATAAAGATCAGAGCATACCTCGATGATAAAGGCACCAAAGTTGCTCAGGATGTAGTCGATATCTTTGGGATCCCAAACACCAGGAGCGGACATTGTTTGTATCAAGTCGGCGCCGGCCAGGAGTGCGATTCTTGCGGGCTTCTTGCCGTTGGGAGTATCGATGCCGCCTCTGACCTCGTTGATCTCGTGGTTGAAATGGTCGAGAACTTTTGCGGTTTCCAGATATTCGTCGTGAAGAGCCTCCCAAGGATCGACTGTGTGACAATTTAGTATCGGTGAGATGATCAGGCAAGCAAGAGGTGAGATGTACCGCTTATCCAGCTGCTCTGGTCAACGGCGAGACCGCACATGTTTAATCTGTGTTCTGCCTTGGCCAAGCCACTCTTCTTGTATGCGTCGCCAACGGCACTGAGGTAAGCGCCCACAACTTCGTAGTTGGTATTGAAGCGTGCGTAATCTGGACAAGGTGGGTCAGCGACGGGTTGCTTACAAATAGGCAGCAAATGAAGTTGGAACACACCTGCAGCCATTTCAAACATTCGAAGATGTAAAAAGGTGATGGGACTGAAAGAGCCGCAAGCAATCAAGACCAGAGGAGTGCGATCGGGGTTCTTCATTTCCGACTTCAGTCTGTGGACTGGGAAGCGGTAGTTTTGCATGGTCACGGTACCGGCGGGTGCGGATTCCATGGCGACGAGACCTTTGAGTGTTGCGTGGCGCCGCGATGGGGTGAGAGGATGAAGACGGCGGAATTGGTGGACTTTTGTGGTTGAGGTGGTTGAATAATGAAAGTGGAAGTGGGATGAGTTGATGTGATTGTAGTCGAGGCGGGCTGCGGGTAGATGTGCGGTGCTTCGCGGATGTGTCAGATTACGAGAGCGAGTGTGCGCCGGGCGTCGCGCAAGCCTGAGAGACAGTATGGTGAATGTCGCAGAAAATCCGAGTCATGGACTTCGGGTGTGAATGCAAAATAATTGTTGTTAGACACCAAAAGCCGGACCGATGGGAGAGTGGGAGATGGCTTGTCGTTGTGCAGGGCAGGCGGGCAGTGATTCGAAGTGGGGTCCAAAGTCTATTGCGTCGATGGTCCTAAAGATACTCGTCACGTGTGGATGCTTTGTTGCTTTCAATTTGTAGGGAACGACAAGACTAGCAGGCCTGTCCTTGTCTGGCAGGCTGGCAGAAGCGATGGCAATGGTGACGCTTCTCTACAAGATCAAGGTCCAGTCCAATGGATCCCGTCCAGTGTGAAAAAGCATTCGCCCGCTATCTGCAACCAACTGAGCGACACCGGCGATTGAAACTCCCCTCCCCCTCGGTCCCTGCTGCCTTGAGTCTTCAGCGGTCGGCACTTTGATTGGCCGAGACAAACAGAGCAAAAGCCCGACTCGACTTGCTTTCACAGCAACCAACTGCGGGGCATGATGCTGTCATTGCTATGCATATATCCGCTTGTGCCACTGTTTAATCCATAATGTAATTGACGTGACCTTTCCATAATCCTACTTCCATCGTGACGTGCTCATGCTAAAACCCATCTCCCGCAATCTCCCAACCATCGCCAAAGAGCTATCTCGTGTTACTCGTCAATCTAGTGTCGGACCTGTATTTACTGCTTCGAGCTTCAAGTTCACCAAACCTTTTCAAATAAACACCCAAATCTCTCCATTCTCGACTACCAGACCCATCTTCGCGGCCATGACGGACCCATCCAAGTACCTTTTGAACCACACCATGTTGGTAAGCCTTAATCGCAATATGAAGACGTAAATTTCAATACTCACCCACGTACAGAGGGTCAAGGATCCCCAACGCAGTGTCAAGTTCTATGGTATGATGAACGTCATAATTACAGACTTATCACTTCCATACTGACTGCCACTCGAGAGCACCTCGGCATGTCATTGATCAACAAGATTGATAACCCCGATGCAAAGTTCTGCTTGTACTTCCTGGCCTTTGATGGCCCCAACAGCGCGTCCCATGGCAAACATTGGACTGACCGTGAAGGCATTATCGAGCTCACTCACAACTACGGCACCGAGGACGATGCCAACTACAAAATCACAAATGGCAACACTGATCCTCACAAGGGCTTCGGACATGTGTGCATAAGTGTAGATAACATTCAGGCTGCTTGCCAGAGGATCGAAGATGCAGGATACAAGTTCCAGAAAAAGCTTACCGATGGTCGCATGCGCTCTATTGCCTTTGCTTTGGATCCCGACAGTGAGTGGAATGGCCCATTTGCAACCTACCATAGACCATTGACCATCCTTTCAACATAGGCTACTGGGTTGAGATCATTGGTCAGAACCCCGTTGAAAAGACAGAGGGCATCAGGGAGACCGATACCTCCAAGACACGCATGAACCACACCATGATTCGCGTCAAGGACCCCGAAAAGTCTCTTTCCTTCTACAAGGATATCATGGGCATGAAGCTTATGCGAACCTCGGAGAACAAGGACGCCAACTTCAACCTCTACTTCCTCGGTTATGGTCCAGATGCTCCCTCATCTTCTCCCAACGGTGTCAACCCTGTCGCAGACAGAGAAGGTCTCCTGGAATTGACGTGAGTGTTTTTAGAGTGCCTGAAATGTGAATAGAACTGACACATGTATAGCTGGAACTACGGCACTGAAAAGGAAGAGGGCCAGGTCTACCACAACGGAAACGACGAGCCTCAAGGTGGGATTTTTATCAATCACTGGCAAACAGCACTGTCCCTAACATACGTACCTTTAGGTTTCGGCCACATTTGCTTGTCTGTTGACGATTTGGAGGCTGCCTGCAAGCGCTTCGAGGAGAAGGGTGTCAACTGGAAGAAGCGTCTTACAGACGGCCGTATGAAGAACATTGCTTTCGTCCTTGGTATGTTGTCGTCCTACAACTATCTCTGCTTACGCCTTTGCTGACTTGATCATTAGATCCCGACAACTACTGGGTAAACTTATTCGAACTCTTGTGTTTGATATGCAGCACGCTAACAACTGATAGATCGAGGTCGTCCAGAACGAGGCCATCAAGAGAACCTCCAATTGGTGAAAGGGACCACTTGGATAATTTTGGGCATCATATTGGATTGCATGCTTGGTCGACATGGGCAGAGAAGGTCCATGTTGTACATGGTTGCGAACTCGTTGGATCTACTGAACAAACCATTTCAAATCACACAAACGTCTTATCTGACCTCTTTTGCATGCCTCTGGACGATACACATGATCGAAAATCTATCGTGATCTTGATTTGTCCTCGACGGGACTTCCAAAAATGGCTGTTATAGACATGCTTTGCAAAGGTCATGAATACCCTCCAACCACACGCTCCTGTTATAAAATCACCACCATCATGACAGCCACATCGTTTCGGGTACACGACACAGAGTCTTTGTGTAGAACATGTATCACCTGCGCTTGCCTCGACCAATCTCATCCGCAGCAGTCCCAGTTTCTCACAGCGATGTTCTGAATCGCAAACACAAAGCGGACAGGGTCGCCCTAACGACGACGACTCGTTTTCTGATGGCATATTCTTTAGCAAGACTAGTACTACGCTTTTCACGTATCCCCTCTTGCTACCGAGATAGTGAGAGAATTGGTAAGTTGCTTCAGTGGGATAGTCTACTACGTACTGCACAGCAGTCATGAATGGGAATGAAAGGAGAAAGGAGGGTTATGAGCCGAGAGTTGAGAAGAGGACTAAAAGACGTATTTCCATCTCGTATCCCAATTGTATCACGCACAAACGTAAAGAAAGACATAGTAGGAGGAGGAGCCTAGAAGAGAATGACATGAATGGACATGAACGACATGAACCACTTATGCTTTTCTCTACCTTGGTCTTCATATCCACAAGGGAGACAGGCGAGAAGATGCATATTCCACAACACAACGAGAAATAGTCCGTCCACCTTTGATTCTTTTCGCCTCGTTCTTTTTTTGGTAGTGGAACGAAAGTGAAAACAATGGTCTGCTTTTTAGTTATAGACTGCGATGAGTATTCTAGATCTAGACTAATCACGAGAGGAAGATCCATCTAGGACCCATACCAAAGAAGGGGGTGCCAAAAGGATAGCTACATCTAAGCGACTACGTCTCCCATGACGGCTCTACGAGCCAGGTCGTACAAAGGTGTGATGTCTGTCCAGTGCTTGTACTGTATCAACCGAAACATATTAGCACAGGTCATGTAAGAGAGAAGGAAAAGAGAGAACGCAAAAGGACATACCTGATGGACACCCTGCCCAACCAAGGCCTCAAGCCCAGCCACGGTCCTCCACCCACTGTTGCTAGCGAGCTGCATAAGACTGGTGACAGAGGGCTTATACGCCATCTCCAACAGTACCCGATCGGCATTGCCCTCGGGCTTACCCGCACTGCCTGCCTCGAAGAGCGTGCACAGAATCTCCCTCATCGTAGGATCAATGGGTGCATCTCCGGGGATGGTGCCGATAGCCACAGCAGGCATACCCACGGCGCTCAACTGCTGCACTTGCTCGTGCTCGCTGAGGATGACAATGTTGTAGTCGGAGCTGAACGAAGCAGACAAAGCAGACAGTTTGGTCTTGTTGCGGCCGACGAGGTAGATGGGGCCGTAGCCCATGCTCTTCAGGGCGTAGATGGCTGCGCGGGCGGTGCCGCCGCCGCCGACGACCATGGCGGGCTCCTTGAGGACGCCGTTGTTGAGTTCGGCGCCGGCGTACTCGAGCGCGAGGATCATACCCTGCCAGTCGGTGTTGTAGCCCGTGAGGATCGTCTTGCCATCGGCGGAAGTGGTGGGAACAATGGTATTGACTGCGCCGATGGTTTTGGCGGCGGAGTTGATGTTGTCGAGGAGGGGCATAACGTCCAGCTTGAGTGGGATGGTGACGCTGCCGCCGCCGAAGTCGGGGGAGCGAATCAGCTTCTCAATATCCTTTGCTACTGTCGTCTCGAAGAGACCGTACTCGTGGGGGAGGCCAGTGGCACGGAAGAGAGTGTTGTGCAACGCAGGGCTTCTGCTTTGAGAGATGGGAGAACCAAAGAGGAAGAACTTTTTGGGCTCAATCTCGCCAATCAGACTGAGACCGCGACGGATATCTGCGGCTGACAGCTGGCCTGGTGCCGCGAGGACCGGCAATGCAGGCGAGGAAACAGGAGTCATGAAGCTGTTTGTTATCCTGCTGAGCTTGCCGTGCACTCCCATGTTCAGGCCAATCAAGGGGATATCGGGGTGAGCCTTCTCAGACCAGGCCTTGAATTCGGCCAAGGCAAAGTTGTCAGCGACAGTCTTGCCAATGCCGACGAGCTTGATCACATCGCCGTATTCGAGAGCACGGTTGTAGTACTGCATCCAGGCACTGCCACCGTTGTCCCAAGACAAGGTGCCCTTGGGGTCGTGATGCGAGGCGATGATCTTGCTGCTGCGCTTGTGTGTAAGGATATACTCCTTGACTGCTGCTGGAGAGGTGAGCTCAACATCGACAAAGTCGCATCCCAGGCGGAGTGCTACTCTGTAAAGTCTGATCGTGTCCTCCTCCGGAGCATCATCGGGGTAGTTACCACCTTGAGATTTGGTGCGAAGAGTGAAGATGAAGGGAAGGGGGCTGGCAGATCTCAAAGCGGCGATTTGCTCAACGAGGAAATCAGGGCTTGGGCGACCATCCTTGGAGGAGGGATCGACCAAGAGATCAGCGCGCAGCTCAATGGCATCGACTCCCACACAAATCTCGGGGATGCGGCGGAGAGCGGGAGTCACTTCCGGCAAGGTCAAAGCAACAAAGAAAGAGTGCTTCTTGTTTCTGAGCCGTTGCAAGGCAGAAGTCTGCTTGGTCATCAACCTCAAGAAGCTGCCAAAGTCTTCGATGGTGTTGCTAGCTTTTGAGCCATCAAACTCCACGGTCTGACTGTGGTAGTGGTAGTTGCTGCACTCTTCGTACCAAGGCTTGCGACGAAGCCACACACCCATCATGTCTTCCACATAAGCTGGGCGGGTCTTGTCAATGCGCAAGAATTGCATAACAAGGTCAATATCGCGGGTGACAAGAAGTACGTTGCCTCCATTTGCGCGATGGGACTTGAGTAGTTCGCGAGCCTCGGGCATCTCAACGACACCACCTCCGGTTGCGAAGATGTAACCAGTAGGCTTCTCCTTCATCAACTTCTTCAAGAGTGCGAGCTCCTCCTTGCGGAACTCGTCCCATCCTCTTTCTCTGACCAAGTCGGCTACATTCATGCCAACTTGCTCTTCCAGTGCAGTGTCGAGATCAACAAGTGGCCATCCGAGCAGACGAGAGGCCCAGCCACCCGTGGTGGTCTTGCCTGCACCCCTCATTCCAATAATGTAGATGGACTTGTTGTTTCCAACGACAGTCTCACCGACTTCGCCGTTGGTATGAGCCTTCTCAGGCTCCACACCGTCGAGCTGGACCTTGAACAACTGATTCAATTGATCCCACCAGCCTGGCCAGGTCTTACCGACACACTCTCTTTCGAGGATAAGAGTATCGTGGGGTGCCATTGCAGCAAGAACACTGAAGCTCATGGCAACCCTGTGGTCATCGTAGCAGTGAATGCCGCCCTCGACCTTCTTGAGATCAAATCCGCGACCATCAATCTCAATGCCATCCTCGAGCTCTCTGCAAGTGACTCCGAATTTGGCAAGCTCATCGTACATGGCCTTGATACGGTTGCACTCCTTGACTCTCTGATTGGCAATACCGGTAATCTGAGTGGTAGCACCATTCTCGTTGGGCTTTGCAACAGCTGCGAGGACAGAGGCAGTAAGGAAAGCATCGGTCATGGGCTCCATATCGACATGAGGGATAGGCTTGAGTTGACCTGGAGGAGGACCAGTGACAGTAGTAGAGGTGGCAGTCTGTTCAACCTTGCATCCCATTGGGCGAAGAACCTCGATCGCGAAGCGTGCATCTCCCTGAAGAGAGCTGGAGCCAATGTTGGGGACTGTGCAGGTTGTACCAGAAATGGCAGCCATGGCGAGTGGGTAGGTAGCAGAACTTGCATCACTCTCGACCTCGTACTCGGCAGGGTTCTTGTAAGCCTGCTTGGGGACGTGGTAGACGTTTGCCTCGGTCTTGGACCTCTCCACGTGGACACCGAATTGACCCATCATAGCGATGGTCATGTCGATGTAAGGCTGAGAGATGACCTTGTCACCGACAAGTCGGAGTGTGACGGGCTTCTTGGCGTATGGTGCGCACATCAAAATGGATGACACATACTGAGAAGAAACCTTTGCTGTGAGCTCAATGTCACCTCCAGCGAACCCGCCAGCAGCAGCGATGCGAAGAGGCAGACTGCGGCTGCCAGGCTTGCCAATGTATTCAACATCGACGCCATTGGAACGGAGGGCATCGACAAGTGGGCCTTGAGGACGCTCCTGCATGCGAGCGTTGCCGGTCAAAACAGTGTGAGTGACTGTGGAAGGCTCGCAAAGGGAGACGGCAGTGGTAAGGAAACGAGATGCGGTTCCAGCGTTGCCGAGGTAAAGCTCATCAGGGGATGCCTTCAGCGCGCCTCCGTTGCCGTTGAGGACGAGGACGCGACCCTCATCCTCCCAAGAGTAAGTGGCTCCTCCGAGCTTGTTGATGGCAGTCAGCATGACTTGGGTGTCATCAGAGTGAAGTAGGTTGCTGATGCGGCAAGGTCCAGAACCAAGGGCAGCGAGAAGAAGGACACGGTTGGAGATACTCTTTGAGCCAGGAGGCTTGCAAGAGAGATTCAACGACTGGTCGACTCCAGGGTGGACGAGGATGCTTGGGGACAGAACGATGCGGATGTCCTTGTCTGCGACAGTGCTAGCCTTTGGCTCGGAGCACTTTCCAATGGCGGAAAGAAGCACAACCTTCTTCACTGCGCCATCATTCTTCTTGTCGACAGCCATGATACGGATGAGCTCATCGACAGGGCAGTGCTTGTTTGCTGTCCTTCTGCGGACAGTCTTGTCTTCGAGCGAGGTGGGAAGGCCGTAGCTAGAGATGCACTTGGAAAGACGGGCTACAGCACCAGGAGGTAGGACACCAAGGTAACGGGCAAGTTCAGCCTCCTTGACCATGCCAATGGCGACACACTCGCCGTGAAGGATCTGAGGGGTGAGGATTGCTTCCATGGCGTGGCCAATGGAGTGGCCAAAGTTGAGCAAATTGCGAAGACCACCCTCTCTCTCGTCGGAGGAGACAACGTGGGCCTTGACACGGGCAGATCCCAAGACGATGCGCTTGAGAATGGAGGCAATCTCGGCAAGTCTGCCCTCGCCCTTCTTGGTCTTGTCGTCCAGAACCTTCATGATTATGTCGGCATTCTCTTCCAAAGTAGCAAACTCAACCTCATCCCAGATTGCAGCAGTCTTGACCACCTCGGCCATGCCGTTGACGATTTCGCGCTTGGGTAGTGTCTCGAGGAATTGCAAGTCAATGTAGATGCGCTCGGGTTGCCAGAATGCGCCGACCAAGTTCTTGCCAAGCGGCGTGTCAATTGCAGTCTTGCCACCAATGGAAGAGTCGACCATGGCCAGAAGAGTGGTAGGGACTTGGACGAAGCGGACACCACGCATATAAGTGGCAGCAACAAAGCCAATCATGTCTCCAATGACACCTCCACCAAGGGCGATGACGACCGTATCCCGAGTGCATCCTTGCGAGAGCAGCCAGTCTTCGACGGCACCCTTGGTGGATCGACTCTTGGAACTCTCACCGGGTGGCACCTCATAGGTGAGCAGTCTTGGTGGAGAAGACAATTGCGAGGCTTGTGACTGGAAGGCGTGTTCAAAGGCAGACGTGTAAAGAGGGCCAATGTTGGTGTCGGTGATGAGGACATAGGTCGACGACTGCACGTTGGCGAGCAGATCTTGGGCGACATAGTTCTTCCAGAGCCCATAGTTGACAATGATGGACTCTTTGCCAAGGATAGACACTCGGGTGGGCTCATCTGTGTTGTTCATGCCGGGCATGATGGTCGTCTAGGCTGGCGCGAGGCCAGGACTGAGTCTTATAGTGCGCAAGAGCGGACAATCGAGTCACTCTAGTGCGCAACGGCGGTCAGGGATACCGGTATATTAGTATTGAACAGCTGCAGTGCAGTCACGGCGGATTAAAGGTTGACTCATGTGTAACACAAGTGCACATCTCACATAATTCCTCCCCACGAATTTCAAAAAGTTTAAATCGCCCGCACATGCATCTCGGCCCTACTTGCAGCACGCCACTATTCACCACGCATCTACATGCACCATGGTAATATCTTGTATCGCGCTTGCGTGAGACATGCTTTTACATGATCTTTACAAGCTCCTGTCCTAAGCACGTGATGATATATCAATAGTTACAACCTTTCACATGACAGAATTCACGCGCTCTGCTACAAGCAATTCACACATGGCACAAACACCGGACGTGTGGGGCGGGGCGAATAGCTAATGGCAGTGTCTTGCTAAAGCTAGATGGAATGGCTCTCGCTACATCCCTTCAAGACAGCACAGGGCTTTCCCCCAAGGACCATGGATGAAACAGTCGGTGGGTATCTTTCCCTCATAAAGCGCCGTTCTCTTTGACCTAGTGAAGCAAGGGTAGCGACGGTGATGAAGTGGAAGGGCCTCTCGGTAGAACAATGACTTTGGACTTTTTTGTTGGTCAATCTCTCGACACTGTAGCGTACTCTCGCGAACACACCGAATTTCCCAATCTCCCGATCCAGGCTCTTTATTGCGTGGTCAGGAAATTTACCACTGCTGCTGCTCAGGCTGAGTCTGAGCGGCGGTCTCGGAGGCCCAGCCCTCGTTACCGGTCTGGACAGGGGCAGAGGAAGCGGCCCAGTCGGCACCGTCAGCCTCCCAGGTGGCGGCAGCGGCAGCACCCTCGGTGTTACCGGCGGCAGCGAAAGCTCCAGCGTTGGCGCCAGAGACCTCCCAGTCGTTGGCGAAACCGCTCTCGACGGCACCCTCACCGACGGCGGTGGCACCAGGAACCTCAGCCTCGTCCTTGCCGGCGGAGTCCTTGTTCTCCTCGGCCTCAGGGTCGCGGTAGAAGTAAAGATCGGTCATGACATCCCACTCAGCCTCACGGCTGGCGAGGGTGCCGCGGAGGCGGAGGACCTCACGGGCGAGCATCCACCAGACGAGACCGATGGCGTGGCGACCCTTGTTGTTGGTGGGGATGGCAACGTCAACGTACTCGGTGGGAGAGTCAGTGTCGCAAAGGGCAATGACGGGGATGTTGACGTAGGAAGCCTCCTTGATGGCCTGGGCATCGGTGCGAGGGTCGGTGACGATGATGAGGCGGGGCTCCTTGAAAGAGCGGGTGATGTAGTTGGTGAAGTTACCGGGGGTGAAGCGACCGGCAATGGCGACGGCACCGGTGTGAGCGGCGAACTTGAGGACAGCGCGCTGGCCGTAGGGACGGGCAGAGATGACGCAAATGTCGGCGGGGTTGTCAATGGCGGCGATGATACGGGCGGCGAGGACAATCTTCTCCCTGTAAAAGTGAATGAGCTGGTTGTTTCACAGAGTCTGATTTAGAGGAATGCGCACCAGGTCTTGCCAATGTTGATAACGTTGATACCGTCAGGGCGAGTCTTCCACAGGTAAGGCTCCATGTGGACCTGGAGGTTCTTGCTGCCGAGGTGGGACTGAGCTGCGAGAAGCATCTCAATGTCCTGGCTGGTGGCGTTCATGGACGCGGGAAGGTTGGAAGGGGCCATGTTGTCGGTTGGTGTGGGAGAGGGGGATTGACTCTTGAGATTGACCTGATCGCGAGAAGACAAAAGTGAAGAGGTGTTGAAATTCTGCTACATCGCACACGGCGCTAGGCCTCGGACTGGCCCGTTAAGCGAATCCTTGGCGGGAGATGCTCTGTGCACCGTGCCTTTCTCATCAGCAAGCGGACAGCGGAGCTTCAACTTCGAAGTGGAAAGTCTTGGCAAGAAAGTCGGGCAAACGTCTGTCTCCTCCGAAGGGAAAGTCCAAAGTGATAGCAGCACAGTAGAGGTAGAGACACAGGCTTATATTCATACCAAGTCATGCCTCCGAGAGTCCCCTTTCTCTCAGGCCTACGGGCGCTGAATGGTCAGCCACAATCGTAATTCCATATGCAGAACAACAGCAGCTGATCATCTCCAGGCCCTTCCCTTCCCTCGACCACATCTCAGACCAGCCGAACTTTCTCATGCACATCTGTGGACCAAGCCTCGTCCGTAAGACGGCACCGCGACCCATACGCCCTTGCTCAGGCCCGCGCTCGCAAGGCAGCAAACATCTCCCGCCAGCAAGAGCTCAAGGAGAAGCGCTCAGAGGCCTTGGGCGACCCCGTCCGAGGCGTCACCACACCCTTTGTCCAATCCTTCGACACCGCCGCGCCACCTCCTCCCACCCCCCAATCCACCACACACACCCACACCATCGGCTCTCGCGACCGCCAATCCGCAACTCCCACTCAACCCGCCCCAGCACCAGACGCAACCAGCGAAGACCACCTCAACTTCTACCTCTCCAAGCCCGAAGTCCACGACACCATCTCCCACAGCGAACTCCTCATCGCTCCCGTCTCCCGCTACGGCACCTCCTCCATCCTCAGCAACGAGCAGACCTCGAAGCAAAAAGCCGATCGCGATGAAAAACACGCCACCGCGACCGAGGCACTCCGCCGCATCGCATCGCTCGCCAACGGCTCCTCCAAGGACCGTCTGCGCGTCAACATCCAGCGCTGCATCTCCACCTTCGGCCGGCACACAACCGACTCCACCCTGCCCCCCAAGCCGGCGTTGGCCCCCTCAATAGCGCCCAAGAACCAACTCGAGAAATTGCCCCGGGCTGGCCCCGACACCGGCAGCAGTGAGGTACAGGCTGCGATTCTGACGGCAAAGATCCGCACGCTGGCGGACTTTTTGGAGACAAGAGGACACACGGATAAAGTGAACAAGAGGAACCTGAGGGTGCTTGTGCATAAGAGGCAGAAGTTGTTGACGTATTTGAGGCGCAAGGAGAGGGGAGGACCTAGGTGGCAGAATCTGATCGAGACGCTGGGTCTTACAGAGGGAACATGGAAGGGGGAGATCAGTTTGTAGAGAAGAGAGAGAAAAGACAATACATCATGGACGCAAACTCACAGCCTGTAGCAAAGGTGGATAGACTCCACCCTTTTTCTGTAACAATATGGTATAAAACACTGTGTATATTCTGAAACTTGATATCCTTGTGTTTTCATTTGACCGTTAAGAAAGAACTCCGAACATTCATATATCATGTCCCTGTGGCATTCCATCTGTTTGATCCCAAAAAAAATCCCAAACAAGGTGTGTATATCATTACCACATTGGTCCCATGCGAAAACAGTAGAATAATCAACAATTCTCCTGCCACACCACGCCATTCCATGCCATGCCATGCCATGCTACCATCCTCATTCTGGTGAAAGTTACTGCCATAAACACCATCGTTCTCACTCCTCCTCACTCCTCCTCACTCTCCTCCTCGCTCTCAGCATCTTGTTGCAGGTGCTGTTGTCCACCAGAAGGCACATCGTCATCCCCGCCCTCGAGCGCAAGCAGCATTTCGTTCTCCAAGTAATCGTCGTCGTCGGCGGCTGTCACGACCGCACTGCTGACGCTGGGTCTGTGCACCTGCGCCGGAGAAGGCAGATACATTTCGTCGACATCCACGTCGTCGTCGTTGTCGTTGTGGTCGTTGTCGTTGTCATCGCCTACATCCTCCATGTGTAGCTCGCCGTCGCTTTCTGCGTCTGCGTCTGCGTCTGCGTCTGCGTCTGCGTCTGCGTCTGCGTCTGCGTATGCTCTGTTGTTGTCTTGGTCGTCGTCGTCGTCTGCACTCTCAGGACCCATGTCGATCTCCACTTCTTCGCCGTCAGTATCGACGTGTCGTTCGTGTAGACCACTGCGTCCATGAGGTTGATGCGGGGAGTGGTTGTGGTGGCTGGCTGGACTGCTCGCCGCACTAAGTAGACTACGTGGGCCTCCACCGCCTCCACCAAGCGCTCCTGATAAAGCTAGACCTAATGATCGTCGGTTGCGGTTGGATGCGGGTTCGTCGCCTTCGAGAATGAGATCTCCGTCATCGTCCATGTCGAGCGAAAGCTCTCCCGTGTTGTCGTTTTCGTGTTTGTCGGACTTCCTGGTGGGTGCGGCTATGCGAGTGGAGGCGCGGCGGTCGAGCCTGACTTCTGGAATGACCACGTCTTGTCGCTGCTTCATCTCTGGCTCTGGGGATGGTTTGGACCGCTTGTTCGAGGCTTGGGATAGTTCGGCTGGCTTGGGCTTGGGTTTCGGCTTTCCCTTTTTCCCCTGAGGAGCAAAGGCCGAAACAGGCTTTCTTGCCGTTCGTGCCAATGGAGTGCTCATACGAGGCGATGGTTGTGATGCTACGCTTGAAGGTGTTCCTATAGCGCTGCTCTTGGTTGGATGTGCTTCCGGACTGGGAGAGTTTGTAGTATGCATGTGGTGCCTGAAATCGAATGGATTGTCCGCGTCGGCTTCCCCTTCTAGTCCCAGATCTTCTTCTGCGTTGTCACCGAACAGTTCACCCTCTTCATCGTCGCCTCCCTTTGATAGCTGGGCATATTGCTTGGCTAACTTGTTTGCGTTCGCTTCCCATGGTGCCTTGACAAGATTGAAGTGGAACGACGAGTCCAGTCTTTCGAGAATGTAGCCGTCTCCATCTTCATCTGGCAGTAATACATATGTGTGTTCTCCCGTGGATCGTCCTCCTTTGTAAAGATACCGCTCATCACCATCCACCAATTTCAATGACTGTGACTGTAGTTTGCTTCCTGTTTCGGGAGAATCGATTGATGCGGACACTCGATCTGGATGTGATATCGCGGGCTTGTGATTGTATTGTATGCTCGTGTATCCACTGGATGTCGTGTTTTGTTGTGCACTACGGCCTAGGCGGATAGGACAGGCTGACACAGTCCGAATGTCAAAGGCGCCTCGGTGAGGCGATGAAGCCATATTTATCTCTTCGAGTCGTGAGGAAATAGTTGAAGGCTGGTTGGAGATAGGGGTCAGTCTATACGAAGAGGGACACTGCTAATGCATTATTATATCATGTCTGAAAACATAGAGAGAGGTGCTCGTAGGTCTGTACCTTGGTGGTGGTGTGTTGAATGGTCGGGTTGCCCCAGAATCTTGGCTGCATGTGCGGGCCGTTATGTCCATGTGGAAGCTTAACCCAATGCGGTAGTCCCTTTGTGCCTCGTCCTGTGGGGATAACCGGACCTTTCACTTTGGAGCAGACGATGGCAAACTCTTTGTTGCCTTGATTTAAGTCAGTAGCCTTGATTGACAATGTCGAAGAATTCATGAAACATTCAGGTCAAGTGCTTTGAGTGACGTCCAGAGATGTGAAGTGAGTGAGATCAGATTGTGCAACATGCAATGAGCATGAACCGTGACACAGTTTAGCAAACATTTATTGATCGATGCAATCTTGATCATAATCTACGTGAACGAGATGGAATCATTTGTAACGAAATGTTCTCTGTTTCTAGCTCGTATTCTGTTTCCTTACAGTACAACGGCGAAGAGATAACCATCGTAGGTCTTGCCAGAAACGGTTTGCTGGACCACTGCCTCCACACGGCCGTCTTTACCGACATTCTCAATTAGGGTGCGACCTCCCAAACAACCCTCGTCACCTTCAGCGATATGTTTCTCGCTCACCAGAGTTCCCATACGAACCACATTGTCAACATAGATGAATGCACTAGGGTGACTGAGACCAACCGCAAGGTCGAAATAGGTCCAGTTGTTAATCTTGTCGGCGTCGATGTAGGTGAAGCCGAATGGCTCTCGGGTTCCACGTTGAATCTCGTCTTTGAGGCGTGGAAGAGTCTCCAGTGCCGGACCGACAATAACCTCCACTCTATCACTGACACCAGCACGTTCGATGTTCTCGCGAGCAATCTGAGCGTGCTTCGGATCCACCTCAAGGGAAGTAACTCGAATGTCTGGGTTCATGGTGGCGAGCCAGATGGGTGTATATCCGCCTAGTGTGCCGATTTCGAGAGCATGCTTCACTTTGCCTGCGCGGCATTGTAGGGCCATGAGTTTGCTGAATACAGGCTGAGTAGCGATATCGGGGAGTCCCGAGGCGATGGAATGCCCCAGAGCGGCACTGAGGATATCATGGTTGCTGTGGGTCGAGGGGTGGAGATGAGATTGGGAGTATGAATCGACTTGGCTCCAACGTTCGTCATGCTCGTACCAATCAGATGTGAAAACGCCGGCGGGGATTGACATGTTTGATGCTTTGAGTCTTGATTTGGAGAGATGGGTGAATGAATTGAAAGAATGAGACTAGACTTATCGTTGACTTGCCTGGAGCCTTTTATATGTTTACGTATGTAGCATGTGGATAGTAGTTCGGATAAAATATGAGCAGCTCGGCCGAAGCGGAGTTTGGAAGGAGATGGCGCATCTGATACGGGTCAAGGCATCCATATCTCAGCGGTGTCTGCATTTGTGGGTGGAGAGACGGACATGGCGCAAAGACATGATCTGATAAACGATAAATCATCAGATAGGGGAAACACACGTATTCGTTATCACGTTTGGACGAGGCTGCCTCATGGGTGGTGTTCAAGGACGGACACCGCATTGACGGAAGAGGAAGCTGATATAAGATGATTGACTCCGCGTACCCGGCTGGCAGCGGAGATGTAGCCAGACAGATAGCATAAGTGCTCGTATCTAGCACTACAAAACAAGATGCGGGAGAATGGTGCAAGTGATTGTCGTGGTTTGAATGTGGATGTGGATTTGGGTCAGCGTGAGGTGTGTACCAAGTCAAGCAGAGATGACGTAGTATTGATTTGATTTGGAGCCCAGGCTTGGCTTGGGTTAGGTCAGGTCCCGGTTAGGTTGTTTCGGAGATGAAAGGGGTCTCGTCTGTGTGTGAGCTTGCACAGCATACAAACAACAAGACAACAACGCACAAGCTCACAGCTGTCTGGTATGGTGGAACAGTGAACTGTTGAATTGTAAGTCGAGCGAAACCCCGAGCTATGGTGAGATGTTAGTCCTTGCACGGCGAGCGGTTTGCCTTGCATAGGGCTCGCTGTTGGCAGCATGAAACGCCTAGCGGCTACGGCAATGTAGCCAGGTCGCCAAATATATTGCATTGCACCGCTCCCTGAACAACAAAACATACAGTATACCATGCGACTTGATACGAATCCCTAGAGACTGAGAGCCTGACTGACGCCCTGCCCGGTACAGCCATGTCACAAAGCAGAGAATCCCGCACCTCAGACGTCCGATCCTTACGAGCAATGTTCGAAACCCAAGACTCCCCGTCGACCGACTCTCGTGGACGCTCGCCAAACACAAACGGCCACGCCAACGCTGCGGGAGAGCCACGTCCACTGTCAAGGGTGCGGTCCAGCTTTGTGTCTGTAGAGCCCAGTCCGCCGCCCACTCAGTCGACCCAGCAGTCTGTCCGGTCAAGCGAGCAGACGACTGAACGACAAAGTCAGTCCGAGCAGCCCACCACCATGAACGGCTCCACCGCCGACACAACCACCACCACCACCACCACCACCCACACCAACGAGACCTCCGACACAGCCTCTGCCACCAACAGCATAGCCAATCCCGCCAACGCCACCGCACCCTCGACTGCAACAGACACGTCAATGGACGCTCCCGCCATGGAAATCGACCCTGAGCACACAAAGGCCGCCTACGCCAAACGAGGGAGCACGGCTGATCTCCGCCGCGAGAGCTTCAGCCTCGATGTCTCCGACGACAGCTCTGCCATTGCCCAGCTGAGAAAGACAATCTCAAACGAGCATGTCAGAAGAGCCTCGATCCCTCAGATACAGGAGACGATCCCCGAGGCTGCCATTGAAGCAACCCCTGCCGCCCAGACCCCCGCCGTCGAGGCCAAGGACTACATGGCCGCTGGCGACCTCGCACACGAAGACCAGGACATTGAAGAGACTGGGAGCAAGCTGAAGACAATGACTCTACCTGGCGAGCCCACCCCCACAGATAACCCAGACAAGCCAGTCTCGGCTGCGCAAGAAGAGCCAGGCGCCATGCTGCCCGGAGACCCCAAGGGAAAGGCCACCATGTCCCAGACTATACCTTCCGAGGAGCAGCAGTCTTCCGTCACTCGCCCAACACTGTCCAAAAATCAGCCTACCCCATCTACACCGTCCAAGAAGCAGCCATCTATTTCCCAATCAAGCCCTGCAAACGAGGAAGCTACCATCTCGCAGCCAACTCCCAGATCCGGTGCACGCAGAGGCTCTGTCATTGCTCCTGTCGAAGCCAGCCTACGCCCACGTCGAGGCTCCACCGTCCTTCCCGCCGACGCTGCAGGCAGCACCCCCAAGCCCCGCAGAGGCTCAATCGTTGCTCCTGAGGAAGCTGCTCTGCCAGCTGATCCACAAGCCCGCAGATCCTCCATCATTGCTCCCGCCCCGCAAACCATTCCTGAGCTTCCAACACCTGCAGAGGACAAGCTCGAGACGAATCCGATTGAAAGCAGCACACCGCAACCAGCTCAGCCAGAGCCTACTAAGCCTGCCGTGGAAAAGCAGGAGGCTGCCACGACCTCCGCTCCTGTTGACCGCGCAAGCACTCCTACCCAACCGAAGAAGGGCACTCCCGCATCAACACCCTCAAAGCCTTCCCCTTCTGCCCGATCTTCCACCCTATCGCCCAGAACTCCGAACAGAAAGCCTAGCAGAGCCTCGATAACCGCTCCAACGGCAGCTTCGCAATCAAAGGTTAAATCCCAAGCACCCGAAACCACCACTGCCGCACCAAAGCCCCCTTCCAAGACTACTGCAAAGGTACCGTCACGTCTGACAGCCCCGACTGCCGCATCTGCTGCAAGGCAGGAAGCTCACGCAGCTCCCACGAAGCCCGCCGCATCATCAAGACCACCACCCACCACACAGAGACAACCGCGGACATCGATGAACGGCTCCAAGCCAGCGGCACGCGCCTCTCTCGCAAGACCAGCATCCGTAGACAAGAAGCCCGAACCCCGCCCAGCCACCAGAACCCAGCCAGACGAGGGCTTCCTGGCCCGTATGATGCGCCCGACCGCCAGCTCTGCACAAAAGGCCCACGAAAAGACGGACATCAAGAGTCCTCCACGAAGAACACCCTCTTTGTTGAAGAAGGCGGGCGCCGCGATGAAGCCTAAGCCTCCCAAATTTGGCGCCACCACCTCCGCTTCCGAGCCCAAAGCGAACGGTTCTGCCACTGTAACAACTCCTAAGCCTGCCGTTGCAGCTGAGCAGACTACCAAGGGCGATGCTACGGCTGGTGCGTCGACACCACAGCCTGCTGGAGAGGCAGCCAGCAATGCAGGTCTCGAAGCCACTCCTGCTTTCAACGCCGAGACCATCCGCTAGTGCTGTACGACTGTCGGATTTTCAGGCATCTTTTTTGTGTTCGAGCTTGGAGACGTTTTTCCAAACACATTTGTACTTGTAGCTACAGATTTCAGCGGGAGAGGGGGGGGTGGGTGCTACGCATTACAACAAAAGATTCGCCCATTTTCCATCATTTGGCTTCTCTCTTTCTTGATTGAACAAAACCGTTGTGGCATAGAGAGCATAAGATCTGCTCTTTCTCAACGATAACAACTATTTCTAGTAGTAGTAGTAGTAGTAGTATTATCAGGAAAAGAAAAGAAAGAGAAATAGTCCAATTATCATCACAAAAATGTATTTCTCATCTTCTACCCTAGGATATCATACCCCACGAGAGCGTGTACATGGTTTGAGTATGTACTATGATCATAAGACATTCGTCATATTTCGTCATATTTTCATAAAGATATCTACAGGGAAGGAAGAAAGGGAGAAGAAGAGGACAAAGGTCCAGGATATCCAATGCCGTATCTCGCAAAGAACCACACCCACCACAACAGTAAAGATCACGCTCATAGTTTGAGGAGTTCATCAACGTTCACCCGTTGATAGTAAGATACGTGCCCAAAGCCGATCCAGAACTGGGCCATGCAATCCGGCGAGATGAGGAAGAGTTGCGTAGGCATGTATTCGTCTGTGTCAACACAAAAGGGTCAGTGATTCATGTATATTAATTTTGCCCTCTTTACCACGGGACATCGAGATCGAAGTTGGGAACAAAAAACGTAAAGGGCGACGACATACCATGTACGTATCCCCTGCCGGCAATATGCCCTGCAGACCTCACGACGCGCGCGTTCTTGAAGGGCTCCTCCTGAGCTATGCGCACGAGGCCGCCGTCGCCAATGTCGGGCGCGATGAAGGTGTGTTGGGCGCGGGGAATATTGGAATCGCCTGTCAGCTTTATGGCTTCGAGGCGGCCGCTGTACGTGTTTTCTCCTTGATGTGCTTGCTCAGCAGGTAACAAGGCCGAGCGTGATCTGGCGGTGGTAGGCGGGGTGTCCTCAGTCGGGGTATTGATGATTGTGTCTGTTCCTTCGTCATCGTCATCGTCATCATTGTAATCGTCGTCATCTAGGGCAGACTCGTCTGCCTCGTCTTGGTTGTAGTGGAGCAGACTTCCTGTCAGTACTCCGTCGTGAGCGCTTGCGTAGCTGCCCCATGAACTACTGCTGCCTCGTCGTCGGATACCCGTCGTTAGCCATTCATGCATCCACTCCATGCCTTGCGGAAGGGGACTCTCCTCTCCTTCGTCTGGCTGGAGTACCACGAGGAATTCGCACCCGTGGCCGCTGTAGTCGCCACACCAGATGCCGCGCCACGGCTTTTCTTTCGTCGGCGTGTAGCAAGCACGAGGCAAAGTGGCGTAAGTGGCAACATCTTCGCCCATTCGTACACCTTGCCCATTGAGCCCCCTCAAGTGGTTGTCGTAACCGCGATTAATAGAGTCGTAAATACGCTCCTCGGGATTGGTCAAATTGATGGTGGAAATGTGCTGCCGGGGCGAAAACTCGATCCATTTTCGAAGACGGAATGTGTTCTGTGAGACCTCTCTGTGACTTCTAGGACGATGACCAGAAGCGGAGAAGGACCCCGCCGACGAGTTACGAGTTCGTGAGAGCGCCGGCAGTTGCATTGGTGGCCATACTGCTGTACCCGTGCTTGTGAGTTCAGAAGGGTGATCTCGTGCAAGCATAAAAGACGTGAATAACCCGGCTGGTGCAGAACAATCCATGAGCACCTCCTGGGACAAGGGCGGCGAGCTCTCCGTCCTATCATAGTCATCTTCGCTCTCTTGATGATACAAAGAGCTCGGACGGAACCAGTTGCTCATGCTCCGCGGCTGTCGACGTGGCGGTGGGTTGATATCTGCTCTAGGACTTCCCACATCTAGCTTGAGCACAGGCTGATTCAGATCAAGTTGAATACGCGGGTCGAAACTGTGTATCGCCACGCTGGCATCGTGCTGCCAGAGCTTGAACGTATGCAAGCCTCGCTCAGCAACCACCGCATACGCTTCTATACATCCGCGTCGGGGATCGTACCGTGCAATAAGTAATTTGCCGTTGGGTTCACTGTCTGCATACCAGAGCTGATGTCGAGGCAGGAACCAATTAGGGTGGTGAGCGAGATATAGCTCGCGGAAAGATGAAAGAGGAGAGGGACTTGTCAATGGCTCTGGCAAGTTGTCGTTCACCAATTGTTGCCAAAGTCGATCAGTGCATGCATGCTGACGGATGTGCTGACATGTGGCAGACAAAGCGCCGAGTGTAGTTGGTGGCACGAAAGAAAGTATGTGCTGAATGATTTCGGCGGGGAGAGCTAGAAGTGGTGGAAGGATAGATGCATCCATATTTGCAAACGGCGGTGCTGATAGAATAGCTCGATCGATCTTCCTCTTTCCCAATTCTTGCCTGCCTCACGGAGCTTTCTCTGTGTTGATGTAAAGATGCTCTCAGAACCTTGATGGGGTGGCGGGCCAGAATCGTATCCGGATTGCGGGGATGGATCGGAGCTTGCTCCTTTTGTCCTCAATTCCGCCCGCTTGGGAGGGTGGTATTCTGCAACAGGACTGCGGCGGATTGAGCAGGAAACCAGGAAGATAGACGAGGTTATTGAGGTTGCGGAAAGAATAGGTATATAACGTAGACCAGACCGCCCTGTGGCATGGCCGAGAAGTCTGAAAATGTAGCTGAAGATGACAGCACCTGCCCGGATCAGAATAGCGCCACCGGCCGCCTTCGCCTTTTGCCCTATTCTGAAGCCGCAGATCACATCGGCATGTGCAGTAGCTGCAACGACCGATCGTGGACTCAGATATACTTTGAGAGCGTTGCATGGCTCACACGGGACTGTCTGTCCGAAAGGAGAATTGCTGAATGTGAGGCCGCGTGCAGATGAAAGCTTGCTTTTCAGATGATTGCTCCTTGAGATGTGGCGGCGATGTACCGTACAACAAGTGACTTACAGTAATAGTACGTACAGTGTGACATGTGCGACATCGGGACGCCAAGAGACACTTCTGTACCTCTTCACTTTGTATACCTGCAAAAGGAGTTCTAGACTAGCTGTCCACGTGCTTCTCGTATGGAGAAACACAGCGCAGCGTACGTTCCACATGGACGGCTGCTCTTGCGGGTTGTGGCCAGTGAGCAAGGTATACACTTATCTGGATCTTCGAGAAAGACATATTCTTTGCAGATGTCTGCTTCAACACACCCTACTCCGCTGCTGCCCGTGCATCTTTTGGAGCCGCCAAACGCAGTTGACCAATTCATGAGGTATAGGGTCTACTTATGGATTAAGTCTTGCGTTGTTGGAAGAGCCATGAGTGGCATCTGGCTCATGTAAAGAAGACTAGTGATCACAAATATTGATACTAACAGATCAGCCATGAGGCGCCTAATATTCGCTGCACGTATGCAATCACATAACTGATGAGTATTCTCTCTACTACATGTAACAGGCTGTTATTTGTGTGCCTATCGCAAGGAACACAGCGATAGGGCCTCATGAGACTCATTAGGAAGGCGGGGGCTTACATGTGGCCAATGGCAGCCAAGATCTTTTCGTTGGAGATTCGGAAGCATGTACACCAAGGTTATCTCTGTAGATCTCACCCCAGCCAGGGGACAGATGACAATATGCCAGCCGATTCAGCCTCCAAGATGAAGGCCTCCCGACGTACAGTATACTTATCAGATAAGGTAAGGCTGATATCTGGACACCTCGCTCGGCCGACGGCCCTGTGTACCTTGGAAGAATAAGTACATCATTGTTCCTCAAGTTGCAACTCTGACTTCTGATCGCATGTAAGCATACACAAATATCAAACACAAAGCTAAGAATGGCAGAGAGCAACGGCATTCAGGTGCTACCTAGCGGAGCTGGCTATGGGATCGTGATTGGCATTGGAGGTTTCTTCGCGTTCCTCATGCTATGTTTGACATGGCTTCAGAATCGCTACACCGCATTCTCGACCCATCAGACAGAGGAGTTCAATACGGCCTCGAGAAGTGTCAAGCCTGGACTTATAGCTAGCGGCATCGTATCTTCTTGGACTTGGTCTGCGACTTTGCTCACAAGTAGCACCTTTGCATACGAATATGGCGTATGCGGACCTATGGTGAGTCAACGAAGATTTATGTTGACACAACTACTCCTTTGCTGACACTTCTACAAGTGGTATGGAGCCATGGGTACATTTCAAATCTTGCTCTTCGCTCTGATTGCTGTCAAGATCAAGGCAAACGCCGCTGGTGCACATACATTTCCAGAGATTGTCCTTGCGCGGCATGGCAAGGTGGCGCACATTACCTACCTGTTCAACGGACTGGCCACCAATCTGCTTGTGGGAGCGTGTCTAGTTCTGGGAGGTTCACAGGTCGTCGCGGCTGTTTCAGGCATGAATGTATACGCTGCATGCTGGTTGATACCTTTCGTCGTTGCCGCCTACGTTGTTTCTGGCGGCTTGAGGTCGACATTCATAGCGGACTATGTCCACACCGTTGTATTGTTCTTGGCGATAATGGTAGGATAGTCTGAAATGAGTCGGCAAAAAAACAACCCTTTGTACGAGACTGCTAACGGGTGAAATAGATTTTCGCGTTCTTGATGTATGCAACATCTGATCTAGTCGGCAGTCCGTCGAAGCTCTACGACCTCTTGCAAGAGGCTTCCGAGAGGATGCCCATCGTGGGAAACACTGATGGCTCTTATCTCACTTTCTACTCGACTGACGGCTTGATATTCGCATTCGACCTCTTTGTTGCTGGCTTCACTACAGTCTGGTAAATACCGGGTCTTGACGTTTGACACTTATGATTTCGTATACTGACGACTACTGAAGGCTAGATCAGGCATACTGGCAGCGCGCAATAGCATCGAGGCCGGAAACAGCGGTGAGGGCATATATACTAGGAGGTGTAGCCTGGTACGGTAAGTTATAGATTGTCATAGCCTTAAACGTTGACTTGTTGCTAAACCTTGGCAGGCATCCCATTTGGTTTCGCGACAGCCATGGGTTTGGGCTGTGCGGCTCTGACCAGCAATCCCCGCTTTCCAACCTACCCTAACCCGCTCAGCGCGGAACAAGTATCTGCTGGTCTTTCTTCACCTGCCACGGCCATAACGTTGATGGGACAAGGTGGAGCAGTCCTCATGCTGACATTGCTCTTCATGGCAGTGACTAGCAGTACGTCTGCCGAACTAATTGCAGTATCCTCTCTGGTGACATTCGATGTCTACAAGACATACTTCTGCCCAAAAAGCAACGTCCGCGAAATTGGTACAGATCAGCCATTTTGGCATCATTGGATACAGTATCGTATTGGCAGCGTTCTGCAGTATACTCAATGCAGCAGGGCTCTCTTTGACTTGGCTATTGACAGTACTCGGCATTATCGTCGGTGGCGGCTCCGTACCTGTTGGCATGGTCCTCTTGTGGAAGCCAATGAGTACAGTGGCAGCTATCGCGGCACCTTGGATCGGACTGGCCTGTGGATTGATAGCCTGGTTCATTACAACTTGGAAACGATCGGGTGCCATAAGCGTAGCCACTTCAGGTGACACATTGAACGCTCTTGCTGGAAATCTTACGTCTTGGGGTGTTGGAATGATTGTGGCGGTGGTCTTCTCATTTGTGTTTCCTAGGAAATATCCATCAATTGACGCCAACCACATCGAGCACTCGAACCGACTTCGTGGGGTTACAGACGACGAGGGCCCAAGTTCGACCAACCCTGAAAACGATGTTGTGAACGCTCCTAACGATGAGGACTCCAATGGCACAGCGAAGAGCCCGAACGAGAAGGATGCAATTCATCCTCACACACAGAATGCGTCAGCACCACAAGCAGAGTCTTTTGTTCCGACAGGAAATGAGCTCGTGGACTATCTAGAGATGCAGCATATCGAACCCATGGATCCTGAATTGGTCAAGAAAGCCGAACGACTAGCCTGGGGAGCCAACATAGTATTCCTGGCCATTGCGATCATCCTGGTTCCCTTCACCCTGTTCGGCACAAGATACATCTATAGCAAGTCCTTCTTCACTGGCCTCGTCGTCGTTTCCTTCATCTGGATATGGGTGTCCATGACAATCTGCGTAATCTACCCCATTGTAAGTGCATGCCTTTCCCCCTGATCTAAACTAATCGCTTGCTCCACATCCATCTAACAGCACATTCTACTCCAGGTGGAGAGTGCAGGTGCCCTAAGAGATGTCTCGAGGGGTCTAGCAGCAGACATCGGGGCCGTCTTCGGCGGACGCAAGAGACCGAAATATACCACTGCGGAGCCAGGGGCTCGTGGGGCTGTCTGAGCAATATCCAAGCATGGTGAGGGGCAAACACGTGAGGCTCCGGCTGATCGAGAAGTGGGTGTGCATATGAAGTCTCGGGGCTTTCACGGTTACAACTAGGGCCACTTCCTTGCCCACTCTCCTCACTTCTCCACGCTATTTTGGCTTGAAGAATGTCAATCGGACCATGGTGCCGCCTCGTATTCCCTCGTCATTCCGTTATGACTAGATCGATGTAAAGTATGGTTATCAACGGCCGCCGTACTTTCTGACACGAGTGCCCAGAGCATCTAGATCTGCATTTTTTAAGTAGACACCTTTAGCAATTGTCGTTGGAGCAAGCCAAACGTAGTATGAAGTATAAGATTGCAAGAAGGCTGTCGTCTAATCTTCTCCAGATTGACCGTATGTTGTGCAAGCTGGAGTACGGAGGTAGTCTGGGACGATCAACTCAGAAAATTGCTTTGTCCGTTTTACGCCCGTACTCCCGCGAACTCTGCTGAGTCTTGTGACCATTGACCCCCGTTGCACTAATGTTAATATCGATGCACCTCCATGATAGCGTTGTGTACAATTTACTTCTTTGCATACGGGAATAAGAGACATCGCACATAAAGGAAGATTGTTCGTGAAGAGCATGTATAAATATAATGATTTTTTGTGATTTGGGGATGTCATGTCTAACTTCTAATGTAGTTGATGCGTGGCGCATACCAAAGGCCCGCTAAATGATATCCAATAATGCGACAGTAGCTTCAATTCGCTTTCCAATGAACTCCGCGCAATGCTGCTTGCGAATTACAACGCTCATATTTAGGTGACAAATACTTCGTGAAAGACTCCATTCTTACAATCTCCTCTAGTACACAAGGGCACGCTTGGATCTAGCTCTCAGGACGTGACCGTACTTGAAGAAGATGTATGGGATGAAGGTGAGGATGGTGGCCAAGATGGCCATGATGAGACCGGCGTACTGGGAGCCGACGTTGGTGAAGTACTGGGTTGCGAACAGAGGGGACACAGCACCAAGGGTGTTTCTCATCAGACCCTGAGCGGCAATGGCAGAAGAGGAGCTCTCGCCGTAGCAATCAGAGGTGTAGCTGTAGGTCGACTCGAAGATGAAGAAGATACCAAACGAGATTGGAGCCAGAGCAATGGTAGGGGCGATCCAAGGCAGGTACCCGTATTGAGTGAAGGAGTAGATGAAGAGACCGATGGGGAGGAAGACGGCACCCCACATGGCACCATAGAGACGGTCCTCGGGTACGACCTTGTGGTTGGGGTCCTGTCTGAGCTTGTGGTATTTCTTCATTTGAAGGTAGTTGTTGGCAATCCATCCGAAGGTGACGCCAATAACGAGCGAGATGTAAGGGAGTCCGGCGACACCCTCGTTCCAGCCGCGCTTGGTTTCGAAGGTGATGGGGATGACGGAAAGGAAGAGGAAGACGATGAACCAGGAGAAAGCAATCCACAGGCCAAAGGCAAAGACGACACCTTCAGTGCACAGCATCTGAACGGCCTTGACGGAAGAAGCCTTAAGCATAGTCTTGACATCGGGGGTTGCAAAGTCCATGGCGCAGGTGTATCTGTCGTCGCCAGTGGCCTTGCGAAGTTTCTTGGCTCTCTTGTGGAGGGCAACGCCGCCACGAGTCTCTCTGAAGCAGACAACAATGACGATAAGCAGAGGGACGTTTGCGATGCCCTGAATACCCTCAATCCATCTCCAGCCGATGGTGAGATCGATGAAGCCAGCGTAGATAGGAGCGGCGACAGTACCGAGAATGGCCACGTAACTGAACATGGCCATGGGTCGGTCACGCTCTTCAGGCTCGTACATGTCGCTGAAGGTACCACCGACAAGAATCGTTCCAATACAGCCGAACAGACCAAGAATGGTACGCATGACGATAATTGTGGCAATGTTCTTACCGAGCGCCAGACCAATGAAGCATATACAGAAACCAAGGAAGCCACCAACGTAGACAACCTTGCGGCCAGCCATCTCGCAGAAAGGTGCCAAGAATAGAGGTGCCACAGCACAAGCGAAGTTGAAGGTGAAGAGACCAAGTTGACCCATTTCGGTGCTAGTGTTGAGATCCTTGACCATGGAGCTGATACCAGAGGAGTATGCGGTAGTGGCGAGACCGATGAACAAAGTCATAAGGTTGAGGATGATGGTGATACCTCTTCGCTTCCATTTGCGCCACTTGAAAGGGTTTTCTGTGTCGTCGGGAGCGAACTTGAGTTCGATGAGCTCCTTGTCTTGATGCTTGAGAAGGACAGTGCGGGTGAGAGGCATGTCGATATCAACTTCCGTGACGGGACCGTCAAGCTCTCCTTGTGCCTCATCTTGCTTGAGAGCCTCCAAGTATTTGCCGCCACAGATCCATCCTTGCTTCAGAACATTGTCACCAAGCTCAGTCTTCTCTTGTTTCTCTCCAGCATGTTCAGACTTGTCGGCAGCAGCCAGCGATGATGAGGAAGAACCGTTGCCATCTGAAGGCTTCTCCTTGTTGTCCGAGTAAGCGCTGGCAACGGAGAGATTCCGTAATGATGTAGGAGCGGTATTCATTATTGATGTATGGAAAAGTCAAAATATGCTATGAGAAAGAAACAACTTCAGACATGGGGGAAGTGGTGGTTTTGAGGGATAAGAGCCTGGGGCGCCTTGGGAGTATCCACCATCCTCTTATTATGGCATAACCCAGTTACTTACCGATAAAATCGCGAGGGTGAGGTCAGTTTCCCCCAGTTAGCTTTCCGCATGTACCGTGAGACTGTTGGAGAGGAGGCACCGCGATGTGGCCGACTATAGGACCGATATGTTCACTCGTTTGGTTTGACTTGCCATCATTGGAGCTTAAACGGGTATGGCGCATGCTTGCACTTACTTTGTACTGATACTAAACCTTCTTCTCACGGCATTTTGTGTTTATTACCAACGATTCAACGAGTATGACCACGCCTAGCCTTGATGCTGATTGATGCTGACATTTTTCTAGAAGGCCAAGTGCCGTACGACGTACTGACAGCCTCTCAGCTTTGAGGGTCTCGGAACGACTAACTGCGGCTCGGGACGCACAAGGCCTTTTTTTTCTTCAACCCGTTGCCTCCTTCGTCATAGTGGATCTAATCTTGGCCTACGCAAGCGGGGTCACGTGTTGACTTCACTTTCATCTTGGCCTTCAAAATACAGTATGCACTGCCAGTCAGGACCTGCTTTTGCAAATGGGGTGACAGATCAGGGGGCCCAATAACCTTAGTTCTCTCGGGTCACCCTTAGCTCGAGACAGATGTCACGTTTAGAAATGTGAAGCACAAGAGATAATACGAAGATTGTCTACAGGCAGCGAGTCAGTGTATGTTTTGGACGCGAGTCTTTCGGCTCGCACATTCAGGATGACGTCGACAGTGAAGTGATGGGATTCTCAACAATCAACTCCACACGCACTTCCTCCAGTTCTTTTCCACAGGCTAAACTCCGTCGCCTTCAGTAAGCGTTGCCGAAGTGCAACTGTGCAAGACAGTTCTGGTGTGCCGTGCGTGCCTGGCTGTCATCCCTATCATTCGCGGAAATCGGCAAGCTACTTGTGGACAATGCGAATGTGCCCTACCATAGCAATGATTATTTACGGTACAGATGGCTCGAGAGGTTCGTCCACCAGTCGTCCAGTCTGCACTAACATCTGCGTACTGATCCGGACTAATGCACAATGAGCATTCGCATCACTGTATTTCCTGATACATCCCCCTACTCAGAATAGGTCTGCATGAACATTGGCGTGACTAGGTGACTGTTGCCCTGACACGAGTCACGAGCCAAGAGAATTGTAGCCCTGCATCGCGTCGAGTGTAGACGGATGTGCGACCGAGCTGTTGTTTCAAATCATTTGTTTTACGCATGGCTTGTCTCTGACGCGCTTGGGTCTTTGGCATACCTAAGGTAGGATGCCTGCCAATCTTGTCGTCAGGTCTGACAGCCCTCCTCTCGATGCAATTGAGCGGTCTACACTAAGGTACTGCATTTCCAGGTCTTGTATAGATCCGTGATGCGGTGAGTACTATCACTATTTCCGCTGACAGGTGATCCTCCCCAAAAAGTTGTCCGCAGATATTGCAGTCTGAATACGTAGCGAGTGGATATGTCATGTGGCAAGCATGGAAATGTTCGTACCCAAGCATAATCCAGGTGATGCGATTGTCGTTCCTCCACACCACGTCTTGTCTTTCGAGTCATCCGCAGGCAGTTCTCAGAAAATAGAAATCAGTGTTTTAGTAACCAAGATCTCGGCCACTTATTCGATGATTGCTGTTTCGACTTGTGCATAATGGTTGGCCAGTCGACATCCCCAATACACGGGGAAACATAGCCGTTGACGCCCAGGCGAAGGAGCTCCAAGAACATTTGAAAGACGTTCCTGTGGAGACAATTATCCAAGTCTTGCAAAACTGAAAATCAGGGCTGTGAAGGCAATGACTTCGCACTGATAGGTTCGTAAAAGCCACCAGCATTGGAGGAGCGTTCACAAACTGTGTATTGAATAGTATTGCTGTATCGCAATCAAGTCTTGTTTCGACGTTTGAAGCCGCGCGATCGACCATAAAGAGAACGGCTAGCATGCTGTGCCCACGTTACTTTTTGGTATGTTAGTTCAAGATGCGCGTGCGAGGATCAGACTTGCTACTGGAAGACCAATCCATGAGAGTGACAATCAAAATAGCACTACTAAGGATATCTGAAATACGAATACACCTACAATGCTGATATATCATTATGTGCTTTGAGTCGGCTATTGACGGAGCCACCTCCGTCTACGTCTGCTTTATCCAGAAGGAAGGTATCTCAACCAATAATGTGGGATAAAGGGGTGGATAAGATAGCGGTGTTGTTCTTACGCGTGCTGACGCGGTTCGCGTTTGCGGCTCAAACGCTCGATCGATCCCCAAGCAGATCATCATGCAGCTCCCAGATCAGGTCAGGAGCTCTACGCGCACAAATCACTCCACCACGATCAAAACGCCACGGGCTCCCGAGAGCTGGCCAACAACTTATAAAATTGGTAGCAATAATTGTTGACTGAATATGCGTGTATCGAGCGTCGCTTTGAGAGGAAGTGACTGTGTTTAAATCAGTACACTTGAGTACAAGTTAGAACCTATGATACCGCCTCCATCACCCTCGTGGCTGGATTCACAAACCTGGATTCACCATATTTGCGGGGAACGATACAAGTAGTGACGTACCCAAGCACGTACCAGTTCTCCGCACCTGGAGTACATAATGCAGATGCCTACCGTACTCTCTCCCGTGCTTTTCCTCTCTCTCCTCTCACCCCATTCAATACGCAGCATCAAAAACATTTGGTATCTGCTTTGAACTTCTGCCATCATGATTGTCGACCCCGTTCAGGCATTGGCCGCCATGAAGCCTACGAGCTCCGTCTCTCCCATCCCCACTGTCGTCCCCAGCTTGCCTGAATACCAGGTTGCTGACGAAGCTGGTCAAAGGACTCTTTGGGTTGTCTTTGTTATCATGGTCATTGCTTCCGTCGTCTTCACCGGCATGGCCTGGACTGTTCCGATCTCCAAGCGTCTCTACCACATCATCACCACCATGATTGTCATCTTCGCTTCCTTGTCCTACTTTGCCATGGCTACCGGTCACGGTGTTGGTACGCGATCGAAGCAAACGCTTTGCAATCCTTTACGCTAATCAGGCACAGCATACCACGTTACCAAGGTTACTGAATCCCACCGCCATGTTCCCGACACCACCAAGGAGATCTACCGTCAAGGTAAGTCAAGAACTCTGCACACGCCTGGTTGAACCCATGATTAACCATCTAAAGTGTACTACGCCCGTTACATTGACTGGTCTGTTACTACTCCTCTCCTTCTCCTCGACCTCGCTCTCCTTGCTGGCCTTAGCGGCGGTCACATCTTCATGGCCGTTGTCGCCGATCTCATCATGATCTTGACTGGTCTCTTTGCCGCATTCGGCAGCGAGGGAACTCCCCAGAAGTGGGGCTGGTACGCCATTGCTTGCATTGCCTACCTCGTCGTTGTCTGGCACCTCGCTGTTCACGGCCGCCGCCAGGCTATGGCCAAGGGCGGCAAGGTCGGCAAGTTTTTCGGCGCCATTGCCGGATTCACTCTTATCATCTGGACCATCTACCCTATGTAAGTCAAACACTCTTCAGCATTGTATGCCTCATCTAATTTGTTGCTAGCATCTGGGGTATCGCCGATGGCTCCCGCAACATGAGCATTGATCAGGAGATCATTGCCTACGCTGTCCTTGACGTTCTTGCCAAGCCAGTCTTCGGTGCCTGGCTCCTGTTCACCCACCAGTCGATCCCTGAGACCAACGTTGACATTGGTGGCTTCTGGGCCCACGGACTCAGCTCCGAGGGTGCCATCCGCGTCGGTGATGACGACGAGTAAGAAGTGCCTGTGGAAGCCGAGTCACCAACCTGGCATGTTGACACTCTGCAGGGGTGCCTAAATGACAAGCATACTGCTGCAGTTCATTGGTCTAAATTGCTTTCGAAACTGAATATGGAGTGGTGGAAGAGAAGTGGGACTGGAGACTAGAGATGGAAGCCTAGCTGTGAGCACGATTGACGACGATGACTATGATTCGACAAACGATCCGATCGAGCAAACGCTTGATTGGTGATAATGTACAATATTAGCTAATAAGGATCTGACGGCGTGGGAAGTTGAATCGAATATCTCTCCACCGACATCTCACCACCTGTGCTCGTATACTCCTTGTTGTGCCTTTGCTTTTACCCCGCTTTCCCCGCATAATATCGCCTAAGTTGGACCTTTGTGCAGGTGAGCACATGTACCTTGCTTGTACCTGTCGTCTCCCAAGTCACATGTGCTATGTGAGCTCGTTTACAAAGGTACATCAGGCAAGATCTCCATCGCAATACGCGAGAAGGTACCTCGAGCTCACTATCGAGTCTTATAGATCGATCACGAAGTCCGTGACCATCAGCGTCTGCCACTAAACACCTTGCAAACATGGCACAGCAGCCAGATCTTTCCATCGATGAGACACCCATTTCTCCACTGGAGAGACGTGACAGCCTCGAGAAGCACCTTCAACAGCGCCCCGAGGCCCAAGACCTGAAGAATAGACACATTCTGCTTGACACAACAGCTGCACCGTAAGCTCTATTTCCTTGCTCCGATATCGAATCGATGAAAGATGGAAGCCACAACACAAGTGTGGCAGATGATGCTGATGTATTACAGAGCTCTACAGGCCCAACAACAAGAGCTACAGCGCCAAAAGGTGACTGATAGTCTCAAAAAAGGACTCGATAAGCGCCCAGAACGCGAGCAGTTGGTTGAGCGTAAGCCTTAACCTCCCTTCGTGACCGTGGTTTCAGAATGATGAAGATTGATCAAGGCCTGTAGGCAATATCCTTCCTGATTCGACTGCCGCACCTGCGCTGCAGGCTGGACAACGCGAGCTCGCTGCTGCTATGCGTAGGGACAGTATCGAGAAGCATCTGCAGCAGCGTCCTAAGCCCGAGGATCTCATCAAGGAAGGTATTCTGGAGGGTGAGTTGTTCTGTTTCTTCAACGCACCGAAGTTCATGTGGCTGATATGTGAGACAGCGGACGAGAACCCAGTGGCGTAAGCGCCTGGAATTGGGTTGGCGGAGTGTTCACGACTTGCTGGCTGAAGGAGAAGTAGGCTCAACGATGATTCTAATGAGGTGTCTGGAGGTATCATGGCTCGCAGTTTAGATAAGACTTTACGAGAGCGTCGTCTCAACCGTCTTTGCTGTGCTGCCGTACTGCTGATCTTTGATTTGGAATGTAGCTATTCACAAGCTCCAAACATAACAAGTCAGCCACTGGTTTTCGTTCGCTCCCCTCAATGTCCTTCTATTGAACCCCAGAGTGCAAATCAAAGCGTTGATACCAGGGCCTACGATCCCGAACACCGCCTTGCGCCTTTGTTTTGTCTAAAACGGGACACCCTTTGCTTAAACAGGATTTAGCGGACCAAGCTCCCACCTGCCCTCTTCATCCCAATGGACCTTATAGCGGGGCGCAGGCGTCCGCTTATTTCTCACCTCGCCTATCTTCCTCCTCTGCCTAGCATCCGCACTGCCCTTAGCATACAGCCAGCACCAACTATCTTCCACATTGGATGGCCGCATCGTATGTGGGAACTTGGCACCAGCCCACGGCGGACAACCACTCAGGTCGCAGTTGAGAAAATAGGGCACCCCGTTTGTGTACCACAGTCCTTGAATGTCGACTGCGAGTCGAGACAGCATTTGTAGCATGCAGTAGATCACGAGCCATCTGCCTCTGCGCGCGTCGTGTGTGCTGACACCTTTGAGTCTGGTTCTGGCTTCGTGATCGAGAAATGCTCGGGCGAAAAGTGTAGCTACAATTCTTGTTAGCAATGAGCCAGTTGTGGTCACATTATGACATGACAGAACATACGTTGACCTTCCGATTGGATGCCCTCACAATACGCTTGTCGGAGATCATGCTGCTCCTCGGCTGGATCTAGCTCCTTCTCACGCACGGCAGTGACGAGCGATATCTTGTTCCCAATGGGATCTGTAATGGGCGACGTGCTTCTGAATCTAGGCAGTAGCGGCAGAGGAAACGGAATCGGCTCGAACCCGCATTTGAAGTTCCATCCTGAGATGACCTTTTCCAGGGGGAAATGAGACCCGTATGAGGGACTTTCAAGCTGTGTCAGTGTTTCGTCTTCGTTTATGCGCAGAAAATATGGGACTGGTCCTTCCATGTATTGGATCACTGTGTCATCTACGAGGAAGTCGTAGAGGCCACCAAAGTCTTCCTGGAGTGTTTGAGCGATTGTCCGCGTTAGCCATTGCTGGTTCTCTGTTTCGATCGTCGTCTTGGGAGGCCAGGAACCGAATTTCGAAGTGTAGTGAGCTTTGAGGAAGATTTGAAATGCACGTGCAGCACGTAGTCCTCCAGCATGTTCGAGATCTACTGTTGATGCGCCGCCTGCGATGTTGAAGTCTGCGAAGACCTCCTCAAGGGCGGCGATCTCTTGCTGTTGTTTGCTGTGGCTTTTGTGAAGGAGTCTTCGCGTGCGCTCTGAGAGCTCGGCAAATGACTCGCTGTCCTCGAGCCCGTTGCCCATCATGCCTACGCAGTGCGCGAAACTCTCTATCCAGCCTTTCTCCCACTTTGTTCGCTCACACCACGAAAGGAGTCTAACGGCATTTGTTCTCATGTAGCGACAGTCATCTAGTTTCAACCTCTGTACATACTTGCGAACGAATCTCGTGGCCTTGTCTCGTTGATTTTGAGCACCAAGTAGATCGACTGCAGTCCAGTGAAGTTGGTCAAGCTCCGAGACTAGATCTTCTCCAGCTATGGGTTTGTTCTTGAGTGCTGCGAAGAAGTTGCGGACAGAGATGATGTATGTGACCGGGTCGGATCGGACAGGTTCCGGCAGCTCCACGATATAACGGATGGGTACAGTGCTGTAAGGAGCAGCTTCCGTGAAGTCTGCAGAATCAGAATCGCTGAGCTCCTGTAGTCGATCTATGAGAGCCTGATATCTGCTTCTGATTATTGTGCTGCTGTCGATGCGCAATTCGACATTGTTCCCAATGGAAACTACTGTATCTCCATCGTTGCGCCACACTTCAGCATCCTGGAAGGCACAATCAGTATCATCGTCTGTAGTGATTGGATGGGAAGGAGTCTCAGCCTTGAGAGGGTCAATGCTCACTTTTTCTTCTGAGTAAGGTATTTTAGGGAACAACTGATCGCCAAAAACAAACGGAGATTTGGGTTCATTGACATCATGTTGGGCGAAGGTAGGGAGAAGAAGTGGTTTCGCTGGTGAAGGCGTCGGTGTCTGATCGCCATCATCCTCATATCGTGTGGTGGGATGAACTGAATAGCGTTTTGTGTTCACAATCTCAGCAGACAGCGGCAGAGGTTTTCTTTTAATAGCTGGGTTCATTTCGCCATCTGCCGGCGAATGCTGGCTTGTCTTGTAGGCCAGGGTCCCTGGCATGCTTGCGAGTACTTGGAACCCTATCAATGGAGATTTGTGTGCTTGGATCGCGTTGTAGATTGTTGATGCCTGATCTCAAAGTAGATGATGTTGTGATTTGAGTTTGGTTTGACAGAAGTGAGACGAATGAGAGTCAATTTCACGACTGAGAAGTTGGAATTATTACAGCAACAAAGCTAGACTCACTTACCTCATCACCTAAAAATGGTAAATGAGTGCTCCTGAAAGGACATGACAGGCATTACGACACCGACAATGGCCGATTGTTCAGCGACTCGTCTACAGAAAAGGCGGTGTTCGCGCCTTAGCGGCCGCAAACCATCAACATAGACACGGTCGCTGTCAGAAGGACATGAAAGGCTTTCATAGTGACACAATCCTCCGAGGTTCGTTCCATTGCTGCGCAGAAGCCTTGCGGTCCAGTGCGTTTCACCAGCAGGCCTGAGCGTGTTTTAGGGAGCGAGCACGGTTGAAATGATCGTGCCTCCTCTAAGAGTGGTTGTAGCGCAACTCTTGGCGCGGACACGGGACAACACAACAATGGATGTCATGGACGACAAGTTTCTCTATGCCTTTGCAATAGGTCAGGCTGCAAGCCTGTAAGCGAGTATCTACGAAGGTCTTCTATTAGATTAAAATTGAGACGGGTCGATGAACATGAAGCTTGGCAGGAAGGGCGAGCAAACCTGCTAGTCGACATCTTACCAGCCTTTTCCCAGCCACTGGCAGGCCATGAAGGAGGAAGCTGCATGAACGCCATGCATATAATAAAATCAAGGTTCTACCCGTCAACATGGACGTTACAATCTCACCTACATAGCCTGATCTCGGGATTGTGCATATATTCTTCATTCTACACTCACATCTAGCAGCACTTATTGTTGTTGATTATAGTGAAGCTTGTCAATAGTGAGCTAGCTATACCGGGTAGAGCTCAGTTGCACCTTACTTACCAGTAGCGCCTGCATTTGCGACTCCGCACTTCATCGCACAAAACAGACAGAGTCAGAAACATCGGCGCAGGTGATTTATCTGTTTCACCCCAGCTTTCACCGTTCAATCGTTGCAAAACGTCCCGTATACCGCAACGTTCTGCCAGTATACAGTTGATCTAATCAAGCACCGAAGCCATGATTTCCGGCTTCCTCTTCCTCACATGGCGAATCTTTGAGATTGTCACCCTCATACCCACTGTCGGCATGCTTGCCTGGTTCGGTAATGATATTCAGATATCCTTCGCAAAGATCCTAGACAATTGCCGCTAACAATCGATTTAGTCCACGGCTTCGTGTCCAGCAATGAGTTGACACCAACATACATCCTGGTGCTCTTCATCACATCAGTGCTAGCAGCGGCATGGGCAATCGCAACGGTAGTAACTTACCTCCGTGCCCGCCATTCCGCTCTCTTCGTGGCCCTGGTCGACCTCGCCTTCGTCGGCGCATTCATTGCAGGAGTCTACGAACTACGCGGCATCGCCGGCTCCAACTGCTCCAACTTCACCGCCGGCAGCTTCTACTTATCTCTCGGCCCATTTGGCTACTATGGCCGTCAAAGTGATAGTCCATGGGCGTTGCATATCAACAAGACCTGCGCCATGCTGAAGGCCTGTTTCGCCTTTGGCATTATGAACTGCATCTTTTTCTTTATCACTTTCGTAAGTCACGATTGCTGACCCGTTCTCAAGACTGTAAGAGAGTATTGATGCTGATGAATAATGCAGTTGCTTGCTCTGCTTGTGCACAGACATCATCGCGATGACGATCGCGTCGTTGTTAAGCGCGAGTACCACACTTCTCGCCATTCTCACAGACGCTCTAGCCGTGGCTCCAACTACGACAACAGGCGCAGCTCGCCTCGCCGATCTCATCAGAGCTCGCGCCACTACTACGTCTGAGCCATGTGCTGAAGGCATAACCCATGGCAAAGCTGGCAGAGAAACGAGTCACGCTTTCCGTACGATTGAGAGCATTTCTTCTCTTTGATTTAATTCACGACGGTATGAAATTGCTTTTTTGATGGCGGGGATCATAGCACGGTTTTTATAATGGGACAACGTTAGTTACATAGGGCAAATAATGAATTAGCCATGTATATTCGGAGTTCCTAGAGTGAACCTGCCCAGTCCACATTTTCAGTCAAACCCTTGACCGCTACACTGCTTTTCCGCCCTGCAGGGCCAGCATCCCACTCTCCACCACTCAGCAGGTTGCTCAAGGCACCTCTTTGAGTTACCAATTCGGCATACGGACCTTGCTCTACGACTTCGCCATGGTCCAGCACGATGATATTCTCGGCAACTGCCATCATGTCTCTGCTATGTGTGATGATGATGACAGTCATGCGTTCCTTTTCAGTCTCGACCAACGAATGGATGGTCTGTCTGATCAAGCCTGCGCTCTCAACATCGAGCGCAGATGTTGCTTCGTCCAAGATGAGCACGGCCGGCTTGCGGACGAGTGCTCGTGCGATGGCCACACGCTGTGCTTGACCTCCTGACAGTCCGATGCCACCTTCGCCGATCGCAGTCGCATAGGCATCCGGTAGCGTCATGATGAAGTCGTCAATGCCTGCGGCCGCTGCAGCCTCTCGAATGGCCCTCATAGAAGTGTAGGGCGAGTCATTCGGCAGACCATACATGATGTTTTCTGCGACTGTTGTTGCGAAGATGACTGGGCTTTGTGCTACGACTGTGACCAGAGACCGAAGTGTAGGCGTGTAAATGTGCTTGATGTCCCGGCCTGAGACCATGAGGTCGGGTACTGAGCGTACTGTGCCTGGATCTGATGCGGTGGTGTACAGTCTGAGTAACAAGGCAGCAATGGTGGATTTGCCGGAGCCCGACGAGCCAACAATGGCAGTGCATTTGCCTGATATGATTGAAAAGTTGACTCGGTTCAATATGACTTGGTTCGGGCGAGAAGGATAGGAGAAAGTCAAGTCCGTGAAGATGATGTCCCCGATACTCGTGACACGAGTGTTTCCCATGTGTTCGTGGGAATCTTTCGGAAGCTGGGACAGACGCAGGATCCTCGAGGCCATGTCTTTTGCTGCGCTCATCTGGGGAATGAAGTTGAGGAGATTGCTGATATTGTTGATTGTAATGATGAGCTGGATGAAGACTTGTATGACCTTTCCAGCTGGAGCACCATCTCTGACAATGATTCCACCAGCATAAAAGATGAGAGCCATGACAAAGTCCCCGGAGCTGTCTGATAAGCCGAAGAAGAATCCACTCCAAAGGGCTCGTTTGAAACCTGTTTTGAGGGTATCCCTGGTCGCTTTGAAGTACTTGTTGCTGAAGTGTGCTTCTAGCGTGAGGGCTCTTACAGTCTTGATGGAGGTAAAGGTCTCGAAGAATATTGCACCTGTTGCCTCGGATGCATCGTTGCACTTTGCTTCCCACTTACTGCTCACTGCTCCGTAAGCTCGCGTCACAGCCCAGACATAGGGTCCGACGGAGAGTGCGATGAGGGTTATTTTCCACTGCGTCATAAGTGCCCAGATCAGGGATACCGTAATCATGATCGTTGCTGTGAGAACAACAGCAGCAAACCTGCCGAGCAGATTTCGCATTTCCTCGGCGTGCCGATCTAAGCCCTCAGTGATTCTAGAGACCGAGTTTTCTTCTTGATTAAAGAAGTCGCGGGGTTGATCAAGGACTCTTTCGAGGGCCAGCTCACGAATGCGATTGACCCATCTTTGACCAGCATATTCGAGGAAAACGTGCTGAAAGTAAGCGCATGTCGCGGTGGCTCCCGAAAGACCTAAAATGGCGAGTGAGTAGACCAGTGCCATGTGTTGACCGCGAGCACCTTGTCCGTAGGTTTGAATCAGTCTAGAGAGTATGAAGGAAAACACTGGTGTGACAGCAGCACCGATTGCAGCACACATGAAGCCGATAATCATGAGAATCCTCACGGGCCAGTCAAGGTTTGGCCATACAGTCCTCAGGATAGCCACAGTTGACTGGACCTCCACACCATGACCGTTTCTGTGTTTCTTGCCCGATAGGTAACACTTCTCCAGCCAAAATGACAGTGATTGCCTTTTCGCTGTCGTGAAGTCTAAGACTGGCTTCGAGTACAGCCGCTGACGCTGTCGACCATCTAGGAACCTTGCTTGAGCAGCCAAAGCCCCAGTTCTACCAATAAAGTCCTCCATATCTTTCTGAGAAGTTGTTTGTCTCTTGTCTGATATGGTCCTTGTTACTGGAAGGATCTTTTGGCGATTCTTCGTTGTGTTGGAAATCATTGGCACGAATGATAGGGTAGGCTTGTAAGCGCTCACGGGTCTTCCAAACTTGGAGACTCCCTGCAAGACCAGACTTGTGTGTGCGTTGGAGAATGCTGTTGGAAGGAATGAAGCATGCTTTTTCTCGCCAGCAGCCAGGTGAGTTTCAAGAGGATCGTCGTTATATACTGTATCATGTGGTGGTAATTCAGAGTTGCCGAAAGATGCGAGTCGGATGGAGAGATCCGCTGAGCGGTGTCGACGACTATCGAAAGGCGACAGTTCGGCTTGCTGTTCTTCGGACAAAAAGTCCTGGAAAGCGCCATCCTTGATTCTTTCCATGTGCATGCGGTATCCTTCTTGGACCAGTCGACCATTTCGTAGGACCACGGCATAGTCGTTCGGAAGTATTTGAGATATGTCGTGAGTGATGACAATAGTTGTCTTGCCTTGTCGCCATCTCCTGATGGCATCCATCATGAGAGATCGACTAATCTGGTCTAGAGCGCTGGTAGATTCGTCCAGAAGTAATACGGGCGTGTCTCGCACGAATGCTCTCGCAAGCGCCATGCGCTGTCGCTGACCACCACTCATGCTGCTTTCCTTAAAGCCAATCATAGTATCAATGCCTTTGGCCATGTCGTCGACCATGAGCTGAAGTAGAGCAAATTCAACAGCTTGCATGACTTCAGCTCTGGTAGCTTTCTTAGATCCGCATCTACCAAGAGCGATGTTGTCGAAGACTGTGCCCTCGAACAAGTTACTGTGTTGCTCAACCAAGGTTATATGACTTCGTAGCCATGCAAGGTCTAGTTTAGCCAAAGGAATACCGTCGAATAGGATCTCGCCAGACGCTGGGCGATAGAATCTCATCAATAGTTGGCCAAGCGTGCTTTTACCGGAGCCGCTTTGCCCAATGACGAAAGTTATACATCCTCCAGGGATGAAAAGAGACACGTCTCGCAAGGCCATTTGATCTGGACGCGCTGGATACGCGAAAGAAACCTAGATGACGTTAGGAAGGGCTTTGAATTTGCACTCATGTCATGTGGTGATGCGCACATTCTTCAAGGATATGTTACCCTCGCAGCTGTCCAAGTTGGAGTAGCCCCTATCCCGAGACACAGTCAACCCACCGTCAATTTGAGCCATCACTGCCCTTAGTGTCGCCCCCGCTGTTCGACCCTTTTCCAACACTATCATTTGGGGTAGTATGCCCGAGATTGCTTGGAAAGCTCCGAGAGCGGCAACGAAAGTGGTTACGACATCGCCGGCACTCTTCTGACCATCACGAACAAGCACACCGCCATAGTAAAAGCCCTGAACAAACATTGCCGATGCCATAAAGGAAGTAAAGGCAAACTGCAGTGCATTCGAGTTCACAACTCGGAGGTACCACAGAGTTGCCTGTACAAGCACGTGACTGTAGTTTCCAAGCACTTTCTCTTGCCCATTGAAACATTTTACAGTCTCAATGGCACCCAGCGCATTGTTCACATACTTCAACGCCGTTGTCAATTGTTCTTGCTGCTTCTTAACGTTTGGTTGCATACTGGTTCCAAGGTAGCCGAGAACGATAGTGATCAGCGGTACGGTCGAGATAATTACAAGCGTAAGTTTCCAAGAATAGTACATCGCCAGACCTATGTTGAAGCATGCAGTAGCGACTGTAGTGACAAGGCTACCGAAGGGTTGCGCGGCTGCAAGTTGCAGCTCACGTATTTGCCTATCAGAAACGCGTGAGCTATTGCAGTGGTCTGATTGAGTGGCAGAATCGCTCACACTTGCAGTCGCGGTATCAAAGCGCCAACTCCGCTTTTGCGTAGGTCAAACCACTCGATCTCCTTGATCAACAAACCGTTGAGAAGTCGATTTCTTGCGCTGTTGGCCTGGAGTTCCCCGAAAGTGACCCAAGCGGCAAAGAAGATGAAGTGCAGGAGCCAACTTGCAAGACCTACAAGAAGAAGATACAAGGCATATTTTGACTCCTTTTTGACCAAATCGTTGCCGTTTGTCGCACTTGCAAATCCTTGAAAAGCTTTTCCCACCAATAATGCAGCCGCCGGCGAGGCAACACCTGATAGTACGGCAGTAGTGACTGCGATTGTTAGGCATGTAAGATGTTTCTTGGTTGTGAAGGAAAACAAGGCCTTCCATGGTGCAGTTTGAATATCGTCGGCACTTGTGTCACCTGGCTGTTTGCTCTTTTGGTGAAGGTCATCGAACTCGATTGCCTGCTCGTCGTCAATTTGTCCTGATGTATGCGTGCCTCTTTGGCGGAATTCGGGAATCTCCGGCATTGGCATTGGGCGACTGCACTGTTGTGGTGCTGATCATGCTCGAGCACTTCTTTCTATGGTCGATTTAATCGACGAATGGTAGAGATGTTCCAACAGTCACGTTCGCAGATACCAGTGGGCACGGACGATTCGGCACAGATTGTATGAAAGACAATGTGACGATGTGGCGGTGGGGAGTGGTGAAGAATGCAGGCGTTAGTATTGTTCTAGTCATGCCTCGCCAAACAATGGCCATGCTTCAACGCAAGCAACTTTTTGGGTCTTGATGATAGCTGTACCTCTTCCTATAACACTGAGAATCTTTCTCCCATGACCATGTGTCCTGCAATAATTTTCCAATACCGCGACATAACCGAGATATTAAGAGATCACGGCTGAAAGGCTGACATCCGGCTTGAACACCCGGGCCTATCGCAGTCTCAGGGGCGATCTGCACATTCATTGGACGTTGGTGAGACGTATGAAACACATCCTGCGCAACACAACTGACACCCTAGATAGCCATGCTGCCAATGGTGCGGGCATGCATCGATCGTGGCTTTCTAGACGTGGAGCACAGCTCGTTCATTCCATCGATTCTAGGAACCGGAATTTCAAGACTTCTGACCTTGTGCTTTTTCATAGATCCAGTCGTTGAGACCTTGGCGGTTCCTTTAAACAGGCGTAAATGAGTAAATAAGTCTAGAGAGTTCGAAGCACATATACTATACATACCTTACAATCTCGACGGCGTAGAATTGCATGCGAACAGCTGTAGGATACCAGTCAGCACCATGAAGAAATCCGATGAGAATTGGAATGACCAACCAAAGATAGTCTCCTTCTCGCCATACTCCCAGGCAGGGTTTGCACGCAGCATGGTGCCAAAGTTGTAATCGTCGACCTTCTTCTCGTACTGGTTGATGAAGTTGCGCCATCGCTCCTTGCCGGCCTTGCTCTTCATCTCATCCTCGTCGATGGTGGCCTTTGCATCAAAGTCTGGAAACTCCTTTTGGAAATGCTCGTAGATTTCGTCGTCGATCTTGGTCAGGCGCAGCTTGGAGCCCGGGACCTTTTCAAGAATGGACCAGTATGTGGACATGTGCTGGACGACTGGTTTGCGGATCAGTACAGCTAACTTGTTGTACTACATGTTCTCATGTATTCAAGGCGGACCTTTGACAGCGAATTGTTTCTCGATATCCTCGAAGTTGTCAGCCTGCTCTGCGCTGAGCTGCGCGCCAGGTGGTCCGAGAGACATGGTGATGCTATAAAGTGAGCTATGAGATGCGTGGCGTGAATCTACTTTACTTGTGTCGGTTGAAAGTAAACGTGATGTATTCAGCTATGTCTTCGATGGTCACAATAATTATCCATCCTGCAACAAGACACAAAAGTGCAATATCGGTGACGCACCGCCTTGGCATTATCCTCAATCTCCGCGAGTCAGCCCTAACGGGATCCCGATCCGATTTTGTTAGCTCGAGATTTTGAGCCCTATCTTCCACTCATAGTCGCCCGCGTGCCGCCGTCCCTTGATGCTTTCTCGTCGGATCTCCCGGGTCTGCGATAATAGGAGCAACTAATCATGCTCCACTTCAAACACAACACTTTCGAGTAATGTTTACTCTTGCAACAGACGTCGCACTCCATCTCCGAGGAAGTCCACTTTTGCCATGTCTGTAGGACCCTACCCGCCCATACAGGGCAAAGGCTAAGTGGTCTCCCAACTACGTAAAAGGCTTTAAATTCTGCCTCCTTATCTTTCACTGTCGATCTATCTTCACCTTGTGAGCCACTCACCAAACATCAGGCACCTTTGACCTATTATCGTTGAGCCTCATCCTTCAACCGATACATACACCCCGAGGAACCTTGGTGTCTGACGTCAACTGCCGTTTCCTTTCTGTTTGCTTTGCGGAAGTGCTTCATTCATGGTGGACTGAGGTGCCGCTTGTGCGATGGCCATGGTAAAACTGATTCCGGAGTCATGAACTCTAATGAATCGTAGTGTAGTGGTTCGTATGACAATAAGTAGAGCTTGAACCTTTCATAAGCCGTATTTTTCCCTCTTCCCAAGATTTGCATCTGCTTTTGCTCTATCTCATCTCTTGTGTGCACTTGAAACAAGATGGACGCGTTCACACCCCAGCAAACCATCGAGTTGGTGTCTCGGATTGGTACCAAGAAGGCTCACATGAGATTGGACAAATTATGGTGGAACTCCTTCATGACTGGCCCTCTTCTAGGTTTTGGTTGTGCAGTCCTAGTGAGCACCAATGCAGCACCATGGTACCAGGAGAATGCCCCCGGTCTCATCAGTGAGTTCGCTAGGCTTTGCGTTGACGTATGCTCTCCAAGTCTGACATTTGGAAGGGACTATTGGCGCACTCATGTTCCCGGTCGGCCTTGTCATGATAGTCTTGTCCGGTGCCGATCTGATTACAAGCAACTTTATGGTATGTGTTACCACTTCTGGTGCAAAGCTCCAATCTAATCTCAAGTCCAGTTCATGTGGACCGCATTTTTACATCGACGCATTACCATACTCGACGTAGCCAAGAACTGGGTAGTGTCGTTCTTTGGTAACCTGGCTGGCAGCCTCTTCTTCATGGCAATCATAACAGGATACGGAGGTGTCTTCGAGGAAACCCCTGCATACCAAAATGCGGCCATAAACCTTGCAGTACAAAAGGCACAAAATCCACAATGGCATCAGATCTTTTTGCGGGCAATAGGCGCGAATTGGCTTGTCTGTTTTGCAGTCTTCATCAGCATCAGCAGTCGAGAGGTCGTCAGCAAGATCATCGCAATCTGGTGGCCCACGGCTACATTTGTAGCCCTGGCTCTAGATCATGTCGTCGCAAATATGTTCTTTATTGTGAGCAGTCTATTCGGCAATTATCACGAATGATTACTGACAGCACGTGCAGCCTTTAGGAATATGGTGTGGCGCACCCTTCGGCGTCGGCTACTACATTTGGAAGAGCTTGATACCAACACTACTCGGAAACATCGTTGGAGGCACCTTGTTTGTCAGCTCCGCATACTGGTACCTATACCTCACCGGCGAAGATGGCATACAAGTCACCTTCGACATCGGCAGTCTGGACACAGCTATGGAAGCCGGCGGACCCATGCGCAATGGCAAGGACTCCAAATCAAAACAGAGACATCAAAGCGAGGACGGAACCCTGGTCGGCCGGGATCCCTATTCTGGTGGTGAACAGACTCCTCCGCAAGATCAACATACTCAGTTACCCAATTCTGGAGCACGCATGGTGAGTGCACTCGGCAAGGAGCTTAGCGACAGCAGCCCATATGCAAAGACACACGCGGAGAGAACGAGATCTAATGATGTTGAGGAGAAGGTGTGATTTTTTCATTCTGTATGATTTGATCTTCTGCATGACCTGAGACGCTCTATGGTCGTTTCTTCCTTTCTTGTGCAAGGATTTGATACGAATCGGGTTCTTATTTTGGCTTCAGAGTGTATGCTCGAGTGGTATCTTGCTCCACCCATGCTGCCTACATATATCAGCGGCGAATGGCTTAGCTCGATTATGTCGATCTGTCAAGATGTAATGACAGAGCGCTATACTGTCTATGAATATGGCCTTGAGGTCTTTGAGCCAGCTACCTTCCACCAAACTTGTTACTCTCACGGGCACCATGCTTTATTTTCTTGCGAGCCAGCGATCAACCTCGCCAGTCGAGGCCGTTGTAATCCCTATCTTCCCCTTTCCCATTAGCCTCATAACAAAGCAGATCAGCTCTTCCATTCTCGACATCTCTTGCGACCGCACATTGATCGTTTCTTTCGACTACTCCGTATCAGGTGGTGAGAGCCGAGGGATACCGAACGTAAAATCAGGCCAGTCATGCCTGACCGCACCATTCGACTTGCATGTCAGCAAGATCGAAACACGGGCCTGTTCTACTGATCTATGAGAAAGCTGCACTTACGCATATGATCATCTTTGTCAGCGCTGTGTATTAGTACACAAAGTGCGTAGCTCATTTTCTGTTATCGGTAGCATTGGTGATGATGAGGCATCCACCATGCCATGCACTCCTTTCGGCTTTCACTTTGTGGGGGGCATGCAGCAGCTCATGCACCTCGAGGTCATCCCTCCCGCCCGCCGTAGGATGGCTTTCTCTGCATCGCTGCCTCAATAACGAGCCTGCGTCATCAAGCGTCCCCGAGAGCTACCGTAATAATGTGTGGGAAGCAGTCATGAGGCTATAATATTGCTGCGCGTCATCAGTACATTACTTTTTTTGCTTTTCGCGACTACCGGACTTCGTTTCTTGTTATCGAGATACGGTATCACAGCACGTGTGTAAAGCGAGACCACCATATGCGCGTTCTGCACTTCGGAAGATCTGATCTAAAGGCTGTACTGTCCTCGGCATCTTGTCTGATTAGTGCCTTGCGAGAAATACATCCACTCTGCGCCTGAGCCTCCCCAAATTACCCTAACATAGCTTATTACTAGTCTTCCATCTTTGTCTTGATCTCCCCGGCCGTTCATTCGAGGAATCCTCCTAGAAGGAGATTAAGAAATGCCCTTCATCCTGACACCTGCTCAACCTCCTGATATCCCAGCTCTAACGTCCATCTTCCTCACTGACGACATGGCTCCATCGTCTTCATCCTCTGCTGCCAATGACACAACATCATTCACGCAACTCTGTCTAGGAAGTGTAGATCGTAGAGCGATCAATATGCGACAATCAGCGCATATCGGGCAGGGGTTAGCAGACGAAGGGACTAGGTGGATTGTTGCTAGGGATGTAGGCACTAAGAAAACGGCGGCATTCGCGGAATGGAGGCTGCCCACGGATGAGGCGTCTTCTCGTCTATTATGGCAAGGAGATGTTCAGGGAGATGAAAACGAGAAGGAGGACGAAGAAGAAGGGGTGGGCGAAGCTGTGAGTCCTCCTTTCGCTTTCTGCATCTCTCTCGAATGTGCCTACTCTTATGTTACTATCGGGCCGCCACATCATTGGTAACATAGGCGAGCTCGATATCGATTTTAGCTATGCTGCAGGCTTTCCCCCCATTCGAACGGATAATAAAGGCAAAGAGATATTATGGCACTGTGAAGACTGAGACGACGCACAACGTATAGGATGCGGAACAAGAAGCCTACCGGCAGGCACTAACGCCTGGTATGAATATTGAGCTGTGTGTCCGATTCAAGGATGAAATTGAGACACTACGGCGGAGAGCGTTGACAGGGAGGCGTCATTATCGTACGTACAACCTCTTTATTCTTATGATTTCGTGTCACTGCTCTCTCTTGCTTCTGCCCGGTTTCGCAGCGACATTTCTCCATGATTTTGTTGTATGGGCCTGCGAAAGAGCACATAAAATGCACCCTGTCTCATAGGCTGACATCCACCCTCTTTCAACCGATGTTTCTCGTCCTGCTGACCGCCGTATCTCAACCCAGTCCTGATGAACCTAGCCACCTCGCCAGCATTCCGCCGCCAAGGCGCGGCCAAAGCTCTAGTCCGCTGGCCATTCGCGGAAGCAGACGCCACAAACACGATCGTATATTTAGATACAGCCATTGATGGTCCCGGACGATCTTTGTACGAGAAGCTGGGATTCGAGCGGGTGGGCGAGTGTAGTATCCAGCTTGAGGAATATGGTGGGAAGGGCGTGCATGTGCATATTGCTATGATTCGACATCCACGCGGGAGGACGCAAGATGGTGCGCAAGGAGATGCGGGAATTACATGACGCCTGCAAAGAGCTTCTATTGCGGCGAATTTGACTGCAAGCTCCAAGCGGGACCGGAGAGGCTGTCTGTAGGTGGCGGCAGAGGCAAGTAGCAATGAAATTAGGATACTCCTCATCCCTCCCAGTGAAAAGGCTCCTTGCTATAAACATCTTTGTAGCACTGATCCAGTGCAGGACAACTAAGCAGCGCAACACAAATCAGCTCATGCATGTTCCATGTATAGCAAAGAGAAGCCGAGGGAAAAGGAGCACTTACTAGACAGCCTCCCGCCCGAAGATCACATGCCACATATACTCAAATACCCTCCCACTAGTCGCGTCGTCCAACTCGGTAGCAAGTAGCCACTCCCTCGCTCGCTCATAGAACTCCCTAGATCGCCCCCTGACCTGCCCTTTGCTTACCGCAAATTGCGCACAACAAGGCGCAGCCACTACATCAGGCACATTGTCGTCCTGGAAAATGAACTTCCAAGCACCAGCATAGGCGTGCTCGGCTGCATGATCTGCATCCTCGGATTGTCGAGCAGGCTGAATCTCGTCAGGACAGCCAGGTGTGCTTATGCATCTGAGGTTCGCATAGCCGGTTTTCTGGACAAAATCAATGTTGAGAGTGCGAAGGGAGTTTACGTTGGAGTAACCAGTTGCATCTGTATGCCAGGCTTTTGGCCAGCCGTTCTCGTGGCTGTGAACGAAGGCAATGGTTGAGGGAAGGTCGTCGTAGTGGTCGATTATGTAGGTTAGGTAGGGTAGCGCTTCGTGGCCTTTGTTTTTGGAAGTTGTGAGGAAAGGGGCATGGTCAAGGATGGGGCCAGGGTTGCGTTCGTCGACATGATAGATTGCATTCTGCCAGTCTGGGAGTTTCTCGGCTACCCAGCTTGTGTCTTCTGTCTTTAGCTTGCCCATGACGATGATCTTGTCGCCGGTCTGGGTCGACAGTGATTCGGACGGCTCCGAGGCTGGGGTCGTCGATATCTCTGTGGTCGGTGGCACTTGTGTTGATGCATCTTCTTGACCTGCTGGAGTGGCCGTCGTTGTCCGGATTGGTGAGGACGGTGGTATCGTCCCGGTTAATGCAGAGCTCTCTGCCGGCTGCTGCGTTCCATTTTTGCCGTCTCCACTACTAGCCAAATCTTGGATATAAGAGGTCACTCTTCCTCGAGTAGGGAGGAGATGGAGATGATCATTGAACCATATCAAACTCAATACCAGTGTCAGTAATGGTATCAGATATCGAAGATACAGCGGTGCTCGCATTATGGATAAGTAGTGTAACCATCTTCACGGGTAAAGAAAGCATGGCGGGCGGAGGGATACTCAAGTATGGGACACTAGGATTGAAGAGCAATTCGACATGACCAAACGGTAGTGAAGGTGTTACGCGGCGTATGGCCGAGGGCCGCGAAGACGCCAGTATTGGTATAGGGCTAAACATGAGATGACGAATCATGAGAAACTATCGCTTTGTAGCCGCCGGACCTGATATTACCAGATCATAGCCGCATGCTGAAGACATACTAAGCTGTGTCTCGCACTTACTGTTCTTCTACTTGCGACTGCTTGAGGTTTATATAATGTATGCATAAGCGAGCACTTATAGATAGTTTGATGGGTGGGAAAGCCAACAGCAAGTGCCAAGACAGCCGGATCGGGGCTTTTGGGGGACTGACATCTGTGATTGAAAAGCCCTAAGTGTTCGTTCATCACATATATGAAAATATTGTATGTTGTGTGAAGAGGCTGCTCGCAAATCTCAAGTGCGCACCGTACTCACGAATGTGGCACGCTGATAGGACAGCAGAGGCCGGAAAGTTTTCGTGACCGTATGCATCATTTTTGAGATAAGTGTCGTGATACCTCGTTATGTAGTTGCATCTATCGCCTGACTGGGCTTTTAAGCTGGCTTTTTGACATCCATCGTATCGGTGCGCGGCTGCTATGGCGGCCATTGTGCTAAAGGCGCATCTCTAATTGTAGATGCTGGAAGCATTCACAGGCATCTCTCATAATGAAGTCGCACGTTTCATGCATGCTCCTGCTTGGTCCATATTGCCTTGAGTCAATGTGTAACACCGCCGAGACGTTCATCTAGTCTTTTTCTCATTCAGCCAAAGTGCTTCCCACTCTTTACGTCCAGCTTAGGTTCATCCAGTCCTTCTCCACTTGGCGTCCTCATCATCGGCATCGGCCAGTGTTTCGGCATCCTCGAACTGGGCATCATCTGCAGTTCTCACGGTCCCCGCACCTGCACCCAGAGCTTCGAGCATCCTGAAGTTGCCATCCTCATCCATGAAATCGTTCATGTTCTCGCTGGTAATCCAGCCTCCTGCACCTGGGACTTGATCTTGCTCGGCGGCTGCTCCTTCTTCATCCTCATCAGGGTCCGGATGCAGATCGGCACAGGCAGAGACGGCGGCGTAGAGAGCTTGAGCGCTGCTTTGTGTCCTCTCCTCGTCGGATCTCTCCTCGGTGCCGCCTATCGTGGCGGGAGCGGGCGCAGAAGGGGTGAGAAGTAACTCCAAGGTCTCGAGATCTTCGTCGGCAGTCTGAGAGATTTCAGAGAGGCAGAGTTGCATGTAGAGGGCATTTGATTGTTGGGCGTGAAGTGAGATGGTTGGGTATGGGATCTGAACTCCGGCAGATGAAGTGGGAGAGAAAAGAATAAAGTACCTACCGATCGCATCAGCGCTTCACTCTAGTCTGTATTCTGTCATTATCAGTGAACGTCTACTCTGAAGTCACCCAAACGTCGAGCGCAGCTATATTGGTTTGCGAGTGACCATTTGCATGTCCGTTGGCCGCACCGGCGATCAGAGCAGAGAAGGCGGGCGAGGACTCGAGCTGTTGCGCGTCTATACTGAGCTCTGCCCCGGTAGAGTGGTAGTAGAGAACTGGCTTTCCACCGAAGAAGGTGCCTGGAGTTTGCGCCTGGTGTTCGGCGAGAGGCGTGAACGACTCCGGTTGAGGAGCCGTGCGAATGAGTTCCAAGGCCATATCTAGGGCTGCCAGAGTGGTTTGAGAAGTGAGATCAACACTTGCGAAGCTCTCGCTGTCCTGCGCATTATTGAATTGCTAAAGTGGTTTGCTCTGTTTGTTCACCTTACGTCATCCATCTCCGAGCCTCTAGCTAGAGATTTGAAACTCCTACGCCTGTAAATTGAGGACTTCGAAGTTTGAGGTCAGCGGAAACACCCACGATTTTTGTAAACTGTAGACCAAATGTGTGCATGTAGTCAATGTGGGAGGCTCCGGCTGATGGGTTTCGACGAATCGTCTTCTCCAGCTATGGTACCATACCTTCCCGCGTGCCCAACCCGCCGCACTAGTTTTCATTGTTCATGACCGTTCCGAACAAAAGATTGAAATTGGTTGACTACTAGTAAATGTGACAGAAGAACTAAGAAAATCACAATATAGAATCTACATCTATCTCCAAGCCTCTAGCTATAGATTTGAAACTCTTACGCCTATGTATTTAAGGGTTTTGAAGCTTACCATAAGAAGTAGTGGAAACATCCACGATCTTGGACACCACCCGTGGACCAAATGCGTGCACGTTGTCGGCGTGGGAGACTCCGCTTGGTGGATCTCGGCGAACCAGGATAGGAAGCCTTTTCTCGTTGATATGGTCTTCCACGGCAGCTCCCAGTCATATTAGTTATTGATCAAGGATCGATTGGTAGACTTTCAACGACAGGGTCGCTAAGGAGGATGCCGCGATAGGTGGCGCGGTCTCTCACAATGATTGGCCCATATGCGCCAGCTTCATCTATAAACCTTCGCGTCGTGCCGCCTTGTAGCTGCATCTGCTTATCTGGCCTATCAGCTTCCTTTTTCTGAAGACTACACTTTGCCGGTCACCTCTTGTGCATCGCTAGCCATGCGGGGCTTTGCATCTCTTTCATTTATACGCGACAAGCCTTGAGTTCCTGGTTGGTCTGGATTGTAGCACATCTTGTGGCGCTTTCTTAATTGATCTACACGATTCCTGAGCCCGCAATAAGGCTGCTGCAAGTTGATTTAAGAAGGATGGACTGCCCCAGTCCATGTCCCCAACAACTCCTATACCGTGCCCGCGCGAGTCGTGTTCTGTACCAATATGGCCACCATAGAACCAAAAGATGGTGTCTTCACTTCTGGCTTTGAGCCTGGCAGTCCTCCTTATAGCCAAGACGTTTCAATGGACCAGGCTGCATTAGGCACTTCGCGCTCGTACAACGATGCTGAGGACATGAAGCGATTGGGCAAGAAACAGCTCTATACCCGCAACTTTCGCCTTTTTGCTACCATCGGCTTCGCAACCATCTTCACCTCGACTTGGGAATTCGTCTTGGTGTCCACTTATTCCGGACTTATCGATGGAGGATATGGTGGTCTCTTTGCCCAGTACATCTGGACTTTTATGGGCTCTTTGACTGTCTGTCTGAGTCTGGCAGAAATGTCTTCCATGGCTCCAACTGCAGGTATGTCATGTATCAGTCTGTTGCTGTTCTACTACATATCATGCTAATCCTTATTAGGTGGCCAGGTGTGTTTCTAATCTAAAGAACCAGTTTTATCACATGCTAACCACAACAAGTACCATTGGACCTCTGAGTTTGCTCCGCCGCGGATGCAAAGGATAATGAGTTATATCGCTGGCTGGACGAGTGTGCTAGCATGGCAGCCTGCCTTAGCGGGTGGCCTATACCCGGCCATGTCCGCAATCGAAGCACTTGCCATTTATCAGAACGCCAACTTTGCATTTACAGCATGGCAGGGTTCGCTCATTATGATCGCCCTCGGGTTTCTTACTGTTCCTTTCAACACTGTCTGGCGAAAGGCACTCCCAATGTTCGAGACGATCGTCTTAATCCTCCATTTTGCCGGATTTCTGGCTGTTATCATTCCGCTTTGGGTCATGACTCCCGTCAAGAACCCCGCCAGTGAAGTCTTTGGTTCCGTTGTGAACAGTGGCGGCTGGACCAATACAGGCCTAGCCATGCTTGTTGGACAGGTCTCCACTTTCTACACTCTTGCTGGGAGTGATTCCGCAGTCCACCTCTCCGAAGAGGTTGAAGACGCTGGTCTGACTGTTCCTCGCTCTATAGTCTACTCGTATCTTGCCAACTCTGCCATGGGATTCGTTATGCTCATCACCATGATGTTTTGCATGGGCGATCTCACAGATGCTATCAACGAGGGATCGCCATTCATCAGTGCTTTCTCACAGACTGGTACGGCAGGTGCAACAGGACTGACTCTCATCCTCTTCGTTCTTCTGGTCGCAGGAAACAATACTTGCACAACTACCGAGTCCCGCCAGATGTGGGCGTTTGCTCGTGATCGCGGGTTGCCATTTTCTACCTGGCTGAGCAAGATAGACAGCCGATGGAATGTTCCTCTCAACTGTATCATCGTCAGTATTGTCATCAACATCATACTATGTCTTATCAACCTCGGCTCGAACTTTGGGTTCAACATCATTATCGGCTTATCCTCGACTGGCTCTTTGGCCACCTACTTTTGCTCTATCGGATGTCTCATTTCCGCTCGAATGCGTGCCGCTCCTCTTCCCCCGGCAAGATGGTCCCTGGGCCGATGGGGCATGTTCATCAACATTGTAGCTGTCCTTTGGAGTGTCCAGGTCTTCATCTTTTGCTTCTTCCCGGTCACCTATCCAATCACCAGCGATAGTCTGGAGGACATGAATTGGGTTGTGGTCATATTCTTTGCAGTAGTCATATTGTCTGCTGTGTTCTATGCATTTCACGGCAGAAAACATTACAAAGGGCCAGTTGTGTTTATTGACGGGCAAAGACACGGAGATGTGTTGCAGACAGTCGGAGATACGGAAGAAGAGGTTTTCGAGAGCAAGTGAGGCTCAACCTCTTCTGGTATGTGCGTCGGCTCTGGACCAACCAGTGTTGTGTTATAACTCACCACCAAGTGCGACGTGGCAGACGGGATGATCTGCTCCAGACATGATCTAGGATATAACAATGTCTTGCCAACTATCGTTCCATATTTCATCACCATGACCTGACAAAGTAGAGGCCCGCATCCTGTATCTTGCTACATCATTTGTGCTACCAATCAAACATGCAGGGAATCTATCTGGTTTCACGTCATGCAGCAGCCCGCAAAGGCGCCTACCTTTCGAACTACTTAACTTCTCGAGACATCTGGTTTCCTACATCCCTCATTTTACCAACATTCCTCGGTGGGATCTCGAGACATCTGGTATCGTCCGACGGCCCTCATTCTACCAACAATCCTCAACGCCCCGCAGTGATGTCGTCGCCAGAGCCACTTGATGCATTCTATCCCATCATTAAAACCATCTCGGACCACATCGCTCCCAGCGAGATACTCACTTTTCGGTTGTTGAGCAAAGCATCGAATAACGCTGTTCAGCAACGCTTTCTCACGCATTTCTTCACTGAGTTGACCGTCTCTACTTCGCGCCGCAGTCTTGACACGCTGATTGAGATCTGCAAGAACCCTGCTTTTGCTGTGAACGTCAAGCGCATCGATTATGTCTCGGGTTTCTTATCAGACAATGGTGCCTACCAAGCCATGAGCAGCTTTCCATTGGACCGTCTCAAGCGAAATAAGAATCACCATCAGTATTGGAGGGAGCAAGAGGACTTATTCCGAGGGACAGCCATCGAGAAGCTGACCGCTGCCTTTCGCATGCTAAAATCACTTGGCACATCGATCAACGTGGGTGTAGTCGACGAGTGTGACGCCCACGCTCTGGTTTCCAAGTCCAGGTTGAACGACGACACAAGCAACCCTGATAGACTCAACCTAGAGTACCGCAGTGGGTCTGCTCTAGGACTGTTGGCGGCGGCCATCGTCTCGAGTGGTTGTCAGACTGGTGATTTTTGTCTAGATTTGACAGCGATGAAGAGAAAGAGCTGGGATGACGTCCAAGGATATCGCGAGGTGACCAGGGATTTCCTTGCCACCGTGAAAACACTACGCCTCACGCAACAGAGCTGTGAGCCTGAAGACATCAGTCTTGATTCGAGAATCCGGAGCCTCCTGCCCCGTCTCTTCCATCTCCAGACTCTCGAGATCGATATGGCTAGGAACGTTCTGGTTCAAACTTCTACTGGAACACCAGAATTGGAGTTTTTCATGAGCGACTTACTTGCGCCATTTATCAGCAACCTGCGACAATTGCGCTTCAAGCGGTCGATGGTCAAGGAGTCTGACGTGGTGTCATTCTTACAGCAATGTACTGCTCTGCGCATCTTAGAGTTTGACAGTGTGCTATGTCCGAGTCGGACATTAGATCACCGGCCAAGACGGGCGGTTGACAACCCACTGACATGGAGCTCATGGCCCGCAATCTTTCAATCGATTCTAGAGTCGCCTAGCAAACTAGACTGTCTTAAAGTGTCAAATGTCTACACTTGCTTGTACAACGAATCGAATGATAAGTATAGCATACACCTGGATCTCGGCGGGCAGGCCTCCGACTTTAACGACGCTGAAAGTGTTATCTCTGGCTTGCACGAGCTCATCGCCGTACACTCGAAAGATTTTGCACCTGTGGTTCCTGAAAGGAGGCGACGGAGAATTCCTCGGACAAGTCTAGGGAGAGTGCGAGATCTACACAACCTTGGGTCTTGAATTTTATCCTGGCCATGACCAATAGATGAACAACCATGGCAAGGCCTTATGGTACAAAGCAATGATTCACAGAGTGTACGTTCTCAGACGACTGGACAGAAGCGTGGAGAGAACTTCAGACAGTTGGCTATGACTTCCGTTTCGAGTTCGGAGACGGACAGTGGTATTTAGGCAGGGGTCGAAAGTGACGAAAATTCGTGTTCGTAGACAGACATATGGTATCACTAGCAGAGAATGTTATGATGTGACATAGATCGGGAAATGCATGATACTTCTGAAAACGAAACGATTAAGTGCCATATGATGGACTAACTTTTATCAATACTCATACAGCAAGATCGAGGGCCCGGCCCCACGGCTTCTTTGGTCTTTCTGCTACCCCTGATACACCATCTAGTACAGGAAGACGACCAGACCACAGATCAATCTCGGAAGCACGGACGAATTTTGTCCTCTTCCACAGCTTCCAGCCGATGATGGGAACGATGAAAATCGGGATACCAATGTATGCGGCAATGAAGTCCGATGTGGACCACTCTCCTTTCAGGAACACACCAAAGCCGTTTATCAAGGTGATGATGACTGATCCTATGAAGCCAACCCAGGCTGCGTATGGCTGGAATGGCGCTTTCCAAGGCAAAGTATCACGACTGACACCCTGAGCCTTGAGCGCGGCGTGGAAGCGGATGTAGCAAACACAGAGTGTGCCCCAGGCGATCAAACCGGCGACAGTGGACAGATTGAGAAGCCAATTGAAAGCCTGAGCTGGCCCACCAGAGCCGAGACTAAGATAGGCAAGAGGACCGAACAACCAGGCGGCAATGACAGCCCAGTAAGGAACACCGTTTGCTGTTGTCTTTCCAAAGATCTGTGGCAGCTGGCGATCCGTGGTCATGGCTACAATCATGCGCGAGCCGACCCAGCAGTAGGAGTTTCCAGCCGACCATGCAGAGACAAGAATGCACGCGTTGACAATGGAGGGCAGGACCTTGATTCCAGCTTGCTGAATCGCAACAACGAAAGGAGAGCTGTTGGCGTTGCCACTGCCAGACACCAGGTTTGGGTTCGCGGAGCTGACGATCAGACCAATGAGGAAAGAGCCGAGGATGTAGAAGAAAGCGATGCGGTAAGTTACGCGATTCGCGGCTCTAGGAATTGCATAGTGAGGGTCAATAGACTCTGCGGCGGCGATGACCACGGTTTCAATACCGATGTAACTGAATGATGCATTGACGAAGGCGGCCAGGAAACCGAGGAAGTGACCGGATGAGCCAGTGATACCGTCGTAATCTGTCCATGGGCCAGGGTTGTTCCAGTATCGGAATCCAATCGCGTCGTGGTTCGGGCCACCACCAGCAGTGATGACAATAGAGACAATGACCAGACCCAAGAAACACAAAACCTTGATACCTCCAGTGATGACTTCAACATCTCCGTAATAACGCACGTTGACCAGGTTGATCGCTAAAATCATGACTAGTCCGACTGTAATCACGACGGCGGGCGTTATGTCAGACCAGAATGACACCACTACCGCGGCGGCCGAGACTTCAGATGCAATGGCAATGGTATAGCAGTAACCGTAAGAAATGGCAAGTGAGAATCCGACTGCCGGGTCAATGAATCGAGTGGCCCAATGGGGAAAAGAACCTGCTGTTGGCAACTATAGCGTTTTTCAATCAGCACTCTCCTCGACAAGTGACGTTTGAATGCTCTGTCTTACCAAAGTGGCCAACTCGGCAATACTCTGCATGACACACCATAGCACTATTCCCACAATGCTGTAAGCCAGTAGGAGTCCTGCCGGTCCAGCTTTGGCATATGCAGCTCCGGATCCAATGAAGAGACCAGTTCCGATTCCACTACAGAAGCCTATCATGGTGACTTGATAGTTCCGCAAGTGTCGTTGGGTGCCTCCGTGGCCACCAACATTAAGCTGTGGTTCCTCATCTTCGCCAGCGTACTTCGGACTTGTGTTTGCGTCGTAGGACTTGACATCTTGTAGGTCCGCCATCATCATGTATGTTGTCTGCTGACCCGCAGAAGCAACAGTGTTCGTGCGAGATGCGCAGATCAAGAGAAAAATTATGGTTGTCTTGAGTCAGACCAGCAGACCATCGCTTTTATCATCGTTCTGATCATTCAATCCAATTTATACTTTTATATCAATGCATTGAGGAAAAATTTCTACTATTAGTCGATATTGCGACATCCGTGGCTTTGAAACGCCATGGGCCGTTGTCGTCATATTTTTCTCCTAGCTAGCCCGCAGCAGAGCATTTTGATCTATTTGCCATGAAAAATTTAGCGCAAAATCTGCTGAGAAGCGCATCTCTACCAACGCCGCTAAGCCTTGCAAGAATGCTTCTTCCAACTCCATTGTTCTTGCAGAACATTGGGCTCTACAGCGTTTGATTAGGCAGTACACTCTGCTTAACGCGCATTATTGTATTTAGCCCTCAGAGACGCTACATGAGATTTTACCGACATCGCTGCCAGCACTGACGACTTCCGCTACTGTTACGTAAAACTGATCCTTTGGTAGAGGATCCAGACGGCCAACAAATATAGGGCTATAATTACTCCTCCACGTCGCTCGATGTATAAGGGGCCTCTGCACTAGGACGCGTGATGCACTTTTCTTGGCTCTACAATGATGCTCGTATTAGCTTACTGCACCCTGGTATGTCGTGATCAGTTGCGACTACGAGGCTGATGTTTCTGGGATTTTACCTTTCGAATACTTTGGTGTCCTGAATTCTTTCCTGTTGTGCCACTGGCTGCTGAAATAGTGTAGCTCGAAGACAGCATACTCGGCGCGCTTCAACAGGGTTTATCTTTGGGTTTGGACATGACTGGTGACAAGCCTGTGCGGTGGGATCTTCTGTACAGGAGCATTTGGACGGAGTCGCTCGAATTGCTACATGCTCCTTATTCTTCCTGATTGATTGTCGTAGCAATGGCTTCACTTGCAAGGTCGTTGTTACCAGAGCACTGCAGCTTCCGCATCATTGGACGACTTGGCATTGGTTCCATCACTCTGGGCTGTCTGTACCTTCCATACGTTGAGATCCCGGTTCGCATCTAGCTCTACAAGTTCATGAGTTATGTTGCCACATCTGGAAACAGCTCCTCGCAGGAGGAAAAGGTCTGTTTTGCGTTGACAACCTCCATATTTCTCTCTACTTTCTTTTCCTGTCAATCTGTGTCTACTTATCGATCCATATGTTTTGCTATAGTCGACCAGCTCGCGTTGTTCTCGTTCGAACAAGTCGTCTTTGTCGCTGTTATCTTAATCAGTTGACTCTCGAACAAGATTTCAATCGCCCCGGCGACATCGTCGCCGAGACAAGGTCTTGCACTACATATAGAAAACTACTCCACTATGTGCTTTACTCTCACGGACTTGACTATTGCTGCAACGACACCATTGCAGGATCATGGCGAACCTCGATGCAGCTCCTTCTCTGGATTATCTCCCAGAGGAGTTGAAGGAAATGATCGGAGCATATTGTGAAAAGGCCGGCATCAAAAACTTGCGACTCTCTTGTCGCGCATTGCAGATACCTGATTCATTTCATTCGGCATTCTTTCATACTGTCGTGGTTGCTATTGACGATCTTGCATCGCTATCCCGCCTACGGAACATTCTTGCCTACGGCTTGCGCGCACGCCGTGTTCGAGAGATTGTGTTCCTCAACTTTTATCTTACAGGCCCTCCCAGAGGACCATTATTGAATCTTCAGATGCCTACCTACGACATTGTTAGGCAGTCTGTGGACCTGCAATTAGCCGCTCGAGCATCAAATGTGGACATTTGCATTATGAGACCTTCAGCTTAGAGCGTCGCGCTTTTAAGGAGTTTTCAAAGCATTGTCATATGCCGAGGCTGAGGAAGGCAACCTTCGAGATGCACGATTTCCGCTTCTGGCATGTCCAGGACTTTCTGAACAATCACCGCTGGACCATTGAAGAGCTCAATTTTTCCGAAATGCGTGTGCCTATGATCCAGTATAAATATGATGGAGATGGAACTACCGAGGATTTCTGGCCAGAATGGTATTCGACTTTGGGTCCATATCTCGATGTTTGGAACTTCATGATCGCTATCAGACTCAACCAGTTCTACACGGAAGAAGAGTACTTGGACGTCGACACCGAAGTGATAACAAATCTCGTACACGCAAACAAAATCGATTGGTCACCCTTCCTTCAGAAACAGGCGGACGCGGACATCGATAATCCAGATTACTCGGGCTACGAGCGTTATTCTGAGGATGGGTTGAAGATCATGTCCTTTGTCAAATGCGATTGGTACACCTTCTTCCACGTCCGCCTTCAGTGGAAGCGTCCCACCGAATATCACTACGATCAATTTGAGTTTGGTTGCCCACCGCCAAGTGAAGCCGACTTTTTTGGCGAGTCCGGCACGGATGAAGAGCTTTGGGGACATGAGCACGGATTCCAGCCGCTCTCAGCCGAGAAGTTCTATTTTTTCAGTCCATCGGTCAGGGAGTTCTGATGACGCCTGATCAACGAAGAATCCAAGTCATGTCAGCATTTAAGGTTTGATTTGGGCCACCTCTGCCTGACCCCCTAGCGAAACACTTTGTGACTCACAGAGAGTCATACACGAAGAAGCCATGGTGTTCTTATGTTTCCTGACGGTGCTTTGAGGAGACACAACCTTCACGTCAAGAAGTGTAGTTTCCTATTGCCCCCTTTCTAATTTCTATAGCTGTTGCATAGAAGAATACACGTTCAGTCAATACTGGAACCTCAACGTCTCTTGGAAAGAACCATGCTATGTGACATATCCATGGCTGAACGAGAAGGTTCTGCTCTTGATTCATGGATACACAATGGTATGGACAGTACAGACAGTGAAAAATGCACCCATGTCCACTTTCGTGATCATCACTTTGATGCTTGTAGGTTGGTGTTCTCATATGCTTGTAGAATAAGACGTAGCGGAACCAGTCATACTATGACGTGAATGGTGGCTGCCATGCTAATCATGCGATCTTTATACCCACTGGCAACGAGCACGACTTTCCGCCGGTCGCTTTAGTCAACGTTGTCTCTATCGATTCTGAGATGTGTCCGTTCTCGTAGCGTATAATTCTTTATGCGCCTGTTAACTTCGCCCAATTCAGCATTCGAGGGAGTACTTGTCCTTAGTGTTTGCAAGTTGCCACCAAAGTTGTCACCTTGCCACGAATTAGGAGATCGCAGGGCATCGGGGTCCATTCCAGCTGGACCCCTGCTGGGACTGTGACTTCGGGCTGGTGTAAGTGGCTCGCTTGAGGGCATACTCTTCAATGTTGACTGATACGTTGCATAGTCTCCCGCATCCGCACCAGGGTCTTCGGCGTCATGAATCAGCTTCTCAAGCTCAAAAGATGGAAAAATTTCTGGTCCGAATGTGTTTATTGCCTCGATGACCTGGGCAACGACAGTCTGGCGTTGAGCCCGTAACTTGACCAAGGATGAGGAAGAGTTGGGGTTCAAGGCGACAAACAGCGGCGGAAGTGACTTGAGTATGTCGACCCCAATCTCGCCGATATACAGTCCAGCTAAGCTCACTGCAATCATTAGGAAGAAGAAAAAGACGGAGAACGTCCATAAGGGTACGGCGTTCGGGACGTAAGCTGATGCAACCATCCACCAAGGCACGACGCTAGAGTAGTAGCCACTGTGTCGGTTGTAATAGAGCCAGATGGTGACAACAAGAGTGTACCACACATAAAGTGCTGGCGCGAAGCCCAACGCAACCAGGATCTTCCATGAGCCAACGACGTCTCGTCCATCCATCTTAACGACAGAGTTGGCTAGAGCTTTGCGCTGCTTCCGATGTGAAATTACTCGTGCGGTGACAAAGACTGGCCAGAAGAGGACTACAGAAGGTAATGTAGCTATGCTTAGAACGACCAACTGTCCAATGCGGTACAGCATAGTGAGCAGTACAAGCCACCAGGGTCGTAGACGAGCATTTCCCCATTCGACCTGGTGGTCTCTGATACCCATCGCCTTTAGCTGACCATTGTACGCTAGTACTGCTTTCCTCAATTGTGTAATCTGTGGTCTGTCCTTGAACTGCGTATAACCTTTTAGAAGACGACGGTTCAGCTCAACGACAACTGGCAACGGAAGCTTCATGCTCAATGGCTTATAAAGTCTTCTGGTAGTCTGGATGAGCATGAGAGTCTCGCGATCCGGAGCTTGTTGTGTGACTGAATCGAGACTGTCTTGAATGGTCTCCAGCAGCGAGCCCACAGCGTTGCGTCTCGATTGACCACCCAGCTTGAAAGCTTCAATTTGATCACGACTGACTTGGACCGGAGTACCAAATTCGACAACAGCTCGGGAGCGGAATTTGTTGGGGTTGAAATAGTTCATGCCGCATGGAACGACTGTCAATCCACAATCTGGAGATCTTGCCAAAGTGCCGAGCGCGATGATCGCGGCACCGGCTTTCAGTGGTAGCAGACTGGGCCGATCGTGGCTACCACCTTCTGGGAAGATACCAATGCAGCCGCCAGACTCCAACCCTTGATAGACTGCGTCAAACATTTGGCTTTGATTGATGTGCGGCGCCACCTTATAAGCTGTGCCTGATCGAAGGCCTTCGAAAAGAGGATGATCCTGCTTCAAAGGCTTGAACGAGTTTCTCAAGCGCAGTTCTTCGGGCCCAAGGATCTCGACAATTTGTTGCTGATCTGGTGTTTCACCGGCAATTCTAGGTAGGATGATTGTCCCTCCTACCATGAAAATCGATGCATCTGTAAAGTCTGCACCACGGCAACGGAGAAGAGTGGCATCGTTATCAGGATCTGGAAGATAAATCTGGCCTGGCCCTGGTTTGACATTGTCCATAGCCCGTACCACTGGAAGAGCTCCCATGCAGCCCGCTAGAGATCCAATATATGGCTCCCGCATCGACTTTTCAGCGATGAGAAAAGAGATTCGGCGATTTGCATATTTCTTGAGTATGCGTAAAAGCAAGACGGAGTCCACAAATTGGTTGTGGTGTGGCGCTGCCACAATGATGACCGGACTCCTCGAAGGAATCCGCCATGCTCCTGGTGCGTAGAGTTCGCGGAAGAAGATGCTCAAGCTGAAGTCGAAGATCAGCAACAGTGTGTCGTATATCCAAGGGACAAGCCGCGGCTTGTTGGCCGACATGGTGCTTAATTACAGTTTGAAGAAGGAGGGTTCAGCCGCACCTTCCAGACAGAAGAGGTGGTATTCAGACACAAAAAGCTGTATGCTCTCTGGACATGACTGGATCACACGGCTAGCGACATTCCTTTCGTAGTATTTATGCACGATGTATACGGACCTACGTGGCACAAATGTCACGCATAAAAACGCGACCAGGGTGGTGTCGCTCCACCGGAGAACATCTCAGAACGCCAAGCCTGTCTACAGCAGCTGCTGCTGTTCACCTCCGAAATGTCCGCAATCAAGGTGGTTCGACCCTCGGTAGAAGTCGAATGACATATTCTCTTGTGGGAAATCGCTTACAGTGAAGAACTACATATGCAGCGTTCGTCGATTCGGTAGAGCTGGTTTCAGATTGTGCACAGCAGAGTCAGCCAGTCCCAGCACGAGGTGATCACATGAGTAGGACTCCTCGCTTCACGGACGTCCTCATTCCAACACTTACAGTCGCCATGTCTCATTCCGCTCGTCGTGGATGTATACCATTCGTAGGTCTCGCTAAGAGCACGAACTCGAAGCAAGGGGTTGACGTCCAATCTCATTATGTCTGAATTGAAACCTCTCCTTTTCATCTCTCCGTCACGTCTTTCAAGCAGCATTTTTCACACCGTTAGATAATGCAAGAGGACTTGACTTTACCTGAAAGATTTGTTGAATTATCTTCCCAGTCCGATCGGGTTTGCAGAATCTTGCAAGCTGATTATACAATGGCGGAAATAGAATACAAACCCGTGGCAGGTGGGAGCGATCGAAGCTCGAGAGATACCTCATTGGAGCTCAAGACGACCGAATCGAGAATTGAGAGCTATGAAGATGGTCTTGAAGAAGAGCCGTATTCAGAGAAAGTTGCCAGATGGTCGCTCGGTCTTGCGCGACGGTTACGGGGTAGGTGGTTACACGAATTGAACTTGAAATAAACGCAGTCACTGATCAATATTTTGCAGTAAGCCCATCAAAGATCAGAAATACTTTCCAGCTTATACGATCCTAGCGAACCAATACATTCACATCTTTCATCATCCTCTTAATGTTCATGGCCATCTACAATCTCGGATTTCATCATCCACCGCCAGAGCCTATGTTGGAGATAGGACCGCCAAATCCAGCCTACAAACGCGTCGCAAAAGTCTCAATGCTGTTTGGTGACCCGAATGAAGCCTACGAAAGAGCCTTAAAGTCTCACGAGCGTCATGCTGCTCGATGGGGCTACCCATTCTATGTCCTCAAGAAAGACGAGGGCTGTGGATTTTGGACGAAGCTCGTATACATGATGTCCGTTCTAGGTCTTGAGCTACAGAAAGACCCAGAAGAGCGAGCTGAATGGTTGATGTAAGTGATATATGTTTGCCAGCCACGTGGATATGCATGGTTTCATACTGAATACGCAAACTTCAGGTGGGCAGACGCCGACTCAGTTATCCTGAACCCAAACATTCCCGTCTCAATTTTCTTGCCTCCAGCAGACATACCTCATGTCCACTTCGTCGGCACGCGCGACTGGAATGGCCTCAATAACGGCGTCTTTTTCCTTCGCGTCCACCCCTGGTCCGTCAGCATGCTCACATCCGCAATGTCCTTTCCTCTCTGCCACTCCGACGTCGACCTCGGAGGCAATGTAGAACAAGAGGGTATGCGGCTGACCTTCGCGCGACCCTCCGGAGGCACGGATGATCTAGGGTGGAAAAGCGGGGTCGTGTACATGCCTAAGAAATGGTTCAACACGTACGAGATGGCCATGGCAGGTGACGACTTTCGGGATGCCAACTTCGATAACCTAGTCGTGGACTACCCGGGTCTAAAGCTCCGCCATTTCTACGAAGGTAAGAGAGGTGATATGCTGGTGCATTGTCCAGGCACAGCACGTGAAGTCCGCTCTTCCCTCATGATTGACTGGATGGACTTGGTAGAGGACGAATGGGTGCTGCAGTATGGATCACTCAATGCGTCGAAACTTCTCAATGAGACCGAATTTGACAATCGCACTGCGCAATGGGAGGGTAAAGTCAATGCGGCCAAGTATTCGCACATGTGGACGTTGCCGCTTGAGCAGACAAACTACACCAATATCACGAACGCGTTCTGGAATAGGTATAGGAATGCGATGGAGGTCATTGTGGAAGCGTCGACAGGGACAGCGAGTATAAATATTGCGGAAGCGGCACTAGCATTGAGAGTCAGTCTTGCCGAGGAGGCTGATAATACTGAGATCATTGAGGAGAAGATTGACCAGGTCAAGAAGATGATGAGAGATGATAAGCACTGAGCGATTAATACGTTTTTGTTGTTGGTAGCATGCTTGAAACCTCGCTAATGCATTTCGTTGCTTCATATGTGAGGAAGAATTTTGCTAGACTTCGGGATCTGTTACATCTGTTCCTCGAAAGAATGATTACGGAAAATCTGCGATGCTTCTTATTCGAGCTTTCGAATGTAAACTTGGTGTGTTATTAAAATGGGGTAACAGTGTGATATAACATCGTATGATATCAGAGCCTCTGAAGCTGAAAGAACATATTCGGCGAGCTCGATCTGCTCGGCGACAATTGGGCCTTCTTCTCTCGTATGAGACAGACCTCAGGTGCCCGTCCCACAGTCTATATATCTGTCGTGACCACACTATACTGTGTTTTAACCGTGATAGCGTGGTCGACCTCAGAGTTGTCCTCATTGGCAGAGTCCTGGTAGATTGTCTGCCGAAAATTGCTCTTATGCACTAATTGTGCCTCATCGTCCTCGACGCTGAAGTGCGATTGAGACCGTGGACGATTTGGGACTTGCTGGCTGGAATGCAAGCGGCTTGCATGTCTGCTAAGCTGATAGCCAGTGCCGCTACGTGTCTCATCATTGTCGCTGCTATTTGAGATCTTATTGCGCAAGCCACGGAAAAGCGGCGCGAAAGTGGGTAGACAAGCTGAGATGATGGCGATCGATGGCTCGAGACTTGACCAACCAAATGCCGGGCCTAAGGTCCAAGTCACGTCGATGACTACAGTCAGTCGGTGCAGGTAGTAGATTCGGACGATACTGGCAATGCAGACACTGTTGATAGCCCTTCTGTTAGCTACTCTGCAACAATTGGGACACTAAGGTGGCTGGACTGCACTGACAAGCTACCCAGCAACATGATACCCGTTACGGACGCCTTCTTCCTGGCATTCATGTGTAATTCTATGATTCGAGGTATAGGCACGACTAGGATGATAATGTCGTTGACCATATTGATGATGCCGAAGATGAGAAAAAAGTTAAGAACTTCGATGCACGTTCCGTCCGTAGCACCAGCATACTGTCTCCAGTAAAAGCTTATGGGGCGGCAAGCACTCCCCATAACAGTCCACATGATGATAGGATAAGTACAGGCGAAGAATGTGGCGCTCCAGAACATAATGAAGAACAAGCGATCAGTGTTGAACATCTTGTCTCCGGGTACGAAGAAGATCCGGTAGTATAGCAGTAGGATACTGACTTTGGTCGATGTGACTGATGCAGCGTAGACCCAGGGCTCGGCATAGACGACCTGTGGAAGAGCCTGTATTAGCATTCAATGAGTCACATTGCCATCACCTTGTCAAGCACATTTACACATACTTTGAGTAACACCATGAGCCGATCGATATCACTAGACCATACGTGTTTCCCTGATCCATAGCTTCCAGCTATTCATCACCACTGTCAGCAAGGCTTGGGAGAGAAACATAGTCACAATCGCGACTTTATACCGTTAGGACTCTCGAGATTATGCCTACCAATAACTGTCGTAGCAACAAGGGCACCAGTACATATCTAGTTACATGCCGCAGTCAGTTTTGGATATCTCATGATTTGATCATACTTTGATCAAGGATGACTCTTCAAGAGACTTACAAGACCTAGAAGAATCGTGTAGTCATCAATGCCTAGATTCTTCGTCTGCATATTGTGCATAGAGCGAACGTATAGTCGTAGAACTACCGCTGCTGTTGAAAGTCCTAGGACTACACATGAGATGATGTTATATCCCTTCGTGGTAGAGTGATTGATGTTGATTCCCTCGGGGATTGGTCCAAATACAGCCTCAATGGTAGGGTCGATTTTGGTCATATCGAATAACAATGTTTTCTTGCAGGAAAGTCTGACACGGCTGTTGAAAGAATGTGATGACTATGCTGCTCATACAAATAGCATACTTACAATTTTGACGAAGAGAGATCTTCATCGCAATTTGAGGAACATAAGCGAAAGGAGCATCTGATAGTTGTGCGCCAAAAAGCATCAGCAGCTTTTAGAAAAGGTACTATCACTATGGCCAAGGCTGGCAGTTCCGACACTACCAGAAGTATGGAGAACTTCTCGAAGATCAAGGTGACTTTCAGAGATATCATTACCATGGATGTCTATATTCATGTTTCTTCTTCTGCCACTTTGCAGGAACCCTGAGATACTACTTAGATTCTCGCGCTTTCCATAAAAAATGCGCGTTTGAATAGGTGTATCTATTCGGCATGAGTCACAACATAGTATATGAGCAGCTAATAGAGATACCTGGTCATGAGCTGAGGTATGTCTAGACGGTGAAGACTAATCTGATCCGGGTCCTGCATAGCAATACATAAAGGTGAGCGTGTCTGTGCTAGCGTGTTCACCACATTGCCCATTCAATGTTCGGAAAGATCGCCTGTACACAATTCGGTGGGCCGGCCGTACGAATATTGCTGCAGGCCAGACATTCTGATCCTTCTGAGATGAAAATAAAGCGACTAAAGTACATGACTCGACCACTATGAGGCACATGCAGGCTATTTCGGCGGAGATCCCGGGTCCGGCCCGAACACGCGGGCGAGCCGACCATGTTCATCGTATCTCCCGTACCCACCGGTTGACGAATGTCAGCCTATCGGTGAGAGTTCCGAGTCACTTCTATGGATGTCGTGCGTGTCTGTGCAGTTGAACCAAGATGTCCAAGAAAGATCACTACGACCATCACCGACACCCCCGAGCTCGCCGCCAAAGACGGACGATATCTAAGGCTCTCAGACCCCCTGCGTGACTCGTGGTAACAATCGATATGGTGAAAGGCCCGAAAGCTTCGCGCTTTTGTTGGTGGGGTAGTGGACGGTCAAAGGGACCGCAAGATGAGTCTGTACTGCACAATGTGTTGATCAAGGTTGGTAGCGTACACTACCATGCCGCCGAGAGTGAATCAACATCTAGAAGGCCATGTAGGCTCTAGTGTTAGGCACTCGCGCCCCGATGTGGGTACAAATTAATTCACACTCGATGCTCCGCCCACAAAGTCCAACCAACAGACTCTTTAGCCATAGATTCAGGGGTCATGAGTTTCAGTGGCTTGATGAGGTTTCAATATGTCTCTGCTTTTCATTTATGCGCCATACTCAGCAATTCCACAGCAGTTGAGCCAAGTCAAAATTTCTTAAGAGACGACAATCTGCAACTCTTGCTAGATTCATGAGTTATTTCCCTCTGTCTCGTTCCTCCCGCCCAAGCAAACCCGCTTCACTTTCTTTTCTATATCCTCACCTGTCATGGACCCCAAAACCAAGGCACCAGCTGTCCTACCCTTGGAACAGGTTGGACCAAAAGGGTGGGTCCGCATGATCCTCTGCCTTGAGATGCAAGAGGACTATGATATCGATCATATAACATCAATTTTGCATGCGGCATGGGCTAGCTTTAAGCAACGCACACCCATGGTCGGCGTTGAGGCAGTTCCAGATGTAACACCTGGGAAACCTGCTGGTATATTCAAGCTTCAAGCCTATAGTGATGGCGAAATACTGGACTTTGTGGTGAAAGACCATCGCGGTGACACAGAACTGCCTTCGTTCGCCCAACTGAAGACAAAGAATTTTCCTATCGCGCCTATGGACGACGAGAAGCTGTGTCTCCGAGGACTTGGAGGAGAGTGGCCCAAGCCTGGCATCGATAGAATTGCTACTCACATGATGCAGGCCAACCTGGTAAAGGGTGGGCTACTGCTGAATCACCTTTGGTTCCATGCCTTTGCGGATGCTACGACCGCGCGGAAGCTGATGGAGCTGTTCGCGGAGGATTTGCGCCGCGCTCAAGGTGTTCCTATCGAGCAGCCCGCTGAGATGCCCATGTCTGACCGCATCAAGCTGGAACGAAGCACTGGCGAGCGCGTGTGTACAAATTTTGCTGAAGAGCACCCGGAATTTACACACCTGCCCTTCACACCGGACAGCATGCCTGAAGGCTTGACGGGGCCGGATCATCATGGTCACATCTTCCGCTTCACGCCCGAAGCCATTCGAGAGCTAAAGCGGGTATGCACACGAGACAACGTGTGCTTGGCCGAGCATTTGAAGTCTGCTGAACAGCTTCCCTCTTTCGTTTCCACCAACGATGTCCTTACCGCATTTCTCTGGAGATGTATCCAGCGCGCGGAACACCCCGATCATTCTGCAATTGCCGCCGACAAACGATCGCTCATCCAAGTAGCAATCGACTCGCGACGCCGAGCTCATGTGCCCATTCACCCTCAGACAATTGGAAATATGGTCGGATTCGCCGCGACATCGTTGCCCACCCAGCAGGTTTTTTCTTCCAAAGAGGCATCGTTCGCGGATCTGGCTTTCCTCATTAGAGAGACGGTGTCCAAGTACGGCAAGTCGTACTACGACGAGGTGGCAAATTATGTCGAAAACATGGACGACGTCAATCGCCTCGCCGGCACTACCTTCCTCGATATGCCTGGTGCAAACATGCTCGTGAGCAACTGGCACGAGTTTGATTTTTATAGCATTGAATGGGGTCCTCCATTCGGTGGTCGCACCAAGGCGCTACGATTCCCGGCCAGTGGTATCTGTGCGGGCTTCCAGGTCATTTTGCCTAGCCCGCCAGATGCGCCGGAAGGAACCTATGATGTTCTGGTCAATCTTTCTGACAGGGCATGGCCACGTCTACTGGCTGATGAGACGTGGAGTCGCGTTGCGATGAACCCTACAACAACGGAATACAAGTAGTAATATCTTTAAGAGTGGCGTTCGCCTTTCAAAGGTATCAAGAGGCTGTTTCTGCATATTCGGAAGTGAAAGGCGAATTTGATTCACATAATTATCAGGGATAGTAATTGAAGGATCATGATTCTAGTCCAGCTCCTACCTATTCCGTCGTCTGATTATAAATACGGTCCTTACAAGAGCCTTATAGTATGAATTGTACATTACTCCAACAGATACATTTTAGGCTAAATCCATGTGGTAAACGATAGAGGTCAACAACAACAGATTAGGTGCAATCCTTCAAGAGGCACCACGCATGCAGTGGCAAGCTGACAAGCACGAAAGATAAGAGTAGGTGGTGCCGACATTATTGATATGATTTCAATGCTACCGTTGTATCTGCAGACCACAGACAAAAGGACGAGCCTCGGCTGAGAGAGTTAAAGGATTATTGGAGTAGCGCAGCCCATTCGAGATAGAAGAAGCAAAGAGATAAAGGCTCACCGGGGGTCGCCGAAAAAATGATCAGATAGCGGCACATTGCGGTCTCTGATTGGCTAGACATCTCACTTCCACACTATTTCTCGAAGGATTGAAGAGTTGCCAAGAGGCGATAAGCAAGCTTCCAGACCAAGATTTTGCGGGCGAGCACGAGGTGACCTTCCGATTTAGGGCAAAATTGATTGTGAGAACTGGACCCTTCTTTTGGCCACACGATGGGGTGGGAGAAATATATCCACCGCGGCATTTGCTGCCGTTGCGGAGGGAATTGGAAAGGCAGTCCGCGTCCTCCAGTTTCTCTTTCTCTCTTTCCTCTCCCCCCGTCATTGGGGTGCAGTGCATATAGCTGAGACTTGTCTGTAGAGGCTGGCAGCATAGTCAAGAGCTAGGGACAGACACTGACTCGGTCTATTGTATCGTATCAGCCAATAGCAAGACTCAATCGGTAACATGGTCTACGACGAGGAGAAACAGCACGGGCAGCCCGCCATTGCGCCCTACGCTGTTGCGCCTGGACATGAACTCACCAAGGAGCCCACTCAATCCGCCTTTGATGCCGGCTCCTCAAGCAACGACGGGACCTATGAGGAGAAACACCCCAGTGGCATTCTCGGCCGACTGACCGCCTTCGAGGCTTCGCTCGATCGCAAACTTGGTATCGAATCTCAGGCCATCAACCGCGTCCTCCCAGAGGAGAAGTTTGCCCAGCCATGGCACCAGCAGGCCACAATGGCGCTTCTCTGGGCCGGTGGCACCATGAACATTTCCTGCTTCTCCACTGGCTTTCTCGGCTGGGAGTTCGGTCTTGATCTCAGCCAGAGCATTGCCATTACCGTCATGGGCACTCTGCTAGGAGCCATGGTCTCCGGATGGTGCGCTACCCTCGGCCCTGGCACCGGCCTGCGACAAATCTCAATCTCCCGCTACTCATTCGGATGGTACCCCTCCAAGATTGTGGCAGCACTGAACGTGATTTCGCAAATCGGCTGGTCCAGTGTCGGCTGCATTACTGGTGGTTCTGCGCTTTCCGCCGTTTCCGACGGTCGTGTCTCTTCAATCCTCGGTATAATCATCATTGCAGTCGGCAGCTCGGTCATCAACCTCTTCGGACTCAAGGCGATCCTGTACTACGAAAAGTATGCATGGGCCGTCTTCTTCGTCGTCTTCATGGTCATGTACGGGGAAATGGCACCAAAAGCCGACATCAAGACCAAGACCGAGCTTGTCGGTGCCGACCTCAGCGGTGCTGCGCTGTCTTTGCTCGCAGTCGTCTACGGCTCTTCCGTGTCTTGGTGTTCGATCGCTGCCGACTACTATGTACACTACCCCATCACCACTTCCAAGCCTAAAGTCTTCATTCTCACTACAATGGGCATCACAATCTCTACCTGCATCGGCATGGTGCTAGGCTGCTGTGTCGGAAGCGCCATGGGAGCAAACGACGCCCTCGCCAACATCAACGAGAACGAGGGCGTCGGCTTCCTCATCCAAGCCATGATGTTCCCCAGGGGTTTCGCCAAATTCATCCTCGTCATCCTGGTACTGGCCGGCATCGGCATGAACTGCATCAACCTGTACTCGTGCGCCCTGTCAGTCCAGCAATTCGCCCGTCCGTTCGCGCGCATCCCCCGCTTCATCTGGTCCGTGGTCATCTTTGGTGTAGTCGTGGGTATTGCTGTGGGCGGCCGCGACTCTCTGAGCGCATACCTTGAGAACTTCCTCTCCCTGCTCGGCTACTGGGGGACGTCGTTTTTCGTCATTCTCTTCGTGGAGCACTACCTCTTCCGGGGAGGCAATGTCGCAAATTATGATCTCGAGGCCTGGAATGATCCCAAGCGTCTGCCTATGGGTCTTGCGGGCCTTGTCGCTTTCCTGCTGGGAGTGGTGGGTTGGGTGTTGGGTATGGTGGAGACTTGGTTCTCAGGCCCACTTGGACTGCTGATTGGAAGTGGAGGTGGGGATATCGCTAACGAGCTTACCTTTGTGTTTACGCTTGTCGCGTATGTGCCGCTTAGATGGCTGGAGAGGAAGTATATTGGTCGATAGACGGGGAGGGTCATATACAGGGAGTGGGGGTGGATGTGAAAATCGAGAGAGGAAACGATATAGTAATGTGATGAAGATGAAAAATGAAGCGATTATTCTATGATGACTTGGCTTTCATTCACTACTCTGTGTAGAACCCCCATGCTATACATCTTGTACACTTGTGTATCGAAAAGTGACAATCATTCAAGTCCCACTTCGATAAAATCAAAATCAAATCAATGATCAGACCATTCATATATTGAACTTTTGAGGAAACCAACACGAATTAACTGATTCGAAAACGTAGCTCCGATGGTCTAGGGGTATGATTCACGCTTAGGGCTACACCCTGAGTTCAAATTGCGTGAGGTCCCGCGTTCGAATCGCGGTTGGAGCCACTTCTTTTTGTCTTCTTTCCCCCTCTTTCTATCGTTATGATGTTCCTCTTTCTACTGTATGTTCTTATGATGGAGCAGAGGTCAAGGGAGGGAGGGAGATGTAGAGGTATCAACCGCAGGACAGAGGAGATTCAGGTGGGAGATGGAACAAGCGTACATGGGACTGACCGACGTACAGTAATATTATTGGAACCAGTCTTTTTGGAAGAATGCTGTGGAAGATAGACTATGATACATTTGTTTGATCGTGAAGAGAGAGAGAGAGAGAGAGAGATAGAGATGAGCAAGCCCATGTACGCCGCCATGTGTGCAGTGTTTGAAAGTATATAAGAACAGTAAGTATACAATGTATCTTTTTCCCTTTCAGCAAGCCAACCTAATTGTACAGAAGTGGTAGGACAGATTGAGAGGAGAAGATGGAAAGTCTATTGACCATCCTTCTTACCATTCGCCCTTTGCCATCTAGCCTCGTATGCCTCGGCTTGCTTGATAAAATCCTTGCTGCGTGTCTTGCTCTCCTTGACACCCTTTTTGCGTGCAAGGTTGGCAGCCTTCTCCAGACTGTCCTCCTTGAGAGCGGTCATGGCCTCGCCCATGGAGTTGATCTTGTCAAACATGCCCTCCTTTGTTCTGGTGAGGAAATCTTGCTTTACCTCCTTTAATTCGTCTGGGGTGACTGCATTAGTCTTGAGGTTTGGTGCTTGGTAGCGCATGTATTGTTGTTGGTCAGCGGGGCGCGACTTTGCTTTTACGTCGATGGTCTTGGGCTTTGCGGGGGCGCTGCTGCGAGGGTCGTTGGGGGTGAGAGGGGCCATGTTGAGAGCTTTGCGGACACCGGGCTGCTTGAAGGCGGTGACTTGGGCGATACCAACCAGACCGGTGGTGGCGAGCCAGAGATCCAGGTTAGCAGGCATCCAGAGTGTGGAGACAAAGATGAGACCGGGGAGGAAGTAGAGCATGAGGGGTCTCATGGCGGGGTTGGCCATGGGGGCGCCGGACTCACCACCCATGCGGAAGACGACGTGCATGGAGAGGGCCATGATGGCGGGAAGGGCGAGGTAAGGGTCACGTTGGGTGAGGTCGGTGAACCACAGGAAACCGCCAGTCTCGAGGCCAGGGACGGGCAGGTTGGCCATTGCACGCATGAGCTTGAAGGCGCAGAAGCCAAAGACACCCTGGATGATGGCGGGTGTCATCATGGCGCTCATGGAAATACCGGCACGAGCCTGGACGGCGTTGAGTTCGGCGCGGGCCTTTGCCATGTTCTCCATGTCGTTTGCCTTGAGGAAGGCCATCATACGGTCGCTGATGGGCTTGGTGATGGGCTGCATGGCTGCTGTACGGGCGCCAATGTCTGATGATTTCCTGAAGAGAGGGAACATGGCGAGACGGAAGGCGACGGCGGTGACCATGATGGAACCCCACCAGGGCATGCCGCTGTAGACGTGGATGTGTTCAAGGGCGTATTCAATCATGGCCGTCGGACCCCAGCCGTAATCGAGTCCGATCTCTTTCAGGTAGCCAATCTGCTCGGGGATGCCCGTCAGGTATGTGTCGGTGACGCCAGAAATGTCAAAGGAGGAAGTGGCCTCTGCGGCGGCGTTGTCAAGAGGTCCTTGAGGGCTTGTCGCTGTCGCTGCCGCTGCATCATGGCCGGTTGCGGGTGTGCTTGTCGAGGTAGAGGCCAGACGGGAGTGTGCGGCGAGGGAGATGATGGATGCGCCTGCTATCCGGCTTGATCGCCATGATGATGTGTTTGTGTTTGGATAGAGTAAAGAACCTCTAGACTGTGCGAAGGGAGATTGAAATGTTCGTATAGGCGTTGTGGAAATCTAAACATGATTAATTCATCGCCTTGCATGTAGTATGCATCAATCATATACTCACGAATCTACGGTTTGTTCTAATCGCCTGACGCGCTCCTCCTGCTGCCGACAAGACTCCCCGACTCGGCATCATCATGGCTGCTGTTGTCAATTTGATCGACAGTAATTGCCTTGATCATGTGCTTCATCTACTTCTTTTCCATCTCCAACATGTCCGAGTCGCACGGCCATGCCAAGAATCATGGGGATCCCGGCTCAATCTCGGTACTTCCTTCCTCTCATGCACTCGTGCACCTGTGCATGTGCCTGAGACACCACCACTGCGCCTCTATGCTTCCACGCCCAAGTGTGTATTCAACGATATACAATACCTCGGAATTATGCTTCATTTGAGTAGACATTACCCCGTGTATACAACGGTGGAACCAACTTGATTGGTTTCAAACACGTGTAGGTGCCTTTCTCGGGAGCACAACATACTCCATTAGCTCAGGTAGTGTCTGCAACAAGTTTCTGCCTCCCTCTGCGCACCTATAAATCCCCACTTCTCTGCTCCCTCTCTGTAAAGTTGAAGAACCTCTGCTACACCAAGATCATCTCCATATAGCGACGTCATCTACATATCCCGATAAATCAACCATGGGGTCCTTGTCTCTCGCTGGTACTCCACCGACTATAATGGACAGCCACTTTTCAAACCCAGGGCCACCATCCCATCTAGAAGCTCTTCCAAACGAGCTCATCATCATCATAGCCGACTACCTTGATCCGCAAACCTTGCCTGCCTTCAGATCCACAAGCAGAACACTGAGTGCCTGCGCAGTCAATGCTTTTGGTAGCGCTTTCATCACAGAACGCAGACATGTCCTGTCACTTCAGAGTCTCGAGAAACTTGTACACATTACCGCTCATCCGCTCTTTGGCCGCTTCGTCAAATCTGTCAGGCTCGGCGTAGTCCAGCTAACCGAGCATGACTGTCGATACTGTTACTTCTCCAGACCCGAACAGGACGTTTATCGCTCACGTCGAGAGGGACAGCAGGCGCCCATAATCTCCGATAGAGCTGAGGGCTTACTCCGAGACGCTTTCGCTAATTGTCAAAGTCCGCTCATCTTGGGCGTGTGGGACAACGTTGTCGCTTCAAACGACCCATCACTCTCCAGCTCAATCAATTCCTGGTTCAAGGTACCGATCAGTCTCGATACCGTGCTGATACCATCTTGCTCCTTCTCTCTCTTGATCGACGCCGCCATAAGTCAAGGATGCTCGGTGAAAGGTCTGGACATCACTACGCAAAACGCAATCTATTACAATGTCAGGAAGCTATTACTTGCTGTTGGTCAGGCCGCGGACCATGTCTTCTCGAGTATCACAAGTTTGAATATTGATTTTCATGATTCGCACCTTTTCGCGAGCGATTTCCCAAGGATGAAGAACCTGGACTTGTTTGCTTTCACAGCTAGGAGTCATGCTAGCCACATTGCCGAGCCTGTCAACTATCTTTGGCATGATGGATTCGAGCAGTTGTCGAAGAACGCTCTCCAACGGTCAAACAATTCATCCCTCAGCCCTACCATCCACGAAGATATTCAGATCCTGCACCAAAGCAGTGAGATGTTGAAGCGAAATCCCGAGGACATCAACCAAGACACCATGACCGTAGTGAAGACCCAATTGAGCTTGCATCCGCGGGCTTGCCTTCCCCATCTTCATCACGTTATGCTGCTGAGAAAGCTCGACGTTCGATTCCAAATCGACTCTAGCTGTGATCGGATTCGTGTAGACGTACTGTATCTCAGCCGTACCAGGCATATCCAGACTTTTCCATATCTCGCTTTCTGGCCAAATCCTCCGGTTGCCGCATGAGCTTTCTTGGGCTGTGAGTCTCGAGGTAGCTGTAGTTCGAGTGCTCTCGCGTTGCCCCTTCACTCAATTAGTCACACGCCAGATGCGATCTTGAATGATATGGCAGATGTAGTATCTATTTAGACAATATACACATTTTGATTACATACTCTGATATCCTTTTTCCTTGCTGTTTCACCGTTCTTCGCTAGAGCGACCCTGTCCTCGTACCCACCGATAGTGTCCTGTCTAGTACATCTGATACCGCGCGACCGCTGGACTCATCGATGGTATCTAGCAATCTTTGCGGCCTTCTTGGCACCGGCTATACGTGTCGTACTTGCCGGACCACTTTCTATCTGGTTGCTGCTATGAGTTTTTCCCATGCTCTTGTGAGTAGCGGCGCCATGTCTTGCTGGAGACAAACAAGATGCATCGGACATCAGATATTTCCTCCATCAAGCACACTCTCTTCGCATAATCTGCCGTTGCCATCATGTAAAGCCTGACCTTTCCATGGAATCGCATGAACTGTTGCAACGTGCAATAATGGTTATAAGTCAAGCTTAGGTAAGCACAACTTTGCACATTGAGCGCCCAAACCTCGACTTCGAGATTGCTCCATTGCATATTCGCACACTTTTGAGATTGTGAGAATAATCGTGCCAGCAGGATTCGCGGAAGAGTCCTTGTTCCCGGATGTGCAATTTGCGATAAGCGAACTCAATAGGCCGCTCTTGGAGATCACTCCGCTCGCTCTATGGTCTATCCCGGCGTTTCATTGGACATATTCGACGTTTCCTTTTCGCCTATATCTAGCCATCACAACTCCCTGCCATTTGCTTCGTGAAGATATGACCCCAAAAATGGCCATTATATCCAATAGCCTCAGTCAGCCAGACGCAGCATTCACCACTCGCCTTCCCAAGATTGAACTTCATGCCCATCTCACTGGCTCGATATCCCGCTCGACCCTGCACGACATCTGGTCTTTCAGGCAGACGGATCAAACCCGTTCTGGAGTCTTACAGCTCGGGGACCCTATCCTAGCCCTGCCTCCACTAGGCGGCACCAATAGCAGTATCAACGTCGCAACCTTCTTTCCCTTGTTCGATAGATACATCTATCAACTAGTCAACACATTCTCAGCAGTCCATATGTCCACCCTAGCCGTCCTGCAAAAATTCGCAGACGATGGAGTAGTCTACCTTGAACTACGCACGACTCCTCGGAACGTCGCTGGAGAGGGAAAGGACAGCTATGTGAGGACTGTCTTGCAAGCTATGAACCACTTCATGCGGACTCAAGATCGGATGCATGTCCAACTTATCTTGTCTATTGATCGAAGAAACACTCTAGAGGAAGCAATGGAAGTGGTAGAGTTAGCAAAAAAGTACCGTGCTGTCTCTGCTGAGTTCCCTTTATCGGTGAGTGATACTCTTGTGTTTCCATCATACTATCAATCTTACCATCTACAATTTTGATTCTTTTGATCTACTTAATCGGAACTTAAAACAGTGGCTAACGAACGACTCCCTCTTACAGCAAGTCGTAGGACTAGACCTCTGCGGCAACCCGTCCCGCACACGAATAACCCACCTATCACCCGCCTTGCACTCTCTAGCAAGGCTCACCCCACCACTCCCCTTGACCGTGCACTTTGCCGAGATACCCGCCTCCTCCACGCAAGCGGAGCTGGATTTCTTACTGTCCCTATACCCTCGTCGGTTAGGGCACGTAATCCATGTCCCACCCTCCTCCACCACCGCTGCCGAGATCGCCGCGCGAGGACTAGGGCTAGAGTTGTGTCTGAGTTGTAATGTACAGGCTGGAATGCTCCCTTCCATTTCACCCACCACTACCACTATCAAAGCCGGCGATAAGCAATTCAACGAGGTTTTTCCAACATACAAAGACCACCACTTCGCTTACTGGCATAGAAACACAAAATGTCCGATTATCCTAGGGACAGACGACGTGGGCGTGTTTGGCAGTCCGTTGAGCGAGGAGTATAGACTTGTCGGTGAACACTTCCACCTCTCCCGCCAACAGCTGGTGGAGTTGAGTAAAGGGGCTGTGGGATCTATTTTTGGAAGTAGTGCGGAGAAGGAGAGGCTAACGAGGCTGATTGAGGAGTTTGAGCGGGATGAGTTTGGGGATATTTAATTCTGATGGTGAAAAGGCGATGGAGGGACTAGCGATAAACAAGACCTCGGTTGCTGAGATTAGAGGTTTGAGTATATGAAGAGCTATATCTGAATAGAGCATAGAAGAGGAACCAAGGAGTACAGTAAAGAATTATGTGATACACGAATTTACAGAATGTAACTATTCCACCATCAGGCCGATCATTCCTATCGCTCGCCATCCGGCCAATCCACCACCAGACCGCCGCCGAATTCATGGAACCCAACAGTGGGTGCCCATTCCAGCACCGCATCCACGAGCATACCGAAGAGAAAAAGATAAACCACCGCCAGGCCCCTGTCCAGTTTCGCATTCACAACCTCTTTCCATTGTTCTTGTCTTTCGCGCTTTCTTGTTTTGTGTTGTTCCTTTTCCTTTTCTAAAGGATCCTATCCCCATATCGCGTCCTTCCCTCGGCCGCTGCCATGGATATCAGGTGGAGTTAGAATGGTATAACTCCATGATTCCTTGCCGTCAACAAAGAGACGGTAATGCAGCATTGACTGGTCGGATGCAGTCGGGGTACTGATGCTCAAAGCGCCAAACTTGGAGTTGCCGTCGGGAACATACCTGAATGCGGAGATTAGCTGATTCATCAAGGCACAACAACTCTAGACTTACTTAATGCAGACGTCTTCCTCGTCGTCTTGGCGATAGGTGCGCACGGGTAGGTAAAACATGCTCAATGGAGAGACACTGAATTCGTGGACTGTAGCACTCAAGGGCCACTTCTTTGTCTTCAATCCACCTGCTACCATGTTCAATCCCTCAAGCTTGCCTTCGGGAGGTGGCGGGAATGATGTGGCAGCAAACTCGTGTCTGTCACCGCTGAGAATCACGACTCCAGTGCCACCTCTTAGACCAACATCCCACATGGCTTCGAGGATGACTTGACGTTCACCAAGGTATCCGGCCCAGGTGTCTTCGCTGCCGAATCTCCAGTTCTTGGTGAACGGAATGCTTGAGACTACAACCTTCCATCTCACACCATGTGGTTCTGGACGAGCCAACCAAGTAAGAAGATCAAGAAGCTGTGCTTCGCCCAACATGCTCTTCTTGTGGTACGTCTCGTTGTATGTACCATCTGTACCATCAAAAGGATCGCGGTACGATCTTGTATCAATCATGAAAAATGATGCCGGTCCTTGAACGAACGAGAAGTACGTGGATCCTGATCTGACAGCAGGAGGATTCACAGCAACATGGTAGCTTTGAAAAGGATCGACCGCTCCTTGATAGACCCCGGTCTTGTTTCCGTCCCAGTCGTTTGCAATTTCGTGGTCATCCCAGACATGGATCCATGGCAACTCGGATCCTGCCTCAGAAGAGACAGATGGCCAATCAGGAGAAGCATAGACTTGACGGTACTCTCTGCGGTACGATTCTCTATCGACACCAAATCTGTGAGGAACGTCGACGTAGATGAAGTCGCCCAAGAAGATCATGAATTGTGCACCAAGTGTGGGAAGTACTTTGGCAAGATGTTTAAATCCAGGAATCTCGAGTGGGTGTTGCAACGGATTGTATGGAAAGCGAGGCTTAATGCAAGATGAATGGAGGAATGTAAAGACATTTCCACGTCTGGGCGATGTCTGGCCAGGCTTTGGAGCAGTCACAAAGTAGCCGCTTTGATTGTTGGATGCAGCATATTGGTATCTCGTGTCAGGCTTGAGTCCAGTTAGAGAGAGTGTGCCGGTAAAATCGGTGCTGTTATCAAGCCAAGTGAGTGAACCTGCCGACTTCCAGGCCGTGTCTTGCAGCTTGTGTCCACTGTTGATGTCGTACGGTGGGTCGGCATAACGATAGCTTATAAATAATGGATACTGTGAAGATCGAGCCTCTCGCACAAGAATGTTCGCCGAGCTGTCCGAGACATAGCCTACGCGAGCCAATGAAAGGTTGTGTGCAGGGTGTAGGTAAGGAGCTCTGTAGACCAGATCTGCAGTCATTGCTACCAAAGCCACATTGGTAAGGAAGGTGACGGCCGTCCAAAGGAGTGAGGTAGGGCTGGGCAGACCAAGCAGGAGAGTGGACAAAGTACGAGGATCCTTCTCCTCCACCACAATCGTTTCCTCAATATCGATTTCTTCCACGAGCTGTCCTCTGCGCAGAGCTTCAGCAGCTTCATCATCGGGAGAGTCGCGCTCGGTGATCTCCTTTGTTATGATGTCGATTTCGTCAGAGACAACAGTGTACGGGCTAGTGTTAACAAGCTTGTAAATGAAAGAAGTCACGTAAATCGCAAACGCAGTGAAAATCACAGGAGGAGCAACCTGCAGTATTGTTAGCCCGTCTCCTGAATCTTGAAGCTGTTCGACCGACATGACCAGGAATCTAGCTTGAAGTCAGCGGACATGTTTGTGGACATTTAGGAGCACATCAACAAACCCATCGTAAGAATATATATGCAGCCACTCGCAATGCCGTCGATGACAGCGCAGTCGTGATGCCTGCTATCGTAGACATGGTGGTGGAGATGGTAGTGTGGCCTTCGCGACAAGTTCAAGTATAGTACATTATCTGGGCATCACCAAGGTCTCGAAGAACAAGTCTCGGACAGCGAAGCTCTCAGCTATACCGTTTACCTCGCCGTTGGCCAGAAGCAGGTTGATCGCAAGATGACCAGCTTGGTCAACAATGACGTAATGTACACGCCAAGATATGTGGTCAGCATTTGGGAGAGATGCGGGGGAAAGTCGCCGCGATTTGAAGGATGAAGGATGCGAAAGACTCGAATCAGCCGATTCCACACTCGGCAAATGCATAGAAGATAGTATCTCACGTGCATGATTTAGAGCTACACGATATCTTGTTCTGTATGACGTGTTGTGTGTTGTCTAATGTTCTGGCTAAGCTCAGATAAAGACAGGAGGCTTTCACCGCAAGGTTCTTTGTCCAGCAATCATCTCGTCCACTCTACATACACAGAACCTTCAGATCAGTCCGTGAGCTCTGATGTCTGAACCAAAACCTCAAGTGCCGTGGACGGAAGCAACAGACAAGTCAGCAACATACATCGGTCATTGTCACTGTGGTGCTGTCCAGTATAAAGCTACCATATCACCTCCTATATACGCCTCTGCCACACCAGCTGATGGACAATATGAAGTCGTAAATTGTGACTGTAGCATCTGTGAGCGCAATGGCTATTTGCTGGTATATCCTTTCCAGAAGGACATCGAATGGATTGGCGATTCACAAAAACATATGAAGAAATACTACATGGCGAACAAAGTATGTCCACACTTCTTCTGCGAGAACTGTGGGAGTAGCATTGGACCCGATCTCACGGTCGTGGCTCAACATATGGGAGGAGATCCTCGATTTGCACTCAACGTAAGTATGCAGATGGCATGAAACATGTCTTGCATTTTTGGTCGTACGAGCATCGACGTTTTGACTCTCCCGCCAGGTTCGAATGTTCAAGGATATCAAGCTTGATGAGTTGAGATACCGGAAAATGGCCAGAAAAGACGCCCGTCCTATATATCAATCTCCACTTTGATTGGGTCTCAGATTTGCTGGTCGGGATCTGGTAGGGGAAGCATGGCAAGATATCGTATTGCATTGATGAGTGCTGAGCACGGTCCGGCTTGCAAGGTGAACCTGGTTGTCCGAAATCAAGACACGATTGATTTTGGACATTGGATCTACCGCCGAATGAGATATCGCATGTGCTCGTGAATTTAGGCTCCGAACCATCTAGCACGCTAGTCCGCTTGAAGTCCATTCATTCACTAGATGGTTCGGAGCCTAGATTCACGTTACTTTTGGTTTACTATAAAATAAACAGGCTTCTCCTGCTCTGATTCTAGACACCTCCCAGCCATACATACCGATAAGCTCTGCCCTCCCGCTCAAACTCGTGTGCTCATAACGGAACCCCAAGCACCCCAAAATCTCATCATCTCCGAAGAAGATCGCTACTGGAATTTTGAAGATGTCGATAGCACCGGACGTATGTCCACCTCATGTCTTCTATCACTGCGCAATGTATATGAAAGACATGCACATGACTGACCTCGATCAGATTTCAACTTGCCACGTTTCTGCTCCATCTGGTAGCCCACTCCTATCTCTTCCCTTAGAGCTGGTGGAAGAAATTGCGCAAGTAGTAGCTGATCGCAACGATCTTCTCGCCCTCCGCCTCTCGTGTATCTACGTATCAGAAGCCGTCAAGAAGACCTTCGGAAAAGTCTATTTTACGACACTCAAGCATCATTGGACCAAGAAGAGTCTGGATACGCTAGTTCAAATCACTTCGCACCATGAATACGCCTCGCATGTACGTCATATCATGATCGGAACACGCTCGCTGAATCAAGATCATGTTCGTTTTCTGGCTGATAAAGTTGCGATTCCGTCCCAAGCCTTTGAACTTAATCGTACAATTGACGACGCGAGAGCTCAGTGCGCTGGGAGGGAAGACTCCCGGGAATTGGAGAAGGGTGAGGGTAGTGTTCTGTTAGCACAAGCGTTGGTGAGCTTACACGACATTGGAATAATCCCGACCCTCGGGGTGTCTCATGATCTGGCAGATGATGAGAAAGGTCGCGCCGAAATGTATCCCTTCGGTCAGAGCTACACAAGCGATAATTCAGAAGCTCCCCTAAGCTGGGACCGTGCATGGAACCTGGAACCAATTAGCCGCACACGTTCCATCATGAACGCTGTCCACGAGGCGGGCATTTGGCCCCGCCACTTTGTTTTGGACTTTGTCGAGTCTATTGGCGAACATTGGTCTGATCCGCCATTCTCTCATGACCGTCTCTCGTATGTCCATGAGCTTGATGTGATCTTCAAAGACACATCTGAGGGACAACCCAACGAGGCTCTTGTCCAGATTCTTAGCTGTACCAGGAACCTTATCAGTCTAAATCTCAAAGCTGTGATACCTGAAGATTGGTACAATGATGGCTGGGATATCCCGAATGCCACGGCACATTTGCTCAGAGCGGCACTTTTGAACCAATTACAACGTCTCTGCCTCACGGGTACAACTGTGTGCACACAGGCCCTGATGCTTACACTGAACAGGACCAGGCATTCCCTCCGAGTTGTTGAGTTCAAGAGAGTCACAATTGATATGAATCTGTTCGATCTTCGAGAATGGAAAGACGTACTCCTATATATCGATACTGGTCTCTCTCTGGAACGTCTACATCTGAACGACCTCGATGTTCGATCGTTGAGCGCCTACATTGGAGCATTTATGGGGACTCACACATTCGAGGGTAAGGACAAGATACACGTCGGTGTACAAGAACTCTTGCATGTGTTGCCTTACGAGAGTGTCTTGTCAGACGTAGCGAATTAGGCTGAAAACATCAGTTTTCAGACTACGCCCTCCGGAAACAAAATAATTCGAGATTGAGACTGATGGTTGCGCTCGAGCACACATCCCCTCATAAATGCTTCAATCCAACGAAAGGGCATTAGTTCTTCCGCGATGCAATGAAAAACTCAGTTGTCTTTTGTTTGCTTTCAGTCTTGCTTCTTCACCGGGACGACGGCTATCAAAGCGCGCGGTAGATCAGAAGCAAGAAGCACTGGTCTGAAAAGAGATCCTCTTGGTCTTTTTAAAAGACCAACAGAATGGAATGAGGTAAAGTCCATGAATAGTCAGAAGATAAGAGACTCCAGAAAGCTTACCTCGACAAATAGAACTGACAACAAATGCTTCACTTTCACTCTTGTCTTCACTGTGAATACTTCCTCAAATTGGCGATCAGCGTTCCTTCCCTTTCGCTCACGTTCCTTCCTAACTTGTATATGTGAACCTTGAATAAACGACGTGTCGCCAAGGCCCCCACACTGTATGTAATCTCCTGCTATCAACAATCAACCACCGCGCTCATCGACAGGAAGTTTTCTTCACCAAGCAGACATTTTAGGACCGCCAGCATGGATTGCCTCGACCATAGAACGGTAGATCATTTGCTGCGCTTTCCATACTCCGTACTGACCAAAAGGCAGGTTTCTGCGCCTCGTACAGATCACTTTCCCTCACTTCCACTTGAGATCCTTGAAAAAATCGGCTATGAAGCTCTTCCAACCGACCTAATCAATATGCGCCTAACTTGCAAAACTCTATCCGATGCCGTCTTTAAACCATTCGTGCGCGGTCACTTCGTTGAGCGCAAACATATCTTCACTGAACCGAGTCTTCACAACCTCATTGACATCACTGAGCATCCAGTCTTTAGTCTCGCGATACGTGTTGTCAAATTGGGGTTAAGTCACTTGAGAGAAGCAGGGCTGATACCGGTCTTTGCCATGGCAAGCTCCATGAATCAGAATCGTGGCTCCGCACTTCTTGCTCTAGCACTTCAGAATTTGAAGCGGCTTGGAAACACTATCGAGTTTGGCATCTTCGACTGCTCCAATGGAGACCAGATGAGCCGTGAAGGAGATATTCGCCATGGTTCAGCTACTGGACAACTCGCCATGTTGTTACAGGCTGCAAATCTCTCTCGTTATGATGTGAAAGTGCTGACGATGAAGCATGTTGATGACAAGCGATGCGAGGCAACTAACGTTGGAAGGTTCAGGGCTGAGCTGTCCAAGATTGAAGAGCTGAATTTCGAATGTAATACGTGCCATGGGTTTTCATACGGTCTACCAGCAGCAGATCTGCTCAAATATGCTCGCCCAACCAAGCTACGCTTCCAGTCGGGTATCGTAACCCGTAATGCCGACATGCCGCGTCTCGGGGGCTCTCGTGCAAAGTTTGAAGAACTATATTTGTCGGATTTCAGCGTGGACGCTGAGGGTCTAGTGCGCCGTCTTGGAGAGCATCGAGCATCACTTCGCAGCCTCACTCTCGACAACATCGAACTCATCTGTTTGTTGAGTTGGGATGAAGTGCTGCAACCTTTGGTCAATTTCCCGAAGCTAAGAAGCCTGCGACTGAGCAATCTCTATGCCAATCTGTACGATGAAGGCGGCGACCCAGGTACTTGGCAGTTCGATGATTATCAAGGCCAGCGCCGATCGCGCGAAGATCTTGGTCTCGACGAGATGGACGACCGAGCACAGTGTTTCTGCGTCCTAAGCGACACGCACTCTTTCACTGGCCGCGAAGAAGTGCGCAATGGCATCAACAGTTTGATTCCACGTTTCAAGAAGAATTTCAGCAACCCTGATGAGGAGCTGGTACATGCGCTGTGAGAGGCTTGGAATAAGACTGGGCCCAACGGAGTAGATCAAGCTGTCAATGATTCCATGATCTTGTGCTGGTCACTTCCGTAGAAGGATCGGTAACACTTTCGCTCTTCAACCAAGTATCGACTATGCCAGCTGAAGGCGTGGTACAAAGAACAGGTGGACTGCTCGGCAGAAGAGCTCACAAGTCTTCGAAACAAACCATGTAATACTACTACTTAGTTGAAAAAGTCAAGAAAGACAGTTTGATCAGAAGTCAGATATTAGTTCCACGACCACCTTCACGTCTACAATTAAGATTCCCGTGCTATTATGATTGCATTTTGTGATTTGTAGCATAAGGCCCAGCGGAAATCGACACCGTCTCTTGATCTCCATACGTGCACGGGGTGTCCTAGCCTTTTACATACCTATGCTATCATACCATACCATACCATATCATACCATGAGAACAATAGCGCAGACACAGTTCAATAATCCAAAGAATAGAGACCAAGTTTTCTTTCGTGCAAGTTAGTAGTGACACTCTCTTTCCTTCGCATGTCTTCCGGTATCCCTGCAGCGAGCAAAGCTTACTCCTTCCTTTTTGGCTTCTTAGGTGGTGTTCTCGCGCTAAATCTGGCACCACCGTGTGCTCTTAGATGCACACCCACGTAGTCTAGCAATCCCCGTGCAGACGACCCCTGCACCAAACAAATGCGGATTGTGACAACACGACGTCTCCATCGACTAAGTATTTCCCACCGCATTTAACACGCAATATCATTGCTGTTGTCTCTAGTAAGCTACGCCAAGCTCAGGCATGGATTGTCCGACCTTGTGCTCCGTCCGAGACAGAAGAGGTAAACCATTTGCCCCATTTGCAAGTTGGTGTCGTTGCTCGTTCTCTATCAAACATTGCATCGCAACATTCCTCTAACCACTTCACGTGCAACAGCTTTGCGCGCCTCCACAGGACCACATCTCAGCACTTCCCGGTGAACTTCTCGAAATGGTTGGTCATGGAGTCCAGCCGGCCGACTTATTCGCCCTCCGTCTTGCCTGCAGGAGCATATCTCAGGCTGTCCTTCGGCCCTTCTTGTGCGCTTTTTTCATGGAGCGTAGACACATCTATTCGACGTACAGTCTAGAAGTTCTGGATCGAATCATCAGTCATATCATCTTTGGGCCGGCAGTGCGTGATATACGATTGGGGTCAAGTAACGTCGATGAAGAAGCGCTGCTGGACCTTCACCCAGGCCGAAAGTCTGATTATGGAACCCTTACTCGACGGTCTGATGAGAAATACTTCGGCTGGTACGATGACGAAGAGCATTGGATAAAGCAAGTCAAAGCACTCTCCGCGATTGCTGACGACCAAATGACTTTGGAACAAAGCGGCCGTGACGAAGAGCTCCTCTCGGAGTTATCAAAGAACCTGAAGAATTTGGGTCAATTGGTCAACTTCGGCATCTATGATGACTCCAAGGCCGGCAAAAACAGTTTCTACGGATGGCGTCGAGCCTTCAAAGATATTCCTGCTTATTCGGCTTGGAAAAGCTCAGTCTCTGACCACCTTTTTCCCCTGCTGCGGGCAGCAAAGTCGTCCAAATACAAGCTCCAGGCACTGACGCTGGAATTCAGTGCTGACGAGTTTTGTAAATCATGGTACGATTTGGAATATATCGAGTTGGATGAGCTTAAGCTTCAAGGAGATTTCAGAGATGTGAGATACTTCATTGATGATGCGATCATGAATTTCAATATGGAGAGGCTTTCCATCAGGCCAACATTTCATTATGTGGCCGTTCCCAACCAGGATCTCACTACCGCTCCTCCAAATCTTCGTGATCTGTGCTTGGGAGACATGGAAATCCATACTGAATTCCTCCAATGGTTCCTTATTAGAAACAAGTTAAGTCTTCGAAACGTTACTTTCGAGCACCTTGGGATGTGGAAGAATGGAAACTGGAGCACAGTGCTGCAATGCATTGTAGACCACATGGCGCTGGAGAAGCTGTCCCTCGATAACCTCGTTCACGAACATCTTCCCAACATCTACACCGAAAGCCTCTCTTGTTCAGAGACACATCCATACATGCAGTACAGGCGTACCGGTCACATCTCCTTCGTCGGAGAGCAAGAGGTGCTCGATGGTGTCACGAGCTTGATACCATACTTCGAGCAGGACTATGATAGTGACAGTAGCACATGATTTCATGGAATGTGGACTTTCAAGTTTTCCGCCTTTGAAAGCTTGAAATGGTGGAGTGACACTACTTTCTCCAATCTCCAGTACTGATATGGCGAGGGAAGGAATCACACGCTCTCCATGGAATGCACAGTAAATGCAGCACTGGATCTGGGATGAGCATCTGCTTTGGATATTGTCAGATCGAGCGGAAGAGCATGAGGTTTTCTTGGTTGAGAGACGATTTTGATTACTGATGTCTCTCTGGTCAACCAGATTTCCCGCACATGTCAGATTTCGTACCAGAGATGAAGTATTGGACAAAGAGAAGGAGGTTATAAACCCTTGATCAAATGCGGAAGGGGTGGAGGAGGAAACGCAAAGCAAAAGAGACACCAATTGAAGAGAATGCTAGCGAAAATCTCAAGATGCCATCCCATTGTGGAAAAGATATTTGATGTGTATATGTATGGGTGAACGTATATGCTGCAAACAACTGACTGATTAATTCCCACCGGCTCGCAACCTCGCTCATTATGCATCACCTTACCATCCCAGACAATGCATTCATCAATCATGCACTCGAACAAGGAACGCAGACAAACCGGGACTAAGCTCAATGGACAAACAAAAAGCACAACTCTACTCCTTGAACCCCCTATCCACATCCTCAAAAGCATTCAAGAAGCCCTCGAAGCAAATAACGCCATAGCCAGGGTCCAAACTACCAGTAGTAGCACGAATAGAATGCATACTCAGCTGAGGAATACCCGCATCGATAGCTCTGATACCAGTAGCGCAACTAAGCATAGGTCCCACTGTGCCGCCGGAGCGACTATCGTTTCTGATCTGGAAGACTTGAAGCTTTGCACCAACACGCTCAGCGCAGAGGGAGAAGATGGCGGTAGACACACCGTCCGTGGTCATGTGGCCGTTGGAGTCGGCAGACACAACAACACCGGTGTTGAGGGCGGGGGCGTGAGAAGCGAGATATACGGATTCGAAATTGGGATTGACAGCATGCGTGACATCGGAGGAGACGAGGAAGGAGTTTGCGTAGGTGCGGCCGACAAGGTCAGAGGTAGGGGAGTGTCCGGCGAGGGAGCCAACTGTACGCTCAACGACGGTGTTGAGGAAGTTTGAGCGGGCGCCCTGGCGCAGGCCGGAACCGATCTCCTCATCATCAAAGAGACCGACGATCTTGATCAGGCCGGAGTGGGGAGTGTGGTATGAGGCTGAGTTCTTGAGGGCTTGGAGGGCAGCCCAGGAGCAGAGCTTGTCGTCGATGCGGCCGGCAGTGATGAACTCCTTGTCTAGGCCGAGAACACCAGCAGGCTGAATGTCGTAGAGTTCAAGCTCCCACTGAACGATAGAACCGTAGTCGGCTTCCTTGAGACCGAGGTCGTTGGCAATTGCACGGACGAGACGAGGAGGCTGAGTAGCGGCAAAAGAGCCAGCAGGGCCAGCTGCTTTGACGTCTGCACCAGATGACTCGAGGCCCACAATGGGGGTCATTTGAGTTTCTTGGTTGAAAGGACCATTTGCAGGGGCACCAAAGTGAGGAGCGAGGGTAGGAATTTTAGCAATCGGCCAGCCCAGCTTGACAAGTTTGGTGGCGATCTTATTGCCTTCCTTGACAAGAACGCGACCACCAATGCTGAGATCACGATCCCACCAGGTGGGACCCATATCACCAGCGTACGGAGCTACACCAAGCTGGACAAAACCAGCCTTGTCGGGAACTTGAGAGATGGGCTTCAGCTTGGCCGTCAAGGCATCGACGTGGCCAGCGAGGATGGCAGCACCGTTGCCAGACTCATACTTGTCACCAACGACAAAGGCGATGAGAGAAGAGCCATTGCGTTCGACGTAGTATTTACCTCCCTTTTTGATGTCCCATGAATCACGCTCCGACAGCTTGGTGTATCCAGCTTTTGAAAGGTCCTTGGCGAGAGCATCGACAGCGTGGAAGACTGTGGGATTGTCGGTGAGGAAGTCACAAAATGGCTTGCAGTAGATGGCAGCATTTTCTTTGGTTGCTTGAGGCGAGACTGGTGCCTGTGTTGGAGTGGTAGAAGATGATGCGAGGCTGGTTACGGCAGGGTTGAGAGTTGCCTTTGCGTCTGCGAGGATCTTGTCCAGCTTCTGGTGCTCGGTACGGAGAGTCTGTTCCAATTGGCTCATCTGGTGAGCAAGGGCATCCTCGGTGGACTTGTTGGACTCGACAGCCGGGATAGCGAACGATTGAGAGCTGCCTGACTTGAAGACGTTTGCAATGGGAGGTACAGGTGGGTAGTCCTGAGGGGCGGCGACGTGGCTTGACCGGGCCATGTTTTCTTGGAGAAGCTTGATGAGATGAGCCTGGTCAGGAGAGGCAGACATCAACAATGCTTGCAATGCATCCGTGGAGATCTCGGATGTCTGAGCAGCTGATCGGTAGGGCATGTCGTACGATGATTGGTGATCCATCTTGTAGTTGTTGTTCATGGCGGGAGACGAGCGCATGCGATTGAGGCCTTGGAAGTTCTTGACCATTGTTTTGTGAGAAAGAGGAAACAAAGAGTTTATATGAGATGACTATACAAGAGATGAGGGGGAAGGCGGTGTGTAAGAGAGAGTATCAGTGTATGAGTAACAAGCACGAGATGGTCTACGTCTATGTCACTTATCCGCCTATCCTATCTTGATGACCCAAGTGGTTGCTAGGCAGCTTCTGGCAGGTCGAGCACGTTTACGTTTACGTTTGTCAATCTCCAAATCCACCCATAGCTTGAGCACAGACGATTCCCCCAATCTCATCATTCTCAGGCACCCGATACTGTCACATGCTGCACCCCGGTCTGCCATTCGCAATCTCCGACGACTCCGATGAGATACTTGTACTGGTATGCCTTCCCGTGCCTCGCTTGTATCATGCTCCCGTCACGTCTCCTCATGCACTTGTCCTGGCACATAAGCCAGCTATCACTGAGCCGTGTCTCTTGTCCTTCCATCCTCATTCGCCAAGCTCCCTTGAACATCCTCCGCAATTCATCCCGAACTCCCCCTCCCACCAGCCGCAGTAGCATCCAAAACAGGCAAAGTGCGCTAAGCCACACCTGTGGCATGAAGTCACTCCAGTGGTGTTTCGTCCCTGTCATGTCCATACGATACGATAGCAATAACGTCAGTCTTTCCCACCCAAACGGCATCCTTGACCAGGTTTCTCGTCTTTCCCGTCATGATGTGCTGGTGGGTGAAAGCTGTAAGGGTGAGCAAGGTAAGATAGAAAAGAAGGATGTTCTGATCTTTCTTTTCGCTTGTAATCTTACTTTCTCTATTTCTCATTTCCGCAATATCATTCCTACTCACCGTAGATATCATTCTCGTCATATCATCTATACCTTATCTTTATTCTCTATACCTACTACGCTATCGGACCAAATAGTCACATTCATCGCACCACCAACAATGTCCACCCCAGCGAAAAAAGTGACCCAAAACACAACCCCCACCAAATCTACTCCCTCTGTCAATGGCGGCACTCCGTCAGTCGCAGGTTCCGTCTCCCCCGGCGGACCAGATGCCGCTCTCAAGAAACTCGAGACAAAGACCAAAGCCATGTACGCCTCTTTCCTTTCCACTCCATTCCCCTCTCAAACAGACCACACCAGCGAACGATAAGAGTAAGAAAAACTGATGAATATGACGAACAAAACAGAAACGCAAACAACGTCTCCAGAGTAGCAAACTCGCACCTCATAAACGCAGACGACAAACTCCACCCTCTTTTGTCGCTCAAGACGGGCAAACCCATTGATCGATTCCCCGAGACTAGCAAGGGTATTGCTAGATTGACTGGTACGTTTTACACCCCAAACCTACATGCAAATTCTATGCCTTTGCCTCCAGAAACTACCATAGATATGAGCAAGAGGAACAGAAAGACTGACAAAGATGATGGTCTAGTAACGACAGTCGATGCGATCCTCTTGGCCCTCGAGGCCGATCGATCAGGCAAGGAAGAGGAGAAGAGGGCTAGATTGCGGGTGCAGATTGGGTTGAAGCCTGATCCTGCTTGATATTCTCCCCTTTCAGCTTCTTCTTTTTCCATTTTCCTATAACCTAATACAAGTCATTGTATCTTGTGAATCTAATATGTGAAGTTCAAAGTCCAACAGAGGGACAGATCTGCCACCTCGCATTGAAGTTGGATGGGAATTGGGGAAGATACAATACGGCTCCAATTGTTTGGCGGCTCCAACTGATTGGATGATCTTCTTGTCTGACATTTCTTTTCACAACAGTGGCAAAGACGAGTAACAGAAGCGAGGTCAGAAAATATTGATTTCAATTCCCATATATCTGAACCGAAATAACAAAACAAAAGCGATGGTTGCGTTGTGGTGGTATCCGCCCCGTCTTCCTTGTCCATCCATTCCCTTGATGCAATTGGGAAACAAATCCAAGCGCCGGTCGCTTCTCCTACTGCGAAGTCATCCGTGACCATATCAAAACGCCTGCTATGCATTTATGATTCTCGTCTCTGTTGTCTTCTCGAGGCCAAACATCGTTTGTTGTGTGCGTGCTCTTCCAGCCAGAAGATATCCTACTTGACTCACTCGTCTTCTTCGGCTAGCTCGGGGTGTCTATTATGGAAAGAGATCAGTACATGCGATGCAAAGTCATCTTGATGTATCAAAAACTCACCCTAGCATTCCCTTGACATTTGACATTTCATAGTGCCTCTTTCGCATTTGCTCAAACTTCTTATGTTTTGCAACTTCGTCGGCTCCCATGTCCTCCTCGTTGCCTTCGCCATGTCTGGCCGTGTCATCAATGTCCATGGCATTTGGGTCCTCGGGTGCGACGACAACGCGCTTCTCTCCATCGCTCTGTCGCCTTTCCATGGCAACATCCCGCTCAGGCTCACCAAGATCGAGGTCGGGAATGTCGTTACCAAAGGGTCGCTTCTGTTGAGATGTGGTGCCTTCGCCATCCAAGACCTTGGCCTTGTCCAGCTCGTCGACGACAATCTGATTCGTGTCAATGTTTGCGGGTTCATCGTCGTCATCCTCGGCCATTGGATCGCCCTCGACACCGTGAACAAAAGGGGTCTTGGGCTCGTCAATCTTCATCTTGCCTCCCATTTGGCCTTCATTCAGGAACAAGTTGGCCTCGTCCCACTGTAGGCGAGCGTTGTTTGCTTTGTCCTGGTCGTTTGTGGCTTCGGCAGAAGATTGTCTCCGTGACATGGAGCCACGTGCAGAAGAAGCGCGGCGGCCAGTAGGACCCCCAGCGTTGATCTCAGTGTTCATCTGTACAATTTCCTTCTCGCTCATCTCACGGTTGGGCATGCTCGGGCGGCGGGGTGAGAGGGTGGTGGAGTCGTCTTCTTCTTGCAGGGGTGGGGAGACCATGGCTTGTTCGGGTGAGCCAGCCTGGTATGAGCCAGAGTTCTTTAGGATTCCTACATGGCATGTCAGCGACCGGGAGATTACTAGTGGCTTGGGTGTATGAAATCACCCTTTGGTCGTCTAGACTGGGTAGGAGGAGAGTGGAGTTGCTCAGTGGTTGGAGACATTTTGGCAGTGATTGCTGCTGGGGTCCAAGTTTGGTCAACTGTAGGGATAGCTAAGATGGTATGGGTGGGTATCCGGTGGTGGAGATTGTGAGTGTTGTGTCACCGCTTGACACGTGAAAGCGAAACTGGTGCGAGTCAGACGCAGGTACGCAAAGGGTCAAAGGTAGATCCCGGCTACTGACTTGCGTGGAGCTTGCACAAGGTGAGGCGCGATGCGGTACTGCACTTGCAGGGACCTTGAACAGATGTGGATGGTATCGTGCAAGGCGGTGTGCTCTGCAGAGTGGTGGAGAAGGTGATGGTGATGAAACGCAGCAGCACAAGTCTGGTGTGACGACAAGGACAAGCTTCCGGATGATGAAACCAACGGCCTTTAAGTGCGGGGATCCCAGTTCAGCTTCACCTTCAGCTTCGATTATTGCTTTGCTGTCAGGTTTAGACGTCTCGTCTCGGTGGAATGAGGTGGGTGATGTGCGTCCTTAAGGAAAGGTTTGGTTGGCCGCCCTCATATGCACCCGACTGCACCACTTTGAATCCGATCCAGCAAGACGTCACCGACCGTTGACTCGTGCACTGCGCCCATGGAGAAGCTTGGACCACGTAGCTCTTTCTTATTCGAACATGAACCCCTCCATTACTCGGCTATTCAAGCCGACCATATCTTATTACAGTACAGTACACACCACACAACTCGACAAGTCACCTCTACCTTACTCACTGTCAATACCATCACTTGACAATCGAAATGTCTCGTTGTTTCCATTGTGAAAGACTGAATAGACTTATCCCATCATAAATTCGTATCATCTGTCGTCGTCTTCATCACAACCATCGCTGCCTCATCATCCATGCATGTGAAACGCCACATGACAATACATGATAGCCTGGCCTGGTCATCAGGTCCAGAACCACCCGCTTTTGTCCTTCTTGTCTGCGTTAGCACCTCCATCGCCCAGACTCCCTTCTTTACCTGATGACTCGTCTTCCAATATCTCCTCGCGTCCATCGGCAAATCTTTTCTTGAGCACGCGTCTGCTGTGGCTCGTGCCATCAGGCAACACAGTCATCTCCGTCGTAGTCATTGTGGCAATAATGGACGCCTTACCCTCGACCTTGATTTCGGACGGCCTTTCCTTTTGATCGATTGGCTGTGCCGACTGCAACTCTGCCTGCTCCTTGGAAGTACCCATAAAGTGCTCGTACAAATCAAGCTCTGACTCGGGCTGAGCAACTGACTTGACTGCCAGATCATCCATCTCTGGGCTTGCAATCACTCGTGAAAGCTGCTCAAAGTCCCTCTTCACCACCTTTCCATACGGTGTCCACAAATTCGCACCTCCGATGATCTTACCAAATACGCGGTCGAGCTTCTTCTTCTCCGCCGGTGTGATGTTGTAGAGTGACGGGAGTTGAGGTGGTAAGATTCCACGACACTGCAGACCAAGCATCCAGTCCATCCCAGGCGCTCCCCACGCTTTGTACAGACTTTCGCTATCGACGCTGCCCTCCCATACTTCTCTTGCCCTTTGTTCCTTGTCCAGAGCAGCAGCAAGCAAATCCTCAAACGCTGCCCGCCACATACTACCATGGGTATGAGCATGCTCGTGCTGCTCGAGCTGAATCGGGCTGTATGGATTCTTCCTGAACCAATCAATTCCAAGCCAGCTCCCCGACCCTGATGCTCTGATTGGCACGGGTCCCGCTACAGGCAACATGTTCTCTCCATGATCCTGATACAAGTCAAGTATCTTGTCGGGGTTGGCGATGCCCATATTGGCGTTTCTAGCTTGGAGCAGCAGTGCTCGTGCAGCTTGCCTTGCATCTTCACCTACAGCGTCTGACCCTTGACCAGGCTTACGTGTAGGAGACTCAAGTAGCTTATCCCACAGCTCTGGGAAGTCGGCATGCATTTTCTCACGAGCTGATCGCATCTCTTGCTCCCACTCTTTGAGATGGTCGCGTGCCTTTGTGCTATCGGCAGCGGAGTGCATTCCGGGGAGTGTGGAGAATCCCTGCATCAATTTACTGATATGTTCGTCCGCAAACTTGCGGAACTTGACAGCAGCCGTATCTTCTTGAGCCGCTGGAGGGGAAGAGTTGTTACTCCATGGCGCCATGTCGAGAAAGCTACAAAGGCCAATGAGTCACGTAGGTCTGATTTTATGCTTTAAAAATACTCCGATAAATGTGGCGATGGTTGCGTCTCGAAGACGAGTCAAGGCTGTAAGGTTAGGGTGGCTTCGATCATTCAAACCTAAAGACTGCTACATGTCTATTCTTATTCATGGGGATTGATGCGGGGTAGCTTGCAAAGCTTCGGTGTGCTTGTGTGACGGTACAGGTACCATGATACTTTGATATTAATACTTGATCGTTTCATTGGATACGCAAGTAAGCCATGTCGCCTGATTGTTCAACCTCATCAAGACACGTACTTGTTCGGCTTCCAGCGAATGGAAAGAGCGCGCTTAGCAGTCTCTTGGTCACAAGAAGGAGAGATCTTTGATTCATCAATTCCCTCGGCAATTTTCCATGTCTTCATTCATCGACTTAGTACATCTACTATCCATTCCTTGCCCATTTTGCTCTCACTCAGCCAATATATCCATGCTAGAGGAAAGCAATGCATCTGCTTGTCCCAATGTAGCCAGTCTCCTTCTACTCCTTCTCTTTCACACATGTCCTTGAACTTCATAGTTGGCGGTGTTAGCACATCCCACGTTCCCGTGATGCCGTACAACCTTACACCTCTCTTTCTCAGCACGCCCACATCCGCATTCAATACCGTCAAACGCGAATCGGCCTGATCCCAATCACCTGCCCACTTTGCGGTGCCACCATTACTAAATTCTGCGGATAGAATGGGATCGTGTTTTTGTGCCTCCTTCAACGAGGCATCTCTGACAGGATCCTGAGGTGTGCAGTCTGTTGTAGGCGAGATCGCCAACAAAGAGTCCGGTGCTCTTATCGCCTCGCCCCTCGTTGCCAACACATGCAAAACCAATCCCAGAACAATATTGCCACCCGCTGAATCCCCGGCGAAAGTCACGATCTCCTGTGCATGTGCGCTTTCATCCCCATCGTCGCCCAAGGCGGAAGTACTCCCTATGTCTTTCATCTTGGGCATGAGGGCTTCATACAACTTCACCAGCTGCGGAAATGCGACTGGTGCTGGAGAGTTGGGCGCAAGTGGGTAGCTGACGACACTAATTGTACATCCGGGTATGCGCTCGCATATCTCGGTACATAGTTTCCAGTGTTCAGAACTAGGAGGCATCTGCCACGCGCCGCCGGCGAAGTAATACACCCTCCGTTTGCCCACTGATTGTCCACCACCACCTCCGTGCCTCTCACCCCTCCTTGTCTTGAGATCTGCATCCAGAGGCGCAGGTAGAGCAGATGCGGGCTTCTTGGCAACCATGTCATATATGTAAACATCGCAGACTTGTCGTTCGGTTATATGACAGCGCTTGCGAGCATAGGCGTGAGGAGTGAGTTTCGGAGAGCCAGCTGGGTAGACTATTTTGGGCGTTATGAGTTTCTGGCCTATGGGGCGGATGAGCGTGTGCAGGAGGGACATCCCCAGGGACTTGTCGGTTCTAGTTGTTGTCTTCATTTCATTGTCTTTCCCAGACAGGTGTAGGACTGTGAGATGAGGAGAGTCGTCAGGAGCAAGGTACTGTTCGTATGGCGATTATTGTTCTGCTCTTATACTTACATATGATTCAGGAGTCGGCAAATTAATGATGGAACGTGAGCAGAAGTAAATTGGATGCTAAATAATGACGTCGAAGATGGTATGGATTTAGCTTGACAGCAAGGCCTGTGACACTCGGGATCGCTTTTCATGTATGATACTGGACCAGAGTAGAGATATGGATTTCCACAACTTCATTCCTATGACCTACTTCTGTCTACTTGTTCCTCTGCTCTCTGATCATGTCTATTCACCCGAGTTGTGTTGTGGCTAAGGCACCTTACCTGGCACTTCAATTCATAGAGTGACGTCATGGTTGCCTCTTCGAGGTTACCGCCGTCGGCTACAGGACCATCTCCTATCACGACAACTTGACTTGTTTTGGTCGAGCCTGCTCCGCACAAGTCGTAACAGACGCGCGAGTGAATTGATGTCTCGCTCTATCTCATGCGCTGTCCTGGTGGCTATGCTTGCAAATAGTGTGCTTCTTCCAGCATTGACTTGATTGACACGAGTGGTCTAGATCAGGCTGCAGCATGGCTTGCGTCTGGGCTATGTTATGCTAAGCGCCACAAGATGCCTGATTCTGCTGCATACCATACTTAATAAGACTCACAAATTTCACCCCCTCTTGTCAGTGCTAATCATTACCATCATCCATGCTCTAGTCTATTAGCCTACACATCACCACCATCTAACCCCCAGCATGCCAACACGCAAGGTATACCTCGTCTTCGACCCCATCGACCCGCACAGCAGAGTACCCATGCGCATCCAGCAAGTCGCCGGTTTCTCCCATGCCCAACTCGTCGTCATCACACGGGGAGGGGTCCGCGACGGTCCAGGCAAAGTGTACGATATTTGGAAAGACGGCAAGAACGACGTCGGCTTTGGGGATGCCCGAGGCAATCCCATATCGTGGATGGGTCTTCGGCCGGGCCAGACGTACGAACGCGTCGGCGAGACCACTTTCACAAACGCACAGATTGCCAATGCCGGTTCGTTATTCCCCTTACTTGTCACTCGTCTATGAGACAAATTGTAGTTTCGAGCCAACAGAAATCAATCACTGACAAGACACGATCTGTATAGCTGACCGTGTCATCCATAATATGGGTGGATATGATCTGCTGTTTAGAAACTGTCACCACTTTGTTGCGAGGCTTACTCGGGAAATTTCTGTCACGGGCCAGTATCCGGGTGACAGGAATTATCATGGCATGACTCAGACTGGGGGTCTTGAGTGGATCTGAGCGTTGCCCAAGATGAGGAGTGCATGTTGCTCTGGTATTCATGACTGTCTTTGTTAACTTGTGATGAGAGAGGTGAGCTAGACGAATACAGTACGAAGTATATGAGTAAGGTCAATTCAAAGCACAAAGGTGTATCTCGCGACATCATTGCCATCTGCAGGTAGCCTGTGAGAGAGCTATAGCAGGTCAAAGAAGCTATCATTCATCAGTATTGATGACTGACGCATAGTATCCACTAATGTGCTCGCTATTGGCTGAGCAACACGCGATATATGGTTGGCTGCCTGATGACTTGGCCTCGTGTGACTCACGACTCCTCCGTGCGAAACGGCCATGCCTTTATATATGACTCTATTTTCATCCCGCTCCACATTTTCGACTTTCATTCTTACATTCTCCCAGCTTGTCCGGGAAATCCAATAGTCGTACAGCAAAATACCTCTACCGCTTCTCCAACGATTACAGGAAAATCAATTTCTAATAATGAGCTCTACCCCCACCGTCAAATTCGAAGAGCACATGGCAGCTGGAGGCGTTCCAAAGACCAATGATGAGGAAGAGCTCGACCTTTTTGGCAGCAGCGAGGAAGAAATGGAGGACGAAGAGGCAGCCAAGGCCCGGGAGGAGCGACTGCGCGAGTACAGGGCTCGCAAGGCAGCAAAGCCTAAGCCGGTCGCGAAGACGGCCGTTATCCTGGATGTCAAACCTTGGGGTAAGTATGTTCTCACATGGAGAGGGTCGCAGAAGTCTGGTCAAATGATGAATTTGGGCTGAAATGTCTCGAACAGACGACGAAACCCCAATGCCTGCCCTTGAGGCCAACGTCCGCAAAATCGAAAAAGATGGCTTGTTGTGGGGAAGATCTCAGCTGGTGGATATTGGATACGGTATCAAGAAGCTACAAATCAATATTGTAGTTGAGGATGAGAAAGTCTCTTTGGTTGACTTGCAGACTGAGATTGAAGAGGATGACGAGTTTGTCCAGTCTACTGATATTGTAAGTGTTTACATTCTGCTGTTATTCTACCATCCATGGAATGGGAAATCAGTACGGGTACGCTAATGCAGTGGTCGCTTTAGGTGGCGATGCAAAAGTTGTGAGCACGTTCTACTCAGGGTGTGCACTTGGTCACGCTCGAGTCGTTTCACGAAAACAGTGTGAAGGAGTTCACGGATCACTACATGAGTGGTGTGACAAGTTAGTTCCTGCGTCGGGTCAATCATCTTACAGACCATCTTATAGACGGAACATCGGGCACTCAAGCAAGTTGATCGCATTACCTGCCAGAACATCATAATACCTCGTTCTTTTCGTGAGCAAAATCACATTGAAGAGTCTGAGGTAACACCGCATAAGTACTGTGACATCATGCCTTCTTCTTCAGGAAGGCTGAGGGAAAATGGACGCGGAACCAGGTTGATTCCCTTGCTTCATGTTGCTGCTGCACTTTTAGATATCTCGCGCCAATCCCCAACACAATCTTCCGTCATGTTTTGCTGTACTCAATGTCAAGATTACTTGGAGGTGTGCTCTTCTATTTCTCGACAACCAGTCAATATCTCTAAACAATTGATCTGCCCAGAAGTGAAGCTGCAGCTTGATAATTTGGCTCAGGTAGACATCTTGGTCGGAGGCCTCGTTAGTCGGATGTGCCACTGTAAGAAACGGGTCATCGACACACTCAGAAGACGACGATCGAAGTCAATATGGCCGGACTTCTGGATCTGTCTACCGAGCTTCTTGACCATATCTTCCGGTACCTTGCTGTGTGGACTCCAGACAAAGGTGCAGGCGCAGCCAACACGAAGATCAATATCGCCAACTCGAAAGGACTCAAATCGTCATGTCTTGTTTGCAGACGCTTGCTTAACCTTGCAGAACCTCTGCTCTACCATACTTTCCTGCAACGTGGGTATCGCTACATTGATGGAGTTGGCGTTGGTATGGCTTATCTTCCCGAGAGTGTTGCCAAGTCAGTGGTGATTCGAGCAAGCTTTTCACCACATCTGACACGCTTCACATCTCTGGCGGACACCCCCTTTGACGTAGAAATTGTGTCTCGGCTGTTCCAGTTGCCAAGCTTGGTGACTTTTGATGGTTACATTGACCAACAAATCAATAACCCCATTACGCGTCACAGGACTCGAGCTCCAACCCTTACGACGCTATCTGGGAATGGCAAAAGAAGCATGGGGTGAATGTTGTCAGCTTCATCAGCCGCAGTCCTGACTGAATCCGCTTGGACTTGGGGAAAAACTTGGGTAGGCTTCTGCACGTTGTCAGAAGACGTCGATTCTATGGAAAGGGCCCTCCAACGACCCAACTATCTCGGTCTCATATCTTTTTCTCCCGGAAAGTTTGACATTGTGGTGCGTTGCTGGTCGGCTGGTGCAATGAGTTTTGCTCTTCCCTCTTACTTTTGATCTCGAACTTTTTCACCGATCGAATTTGTGTTTTGAATAAGAAACGGAAGAACGAAGGATGATGGGACAATAAAATTTCTTTTTGTGTTTATTTCCTTCTCTCTCCTGGGATCTTGGGGTGTTTACCCTACATTGCAGATTTACTTATTAGATAGATGGGATATCTTAGAAGTTTTTAGGCGCTATATTGTACGTACTGATGAGCAAGGCATTTACAGATTCTCATGGCTTTGAAAGTGCAAGTCTTTCTCTCACAGCTACAAAGGACAGTGGCCCCTTTTGCGCGTGTGCATAGAGACCTGACTCTGTTTAGACACCGCTATAACATGGTAGGAAGTTTCCAGAGAACAGGAGTTCGGAGAATGATCTTTACAACGATTGCATTAGGACGTCTGTAATCAAGCCACCTGCCTGTACGTATTTGGCTTTGTTACGAGGAGTACCATCTTGCTCAACATGCCCTTAAGATCCAAACCCTGTCCTTTTGTCTCTCTTCTTGCGCTATGCTGTCCCCCTTTGCGAATCTCCTCACGCCGAGGATTCTCCCTGTCTATTGTGGTCTATGTCACGTCAAGTCTTTCGCAAATCTCATCTTGACTTTACCCTCCACAAAGGTACCAGGGGGCATACCCTTTCGAAAGTCAATCAGAACTTTCTGATCTCTTCCACGACCTTATGTACGAGTCTCAGCGAAAGGAGTGTATCCTCCTTCAATAGGCATCTAGCCAATCAACGATGTCGAGACGCGTCCCAGGTTCAGCGCCCGATAGACCTTCGAAGGGCGGCCACCTAGTGTTGTGCCCCACCACATAAGTATCGTCAAACTCTGGTGAAAGGCCAATGTACAGCAGATCTGGGAAACGTTGCGGAGTGCATCTGAGAAGAGCATTGAGAAGAGGCACCATTCGTGGAGATACATCAGTAATGACCAACTCTTGCAAGGAAGCCGGCAACAGATCCACCAAATGTGATTCACTTTGGTCATCCATGCTCGAGGCAAAAATTGCCGACTGATGGAGGTGGAGTGTCGTAAGAACTTCCATGTCTTGCAGTGACTTCAAGCATGTCGAATCGAAGTACTGTTCCCAGGCACTCCCAGATCTGAACCTGTCTCTATTGGATATGTGAGCGTCCAAAGTGAGCGCCTTCAGAGTGTTCCTGTGATTGTGAAGCGGTGTGTTAAGTTTGGCCCAGTCAGACCGGTTACTTCGACGACAGAAGTATGCACTAGGACAAAATGTCAAGCTGAGGCGTTCAAGGCCCTTGCAGATACTGACAATGGCAGGCTCCATTTCAGAGAGAAGCCTGTCGCGAAGGATCAAGTCGACTGTGGTAATGGCAGACGACCCATCTGTAATGCCGAAAAGCCCTCTCAGGCTGTTTAGTAATGCTGGTGATAGATAGTTTACATAACCATCGATTGTCTTCAAACTTGGCAGTTGGAGCAATTTAACCAAGAGGTCGACACCCGTTTGGGTGGGGTCCAACGCTGTGAAACGTACCAACTGGGGGAAATCGTGGACGTGCCGACCTCTCTCATAGCCAAGTGTTATCTGTACTAGAGAGCGATAGTAGCCAAGTGTAGCCAAAGAGTTTGCTGGGCAGGAAGGATACGCCATTGCCAGGTGTTCCAGGCTAGGTGTTAGGAAAAAAAGAACAGCAATTTCTGGAGTTTCCGATCCGTTGTCGAGTTCGTTCAGTAAAAGCTTGAAGCAGTGGTTGCGATGCATGTAAGTGGTGCTTGCAACGAGGAGGTGAGAAAGACGTAGAGAGCGTCGGTCTCGGCGGCGACAGGAATTGGCATCATGTATAGTCTCGCTGTTCCGACCCAATGCTTCGATGACAACTACCTTGACGTATTGTCGTAGTTCTGGTCGTTCGAGGAGCGTTCGGATGAACCGACGTATGCTAAGGCATTGGGTCACTCCCCTCGAGCGATTACCGTATCTTATGAACGTATGATACAGAAAAGGTTCTACGACGCTGTGGACGCGCTTAGAGACCTGAGAGGAGGACTTGAGTCCTTGGTAATTGGTGTGACAGATGTCTGTCTTTGCCGCTTGAGCGCCGTCCGCAGGGGTCCATACGGGCAGACACTGGAATATTTGACCAAGAAGTTCGGTAGGGAGATCTTGAAGGCCGATCATGTTGGTTATATTTAGTGTTGAGGTGGTGGCGCGCAGCAGCCAGACTCGAACTCTTGATGGAAGGTGAGGAAGAGATAAGGTAATGAAAATCGTGCGAAAGGCTTGTCAGAAAAGAAATGGAAGTTGCGCTGCTTAAGTCGCGTTTGTGAATGTATGTCCAAACAAGGAAGGCACCATGACCAGTTTCAATCACAATCACTTGCACGTGCACGTGCGTCAATCTCGAAAGTAGGTTGCAAAAGCATTAACATAACATGGGAGTGAATGCGTATTGGACAGAATCTAATTTACGATATCAAGACTTTGCTATGAGCCTGCTTGTTTATTCCTTCTCTTTGCTGTAGTCTCTCTCCCGTACGCTGACTTTTAGGCTACGTTGTTAATCTCACCCGAGGAGGCTGTACCAGCTTGGGCTCCACGGAGAGGAAGACCGAGTGGGACAGGACTAGAGACTGAGGCAGAATAAGGCAGTTCTTCACACGTCTTATCGGCCGGGATCTGAGGCTCCTCTGCAGAGGCAGTTTGGGCAGCTCTTGCAGCCTTGGCAGCTCTGGCTCTTCCGCGTTCTAGTTCTTTAAATTGATCTTTGTGGTCTAAGATCCACAATGTCAATTCCAAGTCTAGGCTCTCTCTATCTCCAGCCAGCAAGTAATGGAGAAGAAGATCTGGTTGCTGTGGCTGCTGTTGACGATTCGGTGCAGAGGCAGACGAGGACGTGTCCAGTTCTGTCCATTCCCCGGAAGGCATTTGCACGCGCACAGTGACATAGAGAGAAGTTTGATCACGCAATCTAGGCTTCATGCTGAGGATAGATATGTTCGGCTGATGGAGGGCTGCTGTAGGTAGTGATGACACGTTGGAAATGTTGTCCCCGTCGTTGTAGCCTTCAGCGTCTTCGTCGTCAGTGTCTTCGTAGTCATCGTCATCCTGGTTGTCATCGTCTTCGTGGTTGTCATCGTCTTCGTGATCAACATCGTCTTCGTGATTTTCGTCAGGATTGCGACCAGGATCAGCATGATCAATCAGGGTGAATTCAAGAGTCAACCACCTCTTGACTGCCCTGACAATCTCATTTGCTTTCTCACGCTTGAGGTCAGCTTCCTCCATCAGGGCATCAACCAAGAGCAGCCGGGCTTTCTCGTTCTCGTTGGTTCTCAGTACATGAACGATGCGATTGTCGTACTCTTCCTGTTTTTGGAAGAATTTGAGTGCATCACGCAGAAGATCTTTTCGGGCCACAGCGATGGAATTTTCAAGTAGAGGCAACGTGGGCAGAATGTCGTTTATGAAGCGGGCAAAAAGAGGGCGAGTGACCATTCGACGCCTGTGGTCGCTGTTTTCCTTGATAGGGCCAATTCCGCCAGAAGTGGAAGAGGGCTCCTTGTCTTTGGCCTCCTTGTCTTTGCTCGAATAACGGCAAGCCGTGCGGGCGGTGATGATCCAGTCGAAGAGCTGTTGCACGGTCAAGAAGCCAGCGGCGTACGTGTCTGCATTGAGGCCCAGAAAGTCCATCACGCTTGCTGGATCGGAGGAAAGGAAAATCATGCTTGCTTTCCAATTTGAGGCTTCCTGCTCGGCGATACGCACGTAGAAGCCGTTGTCGTTGCTGGTGATGCCAAGGTCGTAAGCCAGGTAGCCAAGGATCTGACCCAGGTCGCCGTAGGAGTGGAGATAGCTGACCCAGTCTAGTGAGAGGGTTCCGGGATAAAGACGTATGTCTATCTGCGCGTAGGGATGTTTGTGCTTGAGACCACGATTGGCAGCACCTTTCGAGTTGGTGACATCGCGCAACGGCAGGCTTCCCGCGTTATCCTCTGACGCTGGGGCGCCTGCACTGATGAGGCTGTTGGTCATAGTCTCGGATGCATCATCCGACCAAGGAAAGGCAAGGGTAAAGTCAAGCCCATTCCTGATACATCTCTTCGCTCCCAGGTCTTGTGCGATCTTTTCATTGGCGTCTGGAGAAAGCGGGCCCTGGACGAGGAAGTCGATATCACCGTAATCTGGCTTCTCAGGGGCATCCTTCAGACTTGTGACGACGCAGTAGTGTTTTGAAATTGCTTTTTGGCAGACTTGTTTGAGAGCATCGTAGACATGTTGAGACATGCGAGGTGTATGTAGGGCAGGTTCGCCGCTTTGGCCTGGGTGAGCGAAAGCGAGACCGCCCATGATTGGAGAACTCTTTTCGGTGCTGGAATACGGACAGGTTGTGCTTGTTGCGAGAGTCAAGATAGACAATTGACATTTACTTTGTTGTCATGGCTGATGAAAGAGGAGCGCAAATATGTCTTGTCAAAGCGGGGCAGAACAGCACATGCGAGATGGTAAGAATCATAAATGGAAGGCACATTGTGAAAGTGGAAAGTGAGTAATTACAACATATCAAGGGAATGAGTCAGGTGGGAAAGCATGAGTAGAAGCAAGGCAGGGTATCAGAGCATGAATCACATTACAGCTTCCAATCATAACTGCAGGGCAGTATGAGGAAGTCTGGCTTACCAAGAGGATCGGAGAGGAGAAAGTTAAACGTGTATAGAGGATATCGTTACTTTCATAGTGTGCAATGGCATCACATTTACATGAGCACCTCGGTTGAATGAATAAAGTTTGTAGTTTATAGGCAGTGCAGTGCAGCACAAGCAAGGCAGAAACAGAATGATGACACATGCTGGACCCTCGATGAAAGGACAGGACGCACAGGCCCCGGATTCAGCTGGCGTTGGAAAGATGGAAGGACTTGAACAACGTCAGACGGCTTGGCATTCTTTTGCCTGCTGTGCGGCGGTTGCGTGTGCTTGTGCTGCACTGCTTCGATTGGTAGAGGAGCTGCACTGGTTCTGAGAGACGAAGCATTCACACCTCATCGCATATCCTCAATTTGCTCATACCCGCCGTAAAGTGCAGGCGCGATCTTGTTTGCTCTCGGAACCAAACACCCCGCCGACGCACCTGCCACGACAGTACTCAAGCATTGCCCGGCGTCGTAACCGCACCTTCCGTTGTCGCCTGCGCAGGCTGATACTTGACATCTTGAAGTACGAGTATAATGGATGTACGTACATACCTTAGCGACCACCACCTCCTACTACACGTGTAACTCCAACACGTCCCCGTCGAGACAACACCGCCAAGTCAGCTGAAGCATCAATGATTGCTTGATTCCCTCCTTGCTTTGTGTTTCCCCCCCACCATCACATCACCAACATCATCCTCATCACCACCACCACCACCGCGCAGCCAACCAACCCCACCTCGACCTGCTCGGCCCCCGCACCGCCATGAGCAGCAATCCAGCCGCCATTGAGCGAGACGAGCAAGATGACCGGCACCAATCACATGAGCAGCAAGATGGAGCGCAACCTCCACATTCACATTCTCCACAACATCCGCCACAACCTAACCCACACCATCTCCCACCACAAGCTCCACAACAGCTCCCGCTAAGAGAACGACAGATGAATAATGACATGCTAGTCGACTCCGACTACGACGACAAGGCACAAGATGTCACCATCATCACGCCCGAGGACGATTCAATGGACGACCAGGCCGCAGACCCGCTCGCCGACAACTTCGAGGCCATGCGCGACCGCTTCATGCCCTACGACCCCGATCTAGAAGTCGACGCCGAAGCCATCAGCACATGGGACATTGAGAACTGGAGGACACAACCAAAGAGAACACACGGCCCGACATTCGAGTGCGGCGGCCACCCTTGGAAGGTGCTCTTCTTCCCCGCCGGCAACAATGCTTCCGACTCGACCAGCTTCTACCTGGAGCACGGCTACGATGACAACAACAAGCCCGCCGACAACTGGTATGCTTGTGTGCGCTTCATGCTCGTGCTGTGGAACCCCAACGACCCTTCCATCTACATCCATCACGAGGCTAACCACCGCTTTACTTCGGATGAGGGTGACTGGGGCTTCACGCGGTTCGCCGAGAAGAATAAGATATTTGCTGCACAGTTTGAAGACAAGGCTCGACCGCTGGTGGAGAATGACGGCGCAAAGATGACTGCCTACGTGCGCGTCTTGAAGGATCCCACTGGTGTTTTGTGGCACAACTTTGTCAACTACGACTCGAAAAAGGAGACGGGCATGGTCGGCTTGCGCAATCAGGGTGCCACATGCTACCTCAACTCTTTGCTGCAATCTCTATATTTCACAAATGCTTTCAGAAAGGTATTCCTTCCTTCACTCGACCAGCCTTCTGGTCTGATTGGTTACTAACAAAGCATATAACAGGCAGTCTACCAAATACCCACAGAGGGCGAGCAAGACGCCGCCAACAGCTCCGCATGGGCCCTCCAACGACTTTTCTACAAGCTTCAGACCGATCCCGCCGCTGTCTCGACCATGGAACTGACGCGCTCCTTTGGATGGGAGTCTCGCCAAGTCTTTGAACAACAAGACGTACAAGAGCTGTCGCGAATCCTCATGGATAAGATGGAAGAAAAGATGAAGGGCACGGCGGCGGAAAACCTCCTGGCTGAAATGTTCGTTGGTAAAATGAAGACATATATCCGGTGCATCAACGTTGACTTTGAGTCTTCACGTGTCGAGGACTTTTGGGATCTGCAGCTCAATGTCAGCGGATGCAAGAGCCTCAAGGACAGTCTGGAAAACTACATCGAGGTGGAGACGCTCGAGGGCGACAACAAGTACCAGGCAGAAGGGCTGGGCCTGCAAGACGCCAAGAAGGGAGTCATCTTCGAATCCTTCCCTCAAGTGCTGCACTTGCAGCTCAAGCGCTTTGAATACGACTTCCAGCGCGACATGATGGTCAAGGTCAACGATCGCTACGAGTTCCCAGAGACCTTTGACGCCTCTCCTTACCTTTCAGACACGGCCGACAAGTCCGAACCCTACATCTACCACCTCCACGGTGTCCTCGTCCACTCTGGCGATATGAATGCCGGCCACTACTACGCTTTCCTCAAGCCCACCAAGGACAGTCCCTTTTACAAATTCGACGACGATCGCGTCACTCGCGCGACCAAGAGAGAAGCAATGGATGAAAACTTTGGAGGCGAGTACAACGTCAATGGCGTCAACGGCGGCATGAAGGTACAGAACCCCTTCACAAGGCAGTGGTCTACCAAAAGATCAATGTCCGCATATATGCTGGTCTACATCAGAGAGAGCCGTCTTGAGCAGGTCCTGCCTCCGAGTGACATTGTGCAGCCTCCTGAGCATCTACCAAAACGTTTGGCTGAAGAGCGCGCCCTTATTGAGCAACGGAGAAAGGAGCGTGAGGAGGCCCATCTCTACATGAACGTTCAGGTTGCCACCGAAGACCACTTCCGCGAATACCAGGGCTTCGACATCGTCGAGTGGAAGACTACCGACGAAGAGAATGACCCCGCTGCTCCCAGGACTCTCAAGTGCCGCAAGTCCTCGACTCTCGCCGAATTTGTCAAGCAAGCTGCCGACGCTTTTGAACTCGAGCCCGACATGGTTCGTCCTTGGGTCATGGTCAACCGCCAAAACGGCACAATCAGACCTGATCATCCTCTCGCAATCCCCGGCATGACCTTGGAAGAGGCGAACCAGAAGTTCACTACGCGACAGGCACAATTCCGCATCTTCCTTGAAAAGGCCGATGGACGGACCGAAGACGGCCAACCCATTTTTGAGAATAAGAGGCTTGCTGAACCGGCCGCCCCCGAGACCGAAAAGGAAAAGCCAATCATCATCTTCCTCAAGTACTTTGATGTTGAGAAGCAGGAGCTCAAGGGTGTCGGCCATACCTATATGCTCTCGTCAGACAAGGTTGCCGATCTTGCTCTTCCAATCTTGGAGAAGATGGGCTGGCAACAGGGTGAGCAATTGAAGCTTTACGAGGTATGCTGCTCTTTGTCTTTTTATTGATCCTCGAGCTGACAAGATTTCAGGAAATAAAACACAACTACATTGACCAGATGAAGCCGTCCCAGACACTCTTACAGTCCGAGCTACAACACGGAGACATTGTTTGTTTCCAGAGGTTCATGGATCAGGCGGAACGCGACGCATACCAGGAAAAGCACCCATCAGCCTATACTGACCCCCCCACCTTCTACGACTACTTGCTCAATCGGCAAGAAGTTACTTTCCTACCGAAGCCCAATGTACCGCAGGCGCTCGAGCTTGAGGCGGACAAGGGCAACTTCACCCTGTTCCTGTCAAAGAAAGATAGCTACGATGCTTTTGCAAGCCGAGTAGCGACACGACTGTCCGAAATTAGCGGGACTACCATTGAGCCCGATCACCTCCGTTTTTCCACTATGAATGCGAACAACTGGAAGGCCCGGGCCGTTGTCAAGCGTGTTCCTAATGCCACGTTGAACAATATCCTTGCTGGCATGGCCGGGTACGGAAGCTATGGGTATAGTAGTCAAGCCAACGATGCCTTGTATTATGAGGTCATGGAGATGAGTTTGGCCGAGCTTGAGCAGCGGAAGAATATCAGAATATCTTGGTTGTCTGAGGGCATTCAGAAAGAGGTGAGGTGTTGCTAAACGTGTGAATCATCAACGCTTGCTAATTCTTCTAGGACGTCTTCGACATTCTTGCGCCTAAAGCGGGCCGTCTCGGGGATGCTCTTCCTACCTTTCAACAACGCGCTCGCCTTCCCGATGAGATCATGGAGCAGATTCGTCTTTACGAAACCCACTCATCCCGCATATTCAAGAAGATCGATGCCTCGCACCCGATATCGGAAATTAATGAATTCATGGCTATCTATGGCGAGCGTATACCCGAGGAAGAACTCAACATGAACCCCGAGGCCGGTGACCGTCTGATATCTTGCTTTCACTTTGACAAGGAGCCGTCAAAAGCGCACAACGTGCCCTTCTTCTTTGTCATGAAGGAGGGTGAGGTCTTCAAGGAGACCAAGGAGCGATTAAGTAAGAGGACTGGTATCAAGGGCAAGCTGCTGGAGAAGATCAAGTTTGCTGTTGTTCGTGGAGGGCAAAGCTATAGTAGGCCAGTATATGTTGAAGAAGGTGAGTTGCCATGTCTTGTCTTGCTCAAAGAACCCTATGTTGACTTACGCTCTAGTCCTCGATGAAGACGACATTCTTTCCGACAAACTTGGCGCCGATGATCTCCTTGGCCTTGATCATGTCAACAAGACACGGGTGTATACCGGCAAATACGAGAGCTTGAACATTCGATAGAGAAGGACACATCGGATGGAGTGAGGAGCAGAGGTTGCAGCAGACTTGCAAGGCAATTGATATCGAACTGGATCAGACGATGAAGTTAGAGCAAGATTACACTTGGGTGCTTTGAAATGCACAGAAGATGGGCGAGATGAAGAGTTCGTAGGTTTCATGTCAACAGCGAGTCGGCGGCAGGATTCACAAAAAGAAACTCAAGAATAGCATGAAACGTCGTACATTATTTTATCTTTATCGCTATCATCTCATGGGTACAGCTTCATCAGCATTATCATTAAGGTTGGTTGGTTGGTTGGGAAAGAGGAGGAGATGGGAGGGATCATACTTGGGACGGGGAGCGAGTAGATGTAGTGGGATAAGATGAGTAGCAAAAGACAATTGGATTCCGAACCACTTTTCTCCTTCTTCTAATATCGTTCTTCCCTCCCCCTCTTCGATCTCATCGCTTGGCTCGGACTTTTGCCTTTCTTTGATTTTCCTTGGATACCTTTCCGGTTGGGGAACGATGACCTGAGAGCGGGGTGAGTGCCTTTTTCCTCCGCTCAGACGACTATATAAGGGAGTAACGAGGCAGTAGGCGTGATGGACGAGTGGGACCCATCCTCCTTGCACTTCTTCTCTCCTTTTTTTGTTCTTTTCTCCTTGTTCGTCTGGGTAGGGGTGTTTCTCCCGTTGAAACATCTCCTTGCTTCTTGGTTTTTTTTGTCGTGTCATGGGTGGAATATGTTTGAACACTTATGTCCCCTTTTCTTTTCTTTTTCGTTTTTCACTCCCCGCTCCCCCCTTTCTAGCTGGCTTTCTTGAGTAGCATGATGTGAACGTTTGGGCATTAGGCTTTGTGGGGCGGTTGTAGGTGGGGTTTTTATGATGAATGGGTACGGAAATGGCGAGAGGAAGTGGTGGAATATTGAGTGAGTTGAGGTATGTAGATTAGAGGTTGGAGATGGTATGGGTTGGGGGGGGGGGGTCCCCGATGCGTTTCGGATGAGGGGAGCGGTGCGAAAAAGGGATCGTGATTGGCTTATTTGCGACTGGGTTGATTTGGTGCATAGTGATGTAGCAAGTTCTTGATTGTTTGGTCTTTGTTGTATGGGAAGGAAGAGCTCTGCTGCAGGAGCGGAAACGGAGGATTGATTGGTTGTATAGCAGAAAAGTGGTTGGGCGCGAGTTGAGCTGAGTTGGGGTTGCGTGAGAGATCTAGAATGGAAGGGCAATGGTTTGAGTCGGAACGGAAATGATGCTTCAGGTACAGCTCCTTGACGACCTTTTCGTGCTTCCCAATGTTTCACTCAGGGCCGCGACACACGCCTTTGAGGAGACATTCGTCTGCCCATCGAGGGCTTTCACATGCTGGGATTCATTACGATAGAAAGGATACTGCTGACTTATTACATGATTCAATCTATAACGAGCGGGATGACCGAACTGATCAGTGCTACAGACGTCGACAATCGCAAAACATTCTTGCTTCGTACACGACTCTATCTGTGAGCACACCTGATCTAGCGGACCAATCGTACTCATGTATTCTCAAGTCTTCTTACATGACCGCACCTCGTCAAGTCGGGCCATGCCAGTCCGGCATTCCTGCTCCGTTCATACCAATCGCCCATGAAGCGGCTTGAGTATGAACGTTTTGCTGCGCAAAAGTCTGCTGTGGTGGCCAACCCGGGGCAACACCAATGTTGGCATTGATGTGAGCACGAACAGTGTTGAGCACAGCCTGGGCAGTAGGGCGATTCGCAGGGTCATCTGTAATACAGTTTGTGACCAGTGTCCGCAGTTGGACGGAGAAGAAGTTTTGCAGACGTGGTTGATTCGCGACGTGTGTCTGAGTGGGACCTCCAGCGGCGGCGTTGAAGAAGCGTAATTGGGGCAAGCGGCGCCGAGACCTCATGAGACACAGGATCACCATACCCACTTGGTAGATGTTGGTGGCGCTCTGAACTCTGACGTTGTTTCTTGCTGTTGTCGTACCCGGTGGGTAATTGTAAACACCCATGATATAATTTTCGTCATTTCGTGTCCAGAGTTCCTGTGGGTTATAGTCAGTACGAGATAGTCCCGGCAGTGACAAGCTCAATTCTAAACTCGTAGATAGAGTAGGCGATTGTACTCACCACTGGAGCCCAACCTCCTGTATGTAGCTCTCTTCGAAAGTTGTGTTGCCAGTGCGGGTCGGTCGGGTAGGTGATCTCGGACCTGCCAAAATCTCCAAGCCTGACCGAGGGGTAATTAGGAAACTGTCCTCCCGCCCTTGGTTCCGAGACGAAGATGTTGTTTGGTTTGATATCTTGGTGAATGATCACTTCATCATTTTGAACCCTGGCTCCTGGCCGGGCTCGAGTCCTTGTCTCAAGCTCCACGCAAGCCTGTGCCAACTGCTCGAAGACGTACCAGACGAAAGCCTCCGGCATCCTTAAAGGATGATTTCCGTTCTGATAATGATGGAGAACTTCCAGGAGGTCTCCTCGCGTGGAATAGTCCATCCATATGTGCATGATATCTCTCCTTTTGGCTTTTTTGAAGCCTCTGATCTGGGGGAAAACGGTGCTTCCGGAGAGGATCTGCATTGAGTGGACTTCTTTGATTACGCTACCGTCTGTCAAGCCAGTGTTTGGTCGGGCGCCGCCAGTCTGGGCCCAATAGTCGGGATTCTTCCATGATGCAGTCCCAAGGCATACCAGCTTCTCTACTCTTTGTTCTTGGATGACATTAGTCTGCGCGTCCACACGAAGCCAGAGAATGGCCGCGCCATCACCGCCCTATTAGCCAAGTTAGTTGAGGTTCAACCCATGTACGCCAAAATGTATCCACCTGTCCTAGTATATGATTGCCCTTCCATTTGCTGGCACCTGGTCGAAGTGGTCTACGTCTTACAGGAAGATAGTTGTGCACGACATCACTGTCGTTCCAATTAGGGCTGGTCAGCCGCCGTAATGCGTGCGCGAGCGTTCCTGACCCTGGTGGCCATGCCATTTTTAGGTAGTATTTGGCACGATCAAGGCGATGTCGTGTGGCTTTAGGGATTGGAGATTCTGCTTGATCGGAGAACACTAGTGGGGAGAGTCTTAGTATGGTAATCTGTGCCTGCTCCGCTGGCCAAATATTTATGAAGTCCATGAAACAAAGACATATCTGCAACGGCCGCTTCCATATAACGCTTTTAGACCTGAAAGGTGTTCTTTGTCCCTACCCACTCCAGCCAGATCGAGAAACGGCGAGAGGAGGAAATTGACAAAGAAAACTCAATACCGATTTCGCGTGTCTTATTGGACACATGAGTCATGAGGTCGAGACAATATTGAAAGGATGAGGAGATGGATCATCAGTCGTGGAAGAAAATCATTACATCTCATGCTTTAGATAGGCCATCCAACGTATGGAAGCTCTTTCGTCAGTCAGATTGATCGAACATATGGGCATGTCTATTCGTTCCGATACAGCACCCAGCCTCATCAGACACTATCTGCTTGAGGACTTAGACGCGCTGTTCACTTTCCACAACGTCCATGATCGTGAATAGCTTTACCCTGTGATACCTAGAAAGGAGATTTGTACATACCGTCCTTTCCCATGACTGCAGTCCCGCAGAGCTCATCGAGTACATGCTTGATGCTAAGCGCCACTCTAGTCGTGTCTAGGTTTGATGGCCTCATTCTGCGATGCCGACTCACCAGGAACAACCCGGGAGACTTCACCCTTGCCTTTACAACAACATCAAAGCTTCTGGAATTTGGCATCATCATAAGTACGCCTAGGTAGAATCGCCTGAGGACGTGCATTGTAGTTGTGCGCTTTCCTCCCGTGGAATGCGGTGTTTCGTTGAAAGAGGCGAGGTATCTCCTCGCATGCAGCTTCGACAGATAAGGAGAAGTGTATCACTACGGAAGTGAGTAACGATGCTATCAGAATGGTGGTAGTATTTCACTACCTTTCATTACCTTTCGCTTCACTGTCTCACGTGACTAATTAGTACCGAACCGTACTTTACTTCTCGTTTCTCGGACTCTCTTGGATAACTCGTCAGAAGATAGGTTGACCACCAGGCTCGTACAGTGCCTCCGTGTAGCCCCTGTCACTATGACCGCCAGCACCACTGACAGTGAGCACAATAATGAGCACGATAACGAGCACGACGACAAGAACGACCTCAGTCCTGACAACCGCTTGATTGCCAGCAAGCATAGCTCCCGTGTTCGACTCAATTAAAGTGCATTTACTTTTGCTCGTCTGCACGGGTAATCCGGAAGATCATGAGATCGCTCCACGAAACACACAAGCTCTCTTTCTGCCAAGTACAATTGATTGACCTGTCCGAGTGAGGATCACGATTCAATCTACCCTAGCCATGTCGAAACATCATTGGAAAGCACGAGATGCTGCCCGCAAGTCTTGCTCATTCCTGGCGACAGGACGCAAAATTGGTCAAGCTTTTATTTGGTCCAGATTCACGCAGAGCAACGGCCTTACGGCTGAGCCTGACAGCAAATTCATATGCATTGGTTGCCATTTCGGCGGCTCGCTTGCTAACACGTTTTTACCTTATTAAGGTAGTTGAGCGTGGGACCCAACCGTTTAAACATCCAGCCCCTTTCAGCCTAACATGTGGGGCGGGGAAGCGCTCATGTCCGGGTTCATCAATACACCTCTGCCCGCCCTCCACTACAGTCATCTCCTAGCATACATGATACAGGTCGATGGTCAACGAAACATTGTTCCGAAGCGAGAAAAATGATGGACACGCCAGGAAGACGCGTTACGTTTTTCGATTGCACATCTTCGCCGTACAACATGGCTTGGGTTGCTGTAGATGTCTGAATATGGTTGACTCGTGTACACCTACAGCTTGGCCGTTGATTTTGTCTCTGTCAAAGGGTTTCGCCGCAAGACGTTCTCGCAACCCATTTCCACTATACCACGCTACGTTATACACATCACCCGTGCCAAAACGTCTAGCCTTTTGGTAGTGCTAGGAAATACGCTCGAGATGCCTCACAGTACCGCTGTACTTCGCTAAAAGTTTGGCGGTAATGCCAACGGCGGTCTCAGCACTGCTTCTTGATGCCCGTTTGTACAGCTAGCCATTGTACGCCTTCTGGACTTACGAGCAAATGAGAGGAATAGACTTGTCCATCTGGGCTTGAAAAGATGCAAGCCTTCCGCTCCTAGTGACCACAACTATCCAACGCTCTCTGCTTGTCCAGTGCAACACAACCGTGCAGCTAGATAAATCTCATTGGTATGTTTCGTGAAGCTTGCATATATAGTCAACGAATCCCTCCCTATCTCTTCTTTGTTGCACAAGTTTTGTCGACGTCAACACATCTCTTCGGTAGTGGCCAATAAACCTCAAGATGGGACAAAGTTGTAGTTTTGTTGCCCCTGACCTTCCCGCGACTGTAGGCGATGGAGTGATCCCGACATTTGTCGCTAATGCCAACAACACAAATATCTTGCATGCGACTGGAACCTTCAGTGATTTTTGTGAGATTTGATCTTTGTTGCGCACGATACTCAGTCTAACAATTCCAAGGGGGAGGTGTATGTAGTTTCGCAACGAAAGGGTACTCTTCTACCGTCACTACTGGTACCTACAACACCCAGATATATTACTACAACTACACGCAGACTGTTCAAACGACCGGCCCAGTCACTTCCACCACTGCCACATATATCAATACGATTACGCCCTTCTTGGTAGTCCCAGGTGGCTTGACATCAACCTGCAAGAAACTGATTCCCCCAAGCACGGATCAGAACACGTATTACACAACTTACACGTCCTTCCAATGTCCCGACTTTACCTGGAACGCAATGCCTACTGGAACCTACACACTCGGTTTCTCCCAAGATGACACGGACGATAATGGACCATTTCCTCCATTCGAGCCACAAACGTTTGTGGTTGCACAACCAAGCACCATCACAGACAGCGAGATATTGACAACCACGGCGACTACGACGTTGGCTCCGCAATATTACGGGACTACTACTGTGCAGGAGACAAGCATAGAGACGATGCTCACAACACTGCCCGCTCAGCCAGCGAGTACTGTCCTTGACTACATCTCTTCCACAGCGACAGTAATCACCACAAGCACGACTGCAGGTCCAGCTTCGACCCTTTCTGTGACGAGAGGGACTACATCTGTCTCGACCGTCATTGTGTCTCCACAGCCTTTAGTCACCTCGACTGCCACAGTATATTCGGGGACTTCGATGAAGACTGTGTTTGTGACAATCACGTTCATGAGTTCGACCACTGTCACCAACACGGTCCAAAGCTGCCCTGCAACAACAAGCTCAACCTCAAAGTCTACGTCAAAGACTTCTTCAAGCAGCTCGATTACGACGTCTTCTTCCAAATCGTCTTCAAAGTCTTCCTCCACCTCTAAGTCAACGAGCACATCTTCGTCGAAGTCCACATCGAAATCTTCCTCCAAGACTTCTACAACGTCAACTTCAAAGTCATCTACGAAGACTTCGTCTACCTCGTCATTTGTGATTCCTACACCCACCAATTTCGCATGCCCTACTTCGCTCCCAATAACATACACAGCCAGCTACCAAGGCATGTTCGAAGTCGAGTGCTTCTCCTCACAGAAGAGAACCGCAAGCATGCACATTGCGCTCACAGAAAGCTCCAAGTCCTTTGGACAATGCATGGCTGCTTGCAACACTGGCGATAAATGCTTGACCCTGACATACATTGCCAATTCTATCAACGGTGGCAATTGTTTTGTTGAAAGGATCACCTCGACAAAACGCAGACGTCAATTGCCCAGCGTTGATCTCTCAAATTTATCCCCTTCCGCGAAGCAAATCTGGGACGAGGGACTGGCTGCACGTGAAGCCTTTGCAAGCAAGGTCTTGGGCAGTGCACCCTTCAAGCGTGGTGCTGCTCCCATCACGACTAGTTCGGCAACGACAAGCAGCTCAGGAGGCGGATCAAATAACGGTGGACCAGACTACACGTATCCTCCTTTCCCAGAAACTACGATCATAGCCGGCACAGTCGTGGTCAATGTGACACAGACTCCCGCTGGCTCAGCAGGACTGTACACTGCTTACAGCTCCATTCACGCCGACACAACCAAGACCATCATCCCGAGTGCGAAAGGAACGACTACCACCTCCACCACTGTCAAAGTGACTGGCCACACAACTGTCATATCGCATATTCCAGTCCCGACTGTGACGGTCGAGAAGGACACGACTACCACGACGACAACGACGGGGAAGGCGAGTGGTACGGTGACTAAGACTGTTACGTTGCAGAGGAGTGCTACCGTTAGTCTTGGAACTACCATCACTTCTGTCAAGACGTTCACGACTACTGCTACGAGATGTGCTTCCAAGCCTGGGTATACTGGCTGAGTGCCAGGGCGTGCTTGACAAGAAATTCAACGGATGTTTTCCCCTTCTAGGCTATATGAATATAAATTATTGATCTTGTTACATTCGTCCTAACAGACTCAAGTGTTTATTTCTCTGGTATTGAAAATGTGCATGTCGATCTTTGAGCGCGAGAAGCGTGAAATCGTGAGCCAGCAATTGAGGAGCCTAGACAGGGTCGGCCCCATGAGGTGAGATTTGGAACTCATTCGAACGTGGACTCGAAGGCATTGATTTAGGAGGAAACAATTTATCCATTCGGTCTATGGAGGCTGTAGTTCATTCAGTTTTGTGATGGAGAAAGGCACAAGAAACCTTCTCCCCGCCTCCACTGGCTCGGCCCGTCAGATGCAGCAATCTATTCCCCGAAGTCCGAAAGCAATTCACGTAGATTAGGTCAACAATAGGCGCAATGTCGTTTTGTATTACAAGAATTGATTACTTCTTTCCCAGGTAGTGTACAAGATCAATCTCATTCCAATATACTTCTTCCCATTTCTTATCTGCTCATTCCTATCAAGACACTATTCTACATTTGATCATATCCTTCTAGAGGCAAGGAAAACATGGTCCTAGAAGCCGGCTACCCAAACACGACAGGCTTCCGGAAAGTAACAAAAGTGACAGTCTTGATAAAGAAGAAGCCCGGAATGAGCGATGAAGACTTCATAAAGCATTACAATCATACTCATGCTGCGATGGCTGCGCCGGTGCTGTTAAGACATCGGGTGATGTATTATTCTCTTGTATGCTTCATCTTCCTTCCTTCTCCCGCCTTCTTTCGTCCCTTCATCCTTTGTAGAAGACAGTGCAAGAGAAAAGATTATGCTGAGAGAGGACAGACATACCATCTTACTCGAGACATCACAATAATGAACGACATGCTCCACGGTCGCTACATCAACGGCGGCTTGCTACATCCCTACGATGCAATCTGCACTTTTGTCTTCCGCGACTACAAGGATTTCGCACGCTTCATGTATGACCCTGACAGTAAAGCGTTGACGGGGGATCATGAGAATTTCATGGTTGATGACGAGATGAGGATGATGGTTGGGGACGAGTATGTCGTGATTGATGGGGGTGAGATGGTTGATAAGGCGAAGGTGTGACCGGAGAGGTAGAGGAGAATACAAGAAATGTTTGGGACAGGAAAGCGAGGTCAGAAATGGTGGGAGTTCGTGGCGGACATGAGTTGTGGCTCGGGCGGGAAAAGTGGGAAGGAGCGTCTGACTGTAGTAACGGTGAAAGTCACGCTCCTAGCTTTGTTCAACCTGTAGCAGAGCATATCGCCGGATGGTCGTGGATAACGACACAACCCAGGAACACAGGTGCAAGCAGATGCGACAAATTGTGTCAATCGATAAGGTCATGAAAGATGTACTAGTAATTCTCGACGGCCAATTGCATTTGCATGACTGGTTTACAGCAATTGCCAAAGCAAGAAGGCAGACGCCCAGACTGTTTTCCTTTTTCCTTTTAAGAATGCTCCCACTCCCAAGCTCATACAGTAGTGTCGTCCATTTACACGTAACCTGCAAAGAAAAAGCCGTATTAACGGAGACGTTCCCTCTTTTTAATGTACCTTTCTTCTCTCTAACATTACATTGGCGTAACGGGCATGATTTGATATGTCCAACAAGGAAAGATGATTGGGATCATCCCAACATACCTTTTCTGCCCCCCTGGAAGAACATTCTGACGACAAAGACCTGCAGACCAGCCATGGAAACAATCATGGCGCTCTCGAGCAGGGAAAAGTTAAAGATGCGGCTCTCGGTGCTGCGGACGGTGCTGAAGTTGCGATTCTCGCGAGTGCGGAAATACTTTTGCTGGCGGGTGACTGTGCTGAGCTGACCGGACAGCTTGAGAATGCTCTCCTCGAGCTTAGAGACTTGTTCTGGGGCAGATCCTTGCTTGGAGGGAATGGCGGCGTTGCGCACTTCGTTCTCGACAGCGATTTCGAAATCGATGAGCTTGTCGGCAAAGGTGCTGATGGAGTTGTCGAAGCAGAAGCGATATTCGCCTATCTCTTGTGCGGTGAAGACGTAATCACCCTGGCGCTCCTTTGTGCCATCGAGAATGGTCTTCTCTTTGCCAGGCTCTGCACTGGGACCGTAGACTGCGTAGTCGACTGTGATATGTTAGTCCGAATGTTCTCATGAGAAAGATGTCCAATTGAGAAAGGGGAGTGTTGGTATGATGAATGGCGCATACCGTCAAAGGAGCCTCCAGATTGGACCTGTCACACGTCCGGTCAGCACAAGATGCACAGGTATAAGAAGACGTGCGCTTCACTACTATTAGCCTTCATGAAGATGATCACACATACAGCAAAGTAAAAGGCTATCTTGGCTCCTTTTTGCTCCACGTGAGAGTAGAAGCACTCCTTTCCGTTCGGCGGCAGCTTATATGTCAGAGCTGTTGCCGATGTGAAGCAAGTGAGCAGCCCGAGCAAACTCAATAGCGTGTATAGAGGGGCCATGATGAGCTGTACCGAATCGATGGATGCTTGAGGATTCAGGTACCGATGCTGCTTCTGCTATTGTTGTTTTCGGTGCTGCTTGACTTCCTCTGTTGTCGCGTGGCTCGAAGCCCATCCCTACCCCAGCCTTGGCATTGATTATCTTATCTGAACATCTTCTTCTTCCACTGTGTCACATTCGACCTACCTCGCCATACCGATGTCGATGTCAAAGTGATCAGTGCCGCTGCTAGGATATCGCTCGTATATGTATCTGTTCGATACTTGAGGATTCGCATCGTCTCTGATTTGCCCCCCCCTGCGTCCGCTCTCTTCCTCCTATCACGTACACACCTTGTCACTAATATGAAGCCCATCATGTGCAAACAATCTCGTTATTCTCCTTGTCTCCATCGTGTCCGACCTTCTTTGTTGCGACGAGAAGTAAACAGTCAGTCGTTCCTGGATACTCTTTCCGTTTTACACGTACGATATGTACGAACGCGGTAGGATGTGCCTCGCAGACAAAGACCCATTCCACAAACACCCCTTCATGATATAGTACAAAGGAGTCTGGTCACTTTTACCACAACTGCTGTGACCCGTGCTCGACGTAGTAGGGACTTCCGCTTAATCTCTCATTTGTAGCAATACACTCTTTCCACACTCAATCTCCGTCGCTTTCTCGCTGCCAAAGATGGCTGCCCATCGCCCAACTCATATCCCACCTTTGTTGCCCGTACAGGTCCGTCTCTTGGATTTCATGGGAATGAGTTATCCGACCATGGATGGCCTTGGCCTAGCAAGACAACTAGCAAGATTCAAGGAATTTTTCACTCGCCTGACCGCTGCTGACGTGCCGAACCTGCCAAACAATAGTTTCGTTGGCGGTCGAATCCTGGGTGACGGAGGCGACGGCATCGCCGCACTTTGGCTGCGCCGAGATGCAACTGATCGGATCACTCAACGAATCGTCATCAAGGTCATCAAGCTCGACCAAAACACTTGGGACAGGACCATAGATCACTACCGTCTTTGGGATCATGTAAATGGTAGGGTTGAACCTGCTCCTGGTACACCAATGGAAGCATATTGCCAGAACATCTGTGTACAGCAGCCTGCCACACTCCAAGACAACATTCTGTGCCTTTTCTCTCAAAGGACGCAAGGGGCTCCCTATTATTGGAGGCGCTTTTACATGGAGTACGCGCCTCATGGCACATTACTAGACTTGGTCGCTAAGTACAGGGTGAAAAAGTGAGTCATCTACCCGTCCCTCTCCACAAATCTTACAAGACTGATCTATTCAATCCAAGAGCCACGAGACGTGTATATGGTAGGAGAAGGTACCGGGAGAACGTCCCCATACCAGAAGCATTCCTGTAAGATCTCCATCCTTCATCGTCCCCAGCCTTCACTAACACTATCAGCTGGGCTTGCTTCGAAGGCTTAGCAAAAGCAGCCATTGCAATGGAAACCCCCCCAAGCCTTGGTACAGTAGGCCGACCAATAGGACATCCAACTGAAGCTTGGGGACAGGAAGGAGGTGTCAACGGGACTGAGGTCGTCCACAAAGATCTGAAGTTATCCAATGGTATGTCGATCTTGTTGCGTTTTGGCATTCCGCCACCATATACTAATTTGTGACCAAGTACTCCTTGGTGACAACAATCCGGGACATTTTCCCATGTATCCTAATATCAAGGTATACAGTCATCTCGCAACCTCTGTCGTGCGCTGAACCTGACTGACAGCTGTGTATCAAGATCGGGGATTTCGGAAAGGCTCGCTTAACCGATCCACAAGAGCCTTACGATATTAATCCTCTGAAGCATTTGTGGGATGGTTGTACAGAGGGCTGGGAGCCTCCAGTGAGTCTTGCTCGCAGGCTGACCTGCATCATACTGACATGCCCACCGCAGGAACTGGATTTCGGTCCCTACAACTTCGCTCACCAACCTCCGGCGTTCGGGCAGTTACCAGATCCTGCCGTGGGACTGCCACAAGCTAACGTCCGTGCTCTCGCCTACACCAACATCTGGCAAATTGGCATGATCATGCGAAGTCTGATGCGCAACGACGACGAGGGTAATGTTTATACGAATAGAATCAACCGCTACGCTATTCCTAGGATGACAGCTGCAGGTACAGAGGCATGGGAACCCCAGATGAATGATGGATTCAGAATGGATTATAGCGCAGATTTGGTCAACGTGGTTCAGAATTGTCTACATATCGATCCTGCTCAAAGGATTGATCCGCGAGGACTGCTCACAGCCATACACAACAGGTGGCACGTCCATGGTCTGGATGCGGCTGGTACAAGACTTCATCACATGAGTCGACACCGCTTGGACAGGTTGGATAAAGCGGATGAATACGCTGTTGGAATGGCCATTGGCAATTTCCCATGATGAAGGCTTCTGAAGCTGAATTTGGTCGCAATGCAAGCAAACCGTGCAAACTGCCGTTCTCTTTGTCCACGTTCGTTCACCTGTGAGCCTCACCTCTTTAACTTTTGCCCAGCTGCAACAGATGTGCTGCAGAAAGGTCATATGCAGGAATTGAGCAATTTCAACGCAGCTCCCGTATTTGATATTCAACAAAACGCCCATCCCACAGGCAGAAGCGGCCAGTGAAAACATACAAACAGCTCAGTTGGCGTTATTGCACCACGATGAGATTATCGCCAGCGTCATGTCCTTCCAAAAGCAGCAAGTCTGAAGACAGCCTGAACCAGAGCATTGAAAGCTTCGACAGATAAGATGATATCTGGTCCTGAGCCATTCTATCGGACTCCCAATAGACCTCAGCGCTTCGCACTGGATTCCGGATCATAAGCTACAATAGAGGGCGCGTCGCCACTGTGTCAGCCGTTCCAAAACACAGGTCACTCAAGTATTTGGAATAGCTCGCAGACACGCTCTACAGCAAACCTGATGTCTCCATGATCATGGCCCAAAATAAACGTGTTGCGTTTCATATGCTTTGTCAAAAGCCGCATTTCATTCTTCATCAGGAGATGTATAGTAAATGAGGCGTACATGACCTCAGTCTGCCAAATTGTGCGACATGAGGGACATCTTCGCCGCCCAAGCAGACACCTTCGCTAACTCATGATACCCTTTCAACCGCCCACACAACTACACGGTCGCTTCCGATTATGCCACGACTGGCGCAGATGTAAACCCCCGCTTGGTCATTTTCCGGCTAATGAAGCCATCAGCACTAAAAGGACAATTGTTCGTGTTGTACCTACTAAGCCAGGATCAGTATTAATGTCCGTCATAATAGGCACGAGCCAGCAGTCGGAATAATCCTCCGAGACCATGACAGTCATCACCTTCCATCAGGCGCACTGGTATGCATCAAGGAACGAATCTCTGGGATGTTCTTGAGGTGGTAATAGGACCATTTTTGAGCATGCGTCGGCCTTCTTCATAGCGCCACCTAGCCTGGATGCAGCCTTTTCAAACATGCGGCAATAAGTCACTGGATGCGCCTGATTTGAAATTCGTAGATGGTTGCTTGCTTGTCAAGCTTGTGATACTAATAACAAGTGTTGAAATGTTTGCGACTTAATGAGATCTACCCCTGGAGCTTGACATGTCTTTGGCTCCGAAGGTGGTTGACGACTGGCTGACACTTGTGTCAAAAGGTCCGGTCCTCCTCCACAATCTTTCCTTTGTCAAACTTCTTCTTGCTGATCGTGTTCGCTGCTGTCAAATCCAGTCACACAAAATTTCTTGACCTTATTCCGACTTTTGTTCTTTGACCAAGACGTACCATGTCAACCGTGGTATTGTCCCGCAGTGCGTCACCTAATGATGGTTTCGAGTCTGAGCCAGAAGGTGGATCAAGAACACCTGTGGCGCGGACTAGCCACTCTTCATCACTATTCCAGGCACCAGTCATGAACAAGTATAAAGCTGTCAGCTTTGGTCCATCACCTTCAAAGGTCAAAAAACAACCTGTACAGTCCATCGCTGCGGTACTTGGCGAAGCAGAAGCCCATGTCCATGAAAGAACACTAAACTCATATCGACCGTCCCTCATGAAGGCCACAAAATTCCCCTCATTCTCCGCCAGACATGTCAGACGAGAGGATGACTTTCAGAGACTTCAACGTCTTCTTAAAGCCTACGAGAGTGCCTGCGCAAACCTCGACTTTACTACTTTGCTCTCTTTACCTCCTCCTGCGGATGCAGACGATATTTGGTCCGAAGTGGAAGACGTTGCAGTCCGAAACGAGCAGTGGGATTGCCTCCTGCAATTGATGCATAACTTCGGCAAGCACTTCACCACCGACTTCATCGCCGACATTATTACATCCGAGTACGAAGATCACCAAAAGGGCGAGGTCATTTCTCTCGCTCTCCGCCACGGCTGGGACATTGATTCTGCTAAGTCCGACGGCGGACATATCCTCAAGTAAGCAAGATCCAGCCAAAACTACAGCATGTTCCTAGCCTCGAAAGCAGTGCACTAACATTTTCTTACCAGCGATGCTCTAGACTCTGAGAGCGATCACGTTTTAGCTTACCTTCTCCACTGCGCGGCTGAACCGAACCTTGGCTTTGACGACCTTACACTCGACCATGATAATCCATACCTGACTTCAACAGGCCTTGCCCTCCAGGATGCCCTTCTGTTCGGTACCGGACCCCAGCTTCGCACCTTATTGCTCGCGGGCGCCTGCCCTAGCCTCTGCAGCGGTATTCACTGCGCTATTCGCAGCGACTATGACGAGAACCACAAGATCAAACTCTTGCTTGAATTTGGCGCTGACAAGGAAGCGCGAGAGTGGGAAGGCAATGCTGGTATGAAGGATTTGCTGGACCAGGCGAAGTTGAGAAGAGCAAAGCCTCTTGAGTTGGCGTATGCCTTGCGCAAAGCACATGTGGTGCGATTCTTGCTTGATCCGAGTGTTGATCCGGGTGATGTACCAGTGAATAGTGCACAGGATCGAAACAAGGTACGGGAAATGCCCGCAAGAAGAGGTAAAGGAAAGGAGAAGAAGCAGAGGACTAAAATGAGAGACAGGAAGGGCAAGGTGGAGGTACTTGGGAAGGGTTCCATGGTGCGGACTGGCTCCAGTCGTGGCGCGAGTGATGCGGAGAACAGCGGAGATGGAAGAGAGACATCGGGCGATGGTGAGCAGTCCGTTATCAAGAGAGAAGCGAGGGGTAGAGCGAAGACATGAAAATGGTGCCTTTTCGACCTTTGCTTTCCCTAGCCAAAATGCTTGCGCACACAGAGATTCCGATACCTACTACACAGTCGCAGAACGACTTCGCTGTGTGCATTTGCCCTACGTTTCGACGATCAAACAGATGTGTCGGAGATGCGAGGAGCGGTTGGCGTCTCGTTGCAGGTCAATAGATGATTTCTATATTAACGTCAATCATTGTTCTTTCCTTCCATTCATCGTCTCTCCCCAGCAAGGTAGATCAAGAATGTTGATCACGAACATGATCCCCATACATCCCACCACAGTACACCATTGACTTCATGCGCATCAGAGCTTTGATCTGTTTATGTTTCTCACCTCAAGCTAGTACAATACAACAAACAAGGCTATCCTCTCCGACTAAACAGGGCGCAACCGCAAACTTGACGATTAATCAGCTGTCACAACCATCTTCATACACGAAAGCAAAGAATCAATCCGTGAAGTCGGGATATGGTATAGGTGCGCCAAATTGTGACTCTTGCATTGCGAACTGGAGCTATTGAGATTGGTGATACATGAAACAGGCAGGCTCAGGTCAGGTCGACACGAACAAAGATGAGAACAGAGGGGTCGCCAGCAAGTCTCTTTACAAAACAAGCTTCTCACGAGATTATGAAGTACCACACTTTGAATACGGATACTTCGGTGCCAGTTTCCACAGTCTGAGTTCAAGAACAAAGTCGTGAAAGCATAAGTAAGTTCGGACACGAGGCGCCTGTCACTGAGAGACTATACGGTCAATGTTTTGTTTCACCTGGATTCATCTCTGCCGGCGCTTGGAGCGCGTGTTCAAGCAGATGAGCTTTTTGGGAGAACAGAAAGGATGTACCTGCTGTCTGTGCTAAGCTACTGTACATGAGTCACATCTCATCTTTCTGCCTGAACCAATGAACTATTGACTTAGAGACTTACAACGAAAGCCAAAAGACCGTCAGATGGAAGAAGGACAATAGGATCTCGAGGATCTTTTGCAGCATAAGCGTATTCATGATAGCGCCGTCTTCGATGCTATGATCCAATGGTTCGGTGTTGAGATGGACAGGGAATCACAATTTACAGGGTTGTCGCTCGCCAAAGACCAATGCTAGTGCAAATCTTCATAATCATCGACGAAATGAGTGACAGTCGACCACGAACCCAATTTGACTGGACCGTGTAGCCCAATCAACCATCATCCACAGCCGTCAATCGATCCTCTAGCCTATGCTCCCTTGAGCGCCTCCGTCCTTAGATCGAGACTGTGGAAGCAGGAAGGGGACATCCCATGGCGCTTAGCCATCTCACTCATGACAACGCGAAACGAGGCATCGCAGGATATGCCAAGTGTACGTAGCACAGTGGCAACAATGTGGCAGTGTAAGGAGAGCCAGCCCCATCTCTTTCTCTCGGAGACTAGAACAAGGATAGCACTGTTGCCAATTATAACCTTGCCATCAATTTAATAAAAATAAAAAGGAGAGCGACACAATAAAGTATGAAAATGTGAAACAAGTCACTTTCCGAAACCAAGAGTGGCTTACACGTCTTTTAATTTCGTAGTCGAGTCGATCATCAGAAACCTGTCTGTGTCTCCGTCCGTTCATTACTCGCATTGACGACACCCCCTGATTTCTGTTGCGCTGGCCGGCTGGCTGGCGGGACTGGCGGATACGGGGAAAGGAGAAGACCTGGGAGATGATGTCAACGCGCAACGCCTACTTGTTGCAACGGGGACACAACGTCTATGCATGAGTACATGCATCACAATGTAAACAAACTCAAGACCTCTTACGCGGGGTTAACAATATGAACCAAGGGAAGAGACGACGAAGCGCCCTGATAGACGGGCTATGTCGCGTCGCATTCTAGATGTATGTTTATGAGCATATTGTTGGTCATATAGCTCTGCGAGATAAGTTGCATCTAGAGGTAATCTAGGAATAGTCTTGCTGATTAATACCGCGCGGCTCGCGTTGACAGGAGGCTGGGAATGTGGGTAGAGTAATAGTGAATGCATCATTGGTCAACTGGTGTGCGTAAGCTACTTTTGCCCTCACGAAGATGAAGGAGGCGGCGTGAGTCTACACCGTTGTTGCATAGACGGGGAAAGTATACTGTTCCAGATCCTCATAGTTGGAGGCTGGTAAGCCAAACACGAGAAGACAAATATGCACATATTACATTGATACACATAAGTAGATCAAGAATATAATTCGACAAGTATTCGACGAGATGAACGTTGGCAAGATTTGTAGGAGTAGACAAAAATTGATATACTTCGTGATATCGTGCGTTGCTAAGATCGCAGGTATATTGGTAGTAAGAGAGAGAAAAGAGGAGAACATAATTCCGAACAACGAGCCACAAGAACACATTCCTCTTCGAACGAAACACTGCCGAAGATTGTGTTGAGATTCCTTTTTGACAGAAATATGTCCACGAGAAGAAAGAAAAAAAGGTTGGGAGGGTGGTGGTGATGGCAGGCGAAGAGGGATCACCACCGCGCGCAATGCGTCCAGCGCGCAGCTTTTGTCGAGATGTAATAAAACAATGCTAAGGTACGAGGGGTCTGAAAGTCCCCACACATCGTTTATGAATTGTCGTGTCGTTGAAAAAAGTTGAGAGAGGAAGAAGAGGATAAAAAGAGGTTGGTCGTCAGGGAAGGAATACTCTAGATGAGAGTAGTCTTGACCTTCTTGTCAGAGCCGACGAGGCAGCCACCAGAGGCAGCGCCATCGTAGGTGCCGTACTCGGCGCCCTTTTGGGAGCCAGTGGCGCAGTTGGAGAGCTCGTATTCCTGCCAGCAGGAGGTGCCGGAAAGGCACTGGAATACGCAGGTGGTCATGTTGGAAACGCAGCCGTCGGTCTCGATGGCCATGGCGTGGCCCTCCATGTTGACTTCGCGGGAGACATCAAAGGTGGAGTAGGTGCCGTCAAAGGTGTACTCGCCCCAGGTCTCGGATATCTGACCGTTGACCATGGTGGTGTTCTCGTAGATGGCGGCCCAGGCACCGGAAGCGCCAGATGCGAAAGAGATGTTCATGGAAGTTCCGTTGGCAATGGGGTAGGTGATGAGAGGCTTGTTGACGTTGACCCAGCTGCCGGCGGAGCCCCAGACGACCATGGTGACGTTCTCGCCAGAGTTGTTAGTGACCTCGTTGACGTAGTCACCGTCGTTGCCGATCCAGGCCTCGCAGTCGTTGGTCTTGGAGTTGGTTCCGACAAGGACGCCGAGAGCGGAAAGGATGGCATCGACATCGGCGAGGAGAGTGTTCTCAATGGTGGAGATGAGGTCGCGCTTGGCGGGAATGGCAACAGCGTTGCTGAAGGCAGCAGAGGCCATGAGGCAGAGAGCAGAGGTGGAGAAACGCATCTTGATGTTGTTGTTTTGCGGCTGGCTGAAGAGCTGTCGGTGTTAAAAATGTTCTGGGAATCGGTAGTCCTGGAGGGTTGGTATAAAACGAAGAATGAGGTAATGCCTAAAAGAGTGAAGGCAGTGAATGCGACAGCAAAAGTGAGTGACTAGAGAGCGAGTGGTTTCAAAAGAGTGTATAACCGTGACTTTGGGGAGAAAAAGAGAGGCAGGAAAACGGAGGAAACAGTCTACCCTTATACATCACTCTGCCCCGAAATTGGCATGTACGTTAGTCGTTGAAACAGCCGAACTGGCAGCAGCGCCAGCAGCCCGCAGGGGCGCCACAAGATCGGAGCCTAAGAGCGGGAGCCACGCGTATGCAGCTCAACATTTCCCGCCGACTAGAAGTCTTTGGCAGACTTGCCGGATTCGCTAGCATGTCTTGGGGGATGGTCTTAGAGCCTTGTGGATGGCCCCACCATTGCAATGCATTTGGTTTCAATTCTCTGATGGCTGGACGCACTGGTCGCGACGACGGTAATGTTTATTTCCCCCTAGGGACAAGTAACGGCGTGAACGGACCTGCAGCCAAAATTTGGACAGGCAAAGCGAGTCGAACTTTGACGGCCCCCATCTCCCAAGTCCAGACCGGGATTGCCCTAGCACCAGGGATCCTGGCCAATATGAGGGCAGCGAAGCGCCTCCACACGGCTAAACGCCCACCAAGCTATTCACCACACAGACACACACCTTTTCATGCTCGACTTGTTCCCTGGCCAATTGGCTTCTCGTTGCATTTCGGCATGTGGGAACATTTGCAAATGTGAAAAAGTCTCTGAGCAAGTTCTGTAAAGACTTTGACTTTGACCTTCACGTGCGACCTCTGAAATGTCACTGTCGACAGTTTGTCGAGTCCACCAATGGCCCCGTTGCCCTAGAATGACGCGTGGAAATTGGATTGATTGGGGAAGCAATGTCCTCAGACCGTTCAATGTAAACGTGTATCGAGGTTCACTTTGTGATGACGAAGAATTGCGCGCGAATAAGGTACACTTCTCCAGCCAACAGATACTCGTATCATGGTGTGCTTGTTCGGTGAATATTGAGCACTCGTAGGACTGTCGATTCTGCAGATCGACCTTCAGCGCGGCTCTTGAGCTGCAACAAGAAAAAGGCTCTCGGGTGACTCAGACTGCGTGCGGAGCGGAGATGCGAAGGTGCGCGCTAGACAAGCTGACTTCCACGCGTTCCTGAATGTTCCTGAGTCTACACGGGTGTGCCTGACGATACCCTCTCGTTCAGGCACTCCCGTAGATCTGCCGGACATTCGGGCTCGTTGACGCGTTCCGGGCTTGTGGACACTCGATCAGTGGATGGCCCTCGGCGTGGCTCGGTGAAAGCCAGTCAGCTCACCACCAGGCTGAGTTTGTCCGGTCCGCAGCATAATTATGTAAAGCAACAGGACATGAGTGAGAACGGATCTGGAAGGCAATTCTTGTCGAGGACGTTGTTTCTTCTTCGAACTGTAACAGCCACGTTCCAGCCATTTGTTAGTGAAATATTCTGAGAAATGTCCCGTCCTGTGTAAAACATGTGTTGTACTTTTTTCCCAGCAAGCCTTGACTTGTTCTTTTGCGAGACCTTGTGGGCTTATCGATCCGAGTGTGATAGCCCGATCTTTCCAAGCCGATGTATGGAGATCCGCAGTGTTGCATGTGGGGGCAGCTGTCATGGTCCCGCATCTGCGCATGGAGCAACCGATTCACGATCAACCTTGCATCATGTTGACTGAACAATAATAAACAAGGCTGAGCAGTGCCTGGCAGACGGCCTGCCTGATCATCCTTTGTAGCTGTGTAGTTTCACGTCATGGAAGCTCACCAGGATCACAGGTGACTCTTTCCGTGTCGTATTGGGAAGTCGAGACCACAGCTGTGAATTTTCACATGAAACCTTCCAACGTCGGCTATCTGATGAACTATTGTCGTTGAGTATCGGCCATGGTTGGGCTGTAGGTCGAAGAGAAGTCGCCAATAACGCCATGCGATTCTGGACCTTGCATTTATTGCCTATGAAGACTGCCAGCAAATCAATAATGCAGCTGAAGTGGTTTGAAAGTAACCCCGCGTACGTTGGGACAAGGCAGGGCGTCGTCGCTTGTGCGAAGCGGGCTGTGGTCCACCACTTGTTGAGTTGCGTGTACATGACATCCATGCTGTCTAGACAGCGAATTTGCTACCTTGACTGTTGCAGCAGTCGCTCCATGTATTCCTCCTAATCAATTGATACTCCAAGTTATTATGTAAAATGGCACTCTCTGGCCCATTTCGAGCAAGTTCGATATCACGTATTTGTGACACTGACGGAAAAGGCGTGTAACCGGTGCCGGCCCGCTTCTGCCGCACCAGGCATCTTTACACTTTGCAGCGCCATACATTAATATGCAGGAACTTAAGGCTCAACAAGATTATGCATGGGTACTTGATGTACCGTACGTTTTGAATGTTATCAGCCGAATCGATGAAGCAAGAATGAGGGGTGGAGAAGGAATGAAAGGAATGAGAAAGGTTCATCATAGGACATAATAATCATGCTAAACTCATTACTTTGTCCGTACTCCCGATAACAAATAACGCACCTCCGGCCCTCTTGATCATTCCAAAAAACGAATACCTATAGGCACTGCCCGTGGGAAGAGCTCAACCAAATTGAAAGGAAACAGAACCAGGTCGACAATGTCGCATGAACGCCCCAACCAGAAGTCGAACTCCATCAACCAGTATTCCAAGACATGGCCAACCAACCTCGTACACTCATGAAGTTCCCTTGTCCCAACCTATCCAGCACCCCCATCCTGGTCCCATATTGTAGCTGGACCGTGAATTACGAGATTTTCACTCAAGCGCAGTCGGTGGCAACTCCAGTAGTGTCCTCCCAGATAAGTATGTCAGCCTGAACTTCACCAACGCCATCAACGGCAGGCGTGTTGGTTGTTGCCGCCTTGGTGTGGTCAAGATGAACAGAAGCCTTGTTGGTCGTGCAAAGCTCCTTGTTGGTACTGTCATCACAAACATCGACAAAAGTGCGTGCCTTCTTCTCGGGTGTAGGCGGCACGACGACAAAGTCACCCTTTGTGATGCCAGCAGCGAAGAAGTCTTCGGTCTCAAGATCGGAAAGAGGAGAGCGCTCGCCATCATCCATCTCGTCAGGTTTAGCTATCTTCCTTCGGATGATAGTCTTCTTGCCAGCACGAACTGATGGAGAAGCTGTTGATGAAGTAGTGCTGCGAGTGGAGTCTGAAGGCAAGTTGTAATCCGAAGGCGCAACATTTTCTTTTCCCTTGTCTTCGCGATCACGCTTGCTGCTTTCTTCGTCTGATGAAAGATCAAGAGTAAGAGTGCTGTGCTCCATCAAATTTGCCGCTTCCTCTTCGGGGCTGTCCTCGTAAATGTCAAAGAACCAATTCTTAGGCATGCTTTCCTGAATCGTCTTTACGGCTGGCGTTGGAGGCGAAGGTTTGCCCAGCGTACCAGCGAGAGCGGCGTCAAGACTAAATGGAAGTGCAGAGGATGAAGCTGAGTTGCGGGAGAAGGATGGAGGGTCGATGCGAGTGAATGGCGCAGAGACGCGTCTGTTCTTGACGTCGCGCTTTGATTTTGGGGATCTGCCGGCAGGTGCAGTGAGGGGTGCGCGGGGAGAGGATATGTTAGCGCGACCGCGAGAGGTTGGAGTCTGGAGTCGCGCAGGAACGGCAGACGGAGGTGGCATTGAGGATGAAGAGGTCGACTTGGGCGCCGTGAAGGTAAACTTTGGCGTTGATATCAGATTGAATGCTGGGGATGGTGATGCTGCTTTGACGGGAGCGCTGTCATTATTCTTGCTTCGCTTGGTAGATGAGAGAAACGATGACGGGTCAATATTTTCAGAGTCAAATTCGTCGTCCAAGTCGGAAGGAGAGAATCGTCGTTTGGTTGGTGGGTTGAGGGTTGATGGTTTGGCAGGCGTGGAGAGCTTGTGCTTGCCGTCCAAAGAAACAGGGCTAGAGAGAGCACCTTTTCGATCATTTAGTTAGCATGATTCAAGTAACATGATCCCATCTCGAATAATATATCAAGCTTTCATAAGCGATCAAGATCTGCGACGATCTCGGAAAGACGTACCACTTTGGCGATTCTTGCTGCTTTGCAGATGTTGCAGTCTCGGGCTGGTCAGAGGCGAGAAAGGCTGTCTTGGAATAGCCATTGCGGCGTGTGTAGTCATGGTTGAGATGAGAATGAGGGAGAGCTATGTGCTCAAAACACGTGTATCGGGGGGATTTATGATGATGGAGCGTACGTATTGTTTATCCTGCTCAAAGTCACACTTTTCACAACGAAAGTGGCTTTCAAAAATAAAACCACTGCACATTAACAAGCAAAGGATTGACAATGGCAGTATGGGAGAAAGAGGAACTGGACGAGTGCTCCAAAGTGGAGTGCGAGTGAGGGGAATATCAGGCGGCACGTACACGACTTTGATTGTCACGATTCACGCGCGAAGAAGTCGCGAAGCCGCAGCTGCAGCGCCATTTTGGGCGGACGCACGTCCTCGCAACTGTTCAACGTCGCCGGATCGATTGGCTCTCAAGCTTCAAGAACGCGATGCATGCTTGTCTCCGAAACTTGTTTTCTCATGTGGACGCCTCATTCTCGTGTGTGCATGATTTCTGAAGATTGGTATCTCAGTGGACTATAAGCCTTGATATCCCGTCGTGGCAATATAATGTACTAGTTCACGTATGGGGTGCTGCGTATATTCATTCTCCATATCGAGTACTGCAACACACTTTTGCAGACCATATCGCGTACTCCGCGTCCCGCTTTTCTGGAACCCATGGTTATTAGCGCCATGAATGGCGAGGTGTTAGTTCTTCCTGTTCTTGGAGTAGCCTATGAATATCAGATCATGCACTGCCAACAAAGCGTGTGCTTGCCGAATCACCATGCCGTCGTCGTATTGGATTTGAGGCCTCGCGAGTAGTGCGATGTAAGATGTCGTATGCCCTTGTTGAGTGCGCACGCGCAATATATCACAGCTTCCTGATTTCGCACGTGGCTGACTATCGTTCGAGTATGATTCGAATAGTGTCATTAACAGCTTCTCATTCATTTCAAGGTTCATTCTTGTCGTATCTCTCGGTGCTTCATTTCCAATACCTTCTCTTTCCATATCCGAGGCAATACAATCGACTGCGGATTTCCTTCTGTCCCAACCTAGACAGCCCGGCTGATAGCAGCCATCTTCCTCTTCAGGAAACCCCCAGTCTTGGTGTCCATATCAACCCCACTACTTCCTCTCCTGCTATCTCCAATCTTGTCCATCTCCATCTCTTGATCCGCATCCATACCCTCGACAAAGCTCGTATCCCTCTCAACCACATCATGAACTTCGAACCAGCCATCCGTAGGATTCAGTGCGGGCAGTGGCCAGATAGCCGAGAGCGCCCAGTACACGCCCGCAGACACCAGGAAGCCCGCAAAGAAGTTGATCCGGTAGATGTAAGTGGCGCCAATGGGCACACTGATGCCACACGCACCCACAAAGCCCACAATGTTGATCAGCACACCGCAGATGTATGCGACGTATCCGCGCCACTGCAGACCATATGTCCCAAAGTAAGGGCATCTGCTGTCGGCGTTGTACAAGTTGTGCAACTCGAGGTAGCCCCGACGTACAAAGTAGTAGTCCGCGATCATCGGTCCTGCAATACTAGACAGGAAGACGGAATATGCAGATAGGTAAGTTGTGAAGTTACTTGCGGATGTCAAGAATTGCCAGGGACAGATACAGATGCCAATGACGGCGCAGATATATCCTCCGCGGCGGATATTGATGTAGCGAGGAAGCAGCGCTGTCATGTCGGTACCAGCGGAGATGGAGTTGGCTGCGAGATTGGTGCCGAGCTGAGCGAGGACGAATGCTGCAGCAATGAAGAAGGTGCCAGCGCGGTCACCCGACGAGCCCACTCCGTTGTTCCCATCGGTGATGAACTCTTTGAGGAGATCAAGCGGGTTCCAGGTAGCGCCGATCGAGGGATAGATGACGGCCGAAGAGGAGCCTACGATGATGCCGATGAAGGAGGTGAGACCGAATCCCATGGGTATGGTAATCATCTGAGGCCACAACGCGTCATGAGGCTTCTGCGCAAAACGCGTAAAATCCGGGGCGTTGACGATTAGGGTCGCGAAATTGCTCACTGCACTCATTATGCCTGCTATAACACCCCAGGCAAGCTTAGATCCAGTTGCGGTAGCTGGTTGGTGGATGATGGGGCCTACTCCGCCAGCGCGGACAATTGCCCAGACGAACAGCGCGATACCAGCTGTGGGGGCGACAAAAGCCTTGACAGTAAAGAGATGACGAATCTTGTGCACAGGGAACCAGATAAAAGGTAGAGATCCTAGCCAAAAGAGAAAGAATGAGATGAAGTAGTTGACTGTGCCGCCCATGGCGATGGATTTGGTCAAGGAAGGCCGTGTCCCGAAGGAAGGCCAGATACTGGCGATCATGAGGTAGACGCACTCTCCTCCGATCCAGCCTTGGACGCCGTACCATATACAGGCCATGACGACTCTGTTCAAAACTGGCCTGCAAAAGTCAGCTGTGTCCTTGTGTATACCGCAAAATGAGGCTTCATTACCAGAGCGAACCCCATATACCAAACGAAGCCCTGTTAACAACAGGGAAACTGATATGATAAGTAGCGCCGATACGACCAGTCAAGACGACGAAAAAGGCAGAAATGGTATAACCAACCCACACACAGATCCAAGCTTGCCACCAGGACAAGCCCACGCTAGGATCCAGAGATGAGGCCGCTATCATCCATGTATTGATATTGAAACTGTCTGCGATCCAAAAGCCGACAAAGTTGAAGGCTTTCCATTGTCGGCGCTCAGGTTCGACAGGCTTGAGATCGTGGTTGGTGAGAAAGAGCTCTTTGTTGCTGAGGCCAGGTTCATTTTCGACTTCCTATGAGGCGTCAAAATTTGTGGTTAGAGCTTGTTTCCGCCAGTCTCATCAGAGTCGCTTGCTCCGTGTGGCGTGGGTGCTGCCTTACGAGCTTTTCCACAACGGTACTGAACCGGCTGCGTGCTTTGGACATTATGGGCGTGACCGCACAAGCCGTGGCCTGAAAGTATATCTGAACTCGTGATATTGTAAGAAGGGCACGCGTCCTCTTTCTTAATATGATACGATATGATACGGAACTGTGATAAGAAACTGGGTTATGGTTCACACTCAAGACTCTTGACGAGAGGGGAATAAAGTAAAACAGTACCTACTGTGTCGCGGGTGCAATCGCCATGTTATACTACAAGCAAAGGTACCCATAGCGATAGCTATCTCTGTGGGGCCTTTCATATGGAAACAAAAAAGTGATGGCATACCTCAAAACCTTAGATTAGGATGGAGCGCAGTAGGCGCTATCGCAAAGTAGATGAGAGGAACCATCTGTGACTCGATAAAATCGAGTAAAAAGAAACTATGATCCCTCCCCCGCGCTCTAGTTTGACTCGATGGCATCGAGTAACAGGGCCCAAAACGATGTCACCTCCGCCCCGACAACATGGCCAACCCGGCATGGTCGGCATGCATGCCAAGCGCCAATCATCTGCAGTGTCTTGGAGATCTTAGGCCAAGTTTTGCATGCAGCTCTTTGGGGCTTGGTTACAGGAGATAAGGAACAGAAGAAAAGTCAGGGCTAGAGCTGTACAGTATTCTAGCGCGAGGACTACTACATCCAGCAGGAACTCTCTGTATACACAGCTTATTGGTCTTAGTGCTTCAAGAAGGGAGAGCTGAGGACCTGGGGTCGGGCAAGCGACGTCGTGCCGAAGCGATACAGCTCCCCCATGATTTAACTTCAGATTCACCTTGTCCCATTAGAGCTGGCTATACGGCGACCAATAGGGGCTGATGATGTTCGCGTAGCTTTCTTGCAAAAGTCCTGCCGAAGTATGTTCATGTATGTTTCTGGCATGACCCGGCCCTGAGACGTGCTAGTCAAAGCCGGTCGGGGACGCGTGTAGAAACGTCAAGCGTGAACGACCTTAGGATAGAACGCGATAGTCACAAGCGAACATGCATGTGACGAATTTGCCAACAGACAAGGACCTCGTTCATTGCTACGTGTCGTACTCTAAATATTGTCCCTAGACAGATCGAATGCTGCATGCTAGTACGATGAGAACGATCGAGATATGATTCTCAAAACTGACAGATGCACAAAGACAGGGTCGCCCCATGGAATTTGGCCATAATTTGTCAGATTTTATCATCGTCGCCCACAACATAGCCAACCTCCTCAGCTCTTTCTTCGACTTCACCATCGGAAGAACTGGCCTGTCCCTCCAGCATTCTAATATGCTCCTGTAACACGAAAGGACTGCTTCCGGTCTGCTTCTTCGCTGGGAATAAAGCATGCAGTCCCCAATGGACAAGTAAAGCCATACAGAAACCGTAGAAGTAGCTGACCTGATAGATATGATCCCAGCCGTTTGCCGGAACGTTGGTCTCTTTGATCGCTCTGACGAAGCCAGCTGGGTAATTCCAGGCATTAGCACATTGTATGGGAATATGAAAACAGAAGAGACCGAGAACTCACGAAGTAATGGCCACAATCCCATTGTCCAGGCCGCGAAACCCCTGAAGTTGAATCCGCCCGCATACCAATAAGCGCTTTCCGAATTGCCAGTATACAAATCGCCGACATGGTATTTGCCTCCACGGACAAGAAAGTAATCGCTAACCACGATACCGCTCATTGGAGATAAGAAAACGCTCCAACCACTCAATACAGTGATGAAAGTGGTGGGTTTGGTGACGTAGTTCCAAGGGCATATAGCCATACTTATAACGCTGAGCAGATATCCACCTCGACGAATATTGATCCATTTTGGGCAGAGAGCGGCGAGGTCCATCCCAGACGATATACAATTTAGCATTTGGCAGAGAGCAAGCTGAGAGGCGAGGAAGCCCAGTGCTGCAAAAAACGTGCCTGCTCTCGCTGCAGGCGAGAGTGAGTGCTCTTGGATAGTGAGGAGGAGCTCAAAAGGATTCCAGACGTATTCACCGTAGATGGTTTCCGTGGCGCTGGTGATCAGGATGCCGCACACGGAAGTGGTGACAATAAGGATAGGAGCGGCGACAAGTTGGCCGAAGAGAGCAGCGTTCGGTGTCTTTGCGTATCGAGTCCAATCGCTTTGACCCAGGCAGCCAGAGGCCTGACTGCTAACAATGGACTGGAGGCCATAGACTGCATTCCAGGCGAGGAGAGAGCCGTGTTTGGTGCTTGGGGTGTAGAACAAAGTCCCGGGGCCCCCTGCAGTACCAATTGCCCAACCTAGCAGGCCAAACATGGAGCATGTGATCATTATGAAGGTGATCTGGCAGAGATCGTTAGTTTGGTAGATATGACACAAGGACCCAGTAGATCGAGACTGACTCTGAAAGGCATCTGTAGCTTCTCCGGTGGAACCAATAGCGTAGGCAGGAATATGGCCGCGAATATGAAAAAACAAATCAAGCTTGCCGTGTCGACATTTGCTGATTCCGGTATTGTATTTTTCAAATCTCCGAAACGGTGGCCGATTATGGCATTCAGAATGATCTTGATCGACTGCCCACCCCAGTACATCTGAATGCCTAGCCATACAATGGATGTCACGATGCGGTTGAGGACAGGCCAGAAGCCACCTCGCATGCCCCAAGAACTATAGTTATCAGATTAATGTCATGTCGATAGTCTTTTCAATGAACATACGATCTTGAAAGTACTGTGAAGCCGAGATAGAGATGGCTGCCTGGCCAGCCTGCAAAGACTGCAACCAGGGCGGATATGAGGGCGACTCCGACAACACAGCCAATGGCCTGTGGTACACTGAGTCCAAGTGACAATAGAGTTGAGCCGGCCGTCCACGCAGTTGTGTTAACGCCAGCTATGACCCAGTATCCTGCGTAACCTTGCCAGGTCCATGTTCGTCTGACCTCAGGTATTGGTATGAGGTCTCTGTTGCACCACTGTCCGGCATATTAGGTCTAGTGCATCTTTGACTAGTGGATGAATGTGGCTGACATACAAAGGTGTTATGGTAGCCTGCATCTTCATCTACTGGACACTCTAATCTTTTGGCCCAGTACTTGACCTTTTCATAACTCTTTTCTGACATCACAATTGTGTCACCGAGCGGTCAATTTGATGATAGAACTTTTGGTAAGCGGTGATGCCAGAGGTTCGTGGATGTACTCAGGCCTCAATATTGGACAACAATGCTGTATGGGAACTATGAGATGATCAAGCTGAAGATCCATTCTGCAGCAGCAAGTATCCCCTATTATGAAAAGCTTGAAGACGAGCAGTAGGCCTGAGATGATTTGACGGCCTATCTAGTGCGACAGGCTGCCGATCAATATCACCTATTGCCTATCTCATTGCAAGGTTTGGAGGATCTTGCAGCTTGGCTGATATGCTTATCTAGGAGGTACTATGAAGGTACTGCCATCATACCAAGGTTTCTGTTATCACTGTCGGGCAGTCAACGTCCATGACCGGCCGGTGGTTGCTCATGTTATGGGTCCCTCAGGCGAAGAGAGGAGCTCGGCCGAGATGTGACAGATCACCCCACGGGCGAAGTTGTTGGTGACTTTGCTGTTCCTTCCTTTTTGGACCCCTGCAGCCCCGCACTCCACCTTCGAGCGTATGCCTATCAATCAAATTAGGCCACCATGGGGTACATAGCTCCAGTCAAAATACAGTAATCATTCGCGTACTTGACAATCAATTTGCAAAGGGCCTTCTCCCTGGTCAGACTCATCGCTTCACACCCGAGCTACACGCAACAGCAGTACTTCCGTTACAATGATTGCAAAAGATGAAGCTGGACCGACAATTCCAGTCGTCGATTTTGCGGAATGGAGCAATGATGCCTCAGCACAAAGCCGCCAAAAGATTGCCTCTAGCCTTGTCCAGGCTTGTCGCGAAGTAGGATTTGTATATATCGTCAATCATGGCATATCAGACGAACTTCTTAGTGAAGCTTTTGCCATGTCGAAGAGGCTATTCGATTTGAGTCTTGAAGAGAAGATGCTTGCGCCACACCCTCCCAACCCAGAGTGGCACCGAGGTTACTCCTCTCCAGGGCTGGAGAAGGTATCGCAGGTATACGGAAAAGATGCTACCTCGGAGACTATTGGAGAGCAGCTGCGCGAAGTCAAGGACTGCAAGGTAAGTGGGTGAACGGACAAAGAAGCAGATACATATTGATGTGAACTATAGGAAAGCTATGAAGTTGGCAGTGAGGAACTCAAAGAACAGCCGCCAATTTGGCTACCTGAAGAGGTGCTTCCTGGCTTCCGCGAGTTTGAGACATCATTCTACTGGACATGTAATGAAGTGGCGCGGAAGGTGCTTGCTGCAATGGCAGTCGGACTTGGGTTAGATGATGCAAACTACATCTTGAAGTTTCATTCAGGTCACAACAATCAACTGCGTCTGTTGCATTATCCACCGATCCCAGCTGCCGAGCTGGAGAATGACAAGGCTGCAAGAATGCCAGCCCATACAGACTGGGGAAGTATCACCATGCTTTTCCAGGATGAGTGCGGAGGTCTACAAGTGGAAGACCCGCATGCGTCGGGAATGTTCATGGATGCAACTCCAATTAAGGGGGCACTGATAATGAACGTAGGAGACTTGATGATGAGATGGAGCAATGGTGGGTCATTCCGTGCGAACTGGCAGTGGGACATGCTGACATGACTTGAAACAGACCAACTGAAGTCGACTATGCATCGAGTTACACTGCCTCCACTATCTGATCGCTTTGAAGGAGAGCAACGAATGACACGTGCTCGGTACTCGATACCGTATTTCGTCAGCCCGGACGCAGACGCTGTGGTGGAGTGTCTACCTGTCTGTATGAGTGAAGGGAATCCAGCAAAGTATGAGCCTACTCATTGGGAGGAGTATAGAATGATGAGGGCAGCGCTACAATATAGGCGGGGTGATTGATTATCCACCTTACATGTAGGAATGGAAACAACTTAATCTGAGGAAACTGCCCTGCCATGCATGTGTAGACAGAGGCTTGGCACGCCAAGACGGACATCAAGGTGGAGGCGACTGCGGGATTGAATTGATGACACATGAAGCTCTCAGATCAAGATCGACGACGTAGAGAATTGTAGACGAAGCCGCAACAGCATTATTATCATCGCATACAAGGCAAGGAGAATATCATCTACAAACTTGTCGAGTTCACGATTGGGACGCAGTCTAGAGATAGATTGATATTGTTTTCTTGAGCAACCCCTTGCATTGTGTGTGTCGGGATACAAGAAGGCAGCGGTCGTCACTTGATGCCCCTCTATCGCACTTGCCAATTAGCTCGATCATATGGTGTTGGGGCTGTTTCGAACCATCAGCGCGTGGACTTTGTTGTTACCAGTCCAAGAGTAAGGAGCATTTCAAGTGTTTCCTTGCAAAAGACAGTCGCTTCTCCATCTCGTCCAAAGCGGTCAAGCACATTCCCTTCTCCATCTCATAACAGGCGAACGGTAGACCAACTATATCTACCAAGTCTGTCCTGTCTCCAGAGACAAGTAGTGCACCTACCTCTCTCAAGTCCACTCTCTCTTCAAAGGCGCTTCATATCGTCTGATACCATGGCTGCAAGTCAGAGCCAGATGCCGCTGCACAACAACCGGGCGGCAGCGCCGGTCAAGCGGCTAGCAGAATACATGGAGAAGCCCGACCTCGACACGCGCACATATCGGGTCATCCAGCTGCCAAACAAGTTAGAGGCGCTTCTGGTTCACGATGCCGACACGGACAAGGCGAGTGCTGCCATGGATGTCAACGTGGGCAGCTTCAGCGATGAGGACGACATGCCTGGAATGGCCCACGCTGTCGAGCACTTGTTGTTCATGGGTACAGAAAAGGTAAAAATCATTGTCCAGAACAAGAGATGATATGTTCCAGACTGACATATCAATTATACAGTTCCCTGGCGAAAACGATTACAACCAATACCTCCAATCGTACGGCGGCTACTCCAATGCCTACACAGCAGCCTGCGACACCAACTACTACTTTGAGCTGTCTGCTACCAGCAGCAGCAATAGCCCGGCATCGTCGTTGTCGAGCAAAGAGGCGCTGGCCAAGACACAAGGACATGGTCCACTTCACGGCGCTCTCGACCTCTTCGCCCAGTTCTTCATCAAGCCGCTCTTTCTCGAGGACACACTTGACCGTGAGCTGCGCGCCGTCGACTCGGAGAACAAGAAGAATTTGCAGTCGGACACATGGCGTCTGCACCAGCTGAACAAGAGTCTGTCCAACCCTAAACACCCCTTTTGCAAGTTCTCCACTGGCAACTACAAGGTCCTGCGCGATGATCCTATCGAGCGTGGTGTCAAGATCAGGGACAAGTTCATCGATTTTTACAAGAAGCATTATTCGGCCAATCGCATGAAGCTGGTTGTGCTGGGCCGCGAGAGCTTGGATGAGCTCGAGGAATGGGTCACCGACCTCTTCTCCGACATCCCCAACTTCGACCTGCCGAAGCTCCGCTGGGACGACGTGCCTGCTCTTTCTAAGAACGAATTGGGGATGCAGATCTTTGTCAAGCCTGTCATGGACATGCGCATGCTCGACATCCACTTTCCTTATCAAGACGAGGACGACCTATGGGAGTCGCATCCCTCCAAGTACATCAGTCACCTGCTTGGTCATGAAGGTCCTGGCAGTATCCTCGCATACATCAAAGCCAAGGGCTGGGCCAACGGTCTTGGTGCCGGTCCAATGCCTCTTTGCCCCGGCACTGCCCACTTCACCGTCTCCATTCGCCTCACCGAAGATGGATTGAAAAACTACCAAGAGGTCGTAAAGACTGTTTTCCAATACATTGCCATGGTCAAGGAGCAGCCACCGCAAGAATGGATTGTCACCGAGATGGCTCAGCTCGCCGAGGTAGACTTCAAGTTCAAGCAGAAAATCCCTGCAAGCAGAACTACCAGCTCCTACAGCGGTGTCATGCAAAAGCCATACCCGAGAGAGAAGCTGCTAAGTGCTGGTAGTCTGATCTGGAAGTTCGACTCTGATGCCATCAAGCGCGGGCTGGACTGTCTGCGTGCTGACAACTTCCGTCTTCAAGTCGTCTCCCAGGAGTTTCCCGGTGATTGGGATCAAAAGGAGAAATGGTATGGTACAGAGTACAAGTATGAGCCTATTCCGTCTTCTTTCCTCAACGAGCTCGAACAGGCCAGCAAGGCCACTTCCTCCGAGAGACCGGCAGAGCTACATATGCCACACAAGAACGAGTTTGTCCCAACTCGTCTTGATGTGGAGAAGAGGGAAGTCGACACACCTTTGATCAATCCCAAGCTTATTCGTAATGATGCTCTTGTCCGTACATGGTGGAAAAAGGATGACCAATTCTGGGCACCAAAGGCCAACGTCAAGGTCTGCTTCCGCTCTGCTCTGGTGAACGTGTCGGCTCTCAACTCTGTTCTCACTCAGGTCTACACGGCCTTGATTGAAGACAGCTTGACCGAGTACAGTTATGATGCTGAGCTTGCTGGTGTCAATTATGATATTTCGAATCACGCCCAAGGTCTTGATGTTTCCGTTTCCGGTTACAACGACAAGATGGCTGTCCTACTAGAGAAGGTCTTGTTGGCCATGCGCGACTTGGAGGTCAAAGACGATCGTTTCGACATTGTCAAGGATCGTCTCCTACGCGGTTGGCGCAACTTTGACTACACGCAGCCATTTCAGCAGATTGGCACCTACTCTCGTTGGCTTCTGTCCGAGAAGGGTTTCGTCATTCAGCAGCTGCTTGCAGAACTTCCCTCCGTTACTGCGGATGATGTTCGTGCTTTCTTTCCTCAGGTCCTTCACCAGATGCATATCGAGGTGCTTGCTCACGGAAACATGTATCGGGAAGACGCACTGAAGACAACCGATCTTGTCGAGAGTGTCATGAAGCCCAAGACCCTTCCTGCTTCTCAATGGCCCATCCGCCGCTCTCTCGTATTGCCTGGGGGTAGCAACTACGTCTACAAGAAGACCTTGAAAGACCCGCAGAACGTCAACCACTGTATCGACTATCAACTCTACACGGGGCTCAGCAGCGACCGTGTTCAGCGCGCCAAATTGCTTCTCTTTGCTCACATGGTTGATGAGCCTTGCTTTGATACATTGCGCTCAAAGGAACAGCTCGGATATGTTGTACAATCTGGTGCAACCATGCTCGCTACCGTCGCTGGCTTCAAGATTATTATTCAGAGTGAACGCCATCCTGACTACCTGACGAAACGCATCGAAGTCTTCCTCAACAAGTTTGGAAAGCAACTGGAGGAAATGAGCGAAGAAGATTTTGAGAAGAACAAGGGAGCTGTGATTGGCAAGAGGGAGGAGAAGCTCAAAAACCTCAACCAAGAGAGTGGTCGATTCTGGCACCACATCACTAGCGAAGCTTATGACTTCGAACTGGGTAAGAATCACTTCCTAGGATCTCTTTTTTCGCTCACCTTACTGACATGTTTTGCGATTACAGTGGCCAGAGATGTCGAACATATCCGCACTCTTACGAAATCTGACATTCTTACCTTTTTCAATATTCACATCTCCCCTCTTTCAACCTCTACCCGCTCAAACCTCGCTGTGCACTTGCTGGCTCAGAACACCGTCGCCGATGTCGCAGCTCAGTCCGCCTCAGACGCCACGTCCCAGATCACCGAGCTCTCAAACACCATCTCGCAAGTCCTTACCCAGATGGGCTTCGCGTCCGTGGACAAGGCCGAGTTGAGTAAGAAGCTTGAAAATGTGGATGTTGCTGGTGGCGATACTCAAGGCATCTTCACTGCCGTCTCAACATACGTTTCCAGTTTGTCTGGAGTGGCAGCTGCACAGCTTGAGACATTGTCTACACAAGGTGCACAGGTTATTGACTCGCTTTTGCCTTCTCTTGGCATCGTCCCAAAGAAGAAGGGTCTCAATGGTGCAGATGAGAGCAACACTTCTTCCGAGGACAAGCTTGTGAAGAATGGAGCAGGCAGTGAACAAGTGGAGATTACCGACGTGAGGGACTTCAAGGCTGGCGTACCGCTTTCTGAGGGCTTGAAGGCTGTCAGGGACATTAGTGAGTTTGAAGAGTTGGAGGCGAAGTTGTAAGATTTTCGTTCTCAATCGAATCGCTGAGTAGATAGATGGTCTGCAGGAGGATAGAGCATGAGTTGGCTAGGTCTCGCGCCTCTGAGATACAAGTAGATCTCGTCTGGATTTGCGCTGGCTGAACAATCGGGTGCGATGCATCACGATTGTTGTTGGCCGAAATGTGAGCACATTTCCGACCGAAAATAAGCAGTCTCACACATACAAGTGTTACCCCACATGCTCTAGGTTACGCAGGTACCTCTTCTCAGTACATGTATATGTACAGGGGTACATGGCTTTCTCACCCTCCCCGCTATTTCGTTCCGGATTTTGTCGGTTGTTGATACTCCGAAATAAGAAAGTACATCAGCTTTTGACTTCACAGACCGTCCATTGATCCTGTAAGTCGGCTAATGGGCTAGGTGGGGCAAGAGTGAGGCGGTAGGAAACGCCATCACATAGGACGCAAGGTAGTTGTTGCCTTTGTGCTTCGCCGTTGCTGTCCTACAGCGGCTCAATCAGGCTAAAAGGTGCTTGCTTGCCATGATCGTGACAGTCCTTTGGCTGAAGACTTCGAGCTGTATGCAGTGGAGACCATATCTTGCTGAAATGCATCGACTTCGCGCGGTATGCTGTCACCAGGAGTCTTCACTATCCGTCTTCATACGAGCGGGGTATCTGCAATGCTCAAATCGCCATTTTCCCGCCTTTGACTTTGGCATACACGGCAGAGACATACTCCTTCACTCATCCTGCGGAGAAGATTATGGGGTGACAGCCGTCATGTGTTGCGCTTACGATTGAGAAGATGCAACCTGACTATGTTGCAGTACAAGATGCGCCTCGTCCGCCTTGAAGGAAGTTGTTCAGTAGATTGATTCACCGTTAGTGCTACAACACTATAATGCTCTCCATCATTTCTATCCTTGTCTGCTTCCTGCAGCATGCTTTTGCATGGCCTCATAAGCATCAACAAAGCAATGGCGTTGTGAATCTTGGTTATGCCATCTACCAAGGAACACCTCTTGCTGCGGGTGTAACACAGTACCTGGGCATGCGTTTTGCTGCACCACCTCTAGGTGATCTACGTTGGAGAGCACCTGAGAATCCCCCACACATGTCAGGAGTTCAGAACGCAACAAATGTGAGCCTACCACCAAGATTGACAGCTCAAAGGCACTCATGCTAGATCTCACAGTTCGGACCTATATGCGTGGGCATAAACCAAACCTCATCTTCAAGTCTGAGTGAAGATTGCCTGTTCATAAACGTTTTTACACCATCAAATGCTACACGAGAGTCACGTCTTCCAGTCTGGTTCTATATCCAAGGTGGTGGCTACATCACCAACTCGAACGCGAATTATAACGGGACTGAAGTTGTCGTTGCATCGGACATGAATGTCATACTCGTCAACATGAACTACAGAGTCAGCGCATTTGGCTTCCTCGCCAGCGAGAAAGTTAGAGCAGACGGCGATCTCAACGTTGGTTTACTTGATCAGCGTAAAGCTCTGCATTGGGTTCAAAAATACATCACCGAGGTAAGCCCCACAGCAATGCTTAATTAATACTCTACTGAAGCCAATCCAGTTCGGTGGTGACCCAGATCACGTTGTAATTCACGGAGCATCAGCGGGTGCAGGATCTGTAGGTCTCCAAATGACAGCGTACGGCGGCCGAAACGATAACCTGTTTATCGGAGCAGTGGCTCAATCGCCTTTCTTTCCTTGTCAAATGACAGTCTCTCAGTCAAAATGGCAATTTGACAAGTTTGCCAACGCTGCCGGCTGCTCCAACACAACAGATCAACTCGCTTGTCTTCGTGAAACAAACATCAGCGTCTTGGAGGCCGCCAATGTAGCCTCGCCATTCCCAGGCCAGACCTTGGCACCAGATTTCTACTTTTCACCAGCCATCGATGGTGATCTCATCCCTGACTACCCGTACAAACTATTCCAAGACGGCAGATACGTCCACGTCCCACTGATCGTAGGCGACGAGACAAACGAGGGCAGTTATTTCGCCGCAAACGCAACCTCGGCGGCCGAAGTTTCCACTTTCCTCAAGGCAAATTGTCCCGCCTTGACGGAGACTGACTTGGTCACTGCGAACGAGCTTTATCCGCTCATGCCTCCTCTTCCTCTACACGCAGCATACTTTCCCTCTGCTTCGGCTGCATACGGAGAGACAACATTTGTCTGTGCGGGCATCCTCATGTCAGAGTCTGTAGCAAGCCAGACGTCGGGGCAAAAGTCCTGGAATTACAGATTCAATGTTGCCACGACGGAGAATCTGGCTGCAGGTCTAGGTGTACCGCACACCTTTGACTCTGCTGCAATATTTGGCCCAGAGTATAATGGTCCGATTGTGGATGGCTCGACGCTTTCGTACGAAACGTACAATGCGGAGATTGTGCCTGTGTTGATGGATTATTATCTTTCCTTTGTCAGGACGTTGGATCCGAATACGCTTAAGGATGACAGTGCTCCGGTTTGGGAACCTTTCTTTGTATCGTCAGCATCAGCAGGGGCCAACAGCACTGGCTCAGATGTTGCGGAGCAAAGGCTTCTTGTGGAGACTAACGGGACGAGAATGGAGGCGGTGCCTAGCGATCAGGAGCAGAGATGTGATTTTTGGATTGGTCTTGCGGGCATGACCGAGCAGTAAAGAAATATTGATGACGCAAGGAGACAAAGGTTACAGATCGTGTAGTCCATGTGTCGGTATAATGCACCTGCCGGTTGCCCGATGTTGAAAACACAGGCAATGCATCGATTCATTATTCTTAAATACGATACCTACCAGTTCCCACTGATATTAAGCCATTGTGAATTACAAGGAGATCCACCACAAAAAGAAAGCCATCACGAACAAGAGGTTAGAATAAGCATCTAGTATCACCGACCAATCGGCTATACGCATTGTAATCAAGCAAGCACGCTATCGAACCTCTATTCAACAAGCCAGCAAGCCGGCCAGCCAGCCATAGCTATTCATTTTGGTGATTCATTGCTCTGACAGCGGTGACTTGACCCACTACAAAGAAGACAGTGGCCGTTGCATCAGCTGTCTGGCACATCCTCACAGATAATGGGAATGAAAGCGTAACACTTACCTCATCAAGCTCACGTTGGCGTGATATAACACAAAGAAAGCCTCCTCATCGTACCTGCAAACAATGTCATCTCATCTCTTTATACTCAAGCCATACAATCATAGACCCATCGAACGCAAATGGGAAGACGGAGCACATGACCAACCGCAGCTTGAAGGAGAAGCGTAAAAAAACAACGTGGAAGAACTATGAAATGCACGGTTGCATCACCTTCTACTTCAGATCATCAAGAAGACTAACCTTATCCATGCATTACTCGAATCGAAGAGACCTTAGAAATCGATGTCGTGTGACTCGGTGAACTGTTTTGCCAAATCAAAATCTCATCAACATTTAAAAGCATATTTTGTGTAGCTTTGATGTAACCTTTTTATTGGCCGTCAAGTCTAAAATGGTAACAATATCGCTACCCTAAGCTACATTCCACACACCGTATTCACTATAGTGCAGTGCATTCAACAAAGAAAAGACTGCCGCCTGTTAAGCCACGAGTTTTGTTATTTCATTTTCGGGGCATCCGGTGATCCTTCTAGGGATCACGATGCAGAGTGGAGAGCGGAAGAGGCTGGCGGTCTGTTGTACGCCACACTGTGCGCTAGCAAGGTAGGTAGTAGATTGGGCGTTTTCTGGAGGCGCTGCATGATCAACGAACGACAGCCGCTGCTAGAATGAACAAGGACAAAGCAAAAATGATTGACTTCAGACTTCAGCTCACATAGTGGTCAAGGTGCAAGATGAGGATGAGCCTGATTTTTGATGGTAAACATTGTTATTGATTTTACCATAACGGTGGTAATTATAGGATTGATTGATTAAGTAGGCAATTGCACACAAGGCAGCCATAGGCATGCACTTCCATGTACGAGGCCGGGGGTATGAGAGGGGTATAAGAAAATATCAGGGTTTGTAGCTTCTTGATATGAAGAACCACACGCCAGCCCGAACCACTTTCAGAAAGAAAAGAGTTATGCATAAGCAGCTAGCTGCTATCATTTCCATCTCTTTTCTGTCGTCGTAAAGGCGTGTATGCTATTCGAAGCACAGGTAGGGGGTATCCGGGAGAGTTGAAAGGAAAAGTTGATCCGCAACACATGCTGTGGAATGCAGGATGAAGACAATCGGAGCATCTAAAAGACACTACCCTTTCTCTCAACATCGTTGATAAGCTCCGAGTTCATCTTGCCACCACCAGTGCCGCTGGTCATGCCGAGCTCCTCCGCAAAGGTGTTCTTAGGCTTCCAGCCAGCAGAGGTACGAGGGGTGGTCTCTTCCATCATCTTGTCGACTTGCTCAAGGGTAAGGCCCTTGGTCTCGGGAATGAGGAAATATGCGTAGACAAAGGCGCATGTGCAAAGACCGCCCCAAATGAAGAACACGGAGGACTTGAGATTAGCCTCGTCAGTGTTTACCATGTAGGGAGTGATTACAGCAATTATCTATAAGAAGGATAGTTAGAATGTGTTCTGAATGCAGGAGTATGTATTGAGACGATGTAATATGTTTTGGGGGAACTTACAGTGTTCCAAAGCCAGTTGGAGGCGGTGGAAAGTGCGACACCACGCGAACGGATGGGGAGAGGGAAGACCTCGCCAATGACAATCCATGCACCAGGTCCCCAGGTCGAGGCGAAGAAGAAGATGAAGATGGCAATGAAAGCGATCTGTGCGTTGACAGCAGAGATGTTGTTAGCGCGGGGAGTAGCGGTTCCGTTAACGATGATGTCGTGGGTCTTATTGAATCCGACAGTGACACCAATAATGGCAACAAGGAACTAGAAATCAGGCGTCAGCACAGGAAGCTCCGTGGCAAGGTAATCAGGGCAACTAACCTGGCACACAAGCATGCCGAGGGCACCCCAGACGAGAAGGGGACGACGACCAAACTTCTCAACGGTGTAGAAGGAAATGGGGGTCGAGCACACGTTGACGAGGGTGAAGATGAGGGAGATCAGGAAGGTGTTAGAGATGGCGCCGGTCGAGGACAAAAAGGGAGTGGAGTAGTAGAAGATAAAGTTGACACCGGTCCACTGTTGCATCATTTGAAGGGATGCACCGAGAATGGTACGGCGAACATTGGAGCCCTGGTGCCAGAGAGAACCCTTGAAGCAGTTGAGCCAAGAGCCGAGCCAGCCAGTGGCGGGGATGAGGTTACGCTCGTACTCCTCGTTGGCGACAATCTCAGCGAGCTCAGACTCGATGTACTCGGAAGAGGGGTCCTGGCCACGCAGTCTGGAGAGGGCAGTGCGAGCCTTTTCAACGCGACCACGCTTGACGAAGTAACGGGGAGAGTCAGGGAGGAAGAGGAGACCGATTCCAAGAATGAGACCCCAAGCGAATTGGAGACCAATGGGAATGCGGTAGGAGCCAGTGTCGGTGCGGTTGCGGACAGCGTAGTCGACGACGGATGCAAGGAGGAGACCAATTGTGATACAGAATTGGTAGCCAGCAACGAGGGCACCTCTGACCTTCTTGGGGCAGATCTCACTCATGTAAAGAATGACAATGGCGCTCTCAAAGCCGACACCAAGACCAGCAATGACACGGCCAGCAACGAGGAGACCAAGGCCGTGAGAAGCAGTCTGGAGAATGACACCAACAATGTAGATGGCGCAACCAATGATGATAGTAAGACGGCGACCGATCATGTCAGAGACATCACCGGCAATGAGGGCACCGAAGAAGGTACCGGCAGAGAGGATAGAGACAATAAGCGAGTTGTGGGGACCGGAAAGAGCAGTGGCAGTAGGGCCTTCGATGATTTCGATGAACACCTTGGACCCAGTGACACCGTTGATGTAACCAGAGTCATAACCGAAAAAGATACCTGTGCAATTCTTTGATTAGCAGACAAAACACAGGTGAACACAGGTGAAGTTGCGCAAAGGTTTGCGTGGGGTAAAGGATGCGCAACTGCGGGGATCGAATCTCACCTCCAAAGGAAGCAAAGGCGCAGATCAGGTACTGTTTCAAAAGTCAGCTTCGACGTCTTGCGAGAGTAATGGCAAGATGAGAGTCAAAACTTACAGCCTTCCAAGTAACAGGAGCTTCAACGCGCTCGACGTCGTTGGTGGCAGCGAGAACAACATTTCTCTCGACCGCGTTGTCGGTCTTGACCTCGGTGTCAGCCATGGCGCTAGTTTGGTGAGATAGTCGCAGGTGAAGTTGCTAGGGTCTGGACTAAGACTTGACAAGAAGTGAGAGAAGAAATGCCACGGCGGCCAAGTCGCACTTTTATGTTGTTCTATTGTCAGGTCAAAGGAAGCGGGTCTGTGTCACGAGACGATACAAGACAAATGCAAGAAACGGCGCGATTGATGGCTCGCCCTCAGCCGAGGCCAATTCCGTGTTTACACACATGGGCAGCTGCGCTGTAGAGGTTCTCTGTTAACCAATCCCACGTGGAAAAGCATCGATTTGCATTTCAGCCGTTGCGGGGAGGCTCGTGCATTCCACTCAAATGGACCATTCTGGGGCGCCATGGGGTTTTCCAAGCCAATTAGCGCGCTACTGTGGCTTGCTCCCACTAACCGTTTCTATACTGAGGCGTTTCTTTTCTCATCCTACCAGTAAACTATTTTCCTCCCCACCTGGCCCCTCCTTTCTCCAACAATGGTTCTCATGTCTCCAGACCCACCTTGCTTACGACGTGGCACTCAAAGATCGCATCCGTTGCGCCCAGCCGTAATTTTGGCTGGAAAAACTCTGATAGCGTGCGCATGGTATGGACATGAGCTGTTAGGGCAACGACTTTGAATCGAGACATGACTAAAATTGGTCGTGTAGCTCGAGAAGCTCGAGCCGATGGCGATTTTCCAGAAGGATTGCGTTACCGTGACATCTGACATGAAGTTTTGAACACGAACTGCTACTCATACGCGCGACACGAACTGACAGAAGCGTCGCGCAAGACTGGAAGTCCTCCAATTTTAGCCTGTGAAATTGCCCATTCTGGTAGTGTCAATACAAACGTAGATTTGCCAGAGTCAAGCGTTGATGCTACAACTCGATTGCCATGTTCCCTGCATCGGAATTCACCGTTGCTAGGCAGCTCGCCCCAGCCCGAACCCGCAGTGGTGGTACATGTAGGAAGAGCTAGTTGGTCACATGGGGGGATCTGGAGAAACCGCAACGCCCCGCACGGCGCCCCAATAAACGAAATTCTTCGATGGTCAAACATGAGTAATGGATTGTGAACGCCTGGAGTCTGTCTGTTCTTGTACCTGTGCACCCTTTTGCCTCGTCTTAAGAAAATCTGTACGAAGTGCACAACGATTACACCCAACCCGGTCGATGCATAATCTTGCCGCCAAGGTCATGTCGATCATCGGTATAGCCTGTCGCAATATATCGTTTGCCTATATTCGACAATATTGTTCAGGAGCATCCCTGCAATTTGCTTGCCACCCGGCATTCCGCTAGTTGTTGCCAACGGCGTCTGAGCGAGCGAGCGAGGCTGAAAGGTTTCACTTTCTTGGCGATGGGTGCCAATGCCGCTGTGCAGATGGGTGGATTGAACGAGTGGGCGGCTAAGCGGTGTTTTCGGCATAAGGCTTCGGCTCCTCAGTCTTGCTCGTTCTCCCGAATATACCGATGAACCATGCCGAGGACCACAGAACCTCTACGATAGTACGGCCCGGACACTCTATTGTCAAGCGGCTGAAGTATTCAAGGTTTGCGGTGTGTTTCGGCCGAGAGATGATTTGTACCATGGTCATGTGCCTCTGACCAGGAAGCACAGACTTGACACTATATCTCTCTTATCGCGAACTCAGTCTTACGACCAAGCATCTGCACGATCAAGACTCAGGGGCATGATCGAGACGGCAGGAGTGATGACCAGCAAGAGATGCTTCGGCTTGCAAATCTCATGACCGCTCGGGTCTATGCCGTACTGGTGGGCCAAGTCCTGCAAGACCTTTGTCTCTTCAGTAGTGGTCTTCTAAGAATCGGTATTTCTTCTTCAAGGTCGTCTTTCCGGCGAAAGTCACGGAGAATTTCCACAAGCCGACGATCAGTGTCATGACGAAGCAAGCCGCCATAAGGAACTGAATCGGCAGAAGGTCCATGTCAAGCAATGGGTCGTCTGATTCTTGAGGCTTCAAAAGGGTTAGCATTCGACTCGTCCTGTCTGAATCTCTCATCAAGCCATGGGGTGAAAATACCTGTCGACCAGTTTTTAGGTCCAAAACGTCAGTGTAGCCGAGTATCTCGAAATTGCCATCAAGTGCGACCATCCGAATGAACCCATCGACCTCACTCACCACGTCCAGGCGGGTCTCAAATCCTGTCTTCTGGATTGTTTTCACCTCCGTAAACTGGTCATCATCTGCATCTGCAAATACGCCTTTTTCCAGTCGCCAATGTCGTACTTCTGTTGCCCCGTTCCAGCTTGCGTAGACTGTTCTCTTGCGCCAGCCAATGGTCATCGAGATATCTGGTGGACTACGTGGTTCTCCAACCCAATCTGCTTTGAAGCCACGATAAGACTTGACCCAACCCCAGCCAGCGAACGCGCCAGAACCGAAATGTGCGTCACAGAGCACATCACCGTTTTCTGTGAACTCGGTATATCCAGCGGTGTGACCCCAGCCGACAAAGACATTCCCATTCGGACGAATCTGGACTGAGCCTTGCGAATGCGCCAGAACGCCATTAGGATTGACATAGTCTTGTAACAAAGTCGCCGTCATTTTTGTTGCGTCGACTGCAATCTTGAGACCACGGCTGTGATCGTTGCTTGCGAATTTGTTGTCATAGGCTGCATTGTCGAAGATCGTCAGAATATTGCCAGGGTGCCAGCTGACGTGATGTTGCCAGGCAAAATCGGTCGCAGCACCTAAAGAGAGATCCTCGAAATCATTCTCTTTTCCACCCAACTTCCAAAGAACTCTACCAGAAGGGTCGATGCAAGTGATGGTGTGCATATACCGAGCGGAAATGTAGTAGTTGCCCAGGTCGTCCTTGTCGACAGCGTTGATATGGAAGAAGTCCCACGCATTGTCCTTGCTGCCACCCTTGCCGTATAAAGGACCAAAACTTTCTTCCACCTTGTAGTGCTCTGATGCCCGCCATTGGAAGATGAGCTCGCCGGTCTCGATATCAATCTCCTGGAAAAGGCCGTCATAGATCCATCCATCCACAGGTCCGCCGACAGAGGAAAGATTTGCAGGTATGATCTCATACACGGTGATGAGTGCATGGTCGTCGATGATGTGAAATTCATGGAGGTCACCTTCCATATTGTTGGCGGCTTGCACCTCACGTACAACATCGTAGGAGGAATTGAGCTATAGCTGCCTGTTAGCACGTGTAAGATTTCCCTATCTTGTTGCGCCTACATACCATCAGATAGGTTCCCGTGCCATGCGTTCCCGAATCAGAGCCGCGCCAAAAGGTAATGTAATCCTCTCCTTTGTACTCTTGCACTCTCAAATCCATTGCCTGGCCCCAGCGATCCTCCATCCAAATCAATTCTCCTTCAGCATCAAGCACTAACGGTCCTGCCGCTGGTACTGAGTTTCCTCGCGGGCTGAGGAAAGTATAAGTTGGATCGCATGATTCTTGAGTGAGGAAGTTCACCTGAGGAGGTATGAGGTCGAAAGACTGGTAATGCTGACCAATGTATGCGCCATACAGTCCTGCATCATACCAGATCGAGCTTAGGCTCTGTGAGTCGAGAGGGAAAGAGGCGACTATAGATGGCAGGATCAGTAATAGCGGCGACAGCATATTAATGATTGCAGGGACGATGGGCACGAAGGATCAAGAAGGATGAATAGTTGTGGGTCACGGGCGATATTATAGGAGCATAGGGCAAGGGCTTACTTGCATAGCCATGGACACATCTGCACAGAACCGCCGCGTCAGGAGCGACCAGTGTTCACTTTCACCTCCGAGGTGGGCTCAGGTTGTATCGAGTGGGGGATTATACAGCCTGAGCCGCAATGCCGTCGATCAAGCCACGCGTGCGTCGCTGCCAAGTACAATCATGGTGGGTCAAATCTCTACTTTTGTTTAATGCTTGCGTTGCTCAAAACGCCCATCGAGACGCCGTGGAGTGAGATTATAGAGGCGATGACGACGAGCTGCAACAAGAATGGTGGATAGCGCTTCCGAAGAGACTTGGCATCACAACTCGGAGCACCTCCTGCTCAGCAACAATGGAAGTTTGCGTCAAGCTTCGAGAAGGGACAGCCGCTTTTGATTGTATAGATATACCGCCAGCTTCCAGCAATTTCATCACAAAGGTGCAGCATAGTTGTGACATTTGCCAGAGATAGGGAGTGTATGAGCTCCTAACCAAGCCGCTTGTCGGCATGAGCTATCATGGGCCAAGACCAGCCATGACAGCAAATTGAATCATGGCGCTCACGGCATCTGCTCCCCCAAAGATTAGTGTGGCACGTGTGTGACCTCCACGGTTCCTGATTTTCCCCCTACCACAGTAGATGATTTCTAGAAACATTATACGTGGAGAATGCTCGCGCGGCCCGCTTCCTCATTGGGTCCTGACGCGCACGGGGCGAGGTTTGACCGACTCACCGATCGGCTTTTCTTCAGGTACCAAGACCGACCTCATGTCTACTGTTGCAGGAGGAATTGTCTCCCTGTGCTACCTTCCCTGAAGGTTGTGATGTGATTGTGGTGGAAGATAAGGACTGACTATATTGGTGCTTAGGGGATGAAACCAACGTCTTCCTCATCTGCGACCACAATGATCTATCAGGCTTGTGTTTCGTCAAAACACCGACGAGTCGATCAATAGCCCAGTGAGCCTCTCCTACATGGAGCGTGCGACATCCCATCCTCGGCGCCACGCGGCAGCGGAACGTTTGGTAACAGAGCCCTAAATTCAAACCCATTACGCATGACCCATGAGATGTGAAGGTCGGGCTTCGTTGTATGCCTTTAGAACGTGCCATTGCCACAGAACCCCAACACGAGGTTCGAGTCTCGCAAACAAAGCTCTCTCCAACCCATGAGAGGGGACGAGGCTAGCAGTAGCTAAGATAGGTCAGAGTCGCGATGCCAAGATTTCTCAGGTAATGATCTACGACAGCGATACACCTACTGCAAAACAAGCAGATCAGTAGTCTCAAGATCGAAATGCTCATGAGACAAGGAATAACATGCCGCTAGTAGTGTCACTGCCTTTGACTTGTATCTTGCAGACACGTCTGTCATACAGTGGCTCTGGTACTGCCCTTAAGCTCTAGATGAACCAAAATCATGATGGGGCGACCCTGTCTTGAGTGTCTCCAACACCGATGACCAAAGTACCTCGATTGTAACAATACGAAATATAAGGTTGACTCCGACTTGCACCATCCTTTCGCCTTTGATTTCTAGAAATGGTGTGCAGCCAACCCCGTACCTCCATGTGCTTCGCACAAGCATCCGTCAGTAGAGATAGACTTTTCATCTGCTGGGTTCAGGCTGGCTGTTCCTCATTCTCGAAGATATCTTGCGCTCATCTGAGCAAGACCTACCAGCTATGGTCGGGTATAATGCACCTGGACCGATGTTGAACGATTAGTGGATATGCATGGCAGCTGTCACTCGCGCCTGTTGCCATCACAATAAGACGTAGCGGCGTCGAGTCGTCCAAACGTGCCTGCATGCATGTCTCCAAGCTCCAAGCTATAAAGTTTGCCATGGCGATCAGACGCAGGACAGTTTATAGCTGCCATGTGGGCGTGTACAGGAGACCGATATGCATGGTCCTGCATGTGTGGTGTAAACTACTGTGCAGGAAACGTTGTAAAATGTGTCATGTAGTGTTCGTATATAGCATGGGTATCATCAAAACTAAGTCTCTCCTCACCCAGACAGACATAAACAAAAGTGTGACAATATCAACAGTATCAACAGATATCAATCCTCCTCTCCCTTCATCACTCCCTCCTCTCCAACTCTTCCCATGAACGTGACCTCTCTCTTGCTTATGAGCCATTGCCCTGATGACCCAATCATCGAGCCACTAGACTCGGGCTGACATGTGAGCTCGTCGGTGTATTTCCCATATGCTGTGACCAATTGGCCTTTCCAACGACCTTGACCGAGATGGACGCCGGTGAAGTAAGTCGTGGCTGAAGCAGTGCGGTTGCCCTCGTGGACGTTGATGATTTGCGTGGTGAGAGCGTGCTGTGTGACGACAGGTGCTAGACTGGGACAAAGGGGTCAATCAAGGCCGGCAGCGTATACATCAGCGTGTGACATTGCTCACCGATTTCGTATGACATCTGCAAGCGTTTCTCGGTCTTTGAAACCATCGCCAAAAGGATATTTTGCGTCGACATCCTCAACAAAGACGTCCTTGAATAGGTTGAAGTCTTGCGTGTCTAGCGCGATGCAATAGCGCGCAATGGTGTTCCGAATTGCTTCGTAGTCGACAGCATTAGGCGTCATGAAGGGCGGCGATGCTGCGGGTGAGAGCCAGAAGACCAACAAGCATGAAGAGAGATGACCTTGGTGTAGAGAGGGACAACCTAAGTCTACCAAGTTTGTCTCGGAACTTGTTAATCGGGTCCCCGCATCGGAAGGATATGCGACTTGTAGCGCATGGGTCTTCTGCTCCGGCGCTGGAATGTGCAACCACAATGAATCATTGAGCGTCGACGCTACGCCAATGTGCGTGAAGCTCATCTCTGAAATCGATGACTGGAAAGCCAGTACGATACTTGAGACGACCCAATATCTCTATTATCACCCTCCTCTTCTCAGGATCTGTCGTGTACATGCCAGAGACAAATGTACAGCCCGACGATATGATACTGGGGGCATCATCTGTAGTAGTAGAGGCAATGCCGCACATGGTATCGATGGCATCGTTGATGAGACGGTCTCTCAAAAGCTTCTCTTTGACTCCTTCTGGCGGCGGGCTTGAGGTGAGGATCAGGACCTGGGAGAAATTGTAAAGCTGTAGAGCGTTGCCTGCAGAGTGTCAGTGTTGAAAGATGGTGAGGAGACAATGCACGTACCAAATGATTGGGGATGTATCCAGATGGGATTGAACGGGGAGTCGGGCTGTTTCTCCGACATGGGCAGTTGCTGGAAATGGGGTGGCAGATGGCGCAACCACGTATCGAGCTGCCTCATGAGATCTTGTCCTTGCTGAATACGCATTGGCACATTCTTCTTGCCCGCCTCGACCTCTTCGGCCGAAGCGAAATTGACTGCCTGGCAGCACAGATACACTGCTCTTTCCGCCAAGTCCCATATGTTCATCGTCTCGTATTGTTTCGTGGGGACAAAGACGCTGAAAATCTTGCGATGCTCCCGGAAAGCTGCCCATAAGTCTTGCCGGAGCCATGCCCACCACACTGCCTGCTTCAATCCTCCCGACTCCCCACTGATCTCAAGGGAGCGTTGCACACCGAACGCGCCCTTCAGATGTCGCTCCCACGCTGCCGCATCACCATCAATCAGCTCGTAGGTTGAGAGAAGAAGTATGGTGCAGAGGAGCTCGTCACTGCGGAGAAATGTCTCATCCTTCATTGCCTGCTGAAGGTACTGTAGTGTCTCGTGATAGTATTCCACAGCTATGTTGCGGTCGGGTTGAAAGTCGGGGCTTCGCTCCTTGGGCTTGATTGTCAAGTCGCGTGCTGAGAGAGCGAGGATTGCTTTCATCAATCCTTGATCACGCATGGCGAGATGCGGCACCAATACAGAAAAGTGTCGATGGGGGTCGTTCAGATCCAGCCACGTGCTAACGTCCTTGACAAAGTGTCTCATGAGAATGTACTCGGTCTCAGGCACTGGAGAGGGGCTCCACATTCGTGGTTCACCGGTAGACACGCGAGCTGCAGCGATTGATCTGCCGAAGGTCACTGGGGGCCGGGATTCATAAGGCTGGTCAATCGTCGAATATGCAGACGTGTGTGTCTTGGGTGACACGGTTGTTCTTGCAGGTGTATCACTCAACTGCCGGGTGGAAAGTAGAGGAGAAGCAAACGAGTGATTGGCACTGCTTACATCAGAAGCAAGGAGACCAAACCAGCGCGATGTCGCATTGCTTAAGTTGTGCGAAGATCCACTAGAGTCTGATTGGGGACTGGTGATACTCGGAATGGGATCGAGCAGTGCACTCCTAGGAGTTCGACCGTCCTTCGCATAGCCGGCGCGTAGTCTATCCGATGCATCAGAGAGTTCCGAGTCGCGGCGTGGCCGTTTGCTGTTCATCGCGATGGCTTGACTGTCCCTCGTGGGAGCTGTGTCAAGGATATCCGTATGATATGGCTTCTCCTGCTTCGCCTCAACAGAGCTCTACAAAGTTCGGTGGTAAGCACTCATTCATTGTCGCAAGAGGAATGCGATAAATGTGATACTGGCACACTGGCCTTGGTCTGGGGAGAGAGCGCTAAAAGTACGAAATGCATATTGGCCGAAGCTTGATCAGTCTCTCTAGTGTGAGCTGTTGGGCGCGGCTGATTGAACCTTAAAAGGAAGCCGGGGTTTCTGGCGCTCGGTGTGCAGTGCGAGACGGAGAGTTCAACGTCCTGTGTATGCAACGTGCTGGCCACATGCCGCGATGGATATGGTTGCAGGTCCAACCAAAGCAACATATGATGGAAAGGACATAACGGAAAAAGAAGCATAGAAAGGAATGGTAAAAGGTGGCGCAATATCGTAGCGACTCACATTTGCATCATTGTAACGACACTCCCGGCCGCTCTTCATGCAGGCGGAGCATATTGGACGGCCCTCATCGCATTTCATATGACGAAGGCGACAGACCACACTGCATTGAGCAAGGTTAGCAAGTGTACAACGGCCGCGGTAGCTCAAAAGCATTGTCCTTGCCATCCTGTCGTGACCCTCAAACCCTTGCCTCGACTCTTTCGCGGCTTTCGTCTGCGAGGGAGTTGTGGATTTTCGTCAGGACCCTGTCCAGGATCGACGTCTTCCTGCATCAATCCAGCTCGACAGGTACTTGCTTAAATCCAAGTGATGGGGTATATTCGTATAGTGCCATGTGAAGGCACGAGTCGGGACGGGGATGTTGATAGGCCACGAGGACCCGACACGCGGGAGAGGTTCAGATGATGTTTCCCCACGTATTTCCTTTCTTGGCATGTCTTGGCACAATATGTCTTCTAGAATCTTGGTCGTTCCAAGGAGCCAGATCCAGCCGTGTAAACTAGACTCTCCTCTCGGCGATACACGAGACGATGAGCCACGATAAAGGGGAGCCTCCCAATCAAAAAAGACAGTAGCGGATCAGCCTCGGACTAGTGAGACTAAGTTTGCCTATTTCGACGAGCCGCAATGCATTCATTGTTCGGGGTTTGGTCCGCAGGCCTGTCAGCTGAGAGCGGCTGTGGAGATGCATGCATCCTGTGATTAATGCCTCCCCGCGCTAGGTGGTCAAGGTCGTGACTATCCTCGAATAAAGTGAGGAGGATGGAATAAGGAGCAGCATGATTGTATGTCGATTGCTCAACCGTCGTCAGCCATCGCATCCTGATATCTTCGAATGACGGCAGTCTGGCACCTCATCTGGTAGTGACCATGCATAGAAGTTGTTTGTGGCCCCCACATGTATGCCGCTGCTGTCACCTATTAGGGATGTAGCCCAAGTCAGATTTGTTACTGAAGGTCGGTCCTTTTCTGTGCTGTGACGATGTTGGGCGTGTGAAATCTGCTGAAGGAGTATGAAGTGAACCGGAATGTTGCCCGCCCACTAAACATGTACATTCTTTGACTAACGAGTCATGTCTTCGTCGTCGAACATCATCAAAGACCACGCGGAGTTGAACCGCATGAATTGCATGATGAAAGGATGTTGAACTGCTCGGATTGGAAGATCTTGTACGGGAGATGTGCTGGGACCTGAATATATCTTTTCGAAATTCAGTTACGGACATCTCAAGACCAGATGTTAGACTTGATGTTGCAATGGAGCATTCCTTCGACAGGAGCCTTCCGACAGGCCAATATATCGAGATTCCAGATTGCAGCTCCAGAAACGATGACGAGTGCGTAGCTGTAGTGTAAGTCCTTTCTACGCTATCAGACATGTGCAAGGACTTCGTTAAAAACCACTTGCACGTCAATTTGGATGGCAAGATTTTGCAGGAAGCCCAGTTCAGTAAGCTGACTGCCAAATTCAAGGGACGCGTTCGATGTGTTCTTTCCAGACCACATCCTCTCAAGACATAGCACGACCACGATCAATCCTTTGCGGCCTCTTGCGTCATGACCAGTAACCTGTGGCCAGGAACCCTGGAAATCTCAATTGAGAACCGGCCAAGTTCAGGGACAAGAAAGGTAAAGAGATCCAGAAGGAAAGAGGGCGCATCCCAAGTCGAGAAGATTGGAAATGCAAGAGCTTTTACAAGAAAAAGTGGCAGCCTGCAAGTCGACAAAAAATGAGAAAGTGGAAAATCGCGCCGCTATGAATTTAGGGAGTCACGTATATACAACATGTTGTGTTGATTGAATTTGTATGATTGGTCTCATCAAGTTCGACGCGAGCGGGTCCGATATATGGGTTCTTGCGGTCTGCAAGGGTCACGTCAACTGCCGCCCCTGGCTACAGAGTGGAACATATCCAATTCAAGTAAGGCGTATCAATAATGAGATGCGGTTGCAGGCTTGAATGGTGGAAGAGGAAAACAACGCAGAGCCTATCAAGCACTATCCCGGTTAAAGTCACCCGAACTTGAGCCGTTCCGCGGATCAGCCGATCTCCTCGACACGACTGCATCATCAATGATATATCAACTACCTCTATGAGAGCGACACCTGAGAAGTTCCGGTGGTGGGTGCTGACGGCCTTGAGAATATGATCTCATCTCATTTGTGGTGGTGAGGTGTAAGCATTCCTCATAGAAAGAAAGGATGCAATTCCATTGGTGGACGCTATACGAAGCATGTTATTTACGGTAAGCGAAATTGAATTCGACAGCGTGTACGGAGTCAGGCCCGGGAGAGTGTTTCAGATTATTGCTCATACGAGCCATATTTTGGTGCGCTTCCTGAAGCCTGCCTACGTCTTACCACCTCGCACCCAAGATCGCCATTCTGATTTCAGTCTGAAGCCACAATGTCGACTCATTGCAGCCCAAAATCTCTTCGGACCGTTCTCCCTTCGACGGCTAACGTTACCTTGAATAGCCTGTAGCCATTGAAGATGATCATGCCGCCTGGAACGAAAGCGAAATTGTTCGATCCTCCCTCTACATTCATTTTTCCTAACAGGACGCCCTCTTTGTTCCAGACGTGGATGCCGTCTGTACAGCCCGAGTACACATTGCCCTCGGTGTCTGTATGAATGCCATCCGGTATGCCATTGTCGCTGTAAGCGAAAACCCTTCGGTTGTGCAAGCCCTTGCCGTCGGCCGTGATGTCAAATTTGTAGATGGTCGCGGGGTTCGTGGGGATCGTACTCAGATTGGCAAACTGATTAGTGCCTGTGTCCGTTACGTATACAGACTTGTAATCTGGAGCAAACTCGATGCCGTTGGGCGCAACGAACCCATCCGCAACGACCTGGACAACACCCGTGTTGGGCTCGAACCGGTAGACCTGGGGGCGGATCACCGGGGGTGGACGGAAATATTGCCAATATCCATACTCAGTGCTAGAAGTTGGGGTAAGCAGGTGGACTTGTTCACGTATGAGGCGGTCATGTCCTTACTCGGTGAACCAAAGGTCGCCAGTCTTTGGATGTTGCTCGATATCATTCAAGGAAGAGAAGTTCTTGCCAAGGAAGTTTGTGAGGATGGGAGCCGATACATTGGTCGCTGGGTCTACCAATACCAATTGTGATGGATTAATCGGGTCGCCTTCGTCGCAGAACACAATCTGTTGACCGGCGGAGCTGTTCACTGGTGTACCAACCGGATAATACGCACATCCTCCATTGGCCTCGTTGAGACTGTTGTATCTTGTCGAGGAGATGCTATAGTCATCAAGTCTGAGGACCGTAATGTTGACAGGGTTGGTGATGTTACCAGCCCAATTGGAGGCAATGTAGAGGGAGTTTGTTGCTTGATTGTAGACTCCAGCTTCATGGAAAGCCTGCCATGTCTCGTTCGCGATCAAGGTTTGCGACACATTAGAACCAAGAATATCGGTGATAAAAGAGGCATTGTAGGAGAGGAATTGGACCGCATCAGGAGCAGAAGTCGTGAGAGAGGTGAGTTGGTTTGCGTATGGGATACTGGTCGCTAGACTCAGGAGGTCTACGGCGGTAATGTTCACCATTATGAGCGAATTGCAAGGGAAGGTATATATACACTACGCAGCCGAACAACAACACTACACATTAGCGAAATCATGGCCTACTTGTATTGACGGCGGAAGTGGGACAGCCGGGAGATCGCTGTAATGATGCCATTAAACATTTGCCGGCCAAACCACATAGTAGAGTACATACCCTTTCTGGTGCCTGCCAAGGCCTTTCTAAACACACCCAATATGATCGGCATAGCAGAAGACAGCCACGGAGAAGCGGCCTTAGCTGTTCCCTGGATGTACATTGACCATCACTGCTGTAGGCATGACTCAATTTCTTCAGGAGGCTTCAAGTCAAGGTAAACTGTGCAACAAGCGCAATTTTCAACCAGAAAAGATGTTTCTGCTTCGGCACGTTGCAGCAACTCACAGGTAGGAAAATACAATGGACTGTATGTTTATAATCGTCATTGCGTGCGGGGCAAGAGGGGAGTGGAGAAAGCAAAGTGGAGCATGCGGAGAACGGAGAGAAAGCCGAACTGTAAACGACCGATTGGTGAAATTTGGAGAGATAGATGAGTACATTCAGGCTATAGATCTGTGCTGCAAGCTCGGTAGCAATAGCTTGCCTCCGGCGCGAGACCGTAATCTCGAAGTCAAGCTCTTTGCTATAATGTATCTCCAGGCATGCAAGAGAAAAGGAGTGAGAAATGAAATAAAGTAAAGTAAAGTAAAGATCAGGCCGTATATTTGTCTGTCAGCTTTCATGAACTTCTTTCTGTCCGATCGCTACTGAGGTGCTCAGCTCGCGTTCCTTCTTGCAGCACCGCGAGTGATGCGCATCGTCACCTTCTGATGGTCGACAGCCTTGCTCTGAATAGTGGTGGCCTTCTTAGCTGCAGCTTTCTCCGCGGCCTTCTTCACGGCCTTCTTCACGGCCTTCTTCTGATTCATCATCGCCCTCGTTGCTCCAGTGACTTCCAGTATCCTGTCCCTCATCTTCTTGTTGGCAATTCTTCTGCTAGGACTCCCACATGCTGGTTCTGGGAACGTCCAGGTGATCCTTTTAAAGTAATCGTTGTTGTCCCTTTCGTACATCTCCTTCAAGACTGCTCTGAATGGGGTGACTACCTCGTGCGGCTCTTTGATGGATTGGTAAGGCGGAATGGGAATCATCGTCAGGTTGAAATGAAGTCTTCGGAGATTCTTGCAATCCAGAACAAGCTTTCCTACTGTCCTGATATCATGCTTGAGGATCCAGCCCAAGTCAATGGCCGAGATCCACTTTCGATTCTGTGGGCCAATACAGTCTAGAAATGCTTGGGCATACTTCGTCGTCTGGAAGTGGAAGCTGTTGGAGCCGTAAAAGTAGTTTGCTGCCTCAGCCCTGACTTGCCTGCAGACTTGGAGAAGTCTGATGCCATGTATTGACATATCCTCTCCTTTGTACAGACTCTTGAAACCCAACCTAGGCGAGAACACGGGTGTAGGATGACCTTGGCGCTGCTTATGAGACGTAGCTGCTGGCTCGTTGATCCCGACATCACAGCCTTCCTTGACAAAAAGGTAGCCGTATACCTGATTCCTAAGCTCCCCAGGAAGATCCAAGAAGCCCTTGAAGTTTCGAGGCTTCATATCAAGGATCAAGACTTGTTGGCCTTCCAAAGCTTCGCCTGGCATACGAATCTATGAGTCTTAACATTGAGTCCTGCTTATACGGGTTTCCATTACTTACCGAAGTCAAAGCGAACGGGTAAGGACAGACGAAGTTGAAATAGTGTTGACCAGTCTCAGGGTGAAGCTATTTCTTTTAGTCCAATAACCAAATAACCCTGAGCTCCTGAGGGTACCTACCCTGGAAGTGTTCACCGACTTCCCAGAAGATTGTAGCAGATGTAAGACAGCGTCGTCCATGTTCACTGCCACACGTGTATCTGGTTTGCTGGTTGGGATCACTACTTCGACTTTTACCTTTTTGGAAACATGCTCGTCACTGACGAGGCTTCCCACTGGGACAGAGCTACTGCGCTTCGACGAGAGTCGCGCATGGGTGCTACGAGTCATCATCGTGGAGTTGTGTATGTGGTGCCCGGCCGTACGTCGTTAGCAAGAGGAGAGGGATGCGACAACAGGTAGAGTGGAGGTCGCCGTATTGTCAAATTGAACGTCTAAATCCGAGTGAGAGCTTATATTTGAATTTTGTCAAGCGAGAGGATTTGCATTCCTCACAAGACACGTCTGGTGAATAGAGCAGACTTCGAGGCTTAGTGTGCAAGCGAAAAAACTCGATTGGCAATGGAGAGACCGGGCAAGGTAAGTGGGCGCAGTGGCTTGACTGGACGTGATGTTCCGCGCCTTTGATGTTAGCTTGACTTGTACTCAAGGTTTAAGTGAATTCAGAGTCAGGGTAATCCAGAGGCGAGGTGTCATCAGATGAGAGAAAGAGGTGAGCGACGATGGAGTACGATTGTATTGAAGAGAGATCAATAGACAAGTTGGGTGTTGGAGATGCTTTGGTCTCAGTACGATCGAATGAAGTTGAGCTATCAGCGGTGAGAAGGAAGGAAGATGCTGACGTGAATATGCAATGAACCTGCAATACTCCGAGGAATCGTGGAATGATCTTCGGGGATATCTGACGAAAAGATGATTCTTCTACAGCATCAGATTGTCTTGAACTGCATGTCAAGTCTGCATGATATTGAGCTGATCTTTTGGTGCAGCAAATGCAGTGCACCTTACCAGAGCGAGTTGCGGTCGGCGAGGGACGAGAAGTTTCCACCATCCTAGGTGTCCACAGCAGTGGCTGCGGGTTGCGGCGCATTATGGCAAGTACGAAAACATAAAGAGAGCATCACTTGTGGTGCAAACATGGGCATTATACATCGAAGAACAAATTCACAAAAATCAGTATGGAGGGTCTTCGTGGTTCATGGTATGGGGTGACTGCCACATAAAATCAGCCGAACGTTGGTCAATTACATCAGCAAACAGACAACAACAAATCAATCCTTCAAGAATCCTTCAAGCGAACTTCGACCTCTTATTCCACCATCAAAGACCATTACCGCCTCCATCCAAATGGCATCAGGACTCTTCATCGATCCCCTCGTGCTCCTACGAGCCACTCCACTAATATCATCTACTTGCCAACTCTGGTTCGCATGGGACCAGCACTTCTTCCTCCGCATCTTTAATGAGCAAGACACGAGAGGCACGAGCAAGACCATACTACCTCTGTATTTCGAGTCTTTTTTCAGGAACGGTCTACCTTCTGTTCTGGGCATGCTGGCAATCACAATAGGCACATCGACCGCAAACCTTTATATCCAGCCTGCAGATTTGGCTTTGCGGCATTCGCTTGGATGGTACAAGATGGGAGCACTCTTTGCAGCAGGCCACCTGCTGTATGTGCCCTTTATTGCGCCGAGCGTGAAGGCGCTTGTGGAAGGAGATGGAGATGTTAATGATACGCTTGACCGGTGGTTGTGGTTCAATGCTGTTCGCGGGATGACCGTTGATCTTGCGGCGTGGACGACACTGGGTGTTGCTGTTGCGAAGACCTTCGGCCATTCACCATGAGACTCGAAATGCTCTGCGCACCACAGAGCAACTATGCAATCGCGTTTATAGCACTCATGTGACGCTCGTTATCCATCTCGTCGAAGTAAAAGCATGGCGCGGCATGAACCACGGCGGTACATTTCACCGACGAGTCTTGCCCGCGGCCGGGCGGCGGCGGGTTTGGAACCTAGATAAAACAAGGCGGCCACGGGCAAGAGACTCAGTTCTATTCTTCTTTTTCATGATGTTTGCTCTCGAAATGTGTCTTTGATAGTTCTTCTATTCGTAGTCGTACAGCCTCTGCTGATAGTAGTCCATGAACACAAGATGAAGCAGACAACGGGCCCAGACGGACAGCCCGACCGCAAGACGCGGGCCTACCGCCAGCGGAGGACGCGTGAGCACAATTCTGCTCGATATGGATTGGTAGCAAGTTTCGATTGTCAACAAGCATCGTCTGTCTCTCCGCCGTCGAAGATCGTGCTCTCCGACGGCCTTTTGTGATTGTGTTGTTGCTTGATCCCAGTAGACCACAAGCTGCCAATCTATCTCAGGACTATACATTGTTCTTCTTCCATTGTCTCTCTACCTTATCCATGCTCCTTTCTTGAACTTCTTCTCCATCTCATACACCATTCTTCTATAAAGTCTTCCCCAAAAAGAAGACTACCATGTTTGTCAAGTCCAAAGTTCTCCTTCTAGGCAGTGGAGGCGTAGGCACAATCGTCGCCCTAAACCTCGAAGCTGGTGGTCTCGCTTCGGTGACTGCAGTCCTGCGCTCAAACTACGACGAGGTGAAAAAGAATGGATTCACGATACGGTCTTGCGATCATGGCGAGTTGAAAGGGTGGCGACCGAGCTATAGTATGTCTTTTCTTCCTTTCTCCTCTTTAACCTCTACACCTCCCATACTTTCCCCATACTTTGCCCGACGAGGAATAAGAAGAAGAAGAAGAAGAGAAAGAAAAAGAAAAACGAAAAGAAGAAAAACCAAGACAATCGATCCCCAAGCTAAAACTCTCCTCCCTGTAAAAGTCATCGACCACGTCCCCTCCGCCTCAGAGCACCACAAATTCGACTACATAGTCTGCTGCACGAAAAACGTGCCCGACTGCCCACCCACCTTATCCGAACTCATCGCGCCCGCCGTAACCCCAGGGCACACCACAATCGTCCTCCTCCAGAACGGAATAAACATCGAACGAGCCCTCTTTGCCACTTTTCCGAGGAATGTCGTGTTGAGCGGGATAAGCTATATCCGGTCCCACGAACTGATCCCAGGCCAAATCGACCACGTGGACCACGATAAATTAGTCTGCGGACCTTTTCGCAACCCCAACCTCGATTCCGAGCGCGAGCACCAGCGGGAAGAAGCATCCGCAAGACATTTCTGCGACATGTACGCTGCTGGAGGCCGCACCGTCTGCGTTTACGACACGGATGTGCTTTCGTCGAGGTGGAGGAAGCTGATGTATAATGCCTGTCTCAACTCCATCTGTGCGGTCACGGGACTGGATACTGGAAGCCTGCAGCAGACGGGGAGTCTGATAGAAGGGATGGTCAGGCCGGCGATGTTAGAGATTGTGGCAGCGGCGAAAGCGGCAGGGGCGACGTTGGGGGATGATGTGGTGGAGGATGTGTTGGCACATTTGGAGCCCGTGGAGATGAGGTTTGCGCCTAGTATGCTTGTTGATATGGAAAAGGTGAGCAGACTAGTCCTTCAAATTCTCGGTGCCCCCTCTCGTTCGTTGGATAGGAACCGTGACGAGATGATCATGTCTGCGTTGAAATGTATGTGCTGACTGTGAACATCAAGGGCAACTATACTGAATTCGAGAACATTGTGGGAGAGCCCTTACGCGTGGGGACGGCGTTAGGAGTGAGTATGCCGACGCTGCATGTGGTGTATCATATTCTGAAAGCCTTTCAATGGCGGCTCAAGGAGAAGCGGAGGGCAGCATCAGGGAAATGAGCCGGGAGAAAATGAAGACGAAGAGGAAGGATATGACACCACATGATATACAATATCGCAATGAGAATAAACAGACGCTCAAGTCAAAGTAATACCTGAATATCCGACATCGATTTTTCGTTGGTCTATTCCCTTGCTGACGAGTGTATTAGTAGTAGCAGCCTTTTTCGAGTCATGTGCCTGCAATCTTGCTTGCCTTGGGCCGAAATGGACCGATGACTGACAGTCTAGACTCATCAGTCACATGGTTAAAGCCATCAAAGCCATCGACATGATAAACACGGTGCAGACCAATTCCACTCGAAGGGACCACAGCCATGAACACAATCCAGGACCTACCGTGCTCCAAGTCAAGCAAGTATGTAGAGTGGAAGGCAAAGTAATCCTCAAATCGACATTGTGAACTAGTTGGCACGAAGAAATAGTATCAAGGCAGCTCGAAAGTGCAGTCCATGATCTTGAAGACTTATCTATGTGGCGAGATAGTATGGAGGGTGGTACAAGAGCTGTTGTATTTTGGCATGCTGTAACGCCTTGGATGTTTGGTGCTCGGAGCATCTCTGCGATTTGGAATGCGGTCCAGAGGTTCTCAAGTCCAATAGCACCTGATGTGTTGGCACCGAAGCTCGGAGAGAGTTGTGAGCGCGGCAAATACCGCCGCGTGCCCTGGCAAGTGCAGAGGGTGGTGAATTCAAGTGGTCTGCCCCATGCATGATCGTGGCAAGACGTCTCGTTTGAAGGCCGAGTTGTTTGTAGTTTTCAGGACGTTCAATCATATTCCAGTCCAGATCTCCTCTTCCATGGCCGGCTGGAGGAGTCCCTTTGCGACGACTTGGACTGCTTCTGCGGACAGTCGACCTTGAGATGGCCCTTCTGGCCGCATTGATGGCAGGCCATGTCAGACACGTCACTCCTCCTCGCCCCAGATTTTTGACCACCGGAAGAGATGCCACCAGAGGAGATGCCACCGCCGCTCAATCTGTTCAGTTTGATTTCTTTCTTCCTTCTCTGTTTCGCTAGTCTGTCCAGCTCTGCCTTGTCTGCCTTTTCTCTTGCCTTGCGCTCTTGACGGATCTTGTCTGCGGCTTCCTTGCGTTGTTGCTTGATCATGGCCGACGCCGGGTCATCTTCATCGTCCGAGTCTTCCACTTCGTTCGAGTCGGCGTCTGAGTCTTGTGTGGCTTCTTCTTCGGACGAGGACAGGTCTGGGTTGTCTTGTCTCTCGATTGCCTTGTTGAACTTGCCGAAACTCCGTCGGCCTTGGAGGGATGGTCGGACCTGGACCTGCTCATCCTCGCTCATGTCATCGTGTGTGTTTGCGAGGTGTGCAGAGGGTGCGCTGTCGATGGCGCTGTAGCCTGCCGTGACAACCTTCATCGGCGTCTCGTATGCGTGTGATGGCTGCTCCTGGACGCTGAGAACCCATTTCGTCTCACCTGCTTCCGCGGCTGCTCTATCCACGGCGGCCTGCCGTCTAGCCTCGTCGGGATCTACTGGTGTTGCTGGTGTTGCTGGTGTTGCTGGGCTGGCGGCCGCGCTGCCTGTGGAAAGTCGCTGGCGCTTGGAAGGACGATCTGACGAGGGAGTGGCCGGAGATGCAGGGTTAGAGGCAGTCGAGGCGGCCGCCCTCTGCATGAACTGTTGGTCATCATTGTCAGTGCATTCTTCTTCATTTGGTGCATCTCTTGATCTTTCTCACCTTCATATTTAATAATCGTGAAGACATGATGGCTACTTCTTTCTTAGCCAACGAGAATGTCTAATTCGATGTGGGAGTAAAAAGAAGTTTGCGATAATCTTCTCCTGTGCTTCGCTTAGCAAATGAGTGGGAGATGATTATTGAATTCATCGCATTTGATCAAAGTTGAAGCTTTCCGAATGCTGCTGTTGCGCCATGTCATGTCATGCTCGGGAACTTCGGCCGAAGTTAAGCCGATATTCTGTTGCCATTCCCCATCAAACGCTCACTTACCACTCTCTTGTCCCGGTTCAACGCCCAGAAAGAAACAATCCATCCATAACAGTGTGTTATGCTCTAAAGACATGATGAATGGCGCACCAGAGGGCAATATTATGCAACAATCTCGTTTGAAGCTCATAAATTGTCCGAATGCCTTCAGAGGTAGCATTGAATAGCCATGATAGCGCAAGCTCCGTTTCTCCCGACTTCTTTGGCCAAGAGTGCCAGGCACCATCTCCCGCCTGTCTAGTACGCTCCTGCTCAAGCTGCGTTTCCTTCACTTGCCCTTGTATGCATTTCGAGAGGGATACTCCTTCCACGTGTTGTCATCATGCGCGTGAGCCGAAGTAACGCGTGTGCCGCTGGCAGTATGGTAACTGACGGTTATGACATTCTTGTCGTCCGTTTTGTCTTTATGGGACTTGTGCGGAACTGATCCTCTGCATGTCGTATTAGGCAGAAGCAACGGGATACACTTCTTCGAGTTGCACGACGACTTACTGAATCCTGGCCTCTTGCACTTTCGGATACTGATGATCGATATCGTTAGAAGCTGTGTAGAGATAGATAAAGCATCGCATGGTCGTTGTACTTACGCTAGCCTCGACCGCTTTGTTCGCCGTCTCGATCGCTGCCACGAATTTGGGCGGAACATTCGCCAAAGCTGTGGATCCACCGTACTTGATGAGAAGGGAACTGGTCTTCTGCATCTTGCAAGCAGGCGAGGTGTTGGAAACAGGAAGAGTCAGAGTGGAGATATGAATGGAATGGATGAAGAGGATTGTGAACTGCAAGATGCACAAAGTCCTGTGAATTTTACGTATATATAGACACAAGCAATGCCTTGTCTCCCTAGCCAAGTGCGCAAACACGTAGGCGCGCGCGAACATTGGCCGCATCAAGTATTTGTAGTATCACAGCACTGGGACTTATTCCAACCATTGAAGTTGCGTCTGGCTCCAAATCCTTATTGCAGATCGGACACGTCAATATATGTGCAACGAAAGCCATATCATGAGGTCCATACATGAACGAATAGCGACAATGGCACAACCGTGAAGGTGGAGTGCATGTAGTTGATGAAGCTGGAAACGAAGAACTCGGCCTGGGATCATCCCCACAGACCTCCATCGTGCTGCGCGTTTCCATGTCAAACCTTATTGGTTGCGGTGCTAAACACCAGTTTCAGGATCGTCCTTTCCCTCCATTCTTGTATTCCTGACACACTGGGCGATATGAATATATATTGCACCCGATTCATCAGCACAGTGTGCCGCATATCTAGTCATGGAACCACGAGATTGAGTTCCTCATATCGTAGCGCTCGCATCGCTTTGCAATACCGCCCGCCGCGCACGAAGACCTTCGCCCACACAATGTCAAGCCAACCTCGTCAATTTCCCGCTGAAGGATTTGACACGATACCAGAAAACGAGATGGTGGAAGAAGAGGATATTCCTGACTACAAGGCTGAACGCTTCTATCCTGTGCGAATTGGTGATGTCTTTAAATCTAGATATCAGGTCGTGGCCAAGCTCGGCTTCGGGACGGCCTCCACCGTCTGGCTCTGCCGAGATCTCGAGTATGTATTGATCCTTTAGCATAGGACTGATCCTTCACGCCTGTTGATGTACACCTCCGACTAACTTTTGCTTATCGTCTAGACGCAACATACATGTCGCCCTCAAGGTGTGCGTTGCCGGATTGAAGACGTCTAATGAGCTAGCTGTCTCGCGCCACATCACATCTATACAGGCGGAGCACCCGGGTCAGGAAAGGCTGCGTGTCGTGATAGATGAGTTCCAGACGACTGGCGTCCTTGGGACTCATCAATGCCTTGTGTTTATCCCTCTAGGCTTAACCTACACTCAATTTTGCCACAAGCTTCCAGACAGAGCTCTCAACAAGGAGCTTTTGCAACAAAGCCTAATCATGGTTCTGCTCGGCCTGGACTTCCTCCACCAAGCCGGAGTGGTACACACAGGTGAGCTTTCAATCTTTGACAGGTATAGTAGTAACCTCGCTAACTAGCGTCGCAGACATGTCGCCTAACAACATCCTCCTCGGGGTCCATGATACCTCAGTATTCCAGGATATCGAACAGGCGGAACTGGACATGCCATCCGCCAGGAAAATCTTACCAGATCGTGTAATCCATCTTTCTCACCTCATGCCAATCACCTACGGGGCTCTCATGATCTCAGACTTTGGTTCTGCTCGTCTTGGTGAACCAGGGCAAAAGTACTCTGGTGATGTCATGCCAGGCGTGTACAGAGCTCCTGAAGTGATCTTTGACATGCAGTGGGATTCTAAGATAGACATTTGGTCTGTGGGCGTCATGGTATATGGAGCCAATGACCCTGTTTTGTTGCGCAATATCGCTGACATTTGCAACATGTAGATCTGGGACCTGTTTGAAGGCGGCAGTTTATTCCGCGCCGTCAGAAATGGTCATCTGAATGATGAGCAGCATGTCGCTGAAATCGTCTCCCTACTAGGGCCACCACCAAAGAGATTTATCGAACGAAGTGAAAAGTGTAGTCAATTCTGGGACTCGGAAGGTACGTTTTGCAGTATAATAGACGCCCGACGACTGCTGACTTCCAAAGGCAATTGGACAGCCAAGACACCAATTCCTGACCAATCTTTCGAGACGCGTGAAAAGCGTCTCGAGGGCAGAGATAAGGAACTACTCCTAGCGTTGGTCCGCAAGATTCTACGATGGCTTCCTGAAGAAAGACCGACTGCAGAACAGCTCTTCGAGGATGCATTCCTAATTCAGTGCCAAGGCTGAAAGACTGTTGATCAATTTGTGACATACTCAGACCAGATGAAGATGTACATCCTACATGGCAGCCACACCTCTCTGCTCTTCATTCAAAGCTCCGCGATCGTCACCTGGACTGAATTGGTAGCGAAAAGAAAGCAGAGATGAATGGAGTAATGCAGTATCTAAGCTTAGTCGTTCAGCGACTACATCGGCGAAACCGGAGGAGCCATGGAGTAGTGCGCAGAATAAGCCGGCTTATAATTCAGGTAAGCAGCACAGAAGCAGTGCGATAACGAAGCCAAGCAGCAACAGAACATCATAATTAGGCAAGCATCGTCACAATGGAATTGAGTCATGATGGGAAAGTGTACTGGATTGCTTTAAAATGCAATAGAGCCGCCCAGAAGTTGAAGCTCTACAGTAATTGGACCAAGCCGCGAACACAGCAAAGCAGCGAGAAAGCGTATATCATCACGGATTAGAGCAGCGATGGAGGACTGTAGTAGCTGAAGTGAGTTAGCGAACACGTATTGTGTTCATGCAACGATCTAGGTAGCGCGGAGAAAAGTGAGCTGCCTACCACAAAAGCACGAGAACCTCTGACTTCGGAAGGGTGCAGATTTGTGGCACCCTTCCACTCCTATCATAAATTGGGTCGTAGGGGAGACAATTAGTGGTATATTCAAGTGACCGATTGCCCCCGTCGCGCAGGAATTCAAGACAACGCAAAGAAGCACTGCAGCAGCCTCTTCCGCCCTCGTGCTCTATGCGAGAATGATGCTAGGTTCAACCGGAGATTGATGCTCATTTCTTTGCCTCTTCTCGAGGAAGTGCTAGTGCAAATTTTCGCACACGTGTCCAACAACGAATAATTCCATAAGGCCAGAGCTCATACCTTCTTCACCCTCGAATGGAGGGGGAGGTGAATCCTCCCACTTGTCCTCGCTTTCGTCGTCATCGCCTTCTCTCTCGATCCAGGGACCTCCTCCGGTAGGCACAGTGACCCATCCTTCCTCGGCGTTCAACCAGATTGTGAGTCCAGTGGCCATGGTCATATGAGTGGTCGCTTTGCGCTCGGCAGTCTCTTTGGTGGTATCTTCGGAAGGCATGGTTTCGTCCGTCTGCTTTATGGTCTCCTTGGGATCCACTTCGACGGTCTTTCTAGTGGTGTGCTGGGGAGCAACGGCTCCAGGGATCTTCTTGGTGGTGGTTTTGGGAGACATTATGTTTGGTTGAGGGTGATACAAAAATAATATTCGCCGTGACTTCGCGAGAAGTTTTGACATGTGTGTGTGTGGGAGGGATTGTGCTCCTTCCTCTTTTGTACACTCAACGCCTTACTTTTCTGCAATGTGTCTGTTGTTAAGGAAGTTGCGACCGAAATGTCTTGTCTAACTGAAGTAATAGCATGTGATGCCCTGCTGCATCATTGGTGCTTATTTCTGACAGGACGAGCTTAATCTTCTTGATGAGAAGTAGCCGCGTGAAGAGGGGACTCTAAAGCTGATGGTGTCTATTTTCCGCCGAGACCACAAGCACTGGTGCTCGCAGGTACCTCCTTCCATCGTGGAATAAGTACTCTAAAGCACTCATTATACGACTAGAGCTAGCGAGGAGGCATGAAAATGACAATTCTAGACCATTCGTGTAGCCTGTCTTTGATCTCATCCACCAAGAGATATGCAATGCAGTCCAGACAGTTTTGCATCACCATGCTCACCCTCCCAGCGGACCGATCCTACCTTTGTGCAGATATTAACAGCCGGCGTTGGCCAGGACCACACTGCTACGGGATCAGTCACTTTCTCCTCTCCTTGGTCTACCAAGGCACAGCTCATTCCAGAGCGATACCCCTGTCTCGGAGTCCTGCCTTGAAACCATCCACGTAATCTCGATATCTGATGCAAGTATGATCCTCACACCTCCCCTGCCGCTTTTCCGACTTCACAAGTGCCACAGCTTCATCGAACGTCAAATCATCCTCTTCCCCATCATAACTGGAGTAATATCGTGAGGATTCGATTCTGCTTTTGTAGACACGCGTAAGGCATCGGGGTGCGCCTGTCATTTTGACTGCGTTGAAGAAGTTTGCTTGTCCCTTTATTCTCATGCGGTTGTTCCTATCAATATTTTCGAATGTGGCGTGAAATGTTTCAATCAGGCGCTCAACCTCGATTATAGGTCTCCAAGAGTTCCAGTCGCCGACGCCTAATTCCAGATGACGAAGGCCCGCCGCATCAGCCAAAAGGGTACCTGCCTGTTCATGTCTGGTGGGGTGAATTTGTCACAGTCGGAGGTGGATCAACTGCTGACGGTTATGATGTCCTATGCAACGCAGGAAGATCGTCAGAGTAGACATGTTGTGGAAGGGAAAGAAGTTACAGCCATAGAGGATGCTCCCAGCTTCCTGATGGACAAGCTTTGAGCAGGAGAGGATGCCTGCGATATGGATGCGCTTATCTCTGTGCCGAGGATGGGTGCTCTGATCACCTCTGAGCCCTCGTAACGTCTTGAGAGAGCCGCCCATGATGTTTACAACGTCATCTTGCCGGCTGCTTGTGAGGAGGAATCTGTAAATATTGTTTCGGACCTCCGGGACAAGCTGAAGAAAGGACGACTGGCGAGATGGTGCTGAAACAGGATCTATAACGAAGGCATGACGTCCGGCGAAAGGGCCTGACGGGATGAGTGTAGTGACAAGTGAGAACGGTCTCTTGGAGACAAGAGAGGGGTTGATGCGGAAAAAGGAGTGAGTTGTGTCGGACTGCATGGTTTCCATCAGCAGTGAGCTTTACCATACTCATGGAAGGGATATAAATAGGACTATACCTCCGCGTGTGTAGTCCTGTCCGTCAGACTAGAGTGTACGATTACCTTGCCCAAGGCACTACTTGACACGAGACGGGCTGATGTGTCAACCTTGTCTTCCATGTCCGAGACATGGGTACCGTGATCTTTGATCTTTGGAGTGTCAGGAGACATTTTGCTTGAGTCAGCAGACCACTTTCTGGTTGAGGTGAGATGATAGACAGGAAAATGAGATCGGTGGAAGAGTAGGTCAAGTATGTCTGAGCAGACTTGATGAAAGTGAAAGTACATAGCTTGCAACACAACACAACACAAGTCTGTTCGTCCTTCTCCCATCGTTCACCACTCAATGCTTCTGCGAAAGCCACATTTTCCTCGCCTCTGCGAAGCTTACAAGAGCTGGAGATGGCCAACACATGTGGCGCAATCCTGTCTAATATCCTGAGTCTATGAGAGCTAAGTTTGAGCTATCCCTCGAACACATCTCCTCCTCAGACTCTTGCCTCACTGGCAGGCCCGATACTGATACGTGACTGTTCATTTCATTTGTGCATGCTGTGGAGTTTGGAGAAACATGGCATTTGCTGTCCGACTGTACCCTAGTATGTGTTCAAATGAGGACATGAGCGGTCTACACTCTGATTCCAGCATTTTGACAAGGATCATGTACTGCACATGGTACGATAACACAGCTGGATTCGAATGGGGTCGCTATTCCCAGCTGCTGCGTATACAGTGCCCAGAGGTGATGAAGTTTCGGCAGGGATGAAGATGCAGGCACAATGTAGGGAACGGTCAAAGAAAGTATTGAAGTAAGGTGGACGGCTCTCGTGTGCAAGACCAATCCGAGAGAGTGACACCAAGTTCCATAGGAGTTTCCGCCTAGAGCTCCTAGGCAGACATTAGACTCCGGATTGTCTTGGAGCAATATTGCCATCACGTTCGCGTTGAGAGTATCAAAGAACAAGGTCAAGGATCTGGAGATGGAGTAGTGGTATTGTATTGCATTCACGTGTAATATGAAACTTGGGCAAAGAAGAGGACTATCAGTACTCAGCTTCCGAAAGAGCACGTCCAATGTCAACCATGTTTGCCCAAGGCATATGGAGAGAAAGAGAAACAGAGAGTGACGCTGCACAAAAAGTGCCCCCTCCCAAAGAGCACGCTCGCAATGTAGTATGCCACGATGTGAACAAGACCATGTCACGGCGATGTGCGCCAGCCGTGACAATGCGTGAACATCGACAGTACAACATGCTGCGTCTAGCCTTGGATGCCGAGACCACGCTTGACCAAACGAATAACCTCATCCCAGAAGATATTCTTTCTTTCCTCCCATTCTTCGTCGGAAACATAAACGATGCGATGAGGCCATGCAATTCTCTACCACAGGTGTGGAAGTTGTCGTCGTGGATATTGAAGACCTCCTTTAACTCGGCCCCGATATCTTGGTTGGTGGACACCTTGGCTCTTCTGATGATGGCCTCGAGCAGGCCAAAGCTGGTCTGGTAGAAGTATGCGGCAGTGTGTACAGGGTGATGCACGGCTCCGGTCCTGGAGGTGCTACCAGGGCTAGTAATACGACAATCGATGTTGAAAGTCTTGAACTGGGATGGTGGCTCGAGTCGGGCCAATAGATCAATGCACATCTGCAAGGCGGAATGACCAGTAGACCACTCGAGGAGATGAATGCTCTCGAGATGACCACGCTGGGAAGAGCCGATGTGGCTCAAGAAGATGGACAAGGCTCTCACAGAGGTGAAGTAGAAGTCGCGCTTATACAAGTACATGAGACTCTCGGTGTGGGTCTGGCGGCAGACGTGAAGCAAAGAAGTGAGGTATTCGGGCTCTTTGCGTTTTCTGTCTTCAGGGGGCTTGCTTTCACCGTATTTGTGACGATGGACGATGTTGCGCAATTGGGGCCTTCCAGATCTGATGGCCATGTCATAATCGAGTTCGAAGGCATAAGCGTAGATGCGGTTGCGGAGTTCGGCGGGGAGCTCCAATAGACCGGCAGCAGGTTCGATAGCGACGGACTGGGCATCAGGAGCGGAGAGAGTAGAAGGTTGAGTGCCATGACCCAGAAGAGCAGCAGACTGGGTAGTGGAAGCGCCGGACTTCAGGCCTTTCTTGGTGGAAGCATTGGACTTTGGCTTGTTTCTCATGGCGCGCTTGGGCTTTGGCGCGCGTTAGCATAAACATCATCTTCCAGACAGATAAGAGAAGACGTACCCGAGCTGGCTCGTAGTCGCCATCTCGATCGTCGTCATCCTCGACAACTCCACTTGGCTCATCCTCATAATAATCAACCTCGTCGTGGTTGCGTTTCTGGGTCATCTTCGAGGCTGACCAAGACTGGTTTGAGTTTCGAAGACAAGGAAGGAAAGAAAAAGAGTAGTAGGACAAGAATTTATACGAGTTGATGAGAAATGCATGCCGAGACTCTATCGACAAAACGAGCGGTTACGAAAAGTAGTGACGAGAGTTTTTGGCGATGCAACGACGGACACAATACCTCGACGAGATCTTGGCGACGACAAAGCATGCCATAGTTTTTCTTGTGATGCATCTATACATGCTCACACAAATGCAGTAAAACGACCTTGATGCTGGTGATTATATTCAACGCCTTTGACAGACACTCTTGTGCCAGTGACACCTTTTATACATGAGACATTGATCTGTTGCTTGTTTTTGTTCAAATCGGATGCGTCTCTCGCAAAAGTGTGCTACTCCAGACTTGTGTAGGCATCCAGCTCCTCTCCGTTTCGTCGTTTCCGCTCGACCGGGTCAGCTCTCATCTCGACACCAGGGCCGACTCGTCTTGTAGCTCGGTGATTGGGGAAGATCTGTCATGTGTCAGCATTTGATAGACGAGGGAGGGCATGAAGAGAGATATGTAAGGTCAGGATAGGATGTCGAGGTACTGAACGTGAACAAGGAATGATATGAACGTCAGGGGACAGACCTTTGTGCCTGACCAGCCAAAGCGAAAAGCCAGTTCGTTTGCAAACAGCTCTCCAAATCCAAGCATCAGACCGTTGACAAAAGGTAATAGAAGGTTGATGGCGGCTCCTCGCATGAGACCCCAGATTGTAGGCGGAGAGTAAAGAATCATAGGAGAGCCCGACGAGGAGTCTTCGTGGTCATCGGATAGCTCATGGTTTGCGTCATAGTTTTCGCTATCAGAAGGGATGGTAATCGAGTCGAAGAGGGCATTGTTTTCGGAAGACATGGCGGTGGTCTTGAGGTTGGATGATTGAGGGCAGAGATCAAGAGAGCATGAATGGGTAGTCGTGGCGAGATATGCTCGGATGGTTTACTGAACAAAGACCAATGATATATTGAGTACGCGCTTCAGTCTCCCTTCTTCTCTACAGCTTGTATGTGTTCTTATGGTGGATGTGGTAATAAACAAAAGTCCATGTACAGAGCACCAACGACACATCCAAGTCGACTTCTGAAGCCGAGGATGAACCGTGCGTGCCTGCCAGATGCAGCTGTTACTGTAGAGGTTGTAGGAGCTCGGACGCATGACGTTGATGGGTGACGGGGAGCTCCACAAGGTACGGTAGAACAAAGCCGAACAGACAGCACCAGAAGTCAACAAGAAGAGGATGATTTATCCTGTCTGTTCTTGCGTGTTGATGCAAGTTTGGTAAAATCAAGAAAGTCATCAAGTATGGATGTCAACCAAGACGCCCTTGTCTCGCAGTTCTGTGACATAACAGGTGCACCTCCCACCACAGTAAGTCGATGGTTGTCCCTTGCTATCTATTCAGTATTCATCTTTTATCCCCATCAAACAGCAACGGCACAGAAGCTGAAGCTGAAGCTGAAGAATGTGGGGGATGTCACTAATGTCCGTCCACTTATACTTTCGCCATCACTCTTCATCGGACATTTCATCCATATCCCCACCACTCTGACTGGTTTATCCCATCACATTTACTCCATTTTCACTTCTGATTGAAAATATTACTCTCTCTCGATCTTCCTAACCTCTCCAAGGCCAGCGCTCTTCTCACAACCACCGAGTGGAGACTTGAAGAAGCAGTCACTCTCTTCTACGCCGGTCAAGACGTCAACGACGAACCCGTAGACGACAGTATCGAAGAGGACGAACAAGACCAAGTCCCGCAGCCCATTCCAACCACCACATCATCTTCATCATCAAGTCGTGCGCAGCCACCACCTTCTAGAATGAGGACCATCCGCGATCTCCAGAACCAGAATGATGGCAGCGGCAGCGACAGTGATGACGACCACAACCAGGATCTGTTTGCAGGAGGCGAAAAGTCTGGTCTTGCCGTGCAGGATCCCAACAAGGCTGGAGAGAGAAGCACACCAGATTACTTTAACAACCTGCTGAACCAAGCACGTCGGTATGCATCATTGTCACTTTCATTCTTCCAACACTTCAAGCACTAATTTTATACAGCAACGCAGCCAGACCCGAAGATGAAGAAGCGCCCGCCCCCGCTCGCAACACAGCCTTTCAAGGTCGCGCCCAGACACTCGGAGGCGACGACGCTCCTTCACAAGTCATCGAAGACCCCAACGCCGCCTCTGCTGCTCCTTCCAATTCATCCCTCCCACGTGTCGAGCGCACTCTCCACCTCTGGCAGGATGGCTTCTCCATCGATGACGGCCCCCTCCACCGCTTCGATGATCCCGCCAACGCCCCTGTGCTCGCCCTGATCAACCAGGGTAGGGCCCCGCTTGCTCTGCTCGACGTCCAACCCGGTCAAGAGGTGGATCTACAGCTGGACACACACAAAGACCAGAACTATGTCGCTCCCAAGAAGAAGTACAAGCCCTTTGGTGGTTCAGGCCAGCGTCTGGGCAGTCCCACTCCTGGCGCCTCTACTGCCGCTCCTCCACCTTCACAGCCTGCCGCCGTCGCTGCTCCTGCCGCTGCATCATCTTCATCTTCAGCAACGCCATCTGTCAATGTTGACGAGTCGGCCCCAACCATCACTCTCCAGATCCGTCTCGGTGATGGCACAAGACTGCAGTCCCGCTTCAACACCACCCACACCATCGGTGACGTCTACGACTTTGTCAACCGCTCAAACTCTGCCAGCACTGCCAGATCTTACGCCCTCATGACCACTTTCCCTAGTAAAGAGCTGTCGGACAAGGCTGTTGCTCTGAGTGAGCTGCCAGAATTCAAGAGAGGTGGTGTTGTTGTGCAGAAGTGGACTTAGACTATCTTGGACTCCTGTATCGTGGTACGGTTACACGATGACGGTAAGATCATCACCGCGAGAATCCCCATGGCCATGGGTCGAACATGAATATCATTTCGTCCTGCCAATTTGCAACATAGGCATAACGCCCGACCCCTACGGAATATGCACATTGCAGGCTTGAGCCTTCGCCTTGATCGGCAGTCAAAGACCAACGGCCAACGAATGGTGGGAATGATCAATGTGCTCATTGGCACGTAGGTGAAAGGCGAAACCACGGCTATCAAAGTGCTTTTGTGATGGGTAGATGCAACGGCCTTCCGGTCCAAAGAGCCGACCCTGTACTAGATAGCTTTCAATCAAACGCCACTGGCATCTCAATTTCCAGTTCGTCGCACTGTATGTCCTCGATACCAAATCTCTTGACAGTTAGACCGCCTTTCATTTCGTCATGGCCATGGCGTTTCCAAAGCCATTCGACTTGCCTCCATACTTGCTCGACAGATTGTCGTCTATCACCACGGCAATTCTGCGGCTCTTCTTCCATATTGCGTTCTTTCTGCCTCATGCCCTGATCGCAACTACGTCCGCACTCCGCCCCATGAGTGAGTCGAGAGGCTGCACATACCCGACCGCAGGCTGCACGTCAGGCATGTCGAACCAAGCCTGTCTGCTCGCATGCTGTGCCACTATCATGGCCAAGTCGGCATAGATCCAGTCTTCTGCTTCATCACCATCTTCTTGTTCGTCTTCATCAATTGATGCTGCCGCTGCTTCTGTCTTTGCCTGTGCTTGTTCTTTTGTTTGACATGCCAATTCTGCTGCTGCTGCTGCTGCTTTGGCTTCTTCTGCTTCCAAAGCTAGACGTTCTCGGACTACTGTGTCGATTGCTTTGGCTACGTATTTGACATTGCTGTCGTTGACTGTGTCATGGTGTCAGCATCATATCTCATAGAGAGATAGGGAAAGGGGGTAAAAATGCTCACGTCCGGAAATGGATGCCCGGCCTGATCTGAGCATGTAGATGTGGAACTCCGTCCTGAGACGCTCTACCATTGATGATGAAAGACCTGTGTAGCTGAACATGCCGACCTGTGTCCATATCAGTCGATCTTTCGTGTGCTAAACAGCCAGGCGTATCACAAGAGAGAGAGATAATGCAGAGGAATAAATGACTGACAAACATACCTGCTCAATAACATGTCTCCACTCCCCGGGCGTCTTTTGTCTCACAAGCTCCCTGAACAACCCCTCCCTCATCCGTCTGATCCTCCCACTCATCGTCCTCAGATCCTCCTCCCACTGCCTCTTCAGCCCCTCATCGCCCAGGATCAGACTCACAACCCTGGCTCCAAAAGCGGGCGGGTTGGAGATCTCTCCCCTCTGGATATGACTGAGCATACCCAACGCCTTTTCCTTTGCCGCCGGAGTGGAGGTGACGAGGTGGAAAGCCCCCACACGCTCCGAGTAGAGGCCAAAGTTCTTACTGAAACTCTGCGCCACGCCAAACTCTAGCGGGGCATGTCCCTCTCTGGAGCCGCATATAGACGAGGACGAGGTAGTCGAGGAGGCAAAAAGCCGGATGGCAGCCGCGTCTGTGGCTGGGTTCCCGGTCGCGAAACCAAGGTATGCAGCGTCGAAGAGGGGAAAAATCTCTCTTCTGCGGCATACGTCTAGGATAGTCGTCCAGTCTGCTGGACTGGGGTCAAGGCCAGTAGGGTTGTGAGCGCAGGCGTGGAGGAGGATGATGTCCCCCCACTGAGCATACAGGTCCAGTTCTTGCACCATGGATTCGATGTCTAGAGTTTGGGTTTGGGGGTTGTAGTAGGGGTAGCTGCGTTGCCGGATGCCGGGGGAGATGAGATCCCAGATTATGTGGTGGTTTGGCCAGGTGGGGGAGGGTAGCCAGACGTGAGCGGGCTTGAGGGTGGTTGCGAGAAAAATCGCGGCGGTGTGGTTGGCGCCTGTGCCTGAGATTGTCTGGACGGAAGCCGTGCGGGACAGGAGGGAGGAATGGTTGGGGCCGAAGACAAGCGACTGGGCAGAGGAGATGAAGCCGCTGTGGCCGATTATGGGGAGGTACTCGTGGTCGATGTTTGGATCTGAGAGGAGAATTTGCTCCGCCTGTGGGTTTTAGCATTAGTATTCAATGAATTGAAAGCCTGATTGCTTTTGCGTCTTGTGGCAACGACTGATGGAGGTGTTTTGAGAGAAGATAGACATGCCTTCCGTACAGACGGCAACACCCAAGGCTGTCCATTCTCATCTCTATAGACTCCAGCGCCTAGATTGACTTTCCGAGGGTCTGTGTCGTTGACATAGTCAAGCGTACATCCGAAAGCCTCGTCGCGAGGAAAGCTAGGAATGTTTGAAAAGCAAGATGATGTGTCGGGCATTATTATTGATTATTTCCCAGACACGAAAATAGTAAAAAATTGTGTGTATGGTTCTCACAGCACAACGACTCAACTTGATAGTCGTTCTAGAAAAAGGCTGAAATGGCTTGCCTCTTGAATTGAAACTCTCGCACCTACCGATTCTGACCTACTCATCAAGGTGGAGATTTTCTGTAGTACGGAACTGTCAGAGTCTACTTCTTTTCGAACATCCCGAGTGTTCGTATCACAGCGGGTATGTATCCGATTTCCTGTCCTCTCGGAGCGGAGGTGTGCCCGTTCATTGCACGAATACACTGGAGAAAATGATTGAAGACGCGTTGGTGGCACACTTTGCCTGTGAGATATTTGCTTGCATGACACTCCGTTATTTCTGACCTACCTGTGATAGAGGCAAGAAAACGGTCGAGATTCAGATCAAGAAGGCTGACACGGAGGGGATGTTTGGCGGACATCCCGACGGAGGTGGTGGGCGTGTCCTTGGCAAATCGTCCCCACAAGTACGGACAAGCCGCCACGATTCAGACGTTTGATATATCAGTCCCAGGGAAAATTGAATTGATGCGCTTATGAAAACTCCTATGATGTAACAACATGAATATAGACTGCATCTCGTACCAAGCGTGCGAGATAGACGCCCCTCTTTTGCTATTGCTTCGTACTTGTCATGTGAGCATCGCTGCCACGTGGTTTGGGAGAGCCTGTTGAACCTTGGCACCTTCCAACGTCGACAACCCGTCCGATTCAAGGTACTCAACTTTTCCTCCGTCGGGCCTTATTGCCAAAACTTCTGCTGGCGAAGCTCTTCGTTGAATGCATCCAGGCCAGCGCGATACACTTTGCACTCTTCATGGTTGCAAATTTTTTGCTGGATGGCCGGCGCGTCCTGGTTGAAGACTCGTTCGCCAGCTGACGGAATGTATCTTTCGCTCCCGCAGACTGGAACACTGCCAACTTCCACCACGTCGAAGAATTCAGTCTGAGTCCTGTGGCGCTTAATCTTACACAAGACCCTCCAAAAGTCGGCAATGAACTTTTTCATCGTAGGCACATGGCGACGGAATGTGGATGAGAAAAGCCCAAGCTGCAAACCACGGATACGTTCCGCGTCCACCAGGAGTGTTCCAACGGCCTTTGACGCCTGTTTAATATTTTCCTTGATAGAAATATGTGTAAGGTAGATGCGGTTCTGTCCCTTGATCTGCAAAAGAAACTCCTCGGCCACAGTCATGTTTTTGAACTCGAATTTGTTGCATCCATATAGAATGCTTGCTGCTTCGGTACGGACTTGCTTCGAAACAGCCGGAAGGCTTACATTTGGGCGATGGCTCTTCTCAGTGAATTCGTAAGAGGCTCTGCGGTGTTTCCTCTTGCGCCTCGAAGCCCTTACAGTCCAGCCTCCGAGCGCATGTTTATATATCATGTTGCGGAGCTCGGGAGGGAAAGCCATAAAGTGAATTTGTATTGGTCCTGGGTCGCGCCATGCCTCTATCAAGGTCAAGACGGGCGAGAAGCGAACCTTCTTGTCTCCGGAAGATCGACGGCTCACTTTGCACGTCTCAAGATCTTCCGAAGGATTCGACTTCAAGATCTTTCATAGTGTCAGAACAATGGTTATATCGCTGACGAGGAGTTGTGGGTGACCTTACTGATTTGGTGAGACTCTGCCCTTTGAGAAGGATCCTTTCGGGAACGTGGAAAAGAACTCTTTCTTCGTCGTACTCCGATAGCTGTCAGAGATCTAGACGCAAAGCCTTACTGATCTCACGTACCTTGGAGTAAGTGATGGTCGTAGATCTCTTTTGAGGATTCGAACCACGGAAATTCTCTCCAAGCAACTAAGAGCAAGTTAATAAAGACATATATTCGAAACGCCGACACAAGGTTGTGTTTCTCTTGCCTGCTTGAAGTCTTGTTCATCATCATCAGAAAGATAGTGCCGTTCCATTTTTCGAACCTTCCTACGGTGTGATGTACCCTTTGTGAGTGTAGGCGCGATAAATGTTTGTTGTGGACAAGTAAAGACGCGAGAAGGTGGCCAACACGAAAAGAGCGTAACAAACCACGGGGACAGCTTGAAGGTTGGGAGAAAAGACAACAAGTGATGAGTCAAGCTAAAGTGAGCGTTCGTTTGCGTACAGATACTTTCAAAGTGAGGAGAGGAACACAACAAACAACGTGTTCCTGGGCCACTTAATTGTTCATCTGAATTAGCTTCTTTCGTGCGGCGTCCACATATACACTCACTTCCGATTCACATTTGCAGTCGAATATTTTCACGTGATGATGGCAATAAAAAGTTTGGAGAACTCCTAAGAATTATCATTTCTTATCTATTTTGACTCACACAGCCAATGAGTCAATGAATGAAGTATATTCGTCAGAGTAGGGTTATGCCGTTTATTGACTGAAGTGCCACCTTTACTCCAGGTCATGTGTGGGCATTGATTTAGGGTCAACACATTTTCTTGTACTGACCCTTAGAACATTTGATGGCTAGAGTTGGGTGTAGATGAAGATGCCGGGAGCACACAAGCACAATCAAAACACAGGAAGCGTTGAGAACCAGTCCTCAAACAACTGCACCTGGTCTGACTTGGCAATGGGTATAGGTCCAAATTTGTCTCCAACTTCCTGAACTGTCTGATTACTGTCGGAAACTGTCCAGCTAGGCAAGCCAGGGCCATTAACATTGCCATGCTTGATGAAGTTTGCCCAGTAGCTGTTCATGATCTGTGCGATTTCGTAATCGTCGTCCGTCCATGGCAGATCTGTATCATAGAGGTTGTTCAGAACATAATTGATCTCGGACTCATGGTATGCGCCTTGAGTTTGGCCAGGAGGAGCGTGGTCCCAAAAGTAATTGTAGACGGGCTGGCTAGAACCTTCTTTCCACAACTGGGACCATAACCAAGTCCCAACCTTGGAACGATCGCTGAACTGGGCATTCTCGGAAGATGAGGCGGTAGAAGAATCGTTCGCTGGGTATTGCTCGAGAAATCTGTTTGACCAATTGCCGCTGTAAGTTGAATTGAGGTCCGAAAGATAAGTGTCAACGGTGATGTTGAGACCGTAGGTAGCACCGCTCTCATCTCTCGTATTTCCAGTGAGTACAGGTACTTGATTGGCTGAGCCATTCAACAAGATGTTGTAATAGGTGTCAGGAAGGGCGTAGTAGTCAAGAACAGGATTCCAGGTCCACTCGCTCGTACTACCGAATGTTGACAATGCAGTAACCAAGTCTGTATATGGAAGCTTGCGGGCTTCTGCAATGGTGCTAACATTCAACGAGGCCAAATACTTTGGTCCCTGCTCCAAGCTCTCTTCCAACGAAAGGTAGCCTTCGGCAAGAGAGGAACAAAGCGGATCATGAGGATCACGAACACCACTCTCGATGATAGCACCGGCGATGAGGCCTTGTGTAAGTGGGCTGTTGAGGATATGATAGGTTGCAGCAGAGCCAGCCGATTGACCCATGACTGTAATGTGCTCAGGATCGCCACCAAACGCTTCGATATTGGCATGAATCCACTTCAAGGCGGCTTGTTGATCATACACACCCCAATTCCCGGAGACATTGTGACCTGTAGCGATTTCGAATTCGGCAGACAACTCAGGGTGCGACATCCATCCAAATGATCCAGTTCGGTAGTTATAATTGACAAACACGATCCCCTTGCCTGCCATACCACCACCATTGAAAAGAGCGTCACGTGCCGACGACCCAGCAGGATAGCTCCACATGACCACAGGGAGCTTGTCTTTGGGAGACATGGCCGGCGACCAGATGTTCAGACTCAGACAGTCTTCGCTGATAACATAATCTGAGCCGCTGGTCGCAGCAGGGCAGACTGGTCCGAATTCATTGGCGTATAAGGTTGTGTTCCAAGGCTTGACAGGCTGCGGCTGTTTCCAACGATTTTCTCCTCCCGTGGTAGCAGCAAACGGGATTCCTTTGAAGACAGTGATGTCCTTCCAATTGGTTATATTTCCGGCAGGTGAGCTGTTGAAAGCAGGATATCCTACGATGTCACCATATCTTGTGTTGACGACGGTATCGTAAAGCGCAGCGTTGCCGAACGACAGCATAGATGCAGAAGCTGCAATCTGCGAGGAGTGTTGAAAACGCATCCTCGGGGTTTGAGACTTGAAAAAGCACCAGAGTCGATTGCGACTGTGAACCTCGCTGTTTGGAAGAGTTCAAAGGAAGGTTTGGTTCGACGACAATCATGTACCTGCATGCCTTTTAACACATACATAGATTTGAATACGTCATCATAGCAGCCGCACATGGTGCTGTTGATCTACAGAGTAGACCAAGTGGGCGTAGCAAGACGCGTACTGCAGAGACTAGACAAACGCTACAAGATATCATCCTCGGTAACAATGCACCTGTGAGTGACAAAGTTGAAGATCGGTGTCACAAACCCTAATGGAGGCAGATGAGAGACGGACTACGAGCATCACCCACCGTGCTGTGCGGCGTTCGAGTGTACCCATAGCTTACATTGCACTAGCTGCGGCGGTACGTCGAAACGACGAGGCAGTAGACGTGGAAGGTGAAAAGACTCACATGAAACAAGGGATACAACGACCGCAGGCCGTAGCCTAAGGCACTATGCTGCCACGAGACCGACCCACAGACGTGCATTGCGCGTAGTCCGAGGTTGCACATTGTGACAGGGTACCATTGACTTCGGTAATGCCATGATTGTTTATTGCAAACAGCTGTAGAACAGCTACAACGGCTCGGGGTGGTATAAGCTTGTCTGACGGCGGGTCTGCAGTGTCAGAGCCTCCGAGGTCTGTACTACTTGCGTAGACCTAGCATTGACTTGTACGCTAATCCGAAGTTGTGGTGGGGATGGAGATCGACCACGGGCATGGTGTGGTGGAGAAGCAGTATTTAGATTCGCCGATTGATTATCGTAACCACACTGAGAGCGGAGATGCCACCGCGTCGGGGGGTATCTTCCGATGCTCCGATCTGTCTGAGTGGATATCGGAGGATGGTCGCCGATCTTCCGATAGTGAGAACTCCCACCAGCAAAAGCACCTATTTCAAATGGAGGCAGTTAGCCAAGATGACGATAGCAGATTTATTCTGTCCGTCATTCAGACCACCATGCTTTCACAACTCAAGATATTCAATGGCTGATATGATAGACACTGGCACAAGGTCCTGTAGCTTCGTCTAAGAGAAGGTAGCACCACGATTCGAGATTACCATGTGGTATAGAGCACGGTCCATACACTCTCACTCAGCCATCTACTAGTGCAGACTCGTCATTGTGTGTGACGAGTCCTCTTTAGATTTCAGTACGAGACCGTGCTAGGTCTCGCTTTCACATCGCTAAAGCTAACCCACGCATAACCTGATGTCATGATGTTGCCCGACAACAGTTTCTCACAAACTATTAAAATGAAGAGGTATGTCTGCGTAGAAAGAGATCAGTATGTTTAGCACTTAGTCGTTTCACTCTTCCAGTCCTATCGAACATCGTTGCCTTTCAGTATGCCACGTCTCTGGGCTGTCACAGCCATGGCATCCGTTGCCATGGCTTCCTCACTCAACGATATCTGTACCACGTCGATGGTGAAAGCGGCATTGCCTGCAAATGATACTATCCTGGGTATTACATTCGATCCATCCTCAGTGACCGCCAACGCCGTATACAACTCCACGGTCACAGACTCAGACAACTACCCCGATGCTACCATTTCTTATTGCAATGTCACGTTTGCCTACAGTCACGCAGATCTAGATGACAAAGTGCTTGTTCAGTACTGGCTACCTTCCAACTTCTCTAATCGCTATCTCACCACAGGCGGCTTTGGTTATGCAATCAACTCTGCCAGCTCCAACCTTCCAGAGGCAATCATATATGGAGCCGTAGGTGGCGCAACAGATGGTGGATTTGGTAGCTTCTCAACCGAATTTGACAGTGTCTTCCCATTGGCAAACGGAACTGCAAACCTTCCAGCACTTTATGCATTTGTACGCCTCCCTCCACTACTTACCGCATTTCAGAGGTTGCTGATCATAGATCTAGGGTTACGAGGCTCTCCATGAACTCACTGTATTTGGCAAAGAGTTTACGAAATCGATATACAACATGGGCAACAGTACCAAGCTATACTCTTACTACCACAGTTGCTCTGAAGGAGGACGTGAAGGCTGGAGTCAAGTTCAGAGATACGGTGACCAATTTGACGGCGTTGTCGTTGGTGCCCCTGCCTTCCGTTTCGCCTTTCAGCAGTTGAACCATCTCTTTGCCAACTTTGTTCAAAAGACTCTTGACTACTATCCTCCTACCTGCGAGCTTGACAAGATCATCAACGAGACAATCAAGGCGTGCGACGTACTCGATGGCAAATCCGATGGCGTGGTCAGCAGATCAGATCTTTGCAAACTAGACTTCAACCTGAGCTCTATTGTTGGAACGCCATACTACTGTGCTGCCAGCTCGGGCTTGACCATCGATCTCAAGAAGAGGCAAAGCGAAACAAGTGCATCTACCCCAGCGCAGAACGGCACTGTCACTGCCGAAGGCGTTGCAGTCGCTCAAGCTATCCTTGATGGTCTCCACGATAACAACGGAAACGCAGTATATCTCTCCTACCAGCCAGGTGCCGATCTTTCGCAAGACGGTGCAACATCTTACAACTCTAGTACTGGGGAATGGGGTCTTGACATTTCTTCGTTTGGTGCAGAATTCTACCAGCGCTTCCTCCAGCTTGTCGATTCAGACACGCTCGACTCTCTTGATGGCTATACTTACGACACTCTCCGTGACTGGATGGTACAGGGATGGTACGAATACGAGGACACCTTGCACACTACCAATCCCGATCTGACCCCATTCCTCAATGCTGGAGGCAAGATCATCCATTATCATGGTGAACAAGATCCTTCCGTGCCCACCGCATCATCCGTCCGCTACCACGAGTCTGTCCGTCACATCATGTATCCTGGTCTCTCCTTCAACGAATCATCCGCGAAGCTTGCCGAATGGTACAAACTTTACCTTATTCCTGGAGCGGCTCACTGCGGACCCAACACTGAGGAGCCCAACGGACCATGGTGCCAGACCAATCTTGCCGTCATGATTGACTGGGTAGAGAATGGTAACGAGCCTACCACTCTCAATGCTACTTACCTTGCTGGAGACAACATTGGCGAAAATGCACAAATCTGCCAATGGCCTCTCAGACCCATGTGGCACAACAACGGAACTGACATGGAGTGCGAATTCGATCAAAGGAGTCTCGATACCTGGTTCTACGATTTCTCCAAGGGATTGAAGCTTCCTTTGTACTGAGGGCTAGACAACTTCATCTGCTACGATTGTGGCTGAATATCCACTTCAACTGTAGCGGTGTTCACATAGAGCCAACAAACACGTATAAAGAAGGGTGGACAGACTTCGAAAGCATAGCGTTTAAATTTGTACAAATCGAATCTGTTATACAGTTTTAGACCACCTTACATATCATAAATTGATAGCTCCCATACGATTGACCATCAGAAGTTTCGAGCGGCCTTTTCCTCCTCATTTCCCTCCACTTCTGCAAAGACAGGCCCTCCTGATATGCTGGGGCCGTTCACGTTCCGCTTCCCCATCTCAAGCTTAGGAAAGCGATCATGCTTGCTGTGTATTGCTGGTAAGAAGTCGATGATGAAAGATAAGACGTAGAGTATGAACAGTAGCGAGATGACCCATTCGATGACAGCAGCGTCATCATTATTACCTGTCTCGCCACATGCGACAAATGCTATAATTCAAGTCAGCCTTTCCTCTCCCGGATGTGCCAAGAAGGAAAAGATTGGTCGTACCGATCGCAAGAGCAATTTCCACAATGATGAAGAAGAGCTTGATCCAGAAGGACATTCGCAGCACGCGATGCTCACGGTAGTAGATACCCAAGCGTTGATACTCGGCGCAGATGAAGATGGCGGATATGATATATCCAACGCTAATCACACACTTTCATTAGTAACATGTTACCCATCACCCCGATCTTCGCGACGATAAGAAAAGAAACTTACATGAAAACACAAACAAGAGCATAGTGCGTATCAGGATGTTCAGCAGTATCGTACACGGTCAACGCGATCAATCCCACCGCACCCATGATAGAGAAGAAAATGGCACAAGCAGACAGCCATTTCTGTCTTGTCGATGTATTCTGTGCCAACCGTCCTCGATGTCGTAGCCATCTCTCCGCCACGAAAACGACATCAAAGACGACGATTGCGACGGTGGAGCCGGCGATGAACAGGGGTTTTAGTCCGTGTGCGCCTATGTCGGATATGTATGGGATATGTTGGTCCAATGGCATGTTTGAGTAGTGAGGTTTGCCTTGGGCTAGCCATACTATGAGCATGGCTAGTAGTGTGCCTTTTTTGGGCCAAGAGTCAGCTCTGAGTGTGAGAGACGGAGAGGGTGAGGATTGGGAGAGTTACCAAACCATGTACATGCTGCGAATAAAGGGAAGATCCAGTATGATATCCGGAACATGGCTGATAAAGTCTGCTTGTCACTCTCAGTGTTGCATTGTTCCTTTATCTTGAGTAGAAGTCGCAGTCGCCAAAAGCCATATCGAGCACGGAGTAGTGAAATGCAAGGGCGGTCGTAGCAGCCCGGGGAGGCATACTACGGACTGGATCAACGGAGAATTAAGGCGGCTATACATTATGCTGCCATACGAACAGGTTCGTCCAGTGCTCTGAGGACGCTATAAAACGGCGCGCGCGCGCAGGAACTCCTAGCGAACGTTGTAAACTGTACAAGAAAGCCCACCCGGCGCCAAGGGCAGAAACTCCGAAGCACCGAGTCAATCTGTAGTTGGTGGGAGGTACAGTAGTATCATTGCCCCGTCCCTTTCATATGCGAAAACCTAGTTCTTCGCATGAAAGAGTCAAATTTGTCAATCATTATTTGTATATCGGAGCGGGACTCTGATGATATGCATATGCATGTCACATTCTCTTGAAAAGCACCGCCAGGGTCCTTGTCGATCATCAGTGCGGAAAAGGTCCGAAACTGTCAAGGTTGAGATGTGCTCTTCTTCAATTGGTGGCGTGGGTGGCTATACTTGCAGATCGTCTCGTCGTGCGCAGGGCGAAGTTGAATGCCTGAGTGAACACTAGAGCGATGAGTGCTATTGTAGACGACAAATACCATCACGACGGTCACGGCGACACGAACAACGTGCAGCACGCAATCAAAGGACTTGATTGTAGGAGTCGGAGATACAGCACTGACTCTCAGTCGTTGCTAGATTTTGCAAGTCTAGACGATGGTATACAGATGATGGACGAATAAAAAGGTCGAATAGACGACCAGTAGCTGTTACAAAGTACTTCATTCGTGAAAAAAACGTCAAAGCCAGTAAGCTTCAATCAGGGTTCATCCATTGCTTTTTGTGGGAAAAGGGGGAAAGTTAAGCGAAAGATTGGCCATAGCTTCAATGACTGTCTGATTACTTTGAGGATACATGCAATGATTCATGATAACCATGAACATGTTGCTGGGCCGAAGAGTCGTGACATTTAACGTTTAACTCAGCTCTCTTGACAGATGCAGTTGGAGAACAATGTCTCTAAAATCGCTTCAATCAAGCCCAACTCTCATATTGTAAGCCTGGCTTTTGTATGTCCTCCCCGTCTTATTCACAAGGACCACCTCCCCCACCCCTAGGCTTCCGTGAGTATAGATGTGCTCATCGCCTGCCCCGCCCACCACCATACCCTCCACCCCTTCTCCCCGATCCTCCAAATCCAGGTCCTCCACCGTATCCTCTGAACCCACCACCACCTCCACCGAAACCTTGTCTAGGAGGTGCAAAGCCTGCTCTTCGAGGTGGCGCGACGACTATGACTGGACGAGCGGGCATGAGGATTGGTCTTGGGGGACCATAATAGTCTCTGTGCGAGGGTCCGAAGCACATGATGCAGTTTTTTTATTGCTTCGTAGTAGAAGCGTGGTCCTGCTGGGTCTTGTTGGTGGAATAGGTAGTTTTGTAGGTGTATTGATCGGGATGCACACGACTGTCTTTATGAGGTGGATGTCAGTCTATGTTGTGTAATATATTGCTGATGGGTATAATGGAGAGGTATTGTGAGATGAAGAGATGAGTATGAAATAGATAGCTTGGGTAGACCTAGATTTATAGAGATTGTAGATCTTCTCCATTGCGCAATTATTGGTATGATGCATGCGGCCGTTGGAACCCCACATCTTATGGCCTGAGGAAGGTTCTCCAGCTACAAGCACCTGTCAAGAAGTTTAATCGTGTACCCTGCGGCGTTGCGGCATGAGCCAAAAGTCCGCTCGAAGGATCGACACCAACGGTTTCTGTATGGCGGATGGGAGACGCGAGGATGCTTGGCTCTGATGAAACAAAATTGGGATATGGAAACAACACGGCGATTACACAATCTGTGCGGATGACTTTTTCCGCAGCTTCGTGCGTTGAGTGATTATACATCGATATTTACGTGTCTTGCTTTGATCATCAAGAGACGCCAGAGTGAGAAAGGGAGGATTGGATAGAGAAGTCATCGCCAAGGAGATGGTGGCCATGCGAAGAGATCATTTGCAAGTCTTTGAAACGAAACATCTTTGCTCTGAGGACAGGAATCATCGGGTGAGATAGGTCGGCGCTTAGACACCAGTCTCTCATTGACCTAGTTCATGTAGTTGACACGTTGGGATTCTTCGAGAGAGGAGACATCTTCATTGATAGTCCTACAAATCAATTGATAGTGTAGCCACCATCTACGACCAAGGCAGCTCCTTGGACAAAAGAAGCCTTGCTGCTGCACAAGAATAAGACGCAATCGGCGACCTCATCGGCGGTACCGCACCTGTAAGCAAGTCAATAACGCAGTAGCCACTGTCCTCGAGCATGACATACCTATTCATGGGAGCGATAGCAACAGCGGGACCGATGACGTCCATGTCCGCTTTTATCAATGGCGTCTCAATTATACCAGGACACACGCAGTTGACTAGCAAAAATAAGCTATCCAGAGCACGTAGATGATGTAAAAATCATACCTCGAATGCTGTCCTTGGAGTACTGTACCAGTCAACGATGGATCTTTCGAGCTTTTGGAATGAAGACATGCTTACATCAATTGCATCAGCTTTTGTGAGGTGAACAATCGCTGCTTTGGCGGAGCAATAAATGGCTTATGAAATGTGAGAATGAGACCATGGCAGTCAACAGTGTTGAGGAAACTCACGGGCTACGTTTCTAGCTACGATGCCAAGCTGACTAGCGATGTTTACTATCGACCTGGGTCACGAGTTAGCATTGCGGTCATAGTAATACAGGGATTTCAGATATCGACACACCCTCTGTTTCCCGGCCTACCATCATGACTAGGTAGAGGATCTTGATTCACCATGTATTTGAGCTCTTCGCGCGAGCAAAGCCAGCATCCACGATAATTGATTGATACTAGCTTGTCGAAATCTTCGATATTTTGCTCATGAGATCGCTTTGTCTTGCCAAGAATACCGGCAGCATTGCAAGCATAGTCTACACGACCAAACTTTTCAATGGCGAGTGCAAGTAGTGCTTCGACTTGGTCGGGCTTTGAGATGTCCGTAGATCTTATCACGACGTCCGTGGCGGGGAGGGCGGAGGTGATTTGTGTCTTGGTTTCTTCGAGGCCTGCCGTCGACACGTCTGCAATTACTATACGAGTGCAACCCTCACGAGCGAAAGCACATGCTGTTGCTCGGCCGATACCTGGGCCGGGTAAGACAATGGATGAGGTGTCACTGAACAAGTGATGAAGGACTTACCAGATGCCCCGCCAGTGACAAGAGCTACACCGGGAAATAGAGTCATGTTCGCAATTAGAGGCGGACGGGAAAAGAAAGTAGGGCGTGAATTAGTTTACAATTGCAACTACCTACCTATTCCTTCAATGTATTATGGAGGATGGGGTGGGGGTGAGGTGTTCATTGCTGATGCGATAGGGAAAGGCGGCCAATCGGGCAGCGATAAGATGCGATAAAGTGGGGGCATACGCCGACGGCCAAGCGAGATGACATTATTGGAAGATGGTGATTTTGCAAAAACAGCGTTTGAGCCATGGACAGCTGAGAAACTAGCTGTGGAGGGGAGGAGCGAAAAGATTTATGGAAGACACCGTGACAGACTACAAGGCGACAGGAGAGAAATGAATGCACCGACCATGACGAATCACTGCTGCTTCTGTGGTTGGATCGACTCGTATAACGGGTAGGAAATTGAGAGTTGCAGCAATCGTGGCTCGGCGGAGTTGGCGGACGGCGTTTGATCTTCTAGAATGTTGCGAGAACCGAGAGTAAATTCGGTACCAGGGAAATGAAAATGAAAAATCGTGGTTCCAAGAGTGAAGGTCACAGATATCCGAGGTTCGGTTGCTGAAGAATGGTGTTTCGTGTCGCGTGGTGCGGCGGATAGAGACCAATGACATGGCATCATCGGGAACCTGACCTGAGTCAGGCGAACAAGCTTCAGTTTCAGAATCCCGCAAAAGCTTAACACAAACAACGGCACCAACGTTGTGTTTGAGGGTGTTCGAGTGGGGACTGACGGGACATTCTTCGAGATCTTCAGTACCTTGGACAGGGACCTGACGCGGCCTCTGTTTGGCATTTGACAAGATTACAACTCGATTCTTCCTTGCATTTGCGTTGTTTGTGTTCTTTTGCATGATTTGAGCGATATCTGACCACGTTGCGGTTCACAGGAGTTTGTGTCTCTATTTTGTCTTGTACGAAGAAAGCGAGTGCGACTTGATTGATGACGCGCCCGGATCGAAATAGAGCTTCGCACCTTCCCGGACATCTTGACACAGACGTCGAATTGGGAGATCACATCAGAACACAGACGGCAAAGAGGGAGATCACAGCGGAGTTTGTGAGGTAGTCGGTGAGACGGTGGCGGGCTGTAGGCTGTAGCACACTACAGTACCTCAGCATTGCACACCCGGCCTGTTGGTGTCGAATATCGGCTTCCTGCCCTTCTACATCCACTTCCTACAGCGGACGGTGCTCTTGCCTGATCTGTCTCTTCATTCACGGGCCGCAGTCATCGTCGTTGCCATCCGATCCCTATCTTGAGGTCCACATTCTTCCTCGACCTACGTTACTGCATCTCGACGTCTCCATTGGCTACAACAACATGCTTCTGTCCCCCTTCTCGTCGCCGCGTCGGCTAATACTGCTGGCGGTATTTCTGTTCTTCGCCGTCCTAATCCTCATCCGCAACTCGCAATACTCGGAATATCTCCCTAAATACGATCTCTCCAAGTTTACCAGCTCTGGCAGCAAAGACAGCAAGACACATGCAACAGATGGTAAGGCCGAAATGTGGCGACCCTATTCCCCATCGCATGAGACATCCATCTCTACAAGTGTACCTGCAGACGGGGAACAACACAACCAAGACCAGCCTCTCCCTTCCCCATCCATGTCTATATCTACACCTCAACAAGGGACATCCTCGCCTCTCTCGCTGACGGCTTCCTCATCAACAGCCACCATCACACCCCTCGTCCATCCCACCTACCAACAACTGCAAGAGAAGATACAAAAGTTCATCGACTGGACGCCGCCCGACATTCCCAACCACTGGCCCAGCTGGGACGAGTACAAAGACAAGGACTACGACCCCAACCGATGGGAAGGGCTCGACTGGGAGAATGGCTACTTTGAGAACAACGGCATCGACCGACTGGAGAAGCAAGGTCTGACGGCCGAGCCATACCTGCCCTATCCACACTACAACTCGGCCGAGTGGAAGAAGCAGTGGTCGGGCGAGTACCAGTCCTGCTTGGGCGCCCGTGGCAGGAACCTCAACGAGAGTGAGCAAGAGATGGTCAGGGCATACTCTAGTCTACCGCACAACTTCCCCAATGTCTCGGTTGGTTCCGCAGACGTCGTCGGCATCGACTCGCACTCGTGCATCGACCGTGACGCGCGCTACTTCCCCTACGGCGCAAACACCAGCGACACTTTTGACTTTGGCCAGGTCTGGTGGGGCCAGCTGCAGGACGACTGTCTGCAGCGGAACAAGTTGCGCTACGATGAGCATGCGCGCGCTCCCATGGTGCTCAAGCCCAGCCGTCACCTTCCCAAAGACCACGACAAGTGGGTCGAACCGGTCGAGACTGTGCAACCCGACGGCACTCGACGACACTCGCGCACCGCCGTCCTCATCCGCACGTGGGAAGGCTACACGTACACGGAGAACGACCTGCAAGCCATCCGCGCCCTTGTGACCGAAGTCTCCCTGCTGAGCGGCGGCGAGTACCAGCTGTACCTGCTCGTCAACGTCAAGGAGCGCGAGGCCGACATCTACGACAACCCGCAGGTCTATCAGGATGTGCTCAGACGAGTGGTTCCACGGGAGCTGCGTGACATCAGTGTCCTGTGGACGGAGCGCGTGTGTGAGGAATGGTACCCCAAGGTGGGCGACTGGCAGGTCTACTGGATGCAATTCATGCCGCTGCAGTGGTTCTCAAAGACACATCCCGAGTTCGACTACATCTGGAACTGGGAGACGGACGCGCGCTACACGGGCAACCACTACCACTTCCTCGAGCAGATTGCCGCCTTTTCAAAGGCCTTTCCCCGCAAGAACCTGTGGGAGCGCAACGCCCGCTTCTACTTTCCCGATGCACACGGCGACTTTGCTTCGTACCTTGCCGACACCGACTCTGCCATTGCAAACGCCACCATTGCTGGTGAGATGACTCCTGTATGGGGCCCTCTTACTGCCGACGCCACCCCGAGTCAGACTCCGATCGGTCCCGCTCCTCCCACCGACCAAGAGGACGACGACTTTGAGTGGGGTGTTGGTGAAGAAGCCGATCTCATCACCCTTCAGCCCATCTGGGACCCTTCCCGCACCGAGTGGTCCTACCGCCACAAGATCTGGAACTACTCTCCTGGCATTCGTCCCATTTTTGACGAGAACGACCCTGTCGCTGAAGGTTTCTACCATGTCGGCTACACTGACCTCCCTCGTCGCGTCTTCATCAACACCGTCGCCCGCTTCAGCAAGCGTATGATCCACGCCATGCATATCGAGAACCTCGCTGGTCGCTCAATGCAAGCCGAAATGTGGCCCGCCAGTGTCGCCCTTCACCACGGTCTCAAGGCCGTCTACGCTCCTCATCCCATCTGGGCTGATCGCAAGTGGCCTGGCTGGTATGAGGATGCCGTCTTCAACGCCGACAGTGGAAAGTCTGCCCGTTGGGGTCAAGAGATTGACTCTCCCTACAACCACGACCGGGAAGCTCAATTCAGAGGATGGAGTTGGTACTACTCAACTGGCTTCCCCAGAATCCTCTACCGACGCTTCCTCGGTTGGGTCACCGAAGACCTTGGCCTAGGCAAATTGGGTGGTGATGATTACGAGACGAATGGCATTGTAATGGGAGATGGCAACATTGTCGGTGGACAAAGCAAGATGTGTCTGCCCGCCATGCTTCTACATCCCGTCAAGCATACCGTTGAGACCGAGTGATGATTGTTTCTGCTTCTTCGCCTGCATTTCATCTCCATCTTTTTCACTCTTAGCGTAAGCATATCTTATACAGGAGTTCTGGGCACTCCCGATCAAGGTACTTTAGAGGCCTTTGGCTGGACCCACTGGCCTTGCTGCAGCAAGGTCATCATCATCATCATCATCATCACCATCATCATCAGCATTGTTAGGGAGCGACACATCGCATCGCGTTGCAGTCCCGCGTCTGTTTCTGGAGGGGGCATTATAGATTATACCATTGTCAATCAAATCATGTATCCGTAGCGAGGCTTTGGATATACATTACTCAACCAACCATTCTTATTCACTTTTTTGTTAGGGCTTCAACATATTGTCAAGGGCCTTTGCTGAACCTTTATCTCAGGCCAGAGGGCAACACGAGGTCCAATTCCTTGGCACCGAACTAGCCTAGGTTATTACATCATACAATCCCTCTCCTTCATCTTCGCTACAGATGTAGAATGCTAAAGTCCAGTCTGGTGAAGAGAGACGCTGCTGGTACTGACCAAACTGAACGCCATACGTCCGATCGCCTCGTGACATTAGCATCGATACATCATGCGCTGGCTTTGCAAAGGACACACACCTCCCGCAAACCGGACCTGCCACATGTTGGGAACCTCACGAAGCATGCTCCTTGCTCGTTACCTGTCAGGTTTCATGTGCGTTTGCGAGCAGATAAGGCGACCCTACAGAGCTCTCAACGCTTCTCATGCAACTACATGATGTGTTGTGTTGTGGGTCACCGCAAAAGACCCGGTCTTGCTTCACAGACACGCATTCAGTTGAATGAGTGCTACTGTAGGTTGTCTCGTATTGCCTTATCTCGTGATGTGACAACTTGGCGCTTCTTGCATGTTATCTGACATTCTGTCATACGTCTCCCATGGCATGTGTATCATTGGTGGATTCTGCCCTTTCTTCACGAACAGAAATGGCAAATTGAACACGGTACGCTTTGTTAGGTAGGTTGATAGATAACGCAGGCGCAAAATGCATGGAGAAAATTCGAAAAGGCAAGATAGTTGAAAGTGCTCGCTTCACTCATGTTGATAGAGCAATCAAGATGCGTTGTCCGGATGTGTGCACTTCCGAGCGCCGAAGTCCCGCCATCCCGTACCATCAAGGTGGTGAGCGCTAGGGTAACCTCGGTAGACCTTAATTACACGCCTTGATCCGGTATGACAGGCTGCTTGATGCCTTTCAATCTTTCCTGGTAACACCGTTGAAATGATTTACCTTGCGATGGCAAAGTATGAGAACACGCCGTCCACGTGCAAATCCAAGCAAAAGCCACTGACTGGCCGACCATGAGACGCCTCGTGCACATTGACCCCGCTGGGGGAACTGCAACAGCCACAACGGAAAACGAAGAGACTCCTTGGTTTGGTCTATGAACTCTGTGCCTCATTGAAACCAATCACGAAGAGGAAAGTGATGTGCCAAGATGATCAACATTGAACAGCTCTGCAACTATTCGGAATTTTGTCTGGGCGACTCATTCTCTGTCAGATCGGTATCCACATCCCGAATCACATCCGATGTTAACATCACTATTGAAAACAGCATGGCATGTAATAACAAACGTCTCCTATCACCACTGTACGCACGCTCATGCCAGAGAGATTGAGGCAGCAATTTCATCCCTGTCGCAGAAGATAATGGCCTGTGGATGCCGCTCTTCATCATCAGTGTTCAGCGCACAGCCCGCTGAGGCTGTGCTTGCACCCCTCGACCTAGATTGCACCACAATCGAACGACCTGTTGCCAGCGCCCAAATCCAATCTTCTCAGCGCAGCCTGACATGGTTCTTGCGAGACGTTGCACTTTATCAGGTGTGCCGAAAGCTTTTTCACTTTTCCATCATGACACAGATGGAAAAGGCCCGAGACTTATTCCCAATTGGGATAGTACATGTAAATGAAACAGAAAGACGAGGTGCATGAGAACGCACAATCCACGATTGACATATATGAAGAGGATAATATGGAACTTTCAACATCACCTTTCGTCATCCTACATATTTCATGCAGCACATCAAGTCATATGTCGTTCTATGCAATGACAGGGTGAAGGCAGATTAAGTAAGTTGTTATCTGTTTCCACGTGGAATTGCATCAAAGGAAGAGCCTTGCTTTTCTCTCGACCCTTCAGACGTTCAATCGGAAGACCAGCTTTCCGAGCCAGCGACCACAACTATTCTGTCATTCTGTATACACATTGGCTGAACTCTGATCATGCTCCCGCCGAAACCATGGGAAGTTCAATTTGCTTTCTAACCATATATGAGTAAGTGTGGTTCAATTTAGATCGTCTTGATTGCGGCGGCGGGATCCCCTTGGCAGCGGGACCCTTACAGCGGCCCGCACCGCATGCGCCTCTTCAATCGGGCAAGTGGGCGACATTCGACTTCTTCCACTCTCTCCCCCATTGTTTCAGCCTTGACTCTCTCCCACTTCTTCACCTGGAAGAAGCTTTTACGCGTAAGATCAGAGTCATTTGAATCCCTGTCGATCGTTCTTCTTGCAGACTAAAGTGTGGCGTCTGCGCGTTCTTCTTCAATAACACGCACCACGCTACTCCTACAACTCCGCTCTTGGCAAGAGGAAATCGTTGGGACAGTCTCACCTTCAATGATCGCCTAACAGTCGAGACCACGAGCTGCAATCAGATTGGGCATCGACATGTTTATCAGTGATCGATCTTACTTTGCTTGGCCCAACGGATATGCATTTATTCACCCATTGACCATGCACGTTCTATGGAGCTGGTGGACCGAGCTACATGATATTGAATTGGCATACGCGTGCCCAGATTATCCCCCTCTCGTGTGTCGGCAGCGTGTCTAAGCACGCAAGACATGAGTGTGAGTACCCGAGCCTGCGGAAGTGGAGACCAGAAGATATATAACTGTGAGCAATGAACCTCCCAAGATCGTGGCATAGCATCAGCGACTCCACTTCCTCCATTTGATTCCAGTCTGTCCTTCCTCTCGAACGAAATATCAGTAGTCCTTCACCTTTCTACTTCTTGTTACATCGACGAGTCTGTTGCTGTGACCATGGAGGAGCCAACGCAGCCTCCACAGATACCTCAGCCAGATATATCTCGTGCACCCTCCACAACCGCCCCCTCTTTCACATCCCCAACTCCTACGATATGGGAAGATCCTAAGTTGTATGCCTCCGAGGTCGACCCCAAGGCAGATTCAAAAGAGCCACGTGCCCAGTACGAAGGTCACAAGGAAGAGAACGAGCATCAAGAGGTTCCATATCACGTCTTTGGTCGGCACACCAAGTTGACTCTTGTTTTGATTGTTTCCGCAACCGCATCTCTCTCCGGATTATCGTCCAACATCTATTTTCCAGCAATGGAAGAGGTCTCAAATGTGAGTTTGTTGCTTACATCATGTCTCTTCATTTTGGCTCGATGACAGATCACAAGGCTGATATGAGTTTCACAGGACCTTGCTATCCCTTACAGTACACTCAGTCTGTCCATCACAACCTATCTGCTAGCTCAAGGCATTGCGCCCTCCTTCTGGGGGCCATTAGCAGACTTGTTTGGCAGACGAAGTGTTCTCGCTGCAACACTCACATTATATGTCTGCTCAAACATAGCTCTTGCTCTTGTATTGAATGCACCAATGCTTCTGATCTTCAGAGCACTACAAGCTGCTGGAAGTTCAAGCACAATCTCTCTGGGTGCTGGTGTTATCGCTGATATTGCGAGCCCACAAGAGAGAGGCGGATATCTGGGCATGTTCTCTGGAAGTGAGTCATTCTCAGCTGGTAGTGCAAGAGTCATGGTCACTAAACTTTCATCGCAGTGCGACAATTCAGTATCGCCATCGGTCCTGTATTGGGAGGAGTGCTGGCCGGAACACTCGGCTTTCGTTCAATCTTCTGGTTTTTGGTCATCCTTTCAGCGTCCATACTCGGGCTTGTCGTTCTCGCACTCCCGGAAACGCTTCGTCGCATCGCTGGCAATGGATGTGAACCTTCCAAGTCGATCAGGTACGCTCCAGTTCTCAGTAAGATGTTGCCTTATTGCAACAAGAGCAGACTGCTATCAGCCTATTCTACGGACCAGAAAGACTCGATCGAGCACGAATGTCACAGCGAGTATCGCGAGCGCAAGACCTTTTCTTTCACCATCTTCTGGGAGCCACTGAAGATGCTAGGAGAAAAGGATGTAGCTTGTGCATTGATGTTTGGTGCTTGTACATATACAGCTTGGAGCATGATGACATCCCAGACCACGGCCTTGTTGAAGGATATCTATGGCTTCTCGACGATTCAGTAAGTGAGCCTCAACAATATGCCTTTGCTTTTACTAACAACTTCTGCAGGGTCGGCTTGGCATTTTTAGCAAATGGCTTGGGATGTGTATCAGGCAGTATCCTCGCAGGAAAGAGTTTGAACGCGACCTTCCGCAGGGAGTCAAGTCTCTGGAGACATTTCAAAGGACTACCGGACGCAACCCCGATTCCCCGACCTTTGCCCATTACATTCCCCATCGAACGCGCCCGCCTCTCCGAAGCACCCATGTACAGCGTGATACAAATCCTTGGTCTGATCGTGTTTGGGTGGTCCCTCACCTCTTTCTCGAAGGCCGACCCAGGCACAAGTCACTGGATGGCACCGCTGATAGCACAATTCGCCATTGGATACAGCAACACTGCCGTGCTCAACAGCAACAACACCTTGATTGTAGATCTATATCCCGGCCGAAGTGCCAGCGCAAGCGCAGTCATCAATCTGACTCGCAATCTAACGGCGGCCGTGGGTGTCGCGGTGGCCGATTACATTACCGCTGCCATGTCGCCGGGATGGTTCGGTACGCTCTTGGCGGGCATTGTGCTTGTGGGCATGGTGCCCTACTTCATCCACAGCAACTTTGGTCCTCGCTGGCGAGAGCGACGACAGAGCAGTACTACCGGCCTCTGATGGTCGAAAGGTGCCGAGAACGAACGAGTCAGAAGGTGACGGTATTTCTCGTTGTCGATCGTTGTGCATGACACTCGTCGGCAGGGAATATCCTGACATCGAAAAAGTGTACGTTGTGTTTGTGTGGGGAAGATTCAGACATCTGGAAAGTATAGATAAGGATTATCGTCGATTGGAGGATGGAAGAGGATATTGGACTTCCTGGGCTCTTGGTTCACGGGAAGATTAATGATGGAACGCAACTTTTTACCCTTATTCCTCTTCTTTTTATCTTTCCACTGTCTCTCTGGAACGGAAACTATTTTGGACGTCAAGCACTCTGTCATGCGGCTTGGCATTGGCGGGACTTGGAAGAACCTTAAATTGAAAGATGCGTTGCCCGTTACGTTTCGGGATTCAACAAGGTACCTCAACCAATACCTGATTACCATTGCGCCCATGTCTTTTTGGTGTTCAATGATGGGAACTGCAGCCTATACCCTGTTCTTTCCGCTAAAGAAGCTTTCTCCGTCTCGACACTGTAGACGCGATGTCTTACATCTACCAGAACACTCCCCCACATTCTTCGTATAAGCCAAGCCGTCGTTCATCGCTTATGATTGTCGGCTTGGCTCTTGAGATCGTCCTACTTTCTGACACGAACGATGAAGGCGACTCCATGTCAGATCTTTTCCTTCCCACTGGAAGTTGCAAACACTGCTTATCGTTTGGTGACTCAAGCAAAGCCATCCAGGAGCTCATTCTGACGTCGTCTTCATGTTCAGATTGTGTCTGCTTTCTCGCTATCGATGGAACGTGGAGTATTTCAGCGAATAACGTCGCATGAAGGATGATCTCTTGATCTTCAATCCGACGTTCGCCTTGTTACTATACGATTCAGACACCTGTAGCCATCGAACCTTGACCCGCGTGGACTTACATCAGGTTATTCCAGCGAGACAAGGAGGAAATCAATCACAAGATCACTTTCCCAATGTCGTACCTTTCCTCTGTGATAATCGGACGTTGAGGTTAACATCCATCATCTCCTTCTCCGGCTCCTCTACTCCATAGGTTCCACTTGCCATCCATGATAACGATCGGCTAGTACTCTGTTGATCAACTACACATCTCCCGCTGATAGACTGGACTTGACTCTGTACTACAGAAGTCTGATAAGGTACTGCGGAGGATGTCCGAGTGATATTCCTCCTCTGAAGAGCGTTGCAAGAAACAATAGCTCTGATAAAGCTATCAAAGGCCATTGCGAACGGGTTGTGGATCTGTCAAGCTGCCGATCTGATACCTTATGACGACAATGTCGCTGATAACGATGGTAGGAGTATGCGACAAGTAAGAAGCGTCGATGCGCGACATCTCTTATGGTGGAGACTAGGATGATAAGAGATTGTGACAAGAAAATGGATGACTCTGCGTAGGGAGGGTCGATTTCCTGGATCCGAAGATACGTACTCTGTGCCGATGGATACGACCAACAAGGAAGGGAGTGGAGGTATAAGTACCATGCTCTCTGCCTCTCGTTGGAGATGGCAGCAACCCGTCCACCAGTTCCTTCTCTATTATTCTACATATCCAAAGTCCTCGCAATCGAGCCTTTCTTCCAGATCCAATCATCCTTACCCAGTCTGGCTTGTACAACAACACCTCCACCATGAGAGTTCAATCCATCATCCTCGCCATCGTCTCCCTCACTGCCGCTAGCTCAAATGGCCCGGCTAGATTAGGTCGCCGCACCGCAGTTCTCGAACGACGTGGCGATCTCTGCGGACCTTTGGATACCCCAATGTGCTGCCAGACTGACGTGTCTGGAGTCGCAGACTTGAACTGCGCGGGCAGTGAGTTGACTTTCCTTCATTCACCCTGTGGACCCAGGCTCTACTCCATAGTTTCAGTCTTTTCCAACAATTTCAGCTCTCATCCATACTTTACGTCCTCCCTTCCTACAACCTTTGCGCAGCACAAAGACAATGATGGCTGACAATGACACGATACAGTCAGCAGCGACATCACCTCAACCGACGAGTTCGAGTCGACTTGTGCTGATCAGGGAAAGACTGCTGAATGCTGCACTCTCTCTTTGGTGAGTTTCTCCATCTCATTTTTACACGTGAAACATGGCAAGGAAGTTGCTGTACGTTGCTAACAGGAGACAAACTAGCTTGGTGATGATGCGCTTTTGTGCAGTGCTGCTTGAACCATTGTTACTGGACGAACGGAGCCTAGTAGTCGGGCAAGAGAAATCCATGGGCGTTGCCTTGTTCTTGAGGGTGGAAGCGGATATAGGATATGGCTGATGACTTTGAGTTAGTTCGCTAATTACATTGAGAGACGAACCTTTGACATTTCTGACCATTCATCCGTTACTCCGTTACTCAGATGTGCTATTGATGGGACTATTTCATCCTGGACAAACAGATCACGTCACTGCTGAGATGGTGGCCTCATTAGACATGCGCGTCAATCAACTCGCGGATGATTACGCATCTGCCGCCAATGGAGTAAGAACGTGATGGTCAAGCTCTTCCCTTCCGTGATTTGCCTTGAGGTCGCGTAGTTAGATTATCTGGTTCGTTCGGACATTCTGTGCAATGACGAATCCTTCAAGATGCTTGACGGCCACGCGGTCCAGGTGCTCATAAAAACCCGAGTATACGAATGAGGGCTGGCTGAAACCCTTATTCCGTTGGACTGGACTGTGGTGTTGCTGCCTGCAGTGACGAGATGCTCACAAGGCGTTGTGCCCGATTCATTACTGAAGCAGGTCGACGTGATCATCGGGATCTCGGTTGTCCAGATCGTGGTGAGAGTCACTGACGAGATGACTAGTCCAAGCATCCTACGAAGCAACGGCTCAGCGTCGTTGAACTTTTGATGCTGTGCACATGTGCAACAATTCCATCCCGAGAGCATTTCGATAGCACGTCCTGTATTTCCTACCAACAAGGGCTGTCCAGGTACGTCGCCTCGTGTCGAATTGGAATTGAGACCCTGACCTGAGTCGCGGCTTTGACGCTTCTGAAATAGAAACATGCAATGATTGGCTGCGAGTCGAAGCTAGCGATTGAGGACCTGGACTTCACGGCCTGGCTTTGCTTCCTGTCGTCGCAAATATATCTATGATGCTAACGAGGAGGGTTTCAATAGTCTGTTCTCTATTGTATCGACGAGATTTACGCTACGTTTTGCTCTCGCAAGTTGGCCCTCCAGATTTGACGCGGATCAACGGGTCGAATGTCACCCGAGGAAGATGGTCCGCATCATTGTAGCACAATCTCGCCTCATAAGCTGAAGCGCTTCTGCGGACTGATTGAAGAGCTTTACCACTCATTCAGACCATACACATGATCCACAGGAATTAGTCTGTTCCTCGAAACAGAGTATGAGTGCTCGGCGAACGTCTCGCACGCCACACGTATAACGCACATTCCGTCTGCCACTTTTGACGCCACGAGATAGCCTGCCGCTATTTACCATAGCCGCGCTATGCGCGACATGTATCGATTTCTTGTCCACAGCTTGATCTTGCAAAACTCATATCGTCACGCCTGCCTGCCTGCTGATATGGCGTTGATCTGCAGATGCACACGGCAGATTCTCCCACACTGAGCTTGGTAACACTCGCCATTCGTCCAGCGTAACTTCTAGCCGACATATTGTATGATCATCATATCATCGATGCCATGCTTAGCTCCTCGGGTTTAATGCCATCTGGTTCGCAAATCAATGCCTGACCATTAAGTTGTTTTGTAGCGGCCTCTTCGCTAATAATTCATCCAGCGTTCAATTGCCGCAGGATCTGAAAGTGCGATAGCAACCTAAATGCTCATCGACGCTACTCTATTACTCAACATTGAGCAATGAGAGCATTTTCAGATTCATGAATGTCTTCTCGGTAGCTACGCTCATATGCAGCCACATAGGACGCCTGAGTGGGGCTTGCTCTTTATCGATCACGATGAATCTGCCTCGGTATTGCATTACATAGGTGACATGTGGCGTCCCTCATGTTATCGTCCCAGACGCCCGACTTACTATTGTTGGTGAGTACTGATATGTAGTAGCCTTATAACTCACTTAGGCTGATTCAGGCTGTGTAGATCAAGATGTTGTGTTGTGGTGAATCGTGTGTCGCCGTACGCGGCCCTAAGAATATTTGTAATTCGTGCAGTTCTTCAGTTATTGGCGTTGTTCCTTAATTAATCGACGTGCTACCATTCCGCCTGGACCTGCGCAACCCGTGCGCCCCGATCCCGCCATTCATTTGTGCGACCACGTATATTGGCTGCTGCTTGGCCATCAAACAAGCAGAAACGAGATAATCTCTTTCAACAACTTCGAAATGGCACCCACGCCGACCAGTGACGCTGTCAGGACTCCATCCCCAGTCCTTTCACCAACATCAACACTTGTCAATGGCTCTCCTCACTTGCCCATTCGGCATCGACCAACTTTCGCACGATTTACCTCTGGTATGGATGGTAGACACCGAAAATATGATGCTCTCAAGGGGCAGGACGTATCCGAGAATATTGGCAGCGGGGAGTCTGAGTCTGAGTCTGGTCTCGGCATCTCTTACGGCCCTGGAAATGTTCAAGTTCGCCATTTCTCAGTATCAGAAGCCATGAACGATGCTGATACCTCGTATGACCCTGGTGCCGTGGAAGACGCCACACTGAAGCCACGAATTGCCGCTCACAACATGTATCAAGAATCTCTGACTCCAGGACAGCAATCTGTGTCGTCTTTCCAAGAAGCTTCACGGTCACCTCAGATATCATCTTCATCTTCGGCTCACTTACTCCAAGCCGAACAAAACTTCACAGAGACGCTGAGGGCCACATACGAAGGTAGCGGTCCTGATCAGGCCACAGGAACTGTACTGATGAAGCTTCAGATTTCTCCCCAAGTAGTAACTGCCCTTCAAGAAAGCAGCTTCGTCACCCGTCCTCTTCCTGGCCAGCAATATGCATTATTTTTCTCTCGGTATATTCCACTGCCTTTTCAGCTATTTACCTCATTATCGCCGCCCGAAGCCCCCGATATGGCAAGCACATAGGCACACATGGGGCTCTTACGGCTGCAAATGCAAACTTGCTTACTGCGTTGATTGCAAAAACAGTGGAAATCTCTTTTGCGACGGTATATGTGTCGTTCCTTGGGCAAGTCCTGTGGCGTCGATCTCTTATCAAGTCGCGTCGAGGTGTTACTCTGGCAGAGATGGACATGCGCTCCTGGGTCATGCAGCCTGGCACAATGTTGACCCATTTTAATACGATGCGATCAGCTTCATTGTCACTACTGGGTGTTTTGACTTTGATCGCCGCCATTATAGCGTTGCTTTACACCACTGCCTCGGAAGCTCTCGTACAGCCACAACTAAAATTTGGAAAACCGGACTACCAAACGTTGAAAGGTCTCGTCAAGACGTCCTGGTCCAATGCAGCCTACGTGCAGAGCACATGTGCTTCACCAACAAAAGCTAGCGATAAATTGGATGGCCCAACCACTTGCACCGAAATTGAGTATGCCGCTCAGGCTTATCATAACTACCATCGATTTATTTCAGACTGGGAAACCCGCATTGAGAATGGAAATACGTCGATGTTCCTTGATCAGCGGCCGCAACCTTTTGCACTTCTTACAGAGAACACGACTGTGACTGGGCAGTGGATCGAAATGACGGCGAATAATGCAACGACACTCGACGGTAGGGTTGTCAATAACGTCTCAATGGCAATGCCCCACGCCGGCGTCACCACCGCTGCGAGAGACCCGATCAACGGCATCTTGCAACCAGAGGTTAGTCAAAGCATGGTAGCTAAATTCAGTCAATTGACCTTTGTAGGATCTTGACGGACTTGGTGTTTACTACCTTAGCGCATCGATCTGGTCCCCAGTAGTCAATGTCCTGTGTGTTAACATGTTAGAGGATGAGCTTCCGTTGACAATCTATTTGGCTGGGGTGAGGAATACGGACAGGCACCTCCCGTGTTTGCGAAGCTTCCTCTGGATTACAACACGATTCTCAATCACACTGGAAACTATGGTCGAGAAGCCATATACTTGCTGGGTAAAGGCGCTCCTGGGTCAGATTATCTGCTATGCTCTATCAAGGCATATCGAAGTCCTGCTTGCTCGACTGGATACAACGTCTCGAGCTCCGGTGCTCAATTGAGTGCTGTCTGCGAGAACGAGGAGGATCAGATGCAGTATATACGCAACATACCTCTCGCAGCCCAGGGCAATGCTACCATCAGCACGGACTGGGTCTCAGCCGCTACCGATTGGGCCGACAGTCTCTCGCTGAATGCTGGCATAACCGACGGCAATGCAAGCAATGCTAGGTTACTCATGCAGCTGATGTTAGCTCAAGGGTCTACGAAGCTCAACCCGGTTCTACCAAGTCCAGCTGAGGCCTTGGCTGTCATGGCAGGCTGTACCCTGTTGATGGGCACTCAAGATGCTGAGATATTGGATTATTGGAATTACACTGGAGTAACGACGCTCGAGCCTGGGAGATATGAGACTTTCAGGTCGACTATACGTGCGCAGCAATACGCATCCGGAGGCAGCAAAGGCTACCAACACGGATTTTTTGCGGTGCTGGTCTTGGTATTTGCGCTCAACGTGCTGTGCCTGGGATACTTGCTCTTCCAACGAGGCATGGTCACAGACTTTAGCGAGCCGGTCAATCTCTTCAGCTTGGCGATCAATAGTCCACCAAGCGAAGTTATGGCCGGAAGCTGCGGTGCAGGTCCACAAGGCATGCAATATAGGGTGCCGTGGTTTTTGAACGCCGCCGGAGATCATCGATATATCGAGAGCAGTACAGTCGGATTAGAAGGCGATCACGAATTGACTACACCAAGGAGCGAGTCATCCCATGCTCAACTTAGTCCTGTAAGGAGGGCTTTTGAGAGGTTGACAAAGAGACCAAGTGCAAGAACAAGCCTGCTATAACGTTTCTATTGAGAGAGGCTACTCTGTAAAATGCTGATATTCTCTTGAAGACTGAACTTTCGGTCAAGATGGAGTCCACGTGCAAAGGGCAAGAGCCAGATGTATCAACTCACCAATGACAAGCAGAGCCAAATTCTATTGAATCGAGGCACTAGACGACCGCAACTATGACAGGATAGTCCCAAAGGTGGCATACCCCACCTTTTGCTGCAAGCATTCGAGGCCGCCTCATCATGATTCATAAAGGCTCAGAGTCGACGTCGCTCCACGACCAATCTCTTTGAGCCTCCTCATAGGATCAAGGTTGAGATGATCGTGTAATCTGCCGACCTCGCTCTCCACGTTGTTATACGTGGGTTTTAGCCGCAATTCGGCACATCCCCGCCGAGTGTCTCCAAATCTCCAAATCTCGAGCCGTTAGTGGGAACTCTATTCTGTGACGGACTTGATCGCAGCTGGTGAGACCACATATACCAATCTCATATGCTGTGGTATTCATATTGCTTTCGGAGTCCAATCTCGAGTCTCTGATTCTTTTACAGTTCTAGCAATTGCCTATATTTGATGTCTGTCACTGGCGGAAAATCATACCCACATGGCGCCGATCTGACAGGTTGATCATCAACATCGTTCGGCGCGGGATTGACACTATTGCCGAGCTAAAGACGTCACAGTTCACAATCGCTGAGCAATACTACCACTTTCCCGTGCCCACCTATGTCACGGTAGTCATCGAGTCTCGGGTTCCCCGCTGTGGTTCAGAGAGGCACAAAAATAGTCTTAAATGCAGGTATGTACCGCCAGCACGGTAAGGAAGGTTTGTTTAGATATTATCTGAATATCTTCGACACTCTGCGCAATGTCGTTTACCAGTATCTTGTTTGCTCTGAACTTAGCCGCGGCTGTACTAGTCGACGGCTCTGCTCTACCAACCGAACCATTTAATCACTTGATTGAGAAGAGGCAATCGACAGCTAACACTACTAGCCTTCAAGTGGATCTGGGATATGCTACCTATGAAGGGTTTCACAACACATCTTCTGGCTTGGACCAATGGAAAGGGCAAGTCATTCGAGCAAGTTTGTATTGAATCCAGCTGAGTATGTCTCGTGTAGCATTCGATTTGCTGCCCCTCCCGTTGGCTCTCTGAGGTGGCAGGCCCCCCAAGCGCCTTTGATAAACCGTAGCGAGGTCATTCAAGCCAGCTCTTATGGATCACAATGCCCCCAGAGCCTGTATTCCACTGAGCCTTCTGCCAATAACGGAACCTATGCCAGTGAAGACTGCCTCTTTCTCAACATCTATGCGCCACCAGATGCCCAAAATATGCCCGTACTTGTTTGGATCCATGGTGGAGGTTACGGAGCAGGAAATGGCCAGCAAGACTTGACGGCAATCATCAATGCGAACAACCAGAGTTTCATTGGTGTCTCCATACAATACAGACTAGGTGCTTTTGGCTTCCTCGCTGGAGACGAGGTGTTCCGCAATGGTGCGGTGAACGCCGGTATCCTGGACCAGACTTTTGCTCTTCAATGGGTCCAGTCGTACATTGGGATGTTTGGAGGCAATGCTTCAGCAGTAACAATATCAGGTGAAAGTGCTGGTGGTGGCTCCGTCATGCTTCAGACCATGGCCTACGGTGGAAGCTTAGGCGACACTCTGTTCACAAACGCGATCGCTGCTTCGCCCTATCTTCCCATGCAATATGGTTACAAGGACTGGGTGCCGTCCCAATCTTACTACGCTTTTGCGGCCGAGGCTGGATGTCTCACAACAACAGCATATGGCAGCTCTGCCACCACCATCTTCGAGTGTTTGATCGGCAAGGACTCGCACACGCTCCAAATGGCCAGCTTCAATGTCTCAGCATCTGGAAATTATGGCACATGGGGTTTCCTTCCTGTCACAGATGGAGTCTTCATTCAAGATCTCCCTAGTCAGCAGTTGCTCCAGAAGCGGGTGAACGGACGCAATTTGCTCGTTGGTGTAAGTGGAGCAAGCTATATCTTACCTTTGTGACTTGCTAATGATGACAGAACAATGCCAACGAGGGACCGCTATTTGTGCCACAAAACATCACAACCGAAGCAGCTTTAGTCGCCTGGCTGCAACTCACCTTCCCACTTTTCTCCAACGACGACATTGCGAAGGTCCTGCTCTACTACCCCAGCAGCAACGCTACGGACAACCCCAATGCAGTAGACTATGCCACACTCGGCTACACTGGAGCCAGTGCAATCAACGAGAGCTCTCTCGCAACTGGTCAGCAGCAAAGAGCTGACAACATTTATGCTGAGACTACCTTTGTTTGCCCAAGCTACTGGATGGCAGAATCTTTCACTGACAAGGGTCGTCAATCCTATAAGTACCAGTACTCTGTTCCCGCTGCACAACACGGCGCAGACGTAGACGGCTACTTTGGTCCTGCAGCAAACATCCGAAGCCCTGCCCTCGAGCAAGCTTTCATGAGTACGTATCATGTTTTGACTTTCTTCAGTCTCGATGAACATACTGACCCAACTCACAGGCATCTGGGGCAACTTTGTCACAAGCTCGAACCCGTCCATTTCAGCTACCATTGCCAATGGCGCAAACTCCACTAACGTCTCGGCGTCCAATCCGGCTACCAATTGGCCTCCGTTTTCAATCTATGCTCCTTACCAGATCAACATCAACGAGACTGGTGGTACTCCCTTCAGCACTGAAATCGTTCCAGGTGTCAATGCTACTGAGCTCGCTGGGCCAGGATTGATGAACAACATCACTCTTGTGAACGCGTGGACGTGGGAGGCCGGAAGAGGATACCGATGTGATTTCTGGAGATCTGTTGCGGCTATCGTGCCGGAGTAGAAGGATATTGTCGTAGTAGCATGGAATTTATTTCAACTATTCGCATTAAGCAGGCCAAGATTGAAAGCATCTGATGCTTGATGATGTGTAGATTTAGGTCAAGAAAAACTTGATTCAAAGCGATCTTGGTTGTACTAGCTGCACAGAGTCGACAGTCATCAAAGGCAGTTCACGTTTCACGCAAGCCTGTACCATCTGCTTCTATTCACTGCTCAGAGAGATGCTCAAGGCACCCTTTGTATCCGCTTCAACGCTTTCTTGAGCTCCAAGTCAGTGTTTTCCAAACACTTTGTCTGCCTTGTAAGTATTGGTAGTGAAAAGGTGAGGAGATATTTCGACACCTCCATCTGGTCTGGCGGCACGCGACTCTATATCCTGCGAGAACTTTCCTGGCTCGCTTTTTGTACCATTCGTGTAATTGCGTTGCCGCTTAGTAGCTGTGGTGTATAAATCAGGTAACGCTCATTGCCGTGATTTGCAATCTGACAATATGCGGAGTAGAGGTAGTACTTTGAGACTGAGGAATTTATGACGGGATCCTTCGAGTAGTGCGATCTACTGATCAGTCAAACTCAAAAGCCGTAGTGTGTGACACACGACATGGTCATGAATAAGCAGAATCAAAAGAGGTGTGGTGGAGACATTGTGGTCGTTCCCTTTTTGCGAGTGTAAGTAGCTATTCTAAGTATTGGGAAACTTTGGTTTCCAATCCTGACAATATCGGGTCTGGTATCATTCCTGGTAAATCAACAAAGCCAAAGCTCACTTATCTTGCTGTGCCCAGTATGGTGATATACAAGACCATAACAAGCACCCATGTTCCGAGAGGCTGCACTGTACGGGTCAGTGGAGTGGTTCTTGTCTTGTACAGCCATTACGGCTGATCTATTTCTCGATGTTCAACGAGGCTTGTTATGATCAGCAAAATATGGTTGAGATACAGTGTTACTGTGTATGATAATGCATGTACAAAGTATGGGCCAGCGAGTGCTCAGCAATCGGTGTGCACTATTCTGTAAGCATAACTTGACAAATGCACTCCGAGATCGGCCGGCACGGTCAGGGCTGTCTTTTATCGTCATCACATGTCCACGAGAAGCGCGTTGTGTGTGGAGGTGCTGCTCTGTTGTCCAATACTCCTGTCACGTACAACAGCAATTGAAGATGTGCTTCAATGCTTGTGAATGCTTGAGGCGATGCCAATACCTGCCCGAGCTGATGTTGGCAGTTTAAGCACAGCCACAACAGCCACCTTCAACTGCGCCTCCACGTCGCCAAGAGCTGTTATGATCCTTCGTATCTGCGATGAAGCGGCTGTAAGGCAGAGCTGAAGAATATAAGAAACTAGTAGGTGCCCACAGGTCAGTGGATTTGTTGTAAGTCTGTCTGTCTGTCTTTTTCCGTCAATCCGCAATGTCGGCGGATGAATATTTCAATGGCAACCAGCCATACTCTTCTCAGAACTATTATGGTCCGCAGCAGCAGCACGAAACCTTCCAAGAGTCTCGATTCCATGCAAATACAGAGTCTCCGTACAATCAAGGCGCCCAAGGGTACCAGCAGCCTTATGCGGCCCATTTGTCGCAGAACTATGACGATCCCCAAGCTCGACCGATGGTGAACCAGTATGCGTACAACTCGTACACGTCTGCCATGCACTCCTATGCCTACCAGGGCGAAGCTACACCACAGTTGACCTACAATCACAGCGGCCAGACCGCATCATATCAAGAACAGCCATACGCACCCGACTCACACTCGAACTTTTATCCGCCGCCGTCGCCCTCGCAAGGACAACAGCATGATCAACACCTCCCGCCATATTCGTCCAACCCTCCCCTCCACGCATATCAGCCTCAAACCAGTCCGCGATACGATGGTGAAAAGGGCGTGGCAGGTGCCTTGGCAGGCGGTGCTCTAGGAGCCTACGCCGGGCATCAGGTCAATCACGGAGTCATCGGTGCCGTCGGGGGTGCAATAGCGGGATCTAAACTTGAGGATCATTACAAGAAAGACGACAAGAAGAAAAAGGACAAGAAATCACACTTCTGGAAGCGCCGCCACAGCAACAGCAGTAGTGGCTCATCCTCCTCTTCCTCCTCCTCGGATGATGAGAAGGCAAAGCCTGTTCCGCTCTCGCACTCCCACCACCAATACCAGCCTCAACCAGTCATGGCTGGCAATTTCTCTTCAAGCTGTACCAGCATTACCCTCGATGGTGACTACGATCTAATCGCAATCTGTCGCGCTGTGGATGGCCAGCAGAAGCTCTCATCCATTTCGTTGAACAACCTCCTCACCAACTCTGATGGCCAGTTTCACTGGGCTCTGGGGGGAAACTTTGGTGCCTCGGCGAGGAATGTACAGCTGCTGGATAATGGCAAGATCCTTGAAGCCGAGCTCGGCATGGGTGGTGATCGAGGATGGAACAGAACCATTATTCGCCTGGACGAGAAAATCACCAACGACAATGGTGAATTGAGGTTTTTGGACTAATCTCAATTACGTTTACTGATTATCTCAATCCACTGCTACACTTGCACGCGATCAGATGCCAAGCCGAGCAAGGAAGTGCCGGAAGTGGCTTCGTTGACACCTCAACTGTTCGTGTTTCTAAGTTGCTTGATCCACACCTTGGCTATTCACAATCTCGCATTCGCTGATCCAGTGACCCACACTGCTTCATGCCAGCGAGGTCTGCATTGATGACTTAATTTCTAAGCTGATATTCACAATGAATTTGTGTGCTATCATGTGGCCAAGTAATCGCGGTTGCTACTCCCGGATGGTTCAGTGAGAAGACCTAGTTAGCCTTGATCCATAATGCTGTTGACGTTATTCTACGTCGTTCCTAGCTGGCTGCCATGATTTCTAGCCATATAGCGGGTCGCTGAAGGACTGTCATGCTATCCGGTCGAGGTAGCTACGTGATGTGGATACCCAAGTCCTGTTTACTACCTTACTCAAAACCGACTTGAAGCTCCTGAACCGTTTTGCATGACTCATGAGTCCGCATGTCCCGTGGTTCGACGAACGCTCGCCGTTCTTTGCAATTAGCTTGGAACGTGTCCTGTCCTCTGGCTCGTCAACTCTCGGCTTACCCGAACAGGGAAGGTACGCTCGAGAACGTTTGACGCATTTTCTCAACACACTGATCGACCAGCAACTCGAAGCAATTATCATTGACGTCGCAAGGTGCTCGTCAGGGATAAACTGTTGTTGTCGGTCAGATGAAGTCCTTGCTCGCAATCCAGAGTACGTTGTGTCTCGTCATACCTCTGTGCGACTTGCAACTATCTCGCCGTGTAGATCGCAAAACCTATATATAGATCGGATTCAAGACCACCCGTTTTTGACTTTGGAACGACTCTGGCGCGGTATAAGGTAGGTGAAAGGCAATTTCGACGTCAGTGGATCCAAAGATCTGCCAGAATACGGGGAAACAATGCCCAGTGATCCCACGAGTTCTTCTGCACTCGCACCAGACCTTCCTCGGTTTGCGACACATTTCCTATCGCTGTATGATGTTGCAATAACAAGGCCTCATTTGTGAGCAATTGAATTGCTCAAACGCGTTTGTGCCTAGACATTGTATTTTGAACTGTCGTTTCTGTACAAGATGAGGCATCATCATCTTCCTCTCATGGCGGCACTGCTGCAATGCGTCGACGCGATACCAGGTAGTGGCGCTATCGTATACGAGGAGGATTCGTCTTGATTGCTAACATATAGGCAGAGAGAGAGGCGCGGTTGTTCAGCAATACGACAATACCTTACACGTCGACGTCGAATGCTACTTTCAATGGGACAGCGATTTCACCCACGGGTAGCGGACAAGCTTATGCATCTTTATGTGGCGCTATACTCACATCTTACCTGAATTCGAAACAGTCCATGTCCGACACATGTACCAAAACTGAGCAAACATACACACTGCCAGGATTGTCATATTACACCTACACAGATTATTCTTACATCGCCACGGCTTTCACTACTCTTTGCGATGGCATCCCTAGAGTTGTGGGAAATTTGACAACCGTCACTCTCGAGCCTCGTACCTCCACTGCAACAAACTATAGCTATAGTGTTGGTTGCGTGGGTGAGACAGCAGCTCCGACACCATGTTCCATTAGTCCAGACGATTGCTTTACCTACCTGAATAGACAGACTACCTCGCAGGCAAGTTTTGTTGCCGCTGCGGATGTCTGTACCATCGATGGGTACAATAGCTGCGCTCATATCAATGACCCAAATGACCAATGTGTCATCGCCGCAAGGGGAGGAAATTGTCGACTCTTCTACTGGCCGGTCACTACAACACATGGAAATATCTGTCAGGGAAATGGAAGCACCTTGACCCTCACACCGACTGCAACAACTGGCCCGAATATTGCTGTCTTTGAAGGCGTGACTTTGACGTCGCCGACTGTAGCAATCTCGTTTGCTGTAATTTCCCGAGTTGATGGCTGTGGCGCGACTATCCGCGACTACATCTTGCCCCTCGATCCGGACCGAGTCTCCACAGTTCGGGGAGCGCGTGCTCTTGGTTACGGCACAAGGATGAATTTTGCGGATCTGCAGACGACGTGTGTGAAGGAGGGGTGTTATCAGGAAGTTCCATGGGATGCATATAGGTCAGCATCAGCATGCTTTTCGGATTATGAAACGAACTACCTTCGATGCTCCACCATTTTTCCAGGATACGACCCTAATATTAACCTGGGCGGTCTGACGGAGCTATTTACTCTCGATCCGTCGTGGGGGACAAAGTGCTTCGGAGACATTATTGGCGTTTTCGATCCCCCAGTTGCGCTGACGCAGGCGGCAGCTATTGCGAGTGCCAGCATCCCTGCGCATACAACTTCAACATATATACCAGCTACAACGCCGGCGCTTCCTGCATCTGATCCATATGGCTCCGGAATGGCTGGTCCGACAGCAGAGCCAGATATGCTGTCATTCACCTCTACGAATAGCAAAGTGTCGATGCAGAGTTCTGCACCCACACAGCCTGTTGAGACTGATACGTCTGGTGCTTCTGATCCTTCTGGGGGCCGTCAGCAAGAGAGCGTTTTGATTTTCACAGCTGACGGGGAGACAGTCACAGCCCAAAAGAACGGCGCTCATGTCGTTCAGATTGGCACCCAAACATTGTCGTTCGGAGGGGCAGCTGCTGTCATATCAGGGCAGACCTTTAGCGTTGCATCAGATGTTATGGTAGTCGGATCATCCAGTATTGGTCTGTCCGAATGGCAGGCAGTGGCAACAGGATCTCAGCAGTCAGCACAGAGCTGGCAGGATAGCTCTAGCATGGATAGCGAGGCCAGTACCTCTGTGCCTCTTGCAACAACAGCTCATACGACAACTGCTCAAGACGATATACGTACTTCGGGAGGGGCAGGTACAGGCGCAAACAGTGCAGAAAAGACGGGAGCGGGAACGCCTATGATCGCTGGGGGAGATACGCAGTCACCGTCTTCATCGACGGGCTCTTCACTTTCATCCTCTACAGTGATGTCCTCAAGTGTAACGTCGACAACCAGTAGCGTCGCCCAAATCAGCGCCTCAAATGATGCGGCTAGCTCGTTTGGTAGGCGAGATCTTGGATTCACACTGATCGTGCATGTATTGTTAGCAGGTGTAGCGGCATTATGTTTGTTTCAATGAAAGCGGCGAGAACGCTGAACGATTCATGTCATGATCAAATGATTATCTGCTCTGGAGTTGATTCAATCCAGGATTACCGTGCATGCATGAGCTCTAAGCAAGCTGAGGTGCATTTGATGACGACACGCTTTTATAGAATAAAAGAAAGATTCATTGTGCATTCTCAATTTTGATCTGAGCTATGCAAGTCTCAAACTCCTCCAATCTTGAAATAATGATATTTGACTTATTGCAGTACTGAACCGACGTCTGAACCTGCACACGAGCAAATATGAGCGAACTGAAGGTAGCAAAGATTGACCGACACTCTTATATCAATTTCATGTGGCATGGTAGCTAGAACAATCCATGGTGAGACATAGGCATGAAATGTGCGGTCGGCTGACAATTTGAACAGGGTCGCCCTCTCGCCAAGGCAGTATTTTGAGTTTGATTGCGCAGGTCTTGGCGACTTGCTCAGAGCGCGACAATATCAAGTACTACAGTGGTGAGTAGACGGGTCATGCATTTGAAGTGGATGAGATCATTGTCGACTGTACAGAACAGTCCAGTAAGAGTGCGACAATGCTGGATGAACATAAAATATTGCATCATATCAAGGCTATCTACAGCATGAGCTTGAATTCGGGCTCCCGATCGTCGCCGCATCCTGCATACTTGTCGTACTTGCCACTCCCCTTGTCCTTATTCACCTTGTAGCAGTACAAAACATTGGTCAAGACTGCAAACCAAGCAAAGACTAGCAGACCAAGTATGATGGTATGCGACTTGTGGTACTGAGGCTTCTCGCCTTTCTGGTAGGTGAAGGCTGAGACGAAACCACCGCAATTTGCAATGGCCAATTGCAGGCCAGTGGCGGTGGCGCGCTTGTAGTGTCCTGCTGAGTTGTTTGAGATCCATACCAGTACCGGGGGGACGCTCGCGTAGAGACCGGTTGCCATGAGGAAGGTCATGCCAAACTTGACATTGTTGGACTTCACATTGCCAATCACTGCATAGCCAATGATTGCAAGCGGGAGAGTGCAGAGCATAACTGGACCGCGAAGTCTAAAGCGATCGGAAAGGACAGCGGCGACCACGGTAATGCAAGCCGCCACCGCGTAAGGGATGACGGACCAAAGTTGAGCCTCATTAGCAGTGTAGCCAAGGCCAGCGATGATGGTAGGCAAGAATAGTCCGAAAGAGTATAACCCAGATAGAATCGCAAAGTATGCAGATGCTGACAGCCACAGTTGAGGATCCATCACACCACGGCGAACTTCAGACCATCGGAAGCGTTCTGGCTCTGCGGTACGACTGGTGCGAAGACCAAAGGAGAAATCCCGACTCAGTCGGTATGCTGCAAATTCGCGCTCTTCTGGGGTGAGAAAATTTGCAGTGGAAACGCTGTTGGGGAGCAAGAAGTATGCTGATGCGCCCACAAAGGCAGTAAGCAGTCCCTCGACGATCATGATCCATCGCCAGCCAGCATCAACACCACCAACAGGACCGATAGCAGACAGACCACGAGCGAGGAGACCACCAAATGCTCCAGACAAGGATGCGGTGGTGTAGAACAAGCCAATACGGAGAGCAAGTTCGCCTCGAGTGTACATGCCGGACAAGTATAGTACCATGCCTGGGAGGAGACCACCCTCGGTGAGACCAAGACAGGCACGAACCACCATGAATCCGGCATAGTTTTTAACAAAGCCAAGACACATGCCAACGACACCCCATGCGAACGTGAGGAATGGCAGCCAGATCCTAGGTGACACTTTCTTCAAGACCAAGTTACTGGGAAGCTCGCTCGCAATATAGAAGGCGAAGAAGATTGCAAGACCTGTAGCATACTGGTGGTCGTTGACTTTGATAGACTTCTCCAGCCCCAGAATCTTTGCATTTCCAACGTTGGTCCGGTCTAGGAAAGAACAGAGGAACAGCATGGCGAGAACGGGAAGGATTCTGGAAGTGATTTTGTCAATTTTGAACAGGCATAATGAATCTTATCATGACCATACCTTGTATCTAGCTTCCACAAGACCTTTTTTGCTAGAGCACGCTGAGAGGCACTTTCCAGATCCTCAAACGCATGTTCATCTTTTACAAGATCCAGCTCGACATTCTCGATCTGGTCGAAGTAAGCTTTCTCGATATCCTTGGCTGCCATGATAGATCAACGTGAGCGTTGTCTTGGAAATATTTTAGCTTGCAAGGACAAGAAACAGATTATGCACTGGATTGTCCTGTTTAATATCTTTTTTCCTGGGGAAATATGGGGTTGTGCGGAGGTGCGGGGTGCAACGTTTCTGTGGATAAGGCTCGATTGTGATCCAATGAGATGCCTTCAAATTGGCACTTTCATCCCGTGGCGTTGAAGAAACACGGCCATTTCGGTCATTCCGGCCTTTCGGATATTGAATTGAGGCCGCAAATACAACATCGGCCGCTTGGAAATAACCGAACGCATCGCTGACATGAGTAGGAGGATATGGACGCCAACCTCTGTGCTTCATAAACGAAGATTTAACTCTACAATATGGTCTTGACGACTTGCTCTCCTTGACAGACAAAACCTGATGCTGGCCAGTGTTCCCATGCCCGGCCCAAGTCTTCACGTGCGGCGAATGCTTGAATCTGCACTAGCTGAGATCTACAAGAGTGTCTGTCTCCTCTGGCTCTAGCTCAGGTCCGAACTTGACCATGCCAGCCTCCACTTCAACTATATTCAGATGCTCTGTCGCCGATCAGACACAGTACGCGCCTTCACCCGGCTCTTGCTATTCGTTCTTGCATAGCCTGGTAAGCCATGGCTGTTTGTCGCTTGTAGGACAAGCTGCGAATTTGCTAGTCCGACAACGGGCTGATGAGACTTCTCCGGGTCATGACATATGGGGTCCGATGGTTCTGCTTGCACAAAAGAGACATCACCTTGCAGTGTATAAGTATACTAGACAGCAAGATGGCTCCCATGGATGATAGACCATCATAGCTCAAAATCTTGCCGAGAATCTGTTTGACTTATTATTGCTCGGGAGGATATTGCTATAATCTAGATCTTGCACAACAGAGCAAGGGTGCAGCTGTTCAGTTTTGGCATGGGCTCATAGATTGCAGCAATGTTCGCAAAGCATCCGCAAAGTATTCAATGTAGCTCCGAGGGTAGAAGAGAACAAGTCAAAGGTCTTCGATGTAGAGCAGGTCAGTGAACCGTTTTCGAATCTCCTTGTGAAGCGGGCTATTCCATGGCGATTTTTTGAAGGTCATGATGACACAATTAAGAGGCCCGCACGTGTGGCATAGCTTATAGAGAGACACAATTGCTCAATAGCATGATGCAAGCCTCATTCAAGGACCGTTCTAGACTGCCAAGGCAATGGACACATCTACCAGCTGCGTGGTGGTCCAAACTCCAATCTTCTCTGACGCCTCCAATTATGGAGTTGAGGCGAGCCGAATGCCCTTCCTGTTGCGTACCCGTATATGATTTCCTTCTGAGCATCTTTGCCAGTCCTGGTGATTGAATTAGGCCCTATGATGCCGCCCGAGTGCGGGAATTTAGGACGTCCGGGCGCAAGAAATCGCAAGAGTTTTATATCCCAAAGATCGTCAAGATGAAGATAGGTAAGTGTGGTGTTCATACGCGTCAAATGATCGAAAATTGGCCTGAAAGTGCCACTGGAATGGAGATAAACATTCTCCAGATTGAGAGAAAGTAAGTGGTCGGCTTGAACGACGCATAAAAGGGTATCTTGAGACATGGACATGCCTGAAAGCTTACAATGCCGCAATTTCGGCCAAGGAAGTTCTGATACAACAAAGTCGTAGAAGCGTTTCTCCTCTATGGCGCAATGCTCTGATATGTTGGAGTTCAATTTGTACCAGTGTAGGTTGAGGCTCGTGAGGTTTGGGCAACTCTTCAAGAGACGTACCATATCCATAATTCCACGCTTGGATGCATGGAGTGTGGCTGCCTCTTGCGATGCAGCCATATCAAGCCGTTTTTGATGATGAACTGCGCGCTGCTCTCGGAGCTGCTCACAGCGTGCGAGCGATTCTTCTTCCTCGCTGTCCTCGTCGGAATCGTCAATGTCGTTAAGGTGGTTCCTCTCAGCATTGACTAGCGAGCTTGACAAGCGAATATTCAAGTCCTGAAGCGCAGGGGCGACCGAGGAGTTCGTGAAGGTTGTCAGGAAGGATTCAATCTTATCGCACGCTAGACTACAAGTCGTGGCGTTGCTGAAGATATGCAAGGTCTTTAATTGCAAGCCACTCTCTGCCAGAGCCATCATCACGACATGGGCTGTTCTCGCAGCGGTCTGCCATACTGGCTTTAGACTTTTGCTCATTTCAGGCAACATTCCAGGCAGCTCTTGGTAGCCGTCCTTGGTCCGTATATTAACCTCTATAGAGAGACTGTCGAGTGAGTCTTTTTCTCGAGCAAGACATTCAAATGCAAGCCGTAGTGACCGCTCTGCTAACATAGTCGCGGCTGACCATTCGTTCGTAGCTGTGGACTCATCGCTGTCGCAGATTCCAATGATGGCGAGATGGCGAATATGATGACGTAACGTTGAGTGAGTTGTAAACGCAAGGAAGTCCGCGGTAGTCACATCTGTCAAGGTAACTGATATGTGCTCCAGGTAAGTTGCAAATCGTCGCTCGCACGCTTGGGCCAAAAGATTGCATGAGAGACGAAGATAGCGGATGTCGTTAAAGTCGAGCTTGGCTGTGATGAGATCAAGAAGCTCGGCTGGTAGAGAGGTCAACTCATGCATTGTTGCGAGAGTCGTTGGGATCTGATGCGCAGTGAGGTATGTACTATGAGGGTTATATACACATGAGAAGCTTACGTAAGGCAACCCTTTCATTTAGAGTGTTTCATAGGTTCTAATTTAAGCAGCAATTTCATATGACACTTCGCTCACGTCTTCGGCGCATTTACACTGCCTGCTTATGCGCTTGAAACTACAACGCCAAGGATTACATGTATACGTGCGGTCTGCAACCATCCCCTGTCACAACAAGGACGTGCTCGACGAGTGGTTTGTCTAGCATGTATCGTCCTCGATAACTACCTTAAAAGTTTTGGGGACGAATTTCGACATTCGTCTCCACTCAGTGGAATGGAACTTGAATAGATGTCTTGTCATGGATCCTTCTCCGACTTCAACAAGTTTGTTGATGACTCTCTGTCTCCGGGGCTAAGAACAGATTATGATATTGTCTGAGACCCATGAGCAGATCGATGCTATTGCAAAAGATTCACAGGACTTTGGTCGGTTCGGTCCTTGTCGCACAAGTTCTCTAGGACCAAAATGGCGGATGAACTTAAGTGAGTGTGCAGAGGTTGAACGGGCTCATCGAACTCTGAGGCTGGTCATGAAAGACCAGACGCATCTTTCGTGGCACATGAAGCGACTCGAAGGAAAATCAGAGGCTCTTGAGATTAGAGATCCAGCTAGGATACTCATTCATGATCACTCATGATGCAGTACTACTACGAGAGATGACCCCTCTTTACCCGTATCCACTCTTTTGTTCAAGTCACAGCAGCGCGAAAGATCATGCGAAGCTTCAGCGGCTTATGCAATGTGGGCTTTTGTTCAAGTCACAGCAGCGCGAAAGATCATGCGAAGCTTCAGCGGCTTATGCAATGTGGGCATACTTTGTAATCTCCATGTGTCCGACCGGTGTTTTGAATTTTCCACCACGAATCTGTCTTGTAGGACCCGGCTGATGGTTCATGCTAATGTCGTCGGAATGTTGTCCACATGCAGTCTTGCTTCTACTCCTCTTCCACATCGCCGTCAATTTCGATCCAGGGCCAGAAGGTCACTCATCTTGGCTCGTACGCAGGCGGTGGAGTGTGCGATCTCGTGATTGATTCGTAACTTGGAAGTGCTTCGGTGTCTCCTGGAAGACTACTGAGTGCTGATGAAGCCTCACTCCTCGTAGCCCGTGCAGCCTCTTCTGCTTCCATACGAGCCTCGTCAGCCTTCATGTGTGCCGTCTCCTCGTCTAGCTCTCGACCACTGCTGGGACTACTACTGCTGCTGCTGCTGCTGCTTTCGTTGCTGTTACGCCTCTGGTATCGAAACCGGCTGATCCATCGGTCTCTTTCACGCTCTTCCATCACGAGGAAGCGGACCCACTCCGAACTGCTCAACTCCTCTGGTTCGATGTCGCGCATTCGAAGCTGGCTGGCGGCCGTGTGTCTTCGAGCAATGGAAAGTGGGCGATTCATGAGTGCCTCAACCTGTAGGGCACCAAGTCCAGCATTTCGGATCGGAGGCGTGTTGTACATTTGAGGGCGGGTGGGTCGTGAACGGCTCGACATGATGATGATTATTCCGCGGCAGCTCTGTTTTTGTTACATTCAAACAGATCTACAAATGTCACAAGAGCAAGGAGAGACCAAATGGCAAGGTTGAGTTATCCCAAACAAGATCGCTTCTGGTGTGCTAGCACGTGTCCAGCGAGGCTGAGTTCCATTATGATGGAAGAAGCGGGGCGAGACCACCAAGATACAGGTGACTCCACATTTCGCGCGCGGTCGAATGGTGATGCCGAGACCACTCTGCCAACACAGCAACATGGGAACACAATGCGGAGATAAGCTGATCCAGAGCGGAGCTGGAACCCAATCTCCCCACGAATCGGGACCGACCTCGGCTATCTCGTATTTTCCTCATGGTGACAGGGCGATAAAGCTGCTGATAGCGGCTAGAGGCGCTTCCGGACCGCCATGGTGGTACCTGATCTTATATTAGTGCATCATGATCTTCGCTCACATCAACAACAAGATACTATACCTCAATCCGAGCAAAGTTGTATGCTTAACGCTCTGGCTGAACACCGCTACGACTGTGCACGCCAGACGATCGAGGATACTACGTAGCAGCCGGGCAGGTCCGCGAGTCTCACGTGTCAAGGTCATGATTCAAAGTTAAATCGCTACGATGACGTATATGACGAGAAAAGTGCACGATTGCCCAGATCTTGGTTGCTACAAGTTGGACTTGTAAAATCAGATTGGTACGTTAATGAAGCCAGACTCATCAGCTTGAGTGAATGCAGCCTCTAGAATGCGTCGGTGAAGATTCAAGGCTGCAACTATTTCCATCTATTGCGCACTCGGATTCGGGGCAATCTGCGATGCGCTTCAGAGACCATACCGCTACTCGGACAGAAGAGCCAGATGCAGACAAGCCTGACGACGAAGATGGAAGTCCGCCTAAGAGGGCGAGTCTGAGAGATCGCATTGCTCACTTTACTTGGTAGGTGGCACCTCGAAGTCTTGGGATCTTATGCTAATCAGTTTCCAGGCCATGGTTCGCCTGCACAATGTCCACTGGTGCACTTGCGGTAGTGCTCGGACAGACGCCAAATCAATTTTCTGGTCTGCAGACGATTGGCACCATATTCTTCATTGTCGACTTGGTCCTCTTTCTGCTCTTTACTGCCATCATCGCAACCCGCTTCATCATGGCACCGCAAAAGCTGTTGGTTTCACTGCATCATCCAGTCGAGTCTCTGTTCTTTGGATCATACTGGGTGTCTGTCAGCTTGATCTTGAATTGCATACAAGCATATGGTGTTCCAAACACTGGGCCTTGGCTCGTCAAGGCGCTGGAGGTGCTCTTCTGGATATATTGTGCGATTGTGTTGTTGGTTGGTATCTTTCAATATTATGTGCTGTTCCAAGTGGAGCATCTTGATGTTGGTAATGCCATGCCGGCATGGATATTTCCAATCTACCCCATGTTGGTCGTTGGGACACTTGCGGGTACCATCATTCCAAGCCAGCCGCACGATGCTGCTGTTCCCATATGGGTGGGTGCTGTCATGCTTCAAGGTGTTGGATGGACCGTCGCACTTTTGATGTATACTATGTACGCTCAGAGGCTCATGACAAGTTCGCTCCCACCGCCACCCTCCCGACCAGGAATGTATATCTCTGTTGGGCCAGCTGGTTACACTGCTGCCGCCTTGATATCGCTTGGTAATCAAGCTCCGACTGTGATGACGGGTCAATTCTTTGGAGTGAGCTCGATACCGGTTGGAGATGTCGTCAAGATCGTGGGCTCACTTTCAGGCATTTTTCTTATACTCTTTGCCTTTTGGTTCTTTTGTGTCTCGACTGTTGGAGTTTTGGCGGGTGTCAGGAAGATGCAATTCACACTCAATTGGTGGGCCTTTGTGTTTCCGAACGCTGGCATGACCCTTGCTGCGATTCAGACTGGATCGGTACTGAATAGTCCTGGAATTAATGGCATATGCAGTGCGCTGACAATTGGACTTGTCATAATGTGGCTAGTCACAGCCGTGGCCCATATCAGAGCTTTGTATCTTGGGCAGATATTGTGGCCTGGGAAGGACGAAGACAGTTCGTAGATTATGAATTAGAAAGGCAGTGGAGCTTGATCTGAGCTAGACTTGACTCGGTCATTCTCTCCAACCGAGTCCGGTTCTCAAAGTGAGCATGCAAGGCACACAATTGGTCGTTTTCAATGGCGTTTGGAAATGTCCTGCCATACTGCATATCCAAGAATCTCAGCTTCATAGTCAACTTTCTGTTGCGGTTCGTAAAAGTGCACCATCCCACGAAGTGCGACGTGCTTTAACAGCCTTTTGTCCCGATCGATGAAGTTGAGTGACCAGATCCCCAAGGTACAAATAAACTTGTCAGTCCGAAAGAATATTGCGGATAGCGATCACAACCTACTCTATCTTCCACGTTTGAAACAAACCCTAAGAAACCCTACAACGAATCACCATTCATTTCCACTACGCGCTTGGCGTGCAACAGATCTGGAGGGATAACAGAGGAATATATTTCCTACGATGCAGAACGTCTGGGTGAGAGAGGTACAGTAAGGATCTGGAGCGGTTAAATCACGGATATACAACTTTGTTTGTGGCCCTTGTCCGATTTAGGACTAGACTCAATGCGCCCTGGTTGCCGCTGTTCAAGTCAACATGACACTGATCCTCTCACTCTACCCCCACAACTATGATTGAACATACTGCAGACCGTACTCAGCTTAGTGCTCCTTGACGAATCCGATGATGTTGGACCATGCTCCTTCTGCCGCTCCATACTTTCTACGTTACGCTTGCCCGACCCTTGACATTTGCAGCATATAAATTGTTAGACGATATGGTTGGGGTTCCCTCCAAGAATCGCTGCCAGCGTTGTCGAGCTCGTAAGAAAGGATGTGGTGGAGAGCGTCCCACTTGCAGACTATGTCGAATGCTAGGGAAGACTTGCGTTTATGATGAAGCGCATTCGACATTCATTCGCGTGCAGAGGCTCGAAACTGCTCCTGAAGACGTGCTCATTCGTCGATCCTTCACCCGCACGGCATTGGAAGCACAAGTTGATGAAGTCTTTTGGTCGGCATATCGTCCACGAGCAATCTCCAAACCAGCGACGGACCTTTTCTTTCCTGCCCTTACTGGTGATGTCCTGGTATTGCGAGAGCACTGGGCTAGTGAAAAAGCTGTATGGCATGCCTGCAGTGCCTCTGCATTTCTCTGCGAAGGACGAATGCGAAGCAATCCGGAACTTGTGTATTACAGTGCTCAGGTGTATGGAATATCTCTGCGAGAGATTCGTCGTCTTATACAGGATCCTTGTCAACAGCTAAATGATGCTGTGCTGGCTTCTTGCAGAATGATATCATTATACGAACTCTTTCGACACGTCGATGGAAGCAAGACTTCTTCTCAGAGCATTGACTGGCAGAATCATGTTGATGGAATGTGTCGTCTAGTTGAGCTACGCGGCCCCTCCAGGCACATGAAAGGTTCTGGCCATGTTCTTTTCCAGGAAACTCGTTTATTGGCGATACGTCTGTCACTAATGAGACGAAGACCGTCAATCTTCGCTTCGCCAGAGTGGCGAACTGATCCATGGAAGGAATCGCCATTCACCATACAAGACGAATTGTTTGATCTTATGCTACAGATAGCAGGCTTGCTTCAAACGCAAGACGCCCTGTTCTCCGACATTGTAGCATGTACGAGAGATATTCCCGCCACTAGTCTGGACATTCGTTTTGAGACCACTGGAAAGTCTTTGTTGAGCGATTTTCTGACATTGGCGAAGAACCTTCGGGCTTGGGAGGAGAATGTCATTGCACTTCATTGCAAAGAACATATCTACGTTCAATCAAAGGACAGGAGTCACAATAATCTTCTTGGCATTGCCATGGCCGCCGGTTACAACACTCTTTTCGCCGCGAGCCATTATTGGACTGCATGTGTGGTTGTTCACTCACAATTGCATGTCACCATATCTCATCTGCGCAATTACCTACCTCCTGACATTCTGCCATCTGTACCTCCATGGATCGATCCTTTTCCTCATGCAGCAGACATAATTCAATCGGCGCCACGATTGTCCAATCCAGAGGCAGGTCTGTGGGGATTGTCGCATTCTGCTTTTCCTCTTGTGACGGCATTACAGCTTTACACTGTGGCGGATCGTATCAGCGATCCTGAAATCGAGATTTTGGTGAAACTGTATGAGAACGGCCTGCACACGGGCATTCTCAAAGGGTTCATGTCCAGCGTTATGGCCGATGCTCCACTATACCCAACTTCTGGGAAAACCACGTTGGGACAAGGATCTTGACACCGTCAGTACGACAACAAGATATATGTCGATCAATACCAAGCACACAAATGTCAGCAACAAGCAGGCCCGGAAGAGTCAAGGGAACCAGAGCTGTTTGACCATGCAACAAATTGTTAGAAAGACTACCCCATGAACTCCGCGCACCAAGGCGTCTTCCAAATCGTCAACGCACCAATTCGCCCTGCTCTCATCTGTCTATGTGCCGTTCGTGGTCACTCACGTTCATTTCCTTTTTCGTATCCGCGTTCCTTCTTTTACAACGGCGCGAACGAACATATGACGAACCCACAATCATCGAAAGCGGCAGTAGACAGAGAATAAAGCAGCCTGAATCGATGCAGACCTCAAACATTGACACCAGTCACAGATTGAAGTCACATCGTCCTGGCGCTGAACTTCTTTTGAAACCAAGCAATAGCCTGTTGCTCGGCTTCCTCTGCCTGCTTAGTCTCTTTGCTATCAGGGTTCGACCTGCTGGCACGGACTGAAAACCCATGCCGCGCACCTGGATAAATGACTACCTCTGTATCATCATCATTTCTGCCCTGCAGTGTTTTTTTCGCGTCTTGAACTTGACTAATCGACATGACCGCGTCGTCGTCTCCGACAGCAACAGAGAGAGGAATCTTCACCTTCTCGAAATCTCCAGGAACCGAGACGTTGCTGGGATGTGCAGCGAAACTTGCGTCAATCAATGGCTGACCTTTCGAAGTCTTCGTGTCGTCGCGGTCATGAGTAAGCATGATAGCGTGAAGACCTCCCCAGCAGAATCCTGCTGCACCGATAGGTAGCGAGGTGTCTTCGCGAAGAGACGTGAACCAGGATGTTATCCGTGGCCAGCACACGCTCATTCGATTTCTCCATAGATGCGGCAAAAGATCCATGAGAGATGATATGAGGTAGTACCTATATGCTTCGTCAGCTCTTTGTATGACTTCAAGATGGTCTAGGGATATCAACGCACGGTGTCCATAGCATTGATGATTCAGGCAAATGTGCCATGTTGTACATCATTCTTACCGGGACCTCTCCACCTAAAACCAAGTCAGGATCATGCTAGTATCTTTGTGCTATATCTGATCCTACCATCCATGAAATCTGGGAGGTAGACCAAATATTGACCAGCAGAAGCATAATGATCGGCGAGAATTTGATTATTGATAAAGGGCAAACCAAAGGCATCGGAGATTATCACAATAACGCCAAGTGGATCTTTCCCATTAGGGGGTCTGGAAACGTAGGTACGTCTGCCATATACCGACTGCACAGTGCCAAGGGGGGTGCCAGGATTGACATGACCAGAAAAGCATTGAGGACAAGACATGGCGAGAAGTAATTGGTACTCGAAGCTGAAGAGCGGAGGCTGGGTAGAGCGATTATGCGCTGTGATCAGAAAAGAAGTCTTCTGAGTCAGATGGGCAGGAATGAGAGTATTTAAAGTAACGTTGGCATGGGGTATGAGGGGCTATATTATACTCTGCAATGGCCTGTACATACTCTGAGTTCAATAATGGCTAACTAGGAACAGCTACAATTTGCGTCGCGATACCCACATAGTTAGTCCGATTCATTCCTTCTGCTAGACACACCGGTCACGAGTCTGACAGACTGTGTTCAGCCCCGTAGACTGTTGGGCATCCCGTAAGAGTTCATCTCTAGTTGGCGCAAGATGATTCCGAAAACAGTATCGCGCGGCTAATTACCCCAGGCTAACACTGTGCACGGATGTACGGGTGGGGCTCAATCTGCAGCCCTGCACATGCATAAAGCAACTCTGCCTCCACACTATTCGTCAGTCCAGCCGTGCGATACATATCTGCAGCTATCGGATGCGCCACAAAATGTTATAAGATCGCTGGTAAGATGTATAAAGTTGTCATATCTTCTCCCCTAGAAAAAGTGTCTATCGTGGTGTAGAGTAGGGTCAACAATGGCACCATCTAGCAGTATCACAATATTTCAGAAGCTGGATATTCTTCTCGGCGTAGTTCGATCTTGTGAGTTGCCATCTTTGCTTGCAACACAATGCAAGTAGCATACTAATGCGCGGAAGTATTTGAAACCTTATTCACGATATTCGGTGCTCCATTCCGAGGGCCAAACACTCCAAACACTTTCACGTGCCACATACTCTTATCTTTATGCCGGAGAGTGCTAGAACGCTTATCACCGGAGCAAATACAGTAGGTCTACGCCATGTATGCAGCATAGCTGTTCCTAAAGATTCGTAGATATATTGCTGGAACAACAGAGTCAAACTACCTTGCATGGACGAAAGCACATGGTCTAGCGCCATCTAGTGTGTTCATTCCAAACATTGAGTCGAAAGCCTTCTGGATTGGCGATGCCGCTGCAGAGTACACTGTGATATACTACCATGGCGGTGGGTTTGCGATGCCTGCATCTGATGGTCATTTTTCCTTCGTGTGTTCGATGATCACGGAGGCCGGTAAGGCTGGGAAAATTGTGGCAGCACTTGTGCTGCAGTATGATCTTGCTCCAGGCCGACAATATCCGCGTCAACTTATTCAAGCAGTGGAACTGTTGCGATACGTCGTAAATGAGCTGGGAAAAGATCCTGGCCAAGTAATGCTCATGGGCGACTCAGCAGGTGGGAACATGATATTTGGTGTGCTCTCGCACCTACTACATCCCCATCCGTCAATTCAGCCGCTGCATATTTCCAAGTCATTGAAAGCATCATTCATTAGCAGCCCAGTCACTGTACTGAATACGAACAGCCAAAAGTTTCGGACCAACGAGGGTCAAGACCCGGCATCGGCCAAGACGATACAACTTTGGCTGCGCAATCTCCTTGGTTTGAAGAGCCCAGATGCTTGGAACGAGCCACTTGGGAATGATGCTGAGTGGTGGATCGGACTTGAAGGCGTTGTAAGGGAGATCTTAATAACGGTCGCGTCTAACGAGATGATGGTGGATGACACAAGCGCTTTATGCACTACCATTCAAATAAGTCTCATTCTCTCACAAACTTGATCGAAGCTGACAGCGAATTAGACCGTCTACGCCCATCTGACATTGTTCTCCTCAAAGACGGACTTTCATGCGGGTCCAGCGATTGGCCCTTCTCTTGGCATGTCGCTAGGTGAAGCTGCGCAAGTTTTGATTTCAGGGATCATTGAGAGGTGCTGAAGCTTGACACTCCAAGTTTGATGGCATCAGCATCTTTCTCAGAGCTCATCGGTTGCCTGTCTTGACATTTCGACGAGCTCCAGGAAGTGGAAGATGTGACCGGGTGAGATCGCCTTCAAATTGCTCCGCTCAATTGACAAGGTTGTGGCCGTAAGTTGTCGAAGGTAAAACGGCGTCGAAGATACCGACGGTATCGAGTACCGTATGCTTTCTTCATGTATCGAGCTTGTGGTTCTCCGGAGGTCGGTGACAGGTAGGTAATTGAAGACGTGATTCATCAATCTATCGAGTTGACAAAGAAGCAGGAGATTGTCTCCGGATATGAAGTGAGATGAAGTCTTGTAATGATTTCCATGAATTTCTCCGCCTCTTTTTCAGGGACATGTCAAGCAAGCTTTTTTTCCAGTCCAGCCGGTTCTTGGCTGAAATGGAATGACCTGATTTTTGCTCCATGTGCGCGGACGAGCGTCCGTTACTTAGTGAACCAACTTCTCGAAGTCGAAAATGGTGACCAGCGATCACATTGTCAAGGCGCCAGACTACCAGAAAATGGGGGTTTCAAATCAGCCTCTAGAGAGGTCATTGAGTGCGCGCGCCAAATTTTGTAAAGAACACGCGCGATGGATTTGTAATGTATTCCGTAGGATTCTACAGCATCATTGTGTGAATTTTTATTGATCTGCTTGTCTTGCCCTGACTCAATGTCCCCTCGAGTTACCTTCTATACCCAGAGCAAAAGGCCACTGAGAGAGATGTCTGCGTTAGAGGTATTGCAAGAATATTCCACAGTCTTCACTCATTCCTGCAGTGGCTCGAAGGTCTAGAACGAACGAACACTTTAGTGTGACACGGCAAGAGGCGCACAAGCTCAACCGCGACACTTTCAATCTGTCTCCTAGATGCAATAGATAGGGCCCATCTGGTGAAACTTTTCAAAAGCTCGTTCAGCGACGAGTCCTCTATCTTCTTGGGGAGGCTGATCGTGTACATAATGCCAACACGGTCTGAGATGATGGTAACCTCATGAGTCTACCAAAAGTGTAACACCTTGACGTCTTATTGGAAGGACCTAATCTTTATCTTGAGGCAGATCACGTTTGATGTGTCGATATTCCTTGATGCTACAACATCGCGGCGCGAGATCCGCGTCGAAACGAATGGCGGGAATCCCCTAATTTGGCTACAAGCGTTGTGAAAGAGCTGCGAACCAAACAATGCTTATCAACAAGCTCAGCTTCGGGAGACCATCTCTGATTGTAGGCAACAGGAGCCCATTGATGCTCTGCTATGTATTGCCAATCAAGATCTGATTTGCACTCCGTCCACGAATACTCACTCCTGTGCTATACCACTACGAGATCGTGCCAAGCTTTGGCATTCCATCAAGTCGCAGCCGAGATGCGCACGGGCACCGATTCCCGAAGTCGCAATCCTCGACGAAATCACACTATGTCTACCGCGAAGTTTTTTTTTTCTTATTGAGTTAAGTTGTTGCGAGCTCCAGATTGTTCTAGATATTCAGCTCGGATGCAGACCATCTGCTGCTTCATAAGAAGCGCAGATAAGACTTGTACGGCGTGGCGGCTGGAGATTGCGTGCTCACAACGACATCGCTCCTCATAGCGCGATTTCCGTCAATTCTGGTAGTGCAAACGATCTCCAGGCGTACGGTGAGGATGGATGGTGTACTTATCCAAATCGTCTCCGCTTTTTCAGAACGGAGTGGAATGATCATCACATACAACTCCAATTCGTCTGCGAGGCTATAATTTTTGCGCGTATAGTAATGGCGGAAGCAATATCGACAGTGCCGCTTTCACAAGTAAGTCAACTCGGACTGAATGATACCTTCCTTTTGCAAGGCGTGATGAGACACGACCAAAGTTTGACCATTTTCTCAGGGTGCTGGCTATGGAGTTGTCATAGGGCTTGGAATCCTGTTTGCTGGGGGTATCAAATTTGCCATTCTCAGCATATTGGAATACACAGGCGTTGTATTCCTTGACAACTCATTTCACCAAAAGGGTATTGCAGCCGATCCCGCTTCTGCAATTCCTGGATACGTGCTAGGCGGTCTGAGCTGGTATGCCATGCCTTTCACTCTAGCAACCACCATGGGACTTGTTGCCCTAGCTTTGGAAAACACGACTGCCTTTACAACATATCCAAGGAGAATGACATCTGCAGAGATCAATGCTGGGCTGGTCTTGCCATATGCTGCTGAAACCATTGCTGGGAAAGGTGGCGCCGGCGCAGTTCTTGTACTCATGTTCATGAGCTGTACTAGTGCCATTTCCAGCGTGCTCATTGGTGCTTCTACTGTGCTATCATACGACGTCTACAAGACTTATCTCAAGCCAAAGGCTACTGACGAACAAGTACTTCGAGCGGGACACTGGTGTGTATGCGGATTTGCCATTTTTATGGCGGCCTTTGCATCGATGTTGCATGGTATCAACGTAGATCTCAGTTTCATTTACAATATGACTGGCATCTTCACCCGCTCAGCTCTTCCGGGTCTTGTGGGGACATTCTTTTCGTCCCGGCAAGGCGCTCTTGCAATGACCGCATCGATCTGGGTGGGGTTCACTTCTGCCGTGATCACTTGGCTGACACTGGCTAACCGCTATTCGAGGGTTGTGAGCATTGCATCTGTCGGCGCCATCGATCCCTGCATGTATGGTTGTATAGCAGGCATTGGAAGCGCTGCTGTTGTTACTCTGGGGATTACGGTCTTCCAACACGCCAAGTACGATTGGGAAGGGCTTGCTTCTATTCGTTCGGTTGCCGAGTCCGGGCAAGGTAAAGACATTGCATATGCTGACCTGACGTATGATCCAGAGCGACTGAAAAAAGCTGCTTACATTGCTCGCTGGATCACTCTCGGCCTGTTCTTTGCTTTGTTCATCACCTGGCCGTTGACGTATGTATCACAAGGATCGTGTTTGAGGAACACCTGATAGCAGCTAATGTGGCATATAGGATGTATGGTACAGCTTAGGCTTAGGGTTAGGGTTAGGGTTAGGGTTAGGGTTAGGGTTAGGGTTAGGGTTAGGGTTAGGGTTAGGGTTAGGGTTAGGGTTAGGGTTAGGGTTAGGGTTAGGGTTAGGGTTAGGGTTAGGGTTAGGGTTAGGGTT